>JBAMBO010004134.1:0-600000 GCA_037044535.1 Lordiphosa magnipectinata | reverse complement strand
ACTTTCGCAAATGTTTTGCGATTTCAAACCGGTTTTTGGACCAAATTTGGACTCAAAATCGCAAACTTTGTGCGAAAGCAAAAATGAGAGCATGGCTGAATAACTTTCTTTGTAGATTCTCTTTCGATTTCTATCAACGGTATCAAAGAATTCCCAGACATTTGGTAAAAAGTCGAAGATAATCACAATCGGACATCGGAAATGAGCCTTTCAAGCTCCATTTTTTGCATTTGTTATAAAAGCTGGAGGAACATACTAGATTTTAAGCATTAATTTTTACTTCTGCAGCAGCAAAGAACGTCACAGAAGGAGGCTATTTCAGAGGTGTCCTAAAAATGTATAGAGTTTTTCGTATAAATGATTGCACTTTGAACTAAACTTGAACTATCTTATTTGTGAAGTGACTAGGCGACTAGATCATATGGAAGGACAACCGTACGCATTAAATCTACTTGGCTTTGAGCAGGCGGTTTCAAATCGCTGAACTTTTAACATCTAAGCTAGGAGTCGGGCCTTTGTGTTTATGAAAAGCTTCCTCCCATTTGTCCCATCAGATTCGACTGTTCATCCACTGCAATATGGTTGATGTTCTGTTTGTTTAAAAGTAAGAAATCAACAATCCAAGTTCTGTGCATTCCATTTGTACATTTGTTTGATGCCTGTGTGTGTTTGTATATGTTGTTGTTTTTCTTTTCTTTTTTTGTTGTAAATTTCCTTAAAATTTAAACAACCAGAATTTGGCTCTCTATTGTTCTTGTTTTGTTTTTTTTTAGTTTGGTTGTGCTCTGATCCTGGCGCAAAAAAACTTTTACTGGGAGGAGGAGGATATAGACACATAAATGCAGTTTATAGAGCATTGATTTGTTTTCCGTTAAATATTTATTGTTATTATTAATGAATTGAATTTGTATTTTGTGTGTTTAATTTAATAGATTTCTCAATTATTCTGCCTCTTACCCAACGGGACCGTCGTAGCCAACAAGCCTGAGGTTTGTTGTCCGGGGCCCAATATGGGGGACTATGTCTACATTCCTATCAATATATCGAGTATGTGTTGTGTGTCTGTGCGTTTCTATGCGGGTGCCTTTTGTTTTTTTGTTTTTTGCATGCGTGTAAGGATATAGGGGTAGGAGGAGCAGGAGTTTGTCTGATCGATATATAAATATTTATGTAATATTCAATTATTACGCTTTACTTGAGATTCTGGGCTTCAAGGGGGTACAAGGTAACAGGCACGTACTAGAGTTGAGTCTGGGGAATGTTATACTAGAATTCCTAGTACCCATACGACCCTCTCCTCTAGTACATACGACCCCCCTATTTTAAATTTATATTAAATTTTATGGCCAATTCGCCAGACTACGCCCATATTCCATTATATTTAGAGTGTGGTGGTGCGCAGCATGGGTGCATTAGCTTTCTGTTTGGTGTTTGTTTTATCATTATCCTTTTCCATGGCATTGGTGGTCTGGGCTGCCTCCTTTGACTTGACGGCCACACACTTTTTGCCTGCCTCTCCTCCATGCCGGGAGGCTGTTAATTTTCGCACAATTAGGCTACCGGTATGTTTGATGTTCCTCTTCAAACGGTTGCCTCCGCCTCCGTCACTGCCATCGCCGCCACCACCTTTTACTTTATGTCCGCCTGCTGCTTTACTGGTTTCTGCACCCTCACCATCCTCCTCGAGTATTGCATTTATGGGAGACTCTGCTGGGCCAGCAGCAGTCTGTTCTATTCGAGACGTTAGCAGCTCCTCTTCCGGTGTTTCCACATTCTCTTTGGAGCTGAAGGGTGAGTACATGTGAAAAGCAGACAATAACGATCTTGACTTTTTCTGATCATCATTTGCGCCGGTGGACGAAAGTCGGCTCTTTTTGCGACGCTGTGAGCCCTGCTGACTGGTTAGAGAGCGGCATAAGAGCGATAGCTCGGATAGCTTGTGAGAGTCGGCAGTGGATATGGTGTCGGCGTCAGTGGCGGCGGCGGCGGCGTCGGCGTTGGCATCGGCATTCCCCTCGTTATTCGTTTGGTTAAGTCACAGCCGGAGGTCAAAAGCAATGCGAGACGCAATGTTCTTGAAGCCAATGCTGGTGCCTGGAGGTGAAAGCAAAAAGTTAGCATTGTCGAAATTCGATTATCATATTCCCATACTCACCGGAGATGCGCTTGAAGCGTACCCCGTTCAAAGAAAGTCGCGGCAATTTGCACACCTCAATCTCCCACTGAACCAGTGAGTCTGTGTTGGGGTCACCATGTACACACCAAAGCACAAATCTAATTTAAAATACAAAGTTTTCATATTATGAATCGTAACACTTATTTTGATTTCATTTACTCACCGTTCGCGCTGTTCATAGTCACAATTGTTCTGATCGAGTACCTCACGTATCTTTTGCATTATCTGATCCGGCATCAAAGGCGATGTTGTCTTCATGGACCACGTGAAGCGTAAAACGCGCGGTTTCGCTGCCTCTTCCGTGGCGGAAGTACTGAAAGAATATAAAGTCTTTAATATGAATAATCTTAAAAATCTTAAACTGTCGGTGGCTGAGCTCTTTGATTAAGGAACCCATTATTTGAGCAAAACTTTCGAATTAAAGTCAGTTCACCCAGTTTTGTACCTACAGAATTCATTCAATTTAATTATTTTACTAAAAAAACCTAGGATAACAGCTAAATTACCCAACTTTAGTATATAAGAATCATTTTCAATCATGATTAAACTTGGCCTAAGCAAGGAATTAGTAAAGGTCGTCATCTACACCAACAAAGCTTATGGCATTAGCATTTATAAAAAGTACTTAATTCGGTGCAAAAAGCAATAGAAAATAACCTTAACCTTTTCAAGGCACTTCTAAGTTCGCTCAAAAGTTCAAGCTTTTGCACTTAAAAAGTTCAGCCCTAAGCTTAAGCATTACCACCAGAAAGATGAAAGCACTCATTGCTTGTCTATTTTTACCTTCATTGCTTTTAGCAGTTCCCAACTGATCTAAACAATGATTGTATGGAGAGGCAGTTGGCAATCATGCTTTCTTCAGCGAAAAGTCTACTGAAGAGTCATTTGGGATAACGATGAAACAGTTCTGTATAGGCAACCAGCTCTTTTTGGTGGTACAATGCATAAGTTGTTTACAAGTTGTGAACAAACGCAACGGTTTCGGACCTAGAGCCAGCAAACTCACACTAATTAAAGCAAATACATACAACAAAACTAAGGATCTACAAAAAGAACATACTCAATTCCCAAAGAACCTTATACGCCTTTATTTAGGGGATCCCCGAAACAGCGAGATTTCAGAAACTGCTAACTAAGCAGCTGACATTTCAAAGTAAACTCAAAAGAAACGACGCACATGGACAGAGTGCAATGAGGAAGTTCATTTTTTAGATTGCTCAACGGTTGCCTATGCCAGCATATACCAGACTCTTGCTAATGGGAAAGATCTAATCACTGCTAATGTGAACGTTGGAGACCAACTGATAAGATCAAAGGAGGCCATCAAATATTTGGGTGTAACAGGCTAATTTCAATGATCACATTTAACATCTAACATCCCACATCATGAGTCATGAACATTTCCCGTGCCAAAATTTGTCATCTTTGTTGGGTGGTCCTTTCAGACACCAACCTACTTATTATTTAAAAAAAAAACAATAAAAATTTACAAATGTTGGCATTTTAGTCCATGATGTGGGATGTTAGACGTGCTCTGTGTAATTAGACTATAATACGGGACCACAGACTCAGCTTTAAAAGCCACCTGTAGTATGTAGATGAGAAGGCCGTTAAAGTCATAAAAGAATGAACTGCCATAATGGCAAGCATTGGCGGAACTCGGCAGCGTAGCATAAGAATGATCTGCAATTTGGTCAGGTATATTATCCTATTTGGGCACCTGCGCTGAAAGTACCTTCATACAGTCGTGGTGGTCAAGGTTCGTACAGAAGATATGCACTGCGAGTGATAAGTGGCTTCCGAACAGTATCAAAGTCCTCTCGGGAATGCTCCCGCTCGATCTACTTACGATAGCAAGTAGAAGCCCCCCTACAGACGAGTTGCGACGGAAGTGTACGATGGCATATTGGAGGACATGTCGGATGTCTACAAGCAACGGCAGCTGGACAAGGAGACTGATAGCGGACGTACGGCCGTGGGTGGGTATGAAAGCACAGACAAATCGACTTATATGTATGTATTCGGCCTTACTAACGAGGCTCAGAGTCAGCTTACGACGGCGTAGACGCCAATACAAATAAAATGAATATTGCTGACAGAACAACAACCGCAAGAAATAGAAAACCTATTATTGTGTGTGTGCTTGTGGCTATCTGATACACACTTAATCATTCGTCGACAACAACAAAGTCTATGCTGAAAGCGACGCAAACATATTTGTTGTTGTGTTCGATTTTGCAAGAAGCTTAGAAGAGAAAGAGAAGATAGAAAAAATAAGAAATTGTATTTACAATTTACTTAGACTTGTGCTATGAGCGCCAATACGCGCGGCTATCGCTATGCGTACAACAACAACCAACACGGTTCTTTAGTGTAGCCAGTTAAGTCACTGTAAGGTCACTGTTAACCCCTCTTCCCACCCTCGCATCCTCCCACTCCACACACCCACAAACACACAACCCACTTGCTGCTACGTCAAATGAAAAAGCGGTTGACTTTGCAAATATAAAATTAAATACAAAACCGTAGCCAAAGCAATCTGTCGGAAAAACACTTTTCTAGTTTTAGGCCCCCAGTCGAACGTCTGGTAAAAGTGCTTCGCGCTAACAAATCATTGTATGGAGAGGCAGTTGGCAATCATGCTTTCTTCAGCGAAAAGCCTACTGAAGAGTCGTTTGGGATAACGATGAAACAGTTCTGTATAGGCAACCAGCTCTTTTTGGTGGCACAATGCATAAGTTGTTTACAAGTTGTGAACAAACGCATCTTTTTCGGACCTAGAGCCAGCCAACTCACTAATTAAACATTAGAAAGGTCGCCAAATAAATTACAAATTTTCGATTTAAATTAAAGATTTTTTCTTTGTAGACTGAGGTCGCGCGCACTCATGCGACTGTAAGATGAATTAAAAGCAGAACTTAAGGCTGATCTTGATAAATAACCACGCTCCGTGCATGAAAGTGTGGACAACAATCACTGTTTGATCTCCAGAATTCAGTTGTAAGCTCTGCTTTGTGGAATCAATCAAGCAGGTTTGTTTATTTCGGCTTGCTGACGTACTAATGTTCAGCCGTCAGTTCATCTTTTAGTTGCATGAGCGCCCTTAAGCTAGAAAAATCTCTAAATTTAAAAATTGGTTTCCAATTTTTGAAAATTCACCCGAAAAGTCATAAAAAGGCACTGATTGATTCAAAAGAGTAAAAAAAACTATTATGTATACCCTAATTTGCGGGTTTGGGAAGTCTCCTTTATTGTTTGACCGCTGGATCGTGTCGTAAGTTCCGTCCACAAAATGTTCACATGAAGTCAGGTGATAATTTTTGGATGTACCTCATTGAGGACCATCGAATCGAAAATCCTCAGATCTTAAAATTGTGCAGTTTTGTCGGGGAGTGAATCACCCTATAAGCCCCCAAATCAATTCGTTATCAAAGTTAAAATTGTACACAGAAAAAAAAAAGATATTTGTTGATGATCCATTGGTTAATTTTGGTATCCATTTGGACTGGTTAGTTTAAGTATAGTAAAACGGATATTAATAATATCCATTTAATGTTAAATTGATCTTATATTTTCATTCAATGGAGCTGAAAATCTTCCGAAGTATATTTAAAATGCAAAAAAAATATGACAAAAAGGATATGATAAAACTATCCATAACAAATGGATCTTTGTTGTTAATGATATTTGTTGATGATCCATTGGTTAGTTTAAGTATCGAAAAAACGGATATTAATAATATCCATTTAATGTTAAATTGATCTTATATTTTCATCCAATGTATCTGTATCCATCCCAAATGGATCTTTTTGTTTTTCTGTGTACAATTTGAGTTGGCAAATGCAGAATAAATACCATAACCTTTCCACAAATCCAAGATTCGATTGCTTTTTGCACAACATTTTGTGGTTTATACATAATTTATATATTTTGGATTTATTAAATTATCAATTTATTTAATGCTGTGTTATTTTCTTTGAAACTTAATATGTATATAGAGATAACTACTTATCGACCCACAGAAGGTGCTCGATGATAACACGATTTATAGATAATCATCTGTACAAATAAAATGGTCACATGCACAAAAGTATTAATAATACAATGTTTGTCCTTGATTTAGAGTTAAGTTTAGTGTTTTTTTTTTTTTAGTTTTTGTTGTTTATTTTTCAATCGGTGACTACTAATTGGTATACTACTTCTTACATAAAATGCTACGGTACGCCTTGCTTTATGCGTTTAGACTTCAGCTTTAGGGTGTGTGTGTGTGTGTGTGTTGGTGATTGATCAACTACGGCAAGTTAAACTCCGGACACTTTGATTGGTACACAAATACAAGTCAGTACATACACAACAACACATACAGCATGATGAATCATAGATAAGTTCAGTGTGTGGTTACAACATTCGCCGGTTTCTTTTTGGTGTGTTGTGTGACATATTTTGTTGTTGTTTTGTTTGTTTCGTTAAAACTAAAATTGCAAGTCGCAGTGTACATATAGTATAAATAGTTTCGATAGGTTCCTCCGCACATGAAAACAACGGGTCGGTTCTTTCGGTTTGTTGTGGTTTTTTTTTCTTTTGTTTACTTTTAAATATATTTATATATATAGATGTATTTTAATTTATATAAATGTATATGTATAATTAGTTAATAAGTTTAATAAAACATAGGCGCATTTGTGAATCTTTCATTAACGCAACGGAACTCAACGTTGTCGGTGTTTCTTTTGGAGGGGGGAACACGAATCGAATCGACATGATCTGTAAATCTGTCTGCTCTGCTCTCTCATGTATCATATCTCTGTATCTCTCCGTCACGCGCGTTTACTCTAGGGGGGAATCGTTTGTTTCAGTTTACAGTTTTAGAACTATTAACAAGAAGTAGTTAATGCTTGTTTTGTTAATTACTGGTTTGGCCTAAAATTAAAGAAAAAATTTTAAACAAATTATTCACGGCTGGAAAAAATATTAATAATGGGGTAGAAAAAAAAAAAACAAATACGAGAAATGAAACCAAAGAGAGGACAGAGATAGTAGGAATATAGAACGGAGGAGGAATAAATGGTAGAGTTGTTTTTTTTTTTTTGCATGTTTCTTCATTGAAAAAGAAAAGTAAACGCCTGAATTTCCATTTGTTTTGTTTTTCGGGGTTCCTTTTTCATTTCTTGTTTGTTTTTTTTTTTGCATAATCAAAATACATAATCAAATCAAATTCAATATGTATTCAAAATGAGGGAAAACGAGACGAGAACAACAAAGCCTTCCTAGCAGTGTGGTGATATATATATATATAGAATGAAGGTACATCGTGGGTACAAAGGATCAATAACAAAAACTACGAATAAAAAAAAAAAAGATAGTGTGACGGAGATATTGAGAGCGCAGAGAGATAGCGACAGACGACCTTTTCAATTTGAGGGGGGAGTTTGGGTTGGTTATACGATTCCGTTTTTGATTTACATATGTACTGTATATACTGTATGTATGTACCGTTTTGTATTTGTCTAGAGTTTACAGTTTTAGCATTATATTTAGGAGATGTTGACACCGTTCGAGCTGTGATAACTAACTAAATACATTACATTTTGTACGTTTGCATGCGCCGACCTGTGTGTTTCTTGAGTGTGCACGTGTGATTGGTTATATACATAGTGTACACACACACACACGCATTCTTCATACATACTTTCCTTTGTTTTGAAAACTTTCAGTTGAAACCAAAAGGGAAAGAAACAAAAATCAGAAATATACAAAACATGTGCATATCATTAGTGGCAGAAATAAGTAAGTATAACAAAAGGTGTTTTAAATTACAAAAGAAAAAAAAACAAATCGAAAATTTAAATTAAAAACAAAAATGAACACACACATCCATCCATATAGAACAATTCTCAGCATGCAACCAAATTGAGGAGGAAAAGGAAATAAAAAAAGAAATGTGAGTGCTCTGGCTGGCCGTATTCTACGTGAACAAGTTGACGGGGGGTGGGGGGATTGTGTTTTGGGTTAGTAACTGTTTTTTTGGGCACCGCCTTCTGAGGCCATTGCCAAGCGTTGTTAATAAAAGCGCGCGTCTACAATTCTCTTTGCTTTGCTCTCACTCTCTCTCTCTCTCTCTCTCTCTCTCATAAGGCTCCTTCTGGTCTCTTTCTTTTGTTTAAGTTTTGATGGAAAATGAATGGTTATTTTAAATGATTTATGGGAGATGAACAAATATTAAATTAATTGCATTTCCAAACAAAACTAGAGGTGGAGGTGCTGTTCTATGTGCTATTTGAGAGCAATATCATGGAATTGACATACACAGCCATGCTCCCATTTTCACTTTCCCAAATGTTTTGCGATTTCAAACCGGTTTTTTTAACCAAATCGTTGAAAGTGGTAGCATGGCTGATAGTAAGAAATTAGTCAAAACAAATCCCATTTTTAATTATATTATTCAAACTTCTCAACTAAACCAAACTCAAAAAACGTATCCTTAAATTTAAATGTGTGTGTTAAATGTGTGTTTCTAGATTTAAGGCACTACCCAAATGTAACAGCAGCAGCAGCAGCAGCTCAGCAGCATTTAAGAGAGAGCTTTATGGGCTTTTGGTTTGTCAAAAGCTCGCTTAAGACGCTTCGCTCTCGCACTTTCTGCAAAAGCTCCCTAAATTAATTTTAGCGTTAACTAACAAGCCAGCATTCTATGAAATTTCTCATCACATTTAAGTCTTTTTCCAGTAATTAGTCTGATTAAAATAGACATAATTGCCCACGTTTTCTGAACATAAGTGATACTTTTGTCGGCAGAAAATGCTACCCTAGCCGCAACACTTCTTAGTGAGTCGTTTATACCCCGTTTTCTGATCAGTTACTACTCATTTGCGAGTCTTTTTCGAGTCAATTTTTAAGGACTCACATTTTGTGCATATGCATTAGTCATTTTCGCGTCTTTCGTAAACCGCACATGAAATTAATCGCTTTTCAATCATCAAAAGGGCTCGAAAAACACTCAGAAAAGTGATTCCTGTTAAAGTGATCTTCCAATCAAGTTATTTTTCCCATCTAGCCATTTTGTAATTTTGAAAACAGCAAACTATTCAGAGTTTTGTTGGAACCTGCAGCTCTACCTATTTGGCAATTTCTAGGCATACACTGCGAAAAAGTGAGAACAACAGAAGCTGGAAAGGCTATGGAATGGTACCCGATGGACGGAGTCGTTCGAATACCAGTCAAACGTTAAGAAACTTGGAGGAGCAGTGTAAGCTGAGGAGAACTCAAAGCGACGACTAACTAAAGAGTTCATTGATGCTATATGATGCCCACACGGGATTGAAACTAGAAGAAGAAAAGACTAAATCTTCGGCAGTTATCAGGAAATTATTACATCACTTTTAATTATTCAGTAGTGAATTTTCGTTTCCAAACTCAATTAATCGAATTTAGTACAAAGTCTGAATTCCAAAAAAACGTTAAAAACCAAAACGAGAGGTCGTGGGCAAAAAAAAGTTTTTCTTTAAAGACTTTTGCCGGTCACCTTCACCAGCTATTGGCGACAGCTGTGAAGTAACTAGCCATGAAAAAGCTTCTCAAACTTTGCCGTTTGGATTCGGCACATTTTCTGTTGCGAAAGTTGGAAGCACACAAGCCAAAGAAATTGAGAGAAGCTCGGTTTGCGCTTTGGCGGGCTATGTAAAGTCAATTGATTTGATTGATTTTAAAAGCGGAAACAGCCCTGATAGTCCGTTTGATATTAAGAGTGGTCGAAAATGTTTAAAATTTATATAAAAGCTCAGATACTTGAGTTTAGGCAGTCTTAAAAACGCATGTTACCTACAAACTAGGGTAAGTGAAATGTTGAATCTTAGTTCCGAATTTCCTCTGTAACAGAGACTTCACAGTAAGAGGCTTCTTTGTGCCATTGTTGATTTGAAGATTGATGTTTAAACGTATATATCAGAGAAAGCTGTCACGAGTAAGCTCGTTCATCCCTGCTACAAATGCGAAGTAAACTCAATGCTCGTAGAGCGCAAAAAAAAAAATGCAAAAGCACTCGTGTATTTGCGAATCATTGTATATGCGAACTCGTATATTTGCAAGTACAAATACCCGAGTTGACTCAAAGCTTCGGCCACAAGTCGCCGCGAGTTCTTGTTGCCCCGTAATCAAAGATCTACAGCTCGTACACGAGCAACACAACTGTTACAAGCACGCAAAAACAACAACTTGTGAGAGCCAAAGAGATAGCATGAGCGATTAAGTGAGAGCGAATAGCTGACTAATTTCTGAAAGAAGCGGTGTCGACTGCGCAATTGTTCAGTCTTTATATCCTAGTCTGTGGTCTGGGCCATCTATTTTGAGTGATATTAGCTACTTTGTGACATGCAAACACTTCACTCAAAATAATTGTGACAACGGAAAATACGGTAGTTAGAGGGAACAGCTGACTAATATCTGAGTGAAAAGTCGTCGACGAAGCTAATTGTGTTTCTATGTTAAATCTTCTTTGTCTGTGCTATTTTCAATTAAACTTGGGAATTTTTAACAGTCGACTTAGCCAATTTTGGGTTTCAATAGTTTGCAACACATAATTGGCAGGCAGTATATGGTTGACCAATGAAAGTTAAAGAAAGAACGAGAGGGAAAAACACATGCTGTATAAATCTTATACCTACACGAATGCTGCTGTTTTGTTGCTGCCCTATTTGAGTACTCGCCGATGATTTTAAAAGTTCTGACAATTAAGTAAGTGTAAACTGTAACGTTTTTACTGAATTTTAAAGCTGTGATCAATTTTCAACTGTATAAAGTTACCTTCCCGAATAACAGCAAATGAGTTGTTATAGTTTTCTAGGTTTACCTGACACTAGACTTTCGTAAGACGGTAAGACGCCTATTTGAGTTCCTACCACAGGTTCTTGAATATCTAAACTTTGACTGTTACAGAGTATTTGATGGTTTTTGATTAACCGAGAATTTCGCCCTCCACTTAATGCCTAGCTTTGAAAAAATTACAAAAAAGCAACCCGTTTTTAACACTAATGTTTTAGTTTAAATGTTATTGGACAAATAGAAAATATCGGTCTCAAATCGCTTCTACTAAACTTTCAATTTCATAAGCCACACACACTCAATAAATTGTCCTTAATATCAATGCCACACTCAATTTAAAATTTTAGTGTCTTTCTTTTACTTGAATTGAAAAGAAATTTGTTTGTTTGTGGAATGGAAACCCCATTTAGTTATGGTATTTATTATGTGCTTCTTGGAGTTGTGCGTTCGTTTCGTTTTGTATTGAACTCGACGGAATGGATTTGGTACAAAACATACAACCAATGCATTTGCTAAATGCGTAAGAGATATGCAAATGATATATGAAACAGAAAATGAAACATCAAATGAAAACCAGGAAAAGTGTAAAAAATAATACAAAAAATATTCATGTAGAGTTAAAAAAACAAATCAAAAATAGAACAGAATCGAATTCAAACTGCATTTGCTTTTCTTGTAGTATTTTCGTTTTTAAATGAAGAAATGAAATTGGCATTTTTTGTTTTTGTTTTTTTTTTAAGTGGAATGGTTAGTTGGAGGTACTTACCGTTTGCTAAAACGTGAGGAGAGTTTGGAAAAGAAGCTCATGCGACCCGGATGGGATGAGTCGCCGGATGCTCCACTTGTACCAGAGTATTCCAACGCTGTGTTGTTTCGTGCTCTGGTTTGACCTAAAGATATTAATATTGAGTCAGTTTATTACAAGTGCAAAGAGATAAGGTTGATAAAAGAGCGCTACAAACACCATCTACAAACTGACTGAGTAAACTTAGGGATGCAGACATATGCCACATGGGTGGTTCATGGTTCTTGGGTGTGGCATATAGCTGCATTTACATTGAGATTGATTTATGCTATATCCCTTGACTTGATCATTTAGATTAGTTATATATATTGATTAAGTGTCGCTATGAATAGTTTTCCATCCGTATTTCTAGGGACAAGACATTCAGGATCCTCAAATCATAATGACTTAGACAACAACACATGCATGCATGAGGAATGCGCAAACCGCTAAAATGATAAGCGATGAGTACACAAAGCATGTCAAATAAAAATCAACACTCGTCAATTCACAAATCATTAGTCGTGCATATAAATATCGGAGGGAGATGCAGCATGTTTCGAAAATCATAAGGAAAATTCGATGGTAATTATATAGATTATTGATCTTTAGCCTATTTAATTGGTTTTTCTTTTAGTAAATTGTGAGTAAAATTAAATTATTTTATTAAAACTAATAAAAATAAGTGAACAGAAAACTCACCAGAGTGAAAGGTTGAACGTGATGGAACATTCCTTGGAAAGTGTCTGCTTGATTTAACAGCCGATGCCATTCTAAGTCGATCGAACAGACTATATATGTACAAGTACAATACATATACACACATAGGTATGAATGGAATTCAAATCAGTATCGGTATCGGTATATTGAATCAGTTCGTCGGAGTTAATTCAAATCCAATGAATTGCATTTCAGAGAACGAATATGTTTTTATCAGTATTTGTTGGATTTTCATTTCATTTTGTTTTTTGTTTTTTTTTTGCAGTGTAACGTAAACCGTACGAACGTTCGTCACATGTTGAGTGTGTGTGTGTGTTTGTGTGTGTGTGTGGCGGATGCGGTATGTGGGTGTGTGTGTGTATGCATAGATGTGGCAATGAATGGAGAGAGCGGCGATCCAATCCAGTCAAATTCGTGTTGAGCGGGCAAAACAAAAATTAATCAACGCGTATCAAGCAGTTTTTTTTTTTCGTTTGATGTAATAAGTTGAGATGGCGTTTTGTAGTGTTTTTTTTTTTTCGTCGTAGACACAAACAAAATGAAAAGAAAAATATAAAAAAAATTCATGTAAATTTTTGAAAAAAAGACAAGCACTTAAATTTAAGTTTCATTAAGTTTAAAATCATATTGGATAAAACGAGAGAGAAAAAGAGAGAGAGAGAGAGATGATACAACATAAACTTATTAGTTTAATTTAGGAGATGATGAACATATATATAAATGCAGTAAAAATTAGATAGCAGTTAGATAAATACATTTACATATGGGGAGCGGGGGCGTGGGAAAACAGAAGCCGTCCTCTCTTTACTCATCATGATCTTAGAAATGTGATTGGGTGTGTGGAGCGTATGTTTTCGTTAGGACAGATATTGAAGATCATGCCATATGGATGGAGCAGAATGTTTGTGAAGGCAAACGATTTGTTCGAAAGGCTAGAGATCTGGCTAGAGAACAATGAATTTGACAATATACTGGCTAGCTACTTTGGACTGACTTGGGTCTAAAGAGGGTAAAGTATGTATAGACAAGGTCTGTGTACCACGGCAAACGGAACCTTTTTTTACTAATATAAAAACTTAAACTTAATAATTTGACTAAATACTGCTTTCAAGGTTTTTTTGCAGGTAATGCAAGCCGGTTCTAAACCTAACCACAAACCGAACCGGTTTGATTCGATGCAATTCACCGACAATGATTTCTTCTTTCGCCGTTGGAGCCTTTACAAGGAAGGCCGAATTGATCCTTATACAGGGTGGTCCCATCTTGTATTTGGAATTTGAACTATTCATAATTTGACTTTAAAAACGTCAAATATCATTCGGAAAGCGACTAATATTTAGTAAAAACTTTGACATTTACAAAATGGGTCGCTATTTGCTTGAAGAAAGTTGGGAAATATTAAAAACATATTTCCAAAGTGGTGAGTCCTCGACTCAAACTGTCTGAAATTTGAAAAAACCATTTCGACAAAAAAAAATGTTCCGAAAACTCAATTTGTGGATCAATTCGTGAAGCCAGTTCGTGAGACTGGAATGTTGGTGGATAAACCAAACCGTGTAGGTACTCGTCCGATGCGCTCGACCGAAAACATTGCTGCGGTTGATGAAAATGTGCGTGAACAACTATCGACCAACCATTTCGCGCACTTCTTTGATGCGAATTTTGCATAACGACCTTGCCATGAAGCCATACAAAGTTCAATTGGTGCAGCAGCTAAAGCCAATTGACCATCCGAATCGACTACAGTTCGCAAATTGGGCGGAAGATCGATACTGAATTTTACCGAAAAATCATCTTTTCGGATGAAGCACATTTCCACCTCGGTGGTTATGTTAATACACAAAATTGTCGCATCTGGGGCACAAAAAATGCACCCACCACGTGTCACTGTTTGTTGCGGATTTTGATCTCGAGGCATCATTGGTCCATTTTTCTTTGAAAATGAAGAAGGAGCCACCGTGACCGTGAGTGGTGAGAGCTACCGCGCAATGTTAAGTGAGGAAATTGAACCGGAAGACTTGGACGATATTTGGTTTCAACAAGACGGCGCTACGTGCCACACAGCGCACGCCACAATCGATCTTTTGCGCCCTATCTTCGAAAATCGAATAATCAGCAAATATGGAGATGTTAATTGGCCGCCAAGAAGCTGTGATCTGACACCGTTAGAGTATTATCTTTGGGGAGCGGCCAAGGATAAATGTTATGCAAACAATCCTGAAACAATTGATCAGTTGAAGAACGAGATTCGAGTTGGTATTGCTGACATACGTGCCGAAACGTGAGCCTAAGTTGAACAGGCTTTTCCAAATATAAAGAAATTTTTAATATTATTTTGTATATTAATCATATTGATTGGTATTCTGTTTAAATTGGGCAAAACGTGAGCCGAACTGAGGTACGAAGCAGAACCGTCGCCCAAAAACCACGAATCCAAAATTTTCCAACATTAACCATTGATAAATTTTGATTCGAACCCGCCAACTGGAGCTCTAACGCAAGAACATTAGACTCAAGATGAGCACAAATGTTAGCAAAAACAATGTAATAACGATTTTTCTCATTTGTAGTACAATATTTTCGTATTAAGAATAATTTTTTGGGCTTCGAAATAGGGGACACATCTCTTTGGACTGGGTGGAAGGCTATATTTCATAATTCCATAGTTCCATAGGATCAGAATGTCTTTGATTCAGAACAACAACACTATAAGGACCACCCGACTGGGTTCATTCAAGTCTTTCAGAGAAACCAAATAAAAATTTTTGTCGTACTTGTCTGGGAAGCGAACCTGGGAGCTTTTGCATTCAAATGGCGTGTTAGCGCATTGTGCCATTGCCCACTTTAGTAGCTACATGTCTAAAAGGCTACTTAAGCTTTTCTGTTATTTTCTGAGCAGGGTTTTCCGTTGGTGTGTAGCTACACGGTGAACAGTGTAGCTACACGGTGAACAGTGTAGTACACAGCGATACCACATAGCTCAGTCGAGAGCCAATATTATCGTATGTTTGCTTGTGGCAAAGCCTAAGCAATCAAAAAAATGCTTGCTTCAACATAGATTTTGTTGCTCCGCCGTAAGTAGGCTCTAGGCAACTCTACTTAAAGCTTTCTCAGCTATTAAACGTCATCCTAAAAGCATAAGCATTACACCAAATAGCGGACTACAGACTTTGCTCGTATTTTTATTTTTAAATTACTTTGGAGTTCTCAGCTGCTTATATGATAGTTTTGATTGCAAGGATAGGTGGTTACCATACCTGTAATATTCAGTAAAAAGCCCAGCTTGTCTTGGCGAATTTTACAAGGTGAAGCAAACTTTTTGAAATTTACCAAAAAGCTTTTCCACTTCAACTTGACAGCATGCCCAAAGTGACAGCTGCACCCATCACTTGTTAAAGTCTATTTCAATTAAGTTTAAAATATTTTCAAAAAAGTTCCGTTTAACTGGGGACACACCTTGTACATAGTAAAAGAGATTTAGGTTTTTTTTGTTTTGTTTTCAAAAAGTCACAACAGCAGCACAATAACAAACTAAATATAATTTCACTAGGTAAATGAATGAATTTTTTGATTTTGTGTTTTTTTTTTTTTTTGGACGAAAACATAATAAAATGAATAACTTGTACTAGGTTATAGGGTACTATTAGCGTTGGCAAGAGATTCAGTAGGGTTAAAGTGATTGTATTGTAATAGGCCTGCAGATTGGCATGCATAAGGAAACAAACGAAAATAATAGAAATTTGATCTTCTTTGATCTCTTACTCTAATTACTGCAAATACGAAATAAAAAACTATTCATTTATTTTTGTTGAATTTTCTTTCGCTTTGTTTTGGTAGTAAATAGTCATTCTAGCTGGAAAAAACTAATCAAATAAATGTGTCTGGATGGCCCTGCAAGCACCGAAAAGTTCATTGAAATGAAAGGTAAATGGACAAAATAGAATAACCAAACCATACGCTAATTGTACATACTTATTCATATTAGGTCAAGGGTCGCGGCGGCGGAGGCGGCGTGCGTTTATACCCAAATATCGATTTTAGTTAAGGCTTTCGATTTACACAATTCAACATTTGTGTAAACACACACACTGCCACGCCCACACGACCCTCAGAGTTTAAATAGGGCACAATACAAATTCTCTTAATGTAGGATTGTTGCATTTTCACTCACCAAATTTGTTTTGTTTCGGTTCGAATCCAAATTGAATTCGATTCAAACCAAATTCAAATTCATTCATTTCAATCGTTTGGGGATTTGGTTGGTTGGTTGTTGTTGGGTTCGAAAGTTGTTTGAATTTTGGTCGTTTGTTCGGGTTTTCAATTTGCATTGTGAACGAGAGTTGGTAGTAGTAGAGTAGTACAATAATTGAGCGAGCGTCGATAGGAAGACGGAGAAGGTTGTTGCAGATTTGTCGTAGGTGGTGGTGTTATTTTGTAGTAGTTGCGGATTGAAAACGCCACAAAGAATGGATGTACATATGTAGTAGTGTAGTAGTTATCAAAATTAGACATTTGGTTTTTAAACAGACAAATGTTCAAAAATTGTAAAAAACATGAAAAGATAAGAAATTTACATTATTCAATGGATCAAATTGAGGTTAGACTGTTGTTAAAACTAAATCAAATAGAGTATAGAGTAGAACACAACTAACAAAAAGGCCAACACATCATCATGTAACATGACTAGAGAATAGAGAAATAAAAGTAGAGTAAACACATAATATAAGAAGGAATTAACCTCTAGCATAACGACAAACGCTCGCTCTAAAACGCAGGACATGAACAGAATAAGTAGGGTGTAAATTACGAGTATATATCTAGATTATTAGTGTTTGGAGAAGTGTATATAAAAGGGGATTTCGGCTAATACTGTGCTCAACCATGGTGTGCTAAATAAAACTACATCATCTATAGTTGAAATGATTTCTATTGATTTTCCAATTATGTAAGCTTTTTATGTGGTTCTATGATCCTTGTTCAAGTATTTAGGGAGCGCCTCGTACCCATTGTTAATTACAAAATGTGAATTTAAATATACTACCACCTATAAACCATAGGGAAGTGCAAAAATAGTTTGTACTTGCACTGTTCTCTATCAAAACAAGTAATAAAGTATCTGCCAAAGCTTGTACACGCCACACGAACTGTGTGAAGTGCTGCCCCTCGCCATTGACTATACGATTTGATACAATTTGAAAAAAACAACAATGCTGATTGCTATATTTTTTAAGTCCGAAACAATCTTTCTGCAATACTTTGAAGCAGAGGCCTCACGCACGACTTGCGGAATATTTAGCTCGTTCTAAAAAAGCTTTCAGCGCGATGGATGCCGCGATTGCATACAATAGACAACACGCCAATAATTCCATCGCTTTCGAAACAGTGTTGGAAATCATTTTAAGCGAATTTTCAATTCAATATGAAGTCTGGAATTATTATGAGTGTTGTCTCAGAAATCTCTAAAGATCTTCGTACAAACGATTGAATTCCGAACTTAACTAAGAAAACTTTATCAGGACTGTTCCCGCTTTCGATTTCGATCAAATCATTCGGAAACGAAATTGTTAAATGTTTCAGTTTCCAAAAACCGACCGTGCCATTCCGATTTTGACTTGAAAACCTCATTTATCTTCATTCAAACTTCTTGATAGCAGAATGTTTTAGCCGAATTCTTTAATCGTTTCTCAGAAGTCACAAGTCTTACCAGTTATAATCAATCGAATTCGGAAATGACAACAATTCTGTATATGTGAAGTGACAACTATAAGGTCAGCTACTAGACCATCTACTGTCTGTTTCGTCATCTAATCTTTTAACCAGGCATATTTATGATTCTTCACAATTAAAGGCAGGCACTTTCATTCGTTTATACGAATATTCTAAGAGATTTCTGGGACACACCCGTCAACAGTCAATGCCATTTTCTTCAAAGAAGTACACAAAAGGAAAAATCTTAATGAACATTTCGGAAGAAGGAAAGACAAGCCCTGGGAGCTATTACAGCCAAATGTTGGTCAATTTCCATACAAAAAGTTAAGTTCTAATACGAATAATATGAATTTCTCGTTTTCTGAGATTATATCCGAGATTAAAACCTATTTAGGAGACTTTAGGTTATATTAGAGCGGTTGCAGTAGGTCATATTTCTTTCACCTTACTGAGGCCGTCAAGTGGGGCCTTTGTGGCTCCTGAATGCGGCTATATGAATAATCAGGCATGTTCTTAATTCCACTTCCGCGGCAACTTTTCGAAAGAGGAATTGGTTCGACTTCTCGCAACCCCAAAAACCATAAAGTTATGCTTGTTAGTCGATGGAATTGAAAAGTAATTGCCAAATTATGCACTCTTACAGTTGTTAGATGTACATAAAGTGAATTTTCCTTAATTCTATGAACAATCTAGAAATTCTTATTGAAATTTGATTTGCATTTAAGTTTTTTTTTTTTGTTAAATGTGTTAAGATTTTGGCACTGCCAGCAAAAACGAAGAATGAAACCCAAAAGTCTGCCCCTCTCATTTCAGATTGTTCCATTTTCGATCGTTTGGCTTGGACTTGTGGTTTCTCTTTAGTGCACGGCCGGCCAAATGAAAAGGACAGAAAAATGTACTTGTGTAGGCAAACACGAAAGCCTTTAGTCGATTTACTTGCTTTCTGTATTCACCGTGTCGGTTCGTGTCTGTGTAAAAAGTATAAAAGAGAGCAATTTCGCAATTAATAACAAGAAAACGAAACCGAAGCGGAATTGCGTTCGATTTACTTTTAAAAAAGTGGTGGAATTATTAAACATGCCTGAATATTTTAGCGATAGACTCTGTGTAGAGGCTAGGTCCATCCGTATGCCTTGATGAACCCTTAGATATAGCTAGCTGCTAGTTCGTAAATATCAGCTAGAATGTATGAAATTCTGTACACAAAAAGTGGGAGACAGACTTCATTGCTTTCTCGTTTCTACAGCGACTGCAGAAATGGTAATAGGGAAGATGGCACCCATCAAACAGCGACCCGGCAAGGCCCTCTCTACAGAGCATGCATAGGCCAGGTCAGTTTATCATTATTGAGTAGCTATACGCTTCTCTTCTATGTCTTATAATAAGCCTGCACGTTGCCAAGGGCATACTGACAGTTTCCTTAACAGAAAGTAGGTCGGAGGAGGAGCCATGATTCGCAAGTTC
Organism: Lordiphosa magnipectinata; assembly: GCA_037044535.1. NCBI lineage: Eukaryota > Metazoa > Arthropoda > Insecta > Diptera > Drosophilidae > Lordiphosa > Lordiphosa magnipectinata. Next base: position 580,330 of record JBAMBO010004134.1, on the reverse strand, counting down.
GTCTGTTTTACAATTGCCCTTGATGTTCTTGTGCTCTGGCATCCACTTGAGGTGTATTTTAGACAATTGTGCCATCTCTTAAAGAGATTTGCAGCAGTCGTTTGTCTTTACCGAGTTGGAAGAGAACTCAGCGTACGAGTTAATCACTGTGCACATGCTAGGGCTTCCCTGATTGAAAAGAGGGGACAGAAACAACCGACTGTTAAGAATTTTTAGGAACAGTCAAAGTGTTTGTTTAGCCGGCTTAAGATCAACGGTTGATTATAATTCAATAATCAATAAACAAATTTGGAACAATACATTTAAGATATCAATGGTTTGTCCGTACAGTACTGTTTCAAGGGCCTCCCTTTGTGTGTTACTTTTATATCGACTGTCCACGACTACAAGGAAAGCAACAACGAGCACTCAACCATGTAGAAATCACTAAGTGCTTCTGTGCTATATTTTCAGGAAAGTCAAAAGTTATGCAACTTATTTGAACACTTTGTCGGAATGTACACAATGAAGCAAACTTCATGAAGTATGGTAGGCTTGAAAAGCAAGAGCATTCTACTAGATTTGTTGAACAAAATGTATCGAATCATACTTGTGTCTGTTGCCTACTGAGAAAACTTGATGAAGTTTGCTTCTTCGTATAAATCTCGTCTTGGACTAAAATCAAATCAGGTCGCTAAAACTCGTATACGTTCTAAGGAATATTTAACTCTGTTTGGCTCAGGCTGACCTTGATTCCACTCATCCTTACAAGGACTAAACACTTAGAAGAGACTTTAAAAAAGTACTTTTTATATAGTGCAAGAAACATTGCGTAAAGTGAACGTTTCGTATGTGCATTAATATTAGAATATGGGCAACCTTATGAATGCACGATTGACATATGTATGTATACATGTTGATGCACAGTCTCTAATCTACACTAAGTAAATATGTTTTTTTGTGCTTGTATCTCGAGATAAATGAAAGGTAAAAAAAAAAAACAAAAAACTCTCCCGATAAATGAAATGGCAGCCAATCGTTGCACTCATAAAAAAATAAAATGAAATCAATAGAAAAGTTGGAAATCAAGAAATCAATTTGTACAAGTTTTTCTCTTCTTTTTTTTTTGTTAATTACACATGTGTATACCTCGTTCCGAGCGGATCATTTGATACTGAAACGCATCCGTCTGTAGAGGGGCGAGGGCTTGAGACAGACGCGCTTTTTGTATGACCCTTTCCAGCGGGAGCTGCCGATCCACTGCTGGTTACGTACATGAAGGTTTATGCCAAAAAGTGGTAGAATCGTAAAAAGGTTGTTGGTATGTAATGTTTTTTGGATTAAAGAAATGTGAAATCAAATTAACAGAATTTCCAATGTGTGCTTGAAGCACAGCAGCAAACCAAATATACAAGAATAAAAGAAAAACGGACTTGTGCGTGACGTTCGGTATATACATGTGTCATTATTCACTTGCCTACTAACCACCCTGCTGCTTAAATGTGCAAACCAAAGAGAAATTATGCTACTGGCCAACTGACCAACTAAATATGCCTGCCAATCGTTGATGATGCGACAAAATTAATCGGGTTGGGGGGTTGGAGGGAGGATTGGAACGGCGGCACAATAATATTAAGTTTTAATCCAAAAACAAGGAACAACTAAGATGCACAAATTAGACCCGCAACTGCAACGCTCACGTACTTTGTCTCTGCAGGAATAACATTTGTTTTCTCCGTGGACGAAGTCTTCTCATAGAGTGTGGTGGAGCGGCGTGGTATGATGCCACTGGTGCCGCTCACCGTCCGATTGCCATTCGTGGGATCATATTTGGCTGTCGTGCGCGGCTTGGCGGGACTGTTTAGCGCTGAAAGCGAAGGAAAGGGTGGATGAATTTGGGTTTTATGGTTAAAGGATTGCTTTTAAACATACTTGTGTCTGTTGTAGTGAGCATCTTTTGGGTGGCCGATGCCGGTCTCTGGTTTTGTGCGGCCAATCTAGCCGTATTTTCCTTAATTGTAGCCGAATCGATGGTATTCTGACGCTTGAAATTGCTGCCTCTGTAAGAGATACATTAAATTTGAGGAGGAATGTTGTTGCCGGGCTTTGTACGAGTATATTTACACTGAAGCCCGATCCGCCGCTGCTCCAGCAGAGTTGTAATTGTTGCTAGGATTAGCTGCACCCACAGCGCCTGCTGCCACTGCAGCGCTGGCCGCTGCATTTGTTGGTCCAACTCCTGTGTTTTAAAAAGAAACCAAATTAGTTGAAATGACCTCAGCTACTTGGTCAGCCCCATTAAGGGACTTACGCATGGTTTCCGCACCGGACGAGGCTCGACGACTGGGCTTGGTGCTTGACGCCGATATACTTCTGTGTACGCCCCGATGTGTGGGACTTGTTACGTTTGCACTGCCCGCATTTGCTCCCGCATCGTTGCCCGAAATGTTGCGCAGTGAAAGCGAAGAACCCGAACGTGAGCCATCACTTTCCGGCTGCAAAAAGAAGCGATTATCATTCATTTACTTAAATTTAGTTTGGTAATTCTAAAGCTTACATCCGTGCTCTTGCGTCCCAGTAACAAATACGTGGCAAACACATCATCGTAACGCACCTGCGAGAGCGAAGTTTCGATTTCTTGTCGATTGTAACCCATGGCGACCAGAGCTTCTGCATAATCAAGTACCGAGAAATGGCAAATGGTTGGGGATGAGTTGTATATATATATATAAGTAGATACTTATGTACAAACTTTACATTTAAATATCAAAAACTTTACATGCAAATTCATTACAATTACATTATTTTAGGCTCGAGGCAGTCATCGAGAGCAATTGGTTGCTCGTACTGAAATGGTTTTGAGGTTCAATTCTTGGTTTAGCCAGGAATTGTGTGTTCTCGTAGCCTTCAATTTTGGTTTGGATTACAACATAGTTTTTAGCAGAGCTGTAATGCGATCATTACTTCCATTACAATAAACCCAATTATTCGGATAATGAAAAAAAAATTTCTGATTTCGATTTTATAATAATGTTAATTGTAACTTGGAATTATGATTATTCAGTGAATACTACAAAACTCAATTACTTTTACAATTGCTTGAATAATTGTACCTATAATGTGTAAATATTAAGTAATTGTGCTTGAAATGTTAAATTGTTCATGTATAGAAGGATTTTAAACGGTGTTAACTATATATATAAATCATCAGCATTTTATAGGGCGATGCCCTGTTGAAAGCGAATTTCGTCTGCGTTGCATTGAGTAAGGCAAACTTACAGCAGCAGAGGTACTCATGACCTTGAATGAAGCGTAGAAGAAACTGGCTAGATTTACTGAGGTGGCTATTATATATGGGGAAAAAAGATCTACAATCTGCAAACGTTAGCTAACGTAGCTAGGCAACTTCAGTTCGAAAGATCCCATTTCTTTGAAATATGGTCTAACATCATCTAACGAGTGCTCCGTCAGTATCGACGTTGAAAACCATCTACAGTGGCAACAAGCCCACGTACAAATCATTGCCAAAATCTCAGAAGTAGAAAGGGACGGATTTCTTGCGCAAGCAAAAAGGTACACTGAGAGGACTCTGTTTAAATACCTGGATCTCAACCTCGGAGCGAGAAACTACTTCGATGACAGTCTAGGTGTGTAGAGGATAAACGATATCTTTAGGACAAGATGTGAAACTTTAAGCCTCAATTTTCAACCTCACTGGAGTAACATATGTGTGCCAAGGAAGATGTAGCTCACTCTTTCGGAATCTGCCACATCCTAAAAGAGATATGTATGTTGCACTTTTAGCGTCTACCTCTATCGCAAAACGAACTTCACGATCTGCTCAACGGAGTAAATTGGATAGCCCTTGCAGCTTTCACCAACGAAGCTTTGCAATACCGCATGGTTGCGTGGGCGAGAGTTTAGTTTAGCTCCAAACACAATATAAGAAACGTGACTTACAAATTTTGGAAAACTGTAGTATTAAAATTTTTTGTTTACTATCCGATCAAGTTCAAACTAATTTTCAAAGATCTATATGAAAATTAAAAGAAAACTGCGTACAAATTTTCCGGAACATTCACCCACCCTAGGTGGAAAGTGTGTGGTCAAGGTTGTGTGGGCAAAAGTTAAGTTGCCAGCGATTAGCTCCAAACTCATTTTCAAAGTTACACAAACGATTGACTTGAAACTCTGTTTGTAAGGATAAAATACGAAATAATTTGAAAAGTGATTTTCCAATATTAGAGAATCCGCCCCCAGGGTGTGCAAAGGCCCGGAAAGTTCTACATGCAAAAAACTAACTGGGTGTAAAGTGGTTGGGAAGTGGGTGGGATGTGGGTGGGAAGGGTGGTAAGTGGGTAGGAACTGGGTGGTAAGTGGATGGAAGTGGATGGTAGTGGTTGGTAAGTGGGTGGTAAGTTGGTTGGAAGTGGTAGGGAACTGGGTGGTTAGTGGGTGGGATGTATGGATGTGGGATATTGGTTCCATACTGATAAAGGCTAAACTCATGGCGGCGCAGCGAAGCGCGACGGGTTTTATGCTAGTAATAAATAAAAAACGACTACTCAATTTGCCTTTTTAAAACTGCTATACTAATTTGGGGTGAAAAACTAGTTGTGCTTCCATAAATTTAAATCTTTATTTTCGGGTTCAACAGGCTAAAACATTGCTCATTGTCCTGAGCAACATTGTTGTTGCTTTTTAATTTCCCAGAGACATTGGAGATTGACAAGAGGTGATGTTCTTGCGCCAACAACAACACCTTAGCTCAGAAAGAAAGAGAAGAGAGCACGCATATCAAATTGTTGTTGACTTATGCAGGCTTATGGACGCGTACAACGTATGCGCGCGTGCTATTCCTTTGCGCAAAGCAACAAAAAGTGCGTGGCTTGCGGAATGGGCGCGGGCACCCCTGATATACATACTTTATAGTGTCAGAGATGCTTCTTTCTATGCGTTTCAAACGTCTGGATAGTTTTAATATACCCTCTTCAAAGGTATGGAAATGGTAATCAGGAATTATTTTCAATTATCTTCAAAATGGTAATAGTAATGAAAATTCAAGTTTACAGCTCTGGTTTTCAGTATGCTTTTTAGGCATGCATTAACAAAAAAAAAGCGATTTAATCATTTAAAAAGTTGATCAACCGATTGACTTGCAGGATCCAAACCGGATTTAGATTGGACTTTGAAACTCCTCAGTTCCACTCTACTACCAATTAACGCCAAACATCAGGCTCATATTTGAACATCTACTTCCAATTTATTAAAGTTTAAGCTGAGTTGGATCCTTCCATCTCAATGAGTATTGCTCATGTTCAGGTACACAAAAAAAAAGTACAACAATTGAATTGAATTAAAAATTTTGTTTAAATTGTAACATTATCCGTCGCTTTGTTGTTGTTCTCTTGCGCTCGTTTAGCATTAATCTCTTCCTGGTCGGTCTGTGTTACGAAATGAGCGAATGAGAAAGAAAACAGAAGAGAATTGAAGAAGTTTGAATCTACAAACGAAAACGTTTCTCTATTTTTGTGGTATTTGCATACATTTTGGTGTGGCCCTTTCCCTTCGCTGATTAAAAAATTCACCATCAACATCAAGTTATATGCACTACGGCGTATCGAGAGCCAATTTTTATCACCGGTTTGTGACCCCGCAGCTATGTGAAAATTTACACAAAAACAAAAGTTGAAAAACAACAACCAAAGAAGGGGAAGATAGAAAGTACATTGGGTGCTCAAAACAACATAACACAGGCAGAAAATATTAGTAAGATTACATAGCAATAATTGGCAGGCAAAACTTCACACACAATTCGTTAATAATATTAGTAATGAATTTCGTATACAGTACCCGTCTTACCTATCCGCTTGGGATCGGCTAAATCGGCTTTGGGTTCAATGTACGGCTTGAGTTCATCATCCTCAAACCCCATGTTCATCCATTTATCGCCCATGATTGTTTCAAGACTAGCACGCTTAGCGGGATTTAGTACTAGAAACTTGCGGAGCAAATTTTCACAGTCAGTCGACATATAGAAGGGGATTCTGCATGAAATATTGAAGACATTACATTGAGGATTATGTCAAACAGAACACAACTTACCTATATTTGCCTCTGAGTACACGCTCTCGCAGCTCTCTCAAGGTGGAGCCATCAAAAGGCAGGGATCCGCTCACTAACGTATACAAAATGACGCCCAGCGACCAAACATCTACCTCCGGTCCATCATACTTTTTACCCTGGAAAAGCTCGGGTGCCGCATATGGTGGACTGCCGCAGAATGTGTCCAGCTTGGAGCCGGGCGTAAACTCGTTTGAAAATCCAAAATCGGCTATTTTAATATTCAATTCGCTGTCCAATAATAAGTTTTCAGCTTTTAAGTCCCTGTGAATGAGAATTAAGTGGGTTGAAATGTAGAAAAAAATAAGTTTTTGATCAAAAAACTGAACTGTAGCTTTGTGTACCGTCATCCGGTTCGAAGGACCAAGCATAAATTTAATTTATTGTAAAAGTGCGTCGAAAGTAATTGCGACTATTACTTCTATGACAATCTTTTGAAGTTGATTTAACAAGTTCTAATGCGATCGTAGCTACATTTTTGATGAGAAGAGCAAATGACGCCTATAGAAATCATCTAGAAAGTCCCTGTTAAAGTACTTGGCGATCGGCGTAACTAAATTCTCGAGCTACAGCAAACGAGTTCGAATACGATTATCACTTTCAAAGCGGTTTTTGGATTACTTAAAAAGAAATTTCAATGAATTTTACAGCAAAGTCGTCGAGAAATAGTCACAGAAATCGAAATTTCGGAAAAACCGCCTAAAAATTGTAAAAAACCAATAACTATTTGTAGAGAAAAGTTAGCTTTGCCTTTGTGTACTATCATCCGGCTCCAAGGACCAAACATAAATTTTATTTATTGCTTTATTTTAAGATTGCAAAAAAAGTTATTGTGACTGGAGACTTTTCTCCTTCTATAACAATCTTTTGAAGCTGATTTATCGAGTTGTAATACGGGAGAAATAAAATTTTTTGGGAAAGACCAAGGAAATCGTCGAGAAGGTCCATGCTAAAGTACTTGGTGCTTGGCATTACAAAATTCACAATCTTAAAAAGCAATTAGCGCGATGAATGCATCGATTGCTTACGTTAGACAACAAAAGAATATGGTTACCTCTTCAAAGCTGTTTTTGGACTTCTTTAAACGAAATTCCAATGATCGATCGACTTTTCAGAAAAAATAGTCTAATTTTTTAACAAAATCAGCAAGTATATTTCGGGAAAAGTTAACTTTACAATTGTGTACTACCATCCGGCTCGAAGGACCAAACATATATTGCTTTATGTTAAAGTTTTTGCCGGCTCGAGTTCACGTTACGTTTAAACCTAACTTTAAACAGAAACACACAAGCCACAAAGGAGTCTAGTTGGCCGTACAGCTGTTTCATGAACATCCCTGAGTCAATCTTTAGCAGTCTTCTGCCGTAAAGCATACTTGGTGAACGGTGTTATACAATTTGCAATCTTAAAAAGCTATAAGCGCATTGGATGCCTCTATTGTTACCATTAGGAAACACACGAATGTGGTTATCACTTAGAAAGCTGTGTTTGGATTTGTTTAAGAGAAAGTTGCAATCAATTTACCAGTGTGAGTCGCTACCGTCCGAAGAAACTCGAAGGACAGCAAATAGACAAGGATATCGCCTTTTCAGAAAAATCGTCTCTAAGAACATTGTTGCCGAGTTGAGCAGAGTGACGCGATGTTTGGGCAGTAACTTCAAACAGGAACACACAACACCGCAAAGTAGTCTAGTTGACCGTACAGCTGTTTCATGAACATCTCTGCTCAATCTTCAGCAATCTTTGCCTGACTTTCATCATCGAAATACACAGACGAAAAGCAAGACTGGGAACTGTACGGCTACGCGGAGCTGCAACGCATTTATAACTACCAGCAACTGGAAAGAAGACTGGAAACCGATTTAGCAACTCAAAACAAGACTGCAAACTGGTCCTTCGAACCGGACACAGAACCTTCTAAATCATTGGTGTCCAAACTCACACAATCAAGCATTACGCTTGTGAGCACGAAGTAAACATGTTGACATTTCAAAATGAGCAAAAAAGCAAACGAACAAATGCCTCGTGAGAGAACAAAAAGCCAAACACTAGCATCGTAAGCCAGCAAGCTGCAGGGATTGCCATTTATAGAACTCATTGCGAAATCATCTACAATATCGTCAAAATACGACTTCGAGAAGGAAATGAAGCAGAAGTCAAGTGGTTTAATGGTGCAACAAATCCGTATGTTCATAAAAAGTGAGGCTTGTTGTCTATTTTAAAGTACAGACACTTTTGGAAGACTTGGAAGAGAACGTATGAATGAAAACAACAACGAATTACGTCCATTCGAGTATTGATTACCGTTTTAAATAGCTTCGTAAGCTGGACGCTTCTTTCTAAACAAACATATGGATCGAACCTTCTCCAGAGTATTAGAGGTTTTCAACCGTGCTTCAAACAGGTCATCAACAAGACGGAAAACCCATGAATTTGGTACTTCTTTCTGAATATTCCTCATTACCCTCATCCCCGTCTAGTCTCAGCCAGTATTTCCTTCAATTTACCTGTGTATGATCCTCTTTTGATGACAATACTGCACAGCCGAGACAATTTGTCGAAACTTAACGCGCGCCTCCTTCTCCTTCATTCGGCCGTGTAATACCAAATAGTCAAACACTTCACCGCCAGATGCATACTCCATAATGAGATACAATGTCTTCTCGGTTTCAATTACTTGGAACAATTTAACTATATTGGGGTGATCAAGCATTTTCATTATCCTAACCTGTTGGTGAAATGCATAAATGATTCAATTGTTAACACAATCACGCCCTTCTTCACCCATCCACACACTTACCTCTCTGAAGAGTTTCTGTAGTGACCCGGGATTCAGTTGGGTTTTGTCAATTATCTTTATTGCCACTTCCTTGCCAGTGGGTAGATGCTTAGCCAGTTTCACTTTGGCAAAGTTACCCTTACCGATCGTCTTGATGAGTTTATATTTGCCAATGTGCTCCTCGGTAGCGCGCCATCGCATGGGAGCGCTACTTCGCATCTGCATATTGGGCGAACCCTGCAAAGGGATAAGGGAAAATGAGTTAGTCAAGGAGTTGATATCAATGAACAGAGTAAAGCTAAGCCCCCCCGAGTAAGTTAACATAGGCTTAAATACGTTTGGGTCTGGATTGATTTGGTTTTTGGTTTACCTGCGCCACATTGTTGCCGTACACATTGCTACGATTCACAACCACATTGGTTGGAGTGGCGGCGGCGGCGGCAGCTGCAGCGCGTTGATGTCCCTGTGCCACAACTGGGGCCGCAGTTGAGGTGGAACGCGAAGACGTCTCCGCCCGACTCGAACTGTAGGGAGGTATGGGCGCTACTATGGGACGCTCTGAGCGTCGTTTGGCACTGCTGCCAGTGGCAGTTCCAGCACCAGCAGCAGCAGTAGCCGTGCTAGTACCGGCGGCTGCCTGGCGATGCGAGGATTTTTGTGCCAACAGCGCCTCAAATTGACGTAGATTCTCCTCTCGCCGCTTGGCTGCCGATATGGTGGTGGCAGTCAGCTTAGAGGGTCCACTGCCATCCACCACACTGTGGCTGCTACTGGTACGACTTGTTGAGGTTCTGGCAGCCGGAGTGGGTGGTGTCGACGATGACGTTGAGCTACGCCAAACCGCACCCTGCTGCTGCTGTTTGGTTTCATCGTGATGCTGCTGCTTCTGTTTGAAAGTGGCACGCATGGCCAGCACCGTATCCGTATTTTTGGTATCCGAGGCAGTTCGAGCCAATTTGGTTTTCAGGGGTCCCGAACTGCCCGAGGTGACGGGCGAATTCTTCGAATAGGCTCCTATAGAGTTGCGTCCATCGCTGCCACGCTGGAATTCGGACAGCATCATCTCATTGCTGTCATCCAGCTCGGCACGCCGTCCGCCCAGATACTGAAAGTCGTTCTCCGACGACATATCACTAATGCCCGGACGGAGTAGATTCTCAGTTTCACCATAGCGTTTACTGTGCGGCTTACGCTGATGCGTTGGATGCTTCTCACTTAGCTGATGCTGCTGCTGCAGCTTAAAGCTTTCCTCCACTTTCTGTATATGCTCCTCAATGGAGCCAAAGGCAAAGGACAGGCCCACTTCATCGTCAATCGTTTTGGGTTTCTGACGCTGCTGCGGCACGGGATGTAAAGTGGGTATGGCCGAGACGGCAACGCGTGGCAAAGGAGGTTGCAATTCGCCCGGACGACGCAGCTCCACGAGATCATTTTCCTTTGAACTGGCAAGTTGTGTGTTATCGGATTCGCTGTTATGATTATTATTGTTGTTGGTGTTGTTGTTGTTGGGGACACTTAGTTTGGGCGGCGCCGGCGCCTGCCCCTTGTTGCGAGCTGCATGGAGGCGTACGCTCTTCCGTGTGGCATCGCCGCGATTCAAGTCGGGCGTCGTTGTGGTAGTCGCCTCCATTCTGCTACTGAAGCTGCTGCGTGGTCGTGGCGTTTATTTCTTTTTTTTTGTCTTTGAGTTGCTTTAGCACGTTTGTATTGGTGTTTCTCTCTGTGTGTGTGTGTGTGTGTAAGTACTTGTTGTTGCTGGGAGAGATTGCAACTTTTTCTTTCTTTCTTTTCTTGGCGATAGTTATTATTCTTGATATTCGCTTTGCTACACCTGCTTTGTCATTTTCTGTGTGTGTTTTCTGTTGTTGTTACACTGTAAATTTCATTTAGAAAATTATTTACAAACTTTTGGCACGCCTGTGTGCTTGTGTGTGTGTGCGTCTGTGTGTGTGTGTGTGCGCGTTTAAGGTTCTGGGTTTCACCAAACATTGATTTTCACTTTGCAGCCAGTTGAATGATTTTGACTCCCCCACCCAGACACATAATTCATTGTTAGTAGGAACAGCGGGCTTTAAAAGTATTCGTATGCAGGTTTATGCTCAAGATTTTTGCTTAGAAAATGGCAGCAGCCCACGCTTGCTGGTCATAGACTCTTGTGAAAACAATTGAGACCTTAACTCTCTTTAAGGCAGAGAGGTGCTGCTAAAGCCTATTGCGCACGCAGCGCATTCGTTGTTGTTTTACGCAAAGGGAGACTAGAGCGTATAGGATTCACGCATAGCTTATGGCTACACGTAGAGCAACAACTACTTCATAAGTGTTCTATTGACTGCTTTTTATACCCTGTACCCATTGAAAATGTGTAAAAGGGGATAATGAAGTTGTGCAAATGTATGTAACAGCCAAAAGTAAGCATCTCCGACCCTATAAAGTATATATATTCTTGATCAGCATCAACAGCAGAGTCGATTTAACCATGTCCGTCTGTCTGAGACTATAAGAGATGTCTATAAGATAGCTGTATACCGTACCGAGATCAAGTCCTCTACCTTTTAACAGCGAAAAACTGTCGGGGTACTTGACTGCAGCACTCTTACTTGTTATTGTAAGGAAAATGTAAGGTCAAACGAGCACGCCTTGATTCGTAAGCTTAAGGTGTATATTTAACGTGAAAATAATAAATTGAAAGTCTTTTTAAATGGGCGCGAAGAGTCTCCAAAGTTTTTTATATTACTCATACGCAGTGTTGCCTGTAATTTTTATATATTTTTCAGGGAATCAAACCGGAACCAGAACCGTATACCGAAAAGAACCCATTAAAACTCAAAACCAGAACTGGAACCAATATTTTTAATTTTTTGTACAACGCTATCCGAGTACCCATACCGGTACAGTTTTGGTTCTGAGTGCAACTACTAGACTGCAAGGCTAGAACTTTTACGCAATTTGGTTAATTCTTACGATTTCGGAAAACAAAGGTGTGAGTGTCGTTAACACTCACAATGCTTTGATGTGAAACATATGTTGCTAAATTCACAAGTGCTCTCAATGGTTTCTAAATCAACAATGTCAATCTTTTAAAAGAAGAAACTAACAGGAAGTAGAAATACCAACAACAAGATCACTTGCTGATGTGTGCTTTCTTTTTTTCTGCAATTCTTGTGTGCAAACTTGAACATGACAATTAACTCGACCCACACACGTAGTGTAAATCTCATATTTAGATAACTCTTCCTATGTCATAAACATTTTACAAATAGCAATAGCGGTAGTGACAAGGATCAGGACAGCCGAGACACCACTTGAAAGGGTCTACCAGGGAACCACTTGAAATGCATCGCGTGAGACAAAGTGTATTCCTTCAGATGAACGCATTCTTATAATTACATACACGTAAGTTATCTTGAAAAGGGAGCAGAAATGTAATGAAAGCAAGATCGCTCACAAGAGCGAGTCAGTACAAATTCAAACTTACAACCGTGCTCATTAAAGGTGTATATTCTATACATCTTGTTTATTGTGCTGCTCTAAAGATAAATGAAAACAACAGTCGCAAAGGAATAACAGGCAGAAATAATAATCTTCATCTTCAAATAGAAAAAAATATAAATAATTTAAAACCCTCCCTTTCCCTACACCCTCTCACTGCTTAGTCACTATCAAGTCACAACTAAGTCACTGTTAATTCACAGTCGTCACTGTTTAGTCACTTTTTAGTCCCTGATTAGTCACTGTTAAACCAATGTAACGAGGTTTGGAGACGTTTGCGCTGAAAAAAAAAGTTTTTCTCACTTAATCTTGTTGCAGAATGCAAATGTGCAGCGTATTTATACCAAGACTTCAATTATGAAGTAAGTTCCCGACTTTATGCTGCACCCTTTCCCTTATCGGTCTAGACAAGCGATGGTCACAAGAACCCCCCTGGGGAGGGGCGAAGACATTTAGCTATTTACACGTTTACAAGTCGAACGCATGCCGAAGCTGAGGAGAAGAGAGCAAAAAGCCTTTCAGTAGCTGGTTAGCCTTTGATGCTGTCAGGTCGATGCAAATTCACGGCGCTTTTTTTTCACATACTAATACACTCCCACTTTTTGGCCTCGCTCTCGTTGACCAACGCTGGTCTAGACCCACGCTTGGTTGTGGCTTACGGGGCGTATGGGTAATAATTAGTTTTAACTTTGTGGAATTTTAAGGACTGGTTCATGATACAGTTAATGGCAAGGTTCTTAACGAATTGGTTCCGTTCTGGTTTGCAGCCTTGATAAAGAGTGTAATCCACAAAAAAAACTATTTCAAGTGCACTGTCATTCAAATTGAAATGTTTGGAGATAAACCGAAGGCGATGATATTTACTTGGAAAACCGACTAGTAAAAGTATGCCACAAACAGCTTTTCATAAATTCGTCGTCTTGGCAAACACTTTGCATTGTTTATAATGAAAAAGTGTACAATTAGTGTGATTTCTAAGCCTAATGCCCAACACCTACACTGCATGACGTATACTTTTTTTGACCGCTGTAGGTATGCATGTGTGTGTGTGTGTGTGTGTGTGTGTAAACACACTCTGCTTGCTTTCTAAACGAATTTGAAGTCACTTTGTTTGCTTGTTGTTGTTGTTACTTTGCCCATATTTAATACAAGCCGCAGTTGTTGCTGCGCATTAAAACCTCGAAAATGAATTAAATACATAGTAAAAAAAAAAAAAGCTGGTGCGAGCGTAATATTTACGACGACAAGAGCTAATCTTTCTCCCTGGTGACACTGAAATAAACTCATACACACACACAGCTACACTTTATCATGCATACACAAATATAAATCGAGGGAGAGCACGCGAGAGCAAGCACCTACACAATCTCACCCGCACGCACACACCTGAGAGGTAAACGGTTACTAGTATTGTTCATGTGAATGTGTGTTGAGTCTCACGCTGACGATTGCTTCTGCTTGTTGCACAAGTTCAGCTGAGCTCTCTTTTTTTTTCGTTTCATGATTCATTTGCCTCTTTTTTTGGTGGGGGAGGGAGGGAGGAGGAGTGGGGATTCATATATTTAAATTACTGCTTAAATAGTTATAAAGTTTGGATCCATGTATATCTAGTTCGTTCGTTTGTTAGTTGATGGTTCCAGTCAGCAAGCAAGCGAAAAGCTTTAAACGCACACACACACACTGGCACGGGCACTAACACACACACACACATAGTATAAAAGTTGAAAGAAAATGAACTACTTTTAGGCAATTAAGTCGAATTTTTCGTTGCTGGGAAGATATTTCTTTATGTTATTTGTTTTTGGGGTGTTGAAACTAAAAACTTGAGTTTTGCACAAATCGCGAGTTTCGGCGGTTCTTTATCGGCAGCTATCTTATCAGTCACACGCGGCTTTCACAATTCGCTGCATTTATTTTATGTATAAGATACAACACATTTTTTTTTTTCGTCTTAATTAATCGCCGTCGTCCGTGTATGAATGTAACTCTGACGTAAACGCCGCCAGTCAAGATCCAACTACAATCAACAGGCAGCGGTGACAGTGACAGAGCGGAGGAGACAGCAGCGACAGCGACAGCTCAGCAGCCAAGAGCCAACAGCCAACAGCCACTTTAGCCACGGCAACAGCAGCAACTGGAGTGCGAGTACTCCGAGTGTTGGCAGCGGCTGCGGCTGCGACAGAGGCAGCGTTGTGACTGAGACAGAAATGTTGGCGGCCTCAATACACAAACACAATATACGCGCACTTTAGTGGGCTGCCCAATGGTATTGGTGTTGTACACCAACACCAACACACTTGAACGCCCATTCCAGGCGTGTATCCGTATCTCTGTATCTGTCTATTCCTGACAAAAGAGCCCCCGTTTGGAGCGTTGATTTATAAATATGTATGTGTGCGGCAGTTGTGTGACTATGCAATACAAACAAACCACACACACACACACACACTCATTTGAACATCGCTGATATCACCTGAGCGTAACGCTGAGAAGAAACAACAGTTAACTACTCACAGAGATTAAAGAGCGAGTCAGTCGCGCATGTGCGCAACTCTCTCATTATGAGAAAAGCCCTCAACTCATCATCTTGAAATTAGGCAAGATCATTGAGATGGAGTCTCAGAGAAGTGTTTGCTGCTAAGTGCTAATCCTACACAGCTCAACTAAAACGGAAGTGAAACGAATTTCAATATGTAAACAAAACAACTAGGTGGAACGATGTCAATCACACGGAAGCAACTTCGACCTCAAATGAACAAATGATGTTATATGGCAACGTTTGGAATGTGCTAAGGAAATATCTCCCCTTTTTATATATATATATAAAAAAAAAAACGAACGTCATGAAAACTGATCAGATTATAGATAACGTGTGCATGTGATTTGGCCAGCACATTATGTGCAACCAAACATCAGAGACAGTAGGCTACAACTACTTGGTTATCCTCAGAGACTCGGAGGAGGAATTTCCTAGTATGCTCCAACCCAGCGATGATGTGTACCAAAAACCCAACTATGCAGATACTGCAAAGAGACTGACAAGTCTTCTATGCATATAATACAGGGATGGACAATGTGAGCAGAGCTTTCAAAAGTTTTTCTGCCTCTGCTTAATGCGTCAACAGCGGCCGAGCAAAAGGGAAGGGTTTGAAAGCTTTTGTCTGCACACTCCCAGAAATTTTGTTCAGAAAAATTTGTGTAAAACGTGTTGACAAATTTTTTTTGCCAAAAAATGTTAAAAAATTTTCGTTTTAAGTTAAATCAATATCTAATCTAAGAAAAAGCATTTTTCTCCATTTACCACAGGAAAAAATTCAATTTTAGTGGATCTAGCCTTCAGAGTTATTTCTGAATTCGAAAATGCGGTTAGGCATCGAGGTAATCATGATTTAGAACTGTGATTCCGATATTTTGACCCATTCCGCCAGCATAAACACGACGTGCAAGGTGACCCCAAATGCTCTCAATGGGATTCATATTCGGAGAACGCACTGGTCATTTTGAAAGCTTGTTTTTCTTATTGTTGAACCCCTCAAGACTGACCCTACACATGTGTATGGCCTCATTATATTGCTAAAAGATGACTTTTGCTTCAAAAAGTCTACTAAGACTATCCAATGTGTTAAAATCAGAGTTTCCCATAAATAGCCCCTGGGTGCCGTAAATACTCGCCAGTTCACACCGAATTCTTGCCAAAGTCATGCATCACTGTGTGTTAGAGAGAAACACAGCCAAATTTTCGAAATCTCTCTTCTTTAAATAACCTTCTGAATCAGAGCCGGCCAGCCATAGCGAGTCGAACTCATTATTGTATGAATCGGTGAACACTGAATTGCAAGTAAAACGGCTGTAGTATGGAGAGAGCTCTCTTGCGCACCAACACAAGCACACTCTTTTGTCCTCTCCATTTGGCCGGCACTGTTCTGAATTCATGCGAGCTGCAATGATCTCGAAGAGAGAGATTGGCCATTGTTTTTGATAGCCCAGCAGCGCTCACCTCTTAGTTGGTCTTGTTTAAGTCCACAGAAGAAGCAGCAACTACCTGTAACTACTCTGATTTAAGAGACCCAACAATATCTCCCGAAATAAAATGTAACCACTGCTATGATAGTTCCAAATCCCTATTAGGGTATAGACCAGTTTACTATTAGAGAGCTGTTTAGAATCAAAGAACTTCCTGGGCAAGCACCACACCAGACAATCGAAAGCATTTGTAACTAACAGTTTCCAAAGGTTTTTCCCAACAAGAAAAGAATGCCTTCAGGATACTGACTCTAGATACTGCAGTCTCCTGTACAAAATGGGAATACCAAAAACTGAACTATGCAGATACTGCAAAGAGAATGAGAAGTCCTCTGATAGCATATAATGCAAGGGATCGGCAATGTGAGCAGAGAAGACGGGCATAGAAGTGTGCCGATTTTGGCGTTGCGTGTGTGTGTTTAGCCACGCCTTTTTAGCACTTTGTGGTTGTTGCAAATGAGCGCAGTATAAGCTCGTATAGCGTCGGTGTGTCGACGTCGCTGCCGCAGAGCAGTGTTGTATACCAGAGTCCGGCGCCTCCCTATCTGAAGTGTATACGATTTCGCTCTGCGGCAGCGACGTCGACACACCGACAGTATACGTGCTTATACTGCTCTCTCTTGCAACTACAAAGAAATGCTAAATGAACGCGCTCTCGCGTTGTTAAACACACACAAGCAACGCCAAAATGAGCATGTGTGTTTTGCCGGCCCCTGTTGAAGATAGGGACGCGCCAGACTCTGTCATAGAGCTTTTAAAAGCATGTTAGCAGCGACCAAGCAGCGAAAAAGGGGAAGATTTTTGCAAATTCTCTGCCTGTTGTTTTCATAGTTAAAAAAATATTTGGCCAAAAGGGCCACAGCTACCTGCATCGAATTCTCTGCTCACACAGCCGACCTCTGATTATACTTAGAATACCAATCTAAAACCTATCCCCACTTCTATGTGTTCGTTATCCTAGTAAAAAACACTATTGTGATATTGTGTTTAATTAAATTATTAAAATGATCATCAGCTACTAATCATTTCTGTATGAATTTGGTTATCAATGTGGGGGGGTGGGCGCATTTGTGTTTAGTCTGAAAATTGCATGCAAACAGAAAATCTGAAAGAAAATAGAAATCATAATGAAAATAATTGCTTTGATTTTTTTTTTTTTAGCCATAAGACAAATCAACAATATTTTTTTTTTTTGGAACAAATACCAAAACCGGTTCTTAATCGCAAAGGAACTTGCTAAAGTTTTGAAGGACAACAACAAAAACAATATGAAATACGTGTAAATCAAACTTTGGGAACGGATGTGGACTTGAATGAAGGCGTGTGCGAGTGAATGAAAGATGGAAAAGTATAAAACAAGGACAAATTTCATACAAGATGCGAACGTTACCAATGAATTTTGAGATAAAAGTTGACAACTTATTGATTAGCTTCATATATCACTTTGAAGTGGAACTTATTACACAAATTGGTCTTTTAGTTGCAGATAGTTCAAAGTATTTCTATATTCGAACTCAGAAAGTAAGAGTTCGTCACATCCCTGATACAACAAAGAAGGTATGGCGCTTGGGCTACATTTTGAACTAAGCGCATTTGCTAAGAGCGCGAGAGAGAGTGAGCGCTAGAGTAAAAGAGTGACATACACACAAATTTAGTATGTGTGTGGAGTAAAAAAAAAGTAATGAAGAATCAACCAAAACAACATAGCGACCAGTGCAACAGAAAACCACTTTGAATTGCCGTCGGCAAAGTAAAAAAAACAACGAGAAGGCCAAGCTAACTTCGTCTGTGCTGAAGTTTTTATACCCTTGCAAATGCTGTTTTTGCAATGTCAGAGTTTAAGAACGCTTACATAAAAATTAAAAATTTTTGTAACTAAACCCCATTTTCCGCCAGATAAACATCTGATTTAGACCAAATTTCGCGAATCTTTTTGAAAACATCAAATTAACAATCGCCGAGTTTAAGAAAGATAAAATTTAAAACAGAAAAGTTTTTCTCACAAAGACTCATTTTCCGACCGATCGGTCCTATGGCAACCATAAGATATAGTCACCCGATGTCGATCTACTTTTTCAAATTAGTTTGAAAGTGTTTAATATTAAGAATCATCGACCTTGAGAACGATTTACTTGAAAACAAAAAAGTTTTTTTCACTAAGACCCATTTTCCGACCGATCGGTCCTATGGCAGCTATAAGATATAGTCATCCGATTTTGACCAAAATTGGCAAATCTGTTTGAATACATAAAGTATAAATAATGGCAGAGATTTATGACGCTAGCATTGAAAACAAAAAAGTTTTTCTCACTAAGACCCATTTTCCAACCGATGGTTCCTATGGCAGCTATAAGATTTAGTCATCCGATCTTGACCAAAATTTGAAAATCTGTTTGAAAGCATATAATATTAATAATGACCGAGTTTAAGGACGCTAACATTGAAAACAAAAAAGTTTTTCTCACTAAAACCAATTTTTCGACCGATGGTTCCTATGGCAGCTATAAGATATAGTGATCCGATCCGGTCGGACCCGACATAACAGCGTGCAAAAAAAAAGAAGACTCCGTGCAAAATTTCTGCTCGATAGCTTTAAAACTGAGAGACTAGTTTGCGTAGAAACAGACGGACAGACAGACAGACGGTCGGAAAAAGCTCAGTCGACTCAGCTCGTCGCCCTGATCCAGAATATATATAGTTTATGGGGTCGGAAATGAATATTTCAATGCGTTGCAAACTTTTGGTCAAAATTATTATACCCTTTGCAAGGGTATACAAATTCGTGCGCTCACTCAACCTGTCGCTTCAAGTGTCAACTGCACACTAAACTGAGCTGAGAGTGTTTTGAACTGAGCTGAGAGTGCACTGAGAAAGCGCCATACCTTTCTAGTTGTATCATGGACACAAAGTTATCAATCGGTACAGTAAGGTTTATATTGCAAAATACAGTGAAAAGTACAATCTTTTGTACTCTGTTAGTCATTTGATCTTAGATTTCAAATTGCAGAGCTGTCATTTGAGGCAGTGCATAGAATCAAAAACCACCCACACAGCACTACTTTGCTTCCTGCACAAAAATATCAATCAACTAAACTCGCCGTGAAACCGACAATCGCATCGTGCGGTAGAACGACAGTCGGCTGTTTGAACATGTTTTGCAAGTAAATCGGCTTTCGGGCTCACCAACACAAGCTAATTTTTCTGTTCTCCCCATTTGCTAGGCACTGCTTAAAACGCCGAAGCAAGCTCTCTTTCTCCCTCTCTCCCCCAATCTCCCTCTCTTTTCCATCTCGATCAGCAGCGCTGCTCAGCCCATGCAAAAACTCATACAAGCTGATTCTCGCTCAATCGTTTTTGAGCCGAGCAAACAGACACCCGACCCGAAAAGAATGGAATAAAGACGAGCATGATTATAATCGGAGCGCGCCTTCAAGGTTTGATTGAATAAAATTCAACAGCGAACATGTTTGTGTATGCACATTTGATCTGTTGACCGCAAAGAAAGTTTATTGGGATGTTGTTTTATGTATAAACGTTTTGTAGTCACACGAAGCTGTTCTTTAAAGTATAAGCCACACAATTTTGTTCTAGAACAAGATTATTTTAAGTCCCAATGAATAAAATATTGAAAATTTTACAAACATGCGCTATAGGGGGGGTTAAAAACGAACCTTTAATATAGGGAAAAATCTACTGTATGTTTAACAACAGACCCAAAAAGCATCATTTTTTGTGGAAATAAGACAGCTATACGAACTATCATGATTGGAACTTTTACTGAGAGCAAAATAAAACGTTTTCTGACAGCTTTCGATAGTTTCATCCGATTTTGGTTCAAAATTTACTCGAAAACGTTGTCGTATACGAAAATGAAGACTCCCTGGGATGTTGACGTACCTAAAACAATTAGCTTAAACCAGTTTATATGCTAACATTCGTGTTTAAAGAGCATTTAAATATAAATAGGCGAAGGAAAATCAGTTGAAAACCATTAAAAGCACCAAAAATCCATATAATCGCATGATTATTTGTTTGTAAGAAAGTTGGTTATAAAGGTTGACGACCTATTCGTATTTATTTAGAAAAGGGGTGCCCAGAATGAACTTACGGCAGCGTGAAAACAAATACAAATGCACAAAATATCTCCGCTAACTACGCATAAGCAACATTGTTGTTGCTTTTTAATTTGCCAGAGACATAGGAGAGAGAGTCACATATGATGTTGTTGCAGGTCTGCACGCGCCAATAACAAAACCTTAGCTCGGATTGAAAGAGAGGAGAGCACGCTTATGAAGTTGTTGTTGCTTTGTGTAGGCTTATGGCGCACGTCAACCGTATACGCGCGAGCTATTGCGTGGCTTGCGGAATAGGCTGGGGCACCCCTGATTTTGAAGAATAGAATTGTATCTAAGCTTGATTTCTTGAATCACAAAACCGTAGAAATTTTTAAAAAGGGTTATTCAAAAAGGACCCAAATCATACGGAAATTGGGTCGCATTTAGAACACAAGTGAATTGCTTCTTAATACATAAAATGTTCAGTAATATATAAACAAATACAAAAACTTTGCATCAAACTCAAATCAGAGCTCAATAAGTGTACAGCAACGGTTTTCATCTGTTTCTGGAGTCTGCAGCGGCCGAGCAAAAAAAAAATCAAAAGCTCTCAAAAAAGCTTTTGAAAGCTCACTGTTTCCAGTGGCAACTTCTCAGCTCACATTGCCGACCCCTGGTAAACAGACGTACAACTTTTCAACATTATTAAGCCCCCCCTTAATAAGTTTTCAACCCTTAGCACACCATTTTTTTTTATTGGTACATACCCTCGATGTGCGCGCCTTATCAATCCCTGCGGCTGCAGCCTCCTTTGCCTTGGAGGGTCGCTCAGCTTTACTGGTGGCCACAATCGGTAGTCCCCCGTTTTCGATCATGGTTACCACAATCTTGCGATTGGCCGACCCGCCGCCCCCTGTCGCTGTCTGTGTGGAAGGCAGGGCAAGGGCTTTCTGGCGCAGGGCATTTGACAGTCTCTCCTTACGTTCCAGTCGCGCTCCCTCCTTATCTATCTGCAGCTTTGCAATTGTGGCAGGCGTATGGCTTTTGGATCTTTTGAGAAATTTCATCAGCTGGCTCTTGACATTGGTGGCTGCATTACCATTCCCATTCGCATTGGGTCCACCCATTTCATCAGCCTTGGATGAACGTCGCGATATCTGCGCCTTTGAGGGCATTTCCAGGCGACGAAAAACACCGTCCGCCATCCGCACAAAGCAACCCTCGGACATTTTGTGAAATGAATCCGATGGCAGCTTGTGGAATTCACCATTGGGACTGCGATAATAGCAGTGATCGGTCCGGTGATAGCCATCGCCCACAATGTAAAATTCATTGCGATTTTCTTTGGGACCCGCTGGAGCCGTTGATTCCTTGGCCAAATCATCAGTCTTGGCACTGCGATCCACCGGCAACTGGAAGCTCATGATGTTTGTGGTGCTGGTGCTGCTGCCGGCGGCGGCAGTTTCGCCGGCTAACGCACTCTCCGGACTCGTGGAGCTGGCCAGTGCGGCTGGAGTGAGTGGCTTCAGTTCACTTATGGTCACCGGACGGCGTTGGGAATCAACTGCCATGTTCTTGCGCATAATGCTGCCATTGCGTAGCAAAGAATCGCGCAATATGGAGAGCTCATCCTTGCGTAACGGCTGCACTAGAGTTGTGTAATGCTTGGATGAGGTCGATTTCCGCGCCGATGTACGTCGATTGCCAAACTGTGAAGCGGCGGCAGCGGTGGTGCTAGTGGTGCTGGTGGTGTTAGTGGAATCCTCTTTGTTATTATTATTATGGCCGCTTGAATGAGTCGTTTGCCGGTGACTCGATGTCTGGCCCATGTTGTAAGCCTAAACCGGAGATGTCTGTTGCTTTGTTGCTTGGCGGCTTGAATATACACGTAGGATTATTTATGAATGTAGGGGTATGAGCGGACGATCGGAAGCTCTGCCCAAGTTGGCAAACCCGTGAGATCCGTAAGGAGTTTTGCATGTGCTTATGTTTATGCTGGAAACTTTGCGAAATTCAATTAAAGGCACTTGGCAAAATAATTCCAAAACTTTGAGAGAAGTAAACTTTAACCTCTGTCTACGAGGACACTTGTCCTGCTATGACAAAGTCATTTCTTCTAAAGGTATGCTCTGTAAGCTCTGCCTGAGAAAGCTATCAGGGAGTTGGCTTTCCAGATTGCTCACGATTAACAGAATAGTCTTTTTTAGTTTGATTAAAACCACGTAAACCTACCTACTTATACGCACTGAATAGTGCATATGGTACAAATGAGTCTGGGTTGTGACTTTTGACCAGAGCTTCTAGAAGACCGAAGGCCCCAGCCTGTCCAGCCTGACAATTCCGCCTTAGTGTGGGGCCGCTGCTTGGTACCTAACTGCACATCTAGACTCCTACTCAGACAATCAAAACCCAATCATCGAGACAAAGTGGAACGGCAGCCGAATTGATGGCTCAAGAAGGTGCAAAATGTCGCAGCCTTAGCAAATCTATGCAAAATTTGGTGGCAGACTATGGCCATCCCACAGTGGGCTTCTTCCCTGTTAGCCGCGACAGGCTCGGTTCAGGGAGTACGTCATTATACACGGTATACTTATGATCGTCAACAAGCGGATACAACTGTCAATCACAAAGCAGTCATTAAACTTGCTTAACCGAAATTCCAATGATAACTTGTTTCACACAGACCCAAGGCAGTCAAACTAAAATGTACCAATTTTTTTTATTAAACCAATACCAATATGAAAATCACATTCAAATTGGGTAAGGCAACAACAAAATCACATGAATTTGTTGTTGGTCAGTTTGCTTGCGCGCGCAAACACCAATCAAAGAAGAGAACAAAACCGGTTTTTGTTCTACGCGACGCATACACCCGAAATCGTTTGCATGTGTGTCGTTTTGTATACCTCGCGCCCTGCATGTATACGATCATTGATTTCCTATCATCGGTGCAATTACAAAAACAAAACGTACCCAAAGTGCATACGGCTGGGCATCGCCGCCTTAGACGGTCGGAAATGATAACTTCTCCCTGATACCTACTTTTGCACAAACTTATTACCTCTTTTCTCTGTGTACCCTTGGTACAGAGCAGGGTTCCCCATATAGAGAGGTCAGAAAATGTGTAAATGCTTTTTAGCAGTGTTGCTCGGCAATATACTGCCCTGGAAGGGCTTGCATTTGGCTCTTATACGTGAGATTTACCGAATGCATTCGGCCCCCAGGGGCTAAGGCTGGGGAGCTATGGTATAGAGTATAAAAAGACACTTTGCGCAGACACTTGGCTTGTTTTGCTCATACTCAGCTGCTGAGAACCCAACGAAATTATCCTCTCATCGAGAACTATGAAGCAGAAAACAATAACAACCCTGCAGAGAAATTGTCAACTAGTAACAAAACAAAACTGTCCTACACCTAGTTGGAATGCTAGTAGAATATAACTGGTAGCAAAATAGCTAGATTCGGGTGAGTTGGGTAACAACAAATATTAGCTTTCGAGGAAATGTTCGTTTGAAATACTAATTTGAGCTAGTTGTCATCCAATTGAACTTTAACGAGTTGCAAAAGAATTGGTGATGAGTGAGTTGACCGACAGATTTCGATGTACTGTTATACGGAGCAGCGACAGACTGTCATAGGGAATACACAAAGGTTAAGTGGTATATAACAGGTTGCAAATGGCTGCTGCCTGGGACAATTGTCACCTGGCTACATTGATTTGGATAGGAAGTGCAACCAGTTGCAAGTTTTTAGCGACTGCTACATTTCTGGTTGTAAACTAGACACTTTCCATGCAGGGAAGTGATCTGTCGAGAGAGTGAGAGAGTCTGATAAATCTGTAGCTCTCATTTCGGTGAGCAGAAAAAATTGGTTGAGCATATTTTCCGAGCTCTGGTTGATTTTTAAGTAAGTTTTCATACTTAATTTAGGAAATTAATTGAATTTTTGTTTCTACTTCAAAATGAATTATGATCTAATATTTGAAATTTAATTTGACATGATCCCTTCACAGCTGAGACAAAGAAAAAAGTGGGGGGGGGGGGGGACAAAACTGAACTCCAAAGTAGGCGTGGACAATGCCAGCTGCTGCATTCAAGGTCATGGTGACAGTTTTAAGCTGTTGCGCGTGCAACTATTTTCATTGAAGAAAAAAAAAGTTAATTACCAGCAAGTATTGTGCGAATTCATTGATGCATTTGCTGGCGGTTTTTTATCAAGAAAAACCGGAAAAAAAAGAAAGTTTTGTTTCATCAAGACAATGCACCAGTTCACACAATCAAAAATAAAATGAATTAAAAATGGAAACACTTCCTCATTATATCTAAATTGGGGGCTGATCATTATATTTTTCAAAGAAAGACGAAATTGCAACAATCCTGATTCTCTGAAGTGGAACTTAAAACTGTGAGTTATTTGAGGCTAAAGAATTTACCTAAACTAACACAATATTTGTTTTCAATGTTTTTTTAAGAAAACAAAAAAAAAAACAGGTGCCTTTAATTGAATTTCGCAGAGCCGTATGTATTTACATACATTCGTATGTATGTGTAGGTGTATGTATGGCAATCACACAATTCAGTCGACGCTTTGTCGCGTTTATTCGAGAGCTCTCGGGCAGCTTGTTTAATTCTATTAGAGAATTAACAACACAACAAATGAAAATTGAAGCCAACCAGAGCCTCAGGCCCGCAACAAGCTTTATTTGCACATTCTATTTGCGTCCACTCCGTGCGCTGTTTTTTTTTTCTTTCACTCGGCTGAAAACTTGTGACTGCTTACATGTCCAAGCAGCAGCGGATGGATCACAGAATAGAATAAAGCACACAGCGTTTTCTTATCAGTTATCGCACTTTAAATAATCACGATAATGTCCACACATTCCACACACAGAGACAGTGTGGAACGCAAGCCTTAGCGTTGGTCGCGCTCGCGCAAAATCGTAGATACACAGATAGTAGATGGGCGGGGAGAGGCAGCGTCGAGGAGACCGATGAAGCCCCACACACGTTGGGGCAAGAGCTTTTTTTTATTTTTTGTTTTTCTTTCTCTCTTTTGGGGTCTGGCACTCTGGTTGTTATTGTTGTTGCTGTTCTTCTAGTTACCTCGTTTGCGTTGTTAAAGCGTTACTTGCTCACACACACTCTCGCAGGCTGTGTGTAGGAATTTGTTCATTTTTCTTTTTATTCCGCTTTCGTTCTTTTTTAGCTTGCTTGTGCTTGTTGCACCATACAACTTTTTGTACTTTATAATTAAATTAAGTTATCATTCGCAATTGGCTTTTCTTGGTTTTAAGATCTGACTTTAACGTCTATTTTTGCACTCTTCGCTCACACACACACACACACACATAGACACACATTGATAAATTAAACACTATTTAACCGAATTTATTTTTAAATAGGCGCACACACCGATGTTATACAAGTCCGCACGTGCGTGTGTGTGTGAGTTAATGTCGCCCTGCCCTGCGTACGCCTGCACTTGTGCAGTATCCCAAAGAGAGAGAGAGAGAGACTAAGAGTGGGAGTTGGGAGTTAGTCGCGGATGCTGTAACCGTTACAAATTGGCGATGACGAACTGCGCAGCACACTAACCAGCCAAAGCGCGCCACCATTGCCTAGTTCATGCACTAACACCACGCTCGCTGCTACCGCCCTTGTGCTTGATAAAAACGAATTTTAAAATTTCACTACTGTGGCTCAGGTTTTATTTTTTTATTTTTTTTTGGTTTGCCGATAACAACCAACGGCGATTGGAGGACGGACAATGACAACAACGGCGCAGCGTACGCGAGACAGTGACCACACGAATGAAGTGGAACTTAATACTAAAACAAGCTTTCGGCCATCGGTTGTGTCTCTGTGGATATACACATCAAATAAGCGAGCGCACTGTGGGGCTGGATTTGGCGTATCGCAAAAAAAGTTCTGCTGTCGCAGCTCGCTCAGAGCTGTTCACAAGGCTGTCTGTTCTTCAAAGACAACAAAAATCAAACAAACAAACAACAACAACAACGACACACCCTATACAAATTTTCCATATGACTTGGACTACATAATCTGGAGAGTCACGCTGTGCAAGCCAAGTGCAGGTGATTCACAATTTACTCACACACCTAAATATACATCAACTTGTGGAAGAGAGAACCTGATCTCAGAGAGAGAGAGACCGAGTGGGAGAAACTAAAGCTAAGCTTTACGATGCCAATAAAAATTGATGTTGAAAGAGTTTCTTTTCATTAGAAGACGAGCTTGCGTACATAAGTTCCACTTGAATAAAAAGCTTTCGGCAATAAACAACAACGAAAACTAATATGAATTGCAAAAAGGAACAATATAATATACGATTAGTTGAGATAATAATGGTTATAGTTATTCAAGAGTGCACACACAAGCAGCACACTTCGTTGAAGACAACTAACTCGTTAAGCTTGTTTGTATGTACACATACATACAGACATAGAGACCTACAGTTAAACAAAGCTCTCACACATGCACACAGAATTTAAATCCGAACAGTAAAGCGTATGAAAAATTTAAACCACTTGAAGGAGCTTCCAAAAATCATTCGCTTTCAATGATTTGTTTGGCACAGACCACAAAGAGAGAGAGAGAGATACATATGTATATACTCGTATGTGTGTGGAAAACTTAGCTATTCAACTTAAAAAGGGTTACTAGTCCAAATGTTTATAAACATTGTTGAAAAGTTGCCAAAGATATCAAAGTACATTCTTGTTCCTAAAAGCGAACAAGACACACTGTTTTGATTTGGAACTTGAGTATTTTAAATGAAATTCAAGTATCGGTTGAATTATTTATGATTTACTTATCGGAGGTAAAGTTGCTGAGCGGTTGAACTGGCTGCACAAACCGATTCATTCCTACCAGTGGCGTAGATAAGGGGGGATGATTATGGTGATCAATCGGAAGTACAGGGGACGAAATCGTAGATGAACAGACCAAAAAATCGAAATAAAATCTCTGATATTTCAAAACCAGCATTTGCAAGAGTATAAAAACTTCGTCACAGACAAAGTTAGCCTTAGCCTTAACAATTTTAAACTGCAGCCAACTGATGACGAATCTTTAATTGTGGTTATTTGCGAATTATTGAACACAGTGACTAAGATGCTTTATGTTTCCTACTAAATTGATATAAGATATAAGGTGTGTTTAGCGTCATACAAACTATGACGGGCCCAAGCAATTTAGTAGGCTCTTGGGGGGGTGTGTTTTCTTATCTACGTCCCAACTTTCGAAACCAAAAATCAAAACAGATGTCAAAGTACTAATATCACACAAAGCTTAAACTAAATAATAACAGTTGCTTATCAAATATGAACAAAAATTAATTATAAACGAGTTTCGTACCCCTGGGAATCGATGTAATTTCGTGGCACAGGCAAAGAAAGCGTTCCAAATACTAAACATCATTAGTACGTTTTTACGACCAGAAAAAAAAATACATTTCTATACTAGATCCTGAGGCAGGCATAAAAAATCGACATTAAATTTAAGCCAAGTTCCCACAAGCAAAAAAATTGCCCAAATTTTGCTGAAAATTTGATTAAATTGACCAAATTAGGGTAATTTTCGTCCATAATGGTTCAAATTATTGGCATATGGAACCTTAGTTAAAGTTTTAACTTCCGCAAATTCTGCCATCTTGGCTATTTAGCCAAATTATCATGATAATTTAACCAAATGAATTGCCTGTGGGAGCTTAACCTTAGTCCGAAGTGTACGTGAAGTATGAACAAGAAAGAAAGTCGGTCCAGCCCGACTATAACATACTCTGTACCTCCCCAAAGTTTGTATATATCTGATAAATTTAAGTTAGAAGCCACACAAATTGTCAAAAACAGCTATAAAGTGTGTGAAGTGCTGTCCATTGCCGTTGCAGCCGGTGCTACCCAACATAACTGTTTGTTTTTCTTATAACTCGACTATTGTTCATCCGATCTTTATTATTCCTTTGCCAAATCAATAAATAATCTTGATTACTAAATATCTTTAAAAGGTACGAACCATCTAGCTACGAAACTGAGGGAGATATGACGTTTTTTCCTAATTCCGGGGGCGGGAGGGGGCGTGGCAAAAATTGAAAATAAACTTCATCTGCCTGCATGTACAGGAAATGTATGTCCCATACACGTCAAACCTCTATCTCTTATTATCTCTGAGATCTGTGCGTTCTTACAGACGGACAGGTCTATATCGACTCGGTTGTTGATGCTGATCAGGAATGTATATACTTTATAGGGTCGGTAATGATTCCTTCTCCCTGTTAAATACATTTGCACAAACTTAATATACTCTATGTACCTTCGGTACAGAGCATAAAAAGTTTTCCCTGCTAAGACTTTTTAGCAGACCTATCTTTTATATGGCAGCTATACTATATAGTTGCCCGATTTTCATCAAACTTGGTGGAATTATGTGACAGCACAGAAAACTTATAAATACGAGCTTTGGGGAGGTTTACGTTGGAGACAAAAAAGTTTTTCTCACTAAAACTAGTTTTTCGAACGATCGTTCCTATGGCAGCTATATGCTATAGTCATCCGATTCGGCCGGTTCCGACAAATGTGCAGCGTCTTTGTACCAAAAGACTTCGTGCCAAGTTTGGTTAAGATAGCTTTAAAACTGACGGAGGAGATAGCATAGAAACAGACAGACATGGCGGAACTAAGCTCGTCATGCTGATCAAGAAACAGTGTGTCCTGACTGATTGACTGATTGGCAATCAACGCAGAGCGCAAACGGTAAGAAATTTGGACAGAAGTTTTTATTAGTGGTGAAATAATTCGACACGTGTTTTCCCGATTTTGCAAAATCCGCCCAGGAGGAAAATGGCCGGAAAATTCTGCTTGCAAACAACTATTTTTCATCCGATTGAGTTGAAACTCGGTTTTTAAGGATAGAATACGAAATAATTTGAAATGTGATTTTCCAATATCGGAACATCCGCCCCCCAGGCGTGAAAAATTCTGTAGGCAAATGAACAAACAGGGTCTTTTTAACCTTTTCAACAGACGGTCTTCTTTCGAGAGCGAGAGAAACAATTTTCATTGCCCTGCATGGAAACAGATGCTGCAGACATCCCTAAGAGCGACAGTCCATCTATACCAAAGGTACGAAGAGTATAATGGGTTTATGCAAATGTAACAAGGAGAAGAAATCATCACTGATGCTATAGAGTAGATTTATTATTGATCAGACAAGTCGATAAAGCCATGTCTGTCAGTCTGCATGAACTCACGGACCTTCTAGACATATAAAGTAATCCGCATTAATTATCGATTCTCAAAGTTTGGAAATGATCAAATGGACTATAGTCTATTTATAAGCAGCACCGTATAACTAAACGGCAGCAACCGTAATGCGCAGCACTTCAGGGTTCAGTTACGTATTGCTGACATACATTTCCTGTACATGCAGGCAGATGAAGCTTTATTTTTCAATTTTTGCCACGCCCCCTCCCGCCCCCGGAATTAGGAAAAAACGTCATATCTCCCTCAGTTTCGTAGCTAGATGGTTCGTACCTTTTAAAAGATATTTAGTAATCAAGATTATTTATTGATTTGGCAAAGGAATAATAAAGATCCGGATGAGCAATAGTCGAGTTATAAGAAAAACAAACAGTTATGTTGGGTAGCACCGGCTGCAACGGCAATGGACAGCACTTCACACACTTTATAGCTGTTTTTGACAATTTGTGTGGCTTCTAACTTAAATTTATCAGATATATACAAACTTTGGGGAGGTACAGAGTATGTTATAGTCGGGCTGGACCGACTTTCTTTCTTGTTCATACTTCACGTACACTTCGGACTAAGGTTAAGCTCCCACAGGCAATTCATTTGGTTAAATTATCATGATAATTTGGCTAAATAGCCAAGATGGCAGAATTTGCGGAAGTTAAAACTTTAACTAAGGTTCCATATGCCAATAATTTGAACCATTATGCATTATGGACGAAAATTACCCTAATTTGGTCAATTTAATCAAATTTTCAGCAAAATTTGGGCAATTTTTTTGCTTGTGGGAACTTGGCTTAAATTTAATGTCGATTTTTTATGCCTGCCTCAGGATCTAGTATAGAAATGTATTTTTTTTTCTGGTCGTAAAAACGTACTAATGATGTTTAGTATTTGGAACGCTTTCTTTGCCTGTGCCACGAAATTACATCGATTCCCAGGGGTACGAAACTCGTTTATAATTAATTTTTGTTCATATTTGATAAGCAACTGTTATTATTTAGTTTAAGCTTTGTGTGATATTAGTACTTTGACATCTGTTTTGATTTTTGGTTTCGAAAGTTGGGACGTAGATAAGAAAACACACCCCCCCAAGAGCCTACTAAATTGCTTGGGCCCGTCATAGTTTGTATGACGCTAAACACACCTTATATCTTATATCAATTTAGTAGGAAACATAAAGCATCTTAGTCACTGTGTTCAATAATTCGCAAATAACCACAATTAAAGATTCGTCATCAGTTGGCTGCAGTTTAAAATTGTTAAGGCTAAGGCTAACTTTCTCTGTGACGAAGTTTTTATACCCTTGCAAATGCTGGTTTTGAAATATCAGAGATTTTATTTCGATTTTTTGGTCTGTTCATCTACGATTTCGTCCCCTGTACTTCCCGCCTTATCTACGCCACTGGTAGGAATGAATCGGTTTGAGCAGCCAGTTCAACCGCTCAGCAACTTTACCTCCGATAAGTAAATCATAAATAATTCAACCGATACTTGAATTTCATTTAAAATACTCAAGTTCCAAATCAA
The DNA here is from genome assembly GCA_037044535.1 of Lordiphosa magnipectinata. Classification (NCBI taxonomy): domain Eukaryota; kingdom Metazoa; phylum Arthropoda; class Insecta; order Diptera; family Drosophilidae; genus Lordiphosa; species Lordiphosa magnipectinata. The sequence continues at coordinate 549,090 of JBAMBO010004134.1, read as the reverse complement.
AACAGTGTGTCTTGTTCACTTTTAGGAACAAGAATGTACTTTGATATCTTTGGCAACTTTTCAACAATGTTTATAAACATTTGGACTAGTAACCCTTTTTAAGTTGAATAGCTAAGTTTTCCACATACATAGTATGTACATATGTATCTCTCTCTCTCTCTCTCTCTCTTTGTGGTCTGTGCCAAACAAATCATTGAAAGCGAATGATTTTTGGAAGCTCCTTCAAGTGGTTTAAATTTTTCATACGCTTTACTGTTCGGATTTAAATTCTGTGTGCATGTGTGAGAGCTTTGTTTAACTGTAGGTCTCTATGTCTGTATGTATGTGTACATACAAACAAGCTTAACGAGTTAGTTGTCTTCAACGAAGTGTGCTGCTTGTGTGTGCACTCTTGAATAACTATAACCATTATTATCTCAACTAATCGTATATTATATTGTTCCTTTCGGGACAAAAACAACAATCGAAAACTAATATGAATTGCAAAAAGGAACAATATAATATACGATTAGTTGAGATAATAATGGTTATAGTTATTCAAGAGTGCACACACAAGCAGCACACTTCGTTGAAGACAACTAACTCGTTAAGCTTGTTTGTATGTACACATACATACAGACATAGAGACCTACAGTTAAACAAAGCTCTCACACATGCACACAGAATTTAAATCCGAACAGTAAAGCGTATGAAAAATTTAAACCACTTGAAGGAGCTTCCAAAAATCATTCGCTTTCAATGATTTGTTTGGCACAGACCACAAAGAGAGAGAGAGAGAGAGAGAGATACATATGTACATACTATGTATGTGGAAAACTTAGCTATTCAACTTAAAAAGGGTTACTAGTCCAAATGTTTATAAACATTGTTGAAAAGTTGCCAAAGATATCAAAGTACATTCTTGTTCCTAAAAGTGAACAAGACACACTGTTTTGATTTGGAACTTGAGTATTTTAAATGAAATTCAAGTATCGGTTGAATTATTTATGATTTACTTATCGGAGGTAAAGTTGCTGAGCGGTTGAACTGGCTGCTCAAACCGATTCATTCCTACCAGTGGCGTAGATAAGGCGGGAAGTACAGGGGACGAAATCGTAGATGAACAGACCAAAAAATCGAAATAAAATCTCTGATATTTCAAAACCAGCATTTGCAAGGGTATAAAAACTTCGTCACAGAGAAAGTTAGCCTTAGCCTTAACAATTTTAAACTGCAGCCAACTGATGACGAATATTTAATTGTGGTTATTTGCGAATTATTGAACACAGTGACTAAGATGCTTTATGTTTCCTACTAAATTGATATAATAAGATATAAGGTGTGTTTAGCGTCATACAAACTATGACGGGCCCAAGCAATTTAGTAGGCTCTTGGGGGGTGTGTTTTCTTATCTACGTCCCAACTTTCGAAACCAAAAATCAAAACAGATGTCAAAGTACTAATATCACACAAAGCTTAAACTAAATAATAACAGTTGCTTATCAAATATGGACAGAAATAAATTATAAACCAGTTTCGTACCCCTGGGAATCGATGTAATTTCACGCAAATTCGTGCCACAGGCAAAAGAAAGCCTTCCAAATACTAAACATTATTAGTACGTTTGTACGAACCAAAAAAAAATACATTTCTTCACTAGATCCGTTACTATTTAGGCAAATTGCAAGCAAATAGATCAGCCTGACCATAAGGCAGGCATAAAAAATCGACATTAAATTTAAGCCAAGTTCCCACAGGCAAAAAAATTGCCCAAATTTTGCTGAAAATTTGATTAAATTGACCAAATTAGGGTACTTTTCGTCCATAATGGTTCGAATTATTGGCATATGGAACCTTAGTTAAAGTTTTAACTTCCGCAAATTCTGCCATCTTGGCTATTTAGCCAAATTATCATGATAATTTAACCAAATGAATTGCCTGTGGGACCTTAACCTTAGTCCGAAGTGTACGTGAAGTATGAACAAGAAAGAAAGTCGGTCCAGCCCGACTATAACATACTCTGTACCTCCCCAAAGTTTGTATATATCTGATAAATTTAAGTTAGAAGCCACACAAATTGTCAAAAACAGCTATAAAGTGTGTGAAGTGCTGTCCATCGCCGTTGCGGCCGGTGCTACCCAACATAACTGTTTGTTTTTCTTATAACTCGACTATTATTCATCAGATCTTTATTATTCCTTCGGCAAATCAATAAATAATCTTAATTACTAAATATCTTTAAAAGGTACGAGCCACCTATCTACAAAACTGTGGGAGATATGACGTTTTTTTCAAGTTGCGGAGGTGGGAGGGTGCGTGGCAAAAATTGAAAATAAACTTGATCTGCCTGCAAGTACAAGAAGTATTTGTCCCATACACGTCAAACCTCTATCTCTTACCATCTCTGAGATCTCTTCGTTCACACGGACAGATAAACATGGCTATATAGACTCGGCTGTTCATGAGGGTCGGAAATTATTCCTTCTATCATCAAAACTGTGGAAGATACACGTTTTTTTCAAGTTGCGGGGGCGGGAGGGGGCGTGGCAAAAGTTAAAAATAAACTTGATCTGCCAGCAAGTACAAGAAGTATTTGTCCCATACACGTCAAACCTCTATCTCTAACCATCTCTGAGATCTGTGCGTTTATACAGACGGACAGACAGACAGACGGACATGTTGATGCTGATCAGGAATGTATATACTTTATAGGGTCGGAAATGATTCCTTCTCCCTGTTACATACATTTGCACAAACTTAATATACTCTTTGTACCTTTGGTACCAGAGTATAAAAAGATTTTTCGACCGATCGTTCCTATGGCAGCTATATGCTATAGTCATCCGAACCGGCCGGTTTTGACAAATGTGCAGCGTCTTGGACAGGAGTTTCGACACGTGTTTTCTCGATTTTGGAAAATCCCCCCAGGAGGAAAATGGCCGGAAAATTCTGCATGCAAAAAACTATTTTTCATCCGATTGAGTTGATGCTCGGTTTTTAAGGATAGAATACGAAATAATTTGAAATATGATTTTCCAATATCGGAAAATCCGCGGAAATACGGAATAATTTGAAATATAACTTTTGGTTTGTAAGGATAGAATACGGAATAATTTGAAATATAACTTTCCAATGCATGCAAAAACAATTTTCATCCGATTGGCTTGAAACTCGGTTTGTAAGGATAGAATACGAATTAAAGTGAAATGGGGCGGTAACGGTAACGATAACGATAGCGATAGACCATACTGATGGTGACGCTGCAAAGCGCGACGGGTTATATGCTAGTACATTTATATATAGTTGCTTCCTTCTAAGCGTTACAAACATCTGAACAATCTTAATATAAGGATATAAAAGACTGGAATCAGCATGGACCATGAACGGGGAGGCTCAAACAGGGTCTTTTTAACCTTTTCAACAGACGGTCTTCTTTCGCGAGCGAGAGAAACAATTTTCATTGCCCTGCATGGAAACGGATGCTGCAGACATCACTAAAAGCGACAGTCCATCTATACCAAAGGTACAAAGAGTATAATGGGTTTATGCAAATGCATGTAACAACGAGAAGAAAGCATCACTGATGCTAAAGAGTAGATTTATTCTTGAACAGACAAGTCGATAGAGCCATGTCCGACAGTCTGCATGAACTCACGGACATATAAAGTAATCCGCATTAATTATCGATTCTCAAAGATTGAAAATGATCAAATGGACTATAGTATATTTATAAGCAGCACCGTATAACTAAACGGTTCAGTTCGTATGAGGCCTCATTTAAAAGGTATCCTGATAGCAAAAACTTGCTTTCATCTAGAAGTGAACAACGCAGAATAGTCGTCAGGCTGCAAGTATGTTGTTATCCCTTCAAACTCAAGTGTACCACATCAAGTTTTAGGCTTTTCGGACGTGAAATCGCTACGATGACGATACGAGCCGTGTGCGTAGGGCCTAATTCACTCCGTAGCGCAGCAATTGCTTGTGCGACAGAGTGGCGCTAGTTGCCGAAAACTAGCTCCTGTTCCTGCATCTAGACCCTTGTCCGATGGACAAAAAGTGTTTGGAAAATTTTATGCAACACACAAATTTGGATTCGCTGAATCAATCGTTTATCGTCAGAAGTAAAGCCGATGTAGCCCGGTTGGCTCCTAATCCATATCGATATGGGAAAATATAAAAAGCGGGCTAAAATCTTTCTAGTCTGATAAGAAGAATTCCTAAGCTTGACAATTCAAATCTTTTCCTTTAAAGGCCGTACGTAGAGCCCACGTACAATACACTCAAATGGCTTGCAGCTCCGTCAAATCTCAGAAATCGGATAATTTCCTGAATTCTCTTATATCGATATGGCTCGAAAATGTGGCTTTAGTGCTTCAGAGCCTAGATTTATGGTTTTTAGCTCAGAAAATGACAAAGTTTTAAAGAATTCCTGTTAGGAAGTATACCCAATAGCAGAAACATTCAAGAGGCGATTAGGTAGAAGTGGATTCTTTAACAAGTTGTTTTACAACATAAGGATTTGACTTATGGGCTATCACATAATCAGATCAAATGGTATTTTGGTCACCTAAGGATCTGCCCGTCTAAAACTAATTATAAAGAAGTGACCCGAGCTGATATAAAGCAAAAGACTAAAGTCATTTCAAAAGATTATTCTTAAATTTTGAGTATACATAAAAACATTAAACATTTGGGGACACTAAACAAGACGACCAAATCCTCCATTTTGGGGTAAAACGTTTCAAATACCATTTACGAACCACAACAAACAAAACGTAGAAAAATACATAAAGTGAAGATTATAAACTCACCTTGGCGGATGATGTTCGCTGCTTAATGGCAGAGGCGTGAGCCGAGTGTGTGCTGAGAACGTTCTTATTGACGGAGGGAGCCACTGCACCCACGCCGCTGCCAGGCGTATGGTGGTGGTGATGATTGATTGCGGTGGCCGTTGTACTAGCATTGTTGCTCGTGAGCCGAGCCCCATCCGTGGTCATGTTGTTGGCCACATGATGGTGATGCTGGTGGCTGTGCTGGTGCGAGTGATTTGTGTTTGCCGCCGCCGCCGCTGTTGCGGTTGCTGCGGGCGCCGTGGTGACTGCCACCGGCGTAGTTGTGGTGCTATTGCTGCTGGCTGTGGCCGTATTCGAGGACGTGATAATGGGCATCATTGTCGTGTTCGTGTTGGTGTTGGCGGCGACAGCTGCTGCTGACGTTGTCGTTGGTGGCAGTGAGACAATGTTGGCATTGGCTGAGTCATGCTGCTGTTGCTGATCCTTCACTGAATGCGAGGATGTGCTGATCGTATTGGTAGCATAGGTGGTTATGCTGGAGGAGGCGGCGGCGGCGGCAGCGGCCGCTGCAATCGGTGCCGTGGTGGCGGCACTCGACGCCGTCGCCGATGGCATGGCCGCCGTTGTCGCTGTGCCGTTTGACACATTTTCAGCTGGCAGGGCTTCAGGAACTGGCTGCAGTGTTGTTCGCATTGCTGTAGACATATTTTCTCTCGGTTTTTTTGTAGCTATGGCTCAGTGAGTTATCTAGAGATTCTATGCACGTCTTAAGGGTTGCCGTTGCACAACACAATCGTGAGATTCAAACAGGCGTCAGAATTGCCTTGGTTACAACTTGAGTACTTGCCGGAGGAGGGGGTGGTGTTGGTGGTTTGATGATCTTAACTCTTAAAGTTATTCAAATGCCTAATTTATGTAGCGCTAAGCCAACTGTAGAATTAATTCACATCTGAAATAAAAGAGAAGGAATATTTGATTAATATTGAACAGGATTGACTAGGATTTTGTTGTGTACGTTGATAGCATGGTTCAAAAAGTGTTCCAAAGTGGTTCATTGAACTTCGCATTGGATATGTAATAAGCTCATTTCCGCATTTCAAAACGGGTTTCGCACAATTTAGAACCAGATCCAATTAGTTTTAAACTCGACCAAAACTGGTTTAAAAAAATTGATTAAAAAACTTTCTTATAACTTTATCAGAAATGTTTTATAAAAAAATTAGTTATAAATATATTAGGGATTATAAAATAACGTTTAACGATCCAAACGCACCATCGAAATATATATAAGCTACTGCCAAACTTTGGTGTAATCTTCCGATTTTCATTTCCATACCATTTTTCCAGATGCTTCTTTATCCGTATGGGTTATCCCATCCAGCCCCTAATTTCCCCAATAGAGCTTAAACAGTTTGTGACGTTCTTGGAAAAAAGGGCTCTTTTCTGGTATTTCTAATTGAGTCCTTAGTAGCATCTTTTTTTAATTTTGAAGTTGACGTTGTTGTCGCTAAGCGAAGATGGCGTTTGATCCATAATTGACCAATAGTTTGCACATTTAATAAAAAGAGGAAAGTAAACTTCGGCTCGGCCGAAATAAACTTGATCTGGGTATGACATTCCGACTCGGCTATCTATCTGGCTACGACATACCGACTCGGCTATCGATGCTGATCAAGAATATATCTAATTTAATGGGTTGGAATTCAGTTCCCTTGTTGCCACCACAGATTTGAAATTATTTTCAAAGGTATTTTTGAGTTTAAACATTTACAATTACGATTCACTTAGATTACATTCGTACGCTTATATATGCTCATGTCTGGCGATCTAAGCGATAAATTGTGGTACATAACGCTTGGAGAATACTTTCAAATAATGGAAAAACATTTTGGTCAGCTTGCCTTAGCAAAGAAATAATGATTGATTTAGGTGCCGTTCGTACGTTACTCAAATGAGAAGTCGTATTTCAATTCAACATACATTTTATTTATTTTCAACGATTTTTGCTGAACAAGTGAGAAAGTCGGTCTAGCCCGATTATAAGATACTCTGTACCAGTTAATGCCGTCGCTCGCATTTGCTCGCTCGTTATATGTGTCATATGCGTTATACGCTGTTTTAAGCGTTCTATGCCTTATACGCTGCTATACGCGTTATACGCCCATCTCTAAGTTTCTCTCTCTCTCTCTCCCAAAGATTGTGTTTGTTTGTGCGGTGGTTGGCTTGAAGTTGGAGGATGCGGGCTGCCGGTTAAATTTTCTTGCTCGTAACTAGTGTACCGTTCATCCAATCTTTATCATTCCTTCAGCAAATCGATAAATAACAGTTTATCATCAAAACAGTGGGATATATGACGATTTTTCCAAATTGCGGGGGCGGGAGGGGACGTGGCGAAAATTGAAAATAAACTTCATCTGCCTGCAAGTAAAATGAGATTTTGTCCCATACATGTCAAACCTCCATCTCTTACCATCTCTGAGATCTCTTCGTTCATACAGACGGACAGACGGACATGGCTATATCGATTCGGCTGTTGATGCTGATCAAGAATATATATACGTTATAGGGTCGGAGATGATTCCTTCTGACTGTTACATACTTTTGCACAAACTTAATATACTCTGTGTACCTTTGGTACAGGAGTATAAAAATTGTTAAAGGATATTGAGAAGAGGAATATTCAACGATTCTAAAACAGTCTTGGGGAGGTTCATAGTATGGTTCGTTCGTCCGTAATGTTTAATTACATTTATTCGTACCTTAAGTTACGTACGTTACAATTTTTTAGGGTGGGGAACTGCGATAACATAAATGATCACACTGTTAAAATTAATAATCCATCTCCCTTCGCTGACTACACTTAAAAAGAAAAAAAAAGCTAAAACAGCACCTCCAGGAGGGCCAGGGCCAAGCTTCTCTCAATCTCTTGGCGCGTGTGCTTATAATTTTTCGCACAAGAGAAAGGGACCTACAGTTTAACGCCGAATCCTGTGGCTAGGATGGGAGGGAAGCTGTATTTTGGCAAAGAAAAGTTTCTTAAAATGGAACAACTATTGTTCCCCTTTCGGCAGTACTGTAGTGCCTCGCTAAATCTGCTTGTAGTATCTTCACAATCGCGCCAACTGCGGCGCACATAACGGGCCTTCAACGTATGGAAATGCCATATAAATAGTATGTTGCATATAAACGCAAACAATATAAAATATTTTTAATTTTCGTTATTAAATTTTACCAAACTCTACGCAAGATTCTATTTACCAAAATCTATCATTATTAAGTGAAAGGAGCCACAGTTTTGATAAATCTGCTTGGAATTTCAGTTTTCTCCTATGGTTCCTATGACAGCTATATGCTATAGCCATCCAATTAAGACCAAGCTGTTCAAAATTATGTGGAATCATATAATATTAATAAATATCAAGTTTAGAAGCGATACCACTGAAGACAAAAAAAAAATCTTCATACAACAGACGGACTGGACATGGCTATACAAAACAGCTCGTCATGCTGATCAAGAAGATGCTTCCTTCTATGCGTTACAGACATGTGGACTATTTCAATATACCCTCTGCAAGGTTATAAAGAGATCTGACTCATCAGTTAGCGATGTAACTATTCAGCGCGACCATGGTTAAACTATGCACACGAAGTCCAAAAAAAAAGTCCCACTCTAAAGCCTAGTACTGAGGGCGTTCGAATTTTGCTTTCGTCACAATATTTCACATAAATAGAAACATTTTCTAAAAGCACATGAGCATCAAAGCAAAGCCAACGTGTACTGTGACGAAAGGAAAATTCGAACGCCCTCAGAACTAGGCTTTAACATGGAAACATATTAAAGCATATAATGAGTTTGTCGAAATGCATTTGAAATGGGCTGTAACAAAGTGTGGCAATATTCTGTAAACCTACGAAATCAAATTTGAGTTATTTGATAGAGCAAGGCCGTATTTAAGAAAGCACAGTCACTTGTCAAAAGCCGTAAAACATGGTGGAAAATCATGATATGGGCCTGCTTTCCATATAGTAGCGCCACTTGGGGAAATGCCTCCAAAATGAACATTCCAACAGGACTCAAAACACAACTGCAGACTCGCCAAAGGTCGTTTGGAACGAAAAAAATGGACATTATGCTATGGCCAGCTCAGCCGCCGGATCTAAATTCAATTGAAAACTTATGGGGGCACATTTAACGAAGTGTAACTAAAGCAAAACCGTCAACTAGAGCACAACTTAGGCAGATTATTCAAAAGACATGGACACAGATTCCCTTTAAACCGTTGCCAGGACTTGATTCACTGCACATGCCATGCAGATGACAAGCCGTAACAGCTAATAAGGGATTTACAACCAAGTATTAAGTCATAAGCAACATAGTTGAAATGAAATAATATAAAATATTTAATAAGTTTGATCTTTGTTGGCTCTTTGAATGAATGACCTTCCAGGGTGAAAGTTGATTTTGCATCACTCATACGCAATGTTGCCTGATATTAAATATTTAGTTCATTTATAAACAGTTGACGTTGATTTAATGTAAAAATCGATTGAAATCGATTTTGGCATCAATGGAAATGTATTAAAGATTTGGTGGCAAAAAGTTTGAACTGGTGTACGTGCCGTATGAGTAATTTGGGAATATAAATATGCACTTCGGCTCTACCAAGTTCAGAGTGCATTTTCACATGAATTTTGAATATGTTTTATTAAATTAAATTGAGAGTAGAGAAATTTACATATTCTCTTGAAAAATTAGTTTGGAACAACATTTTGACATTAAATTGGTTTAACCTCTGTCTCAATTTTTCGTATTTCATATTTTTGCCCTTCAGCAAGTAAACTGTCCAACCTGGAGTACTTATATCTATAGTTATGTAGGAGTAGTTACACATTAAGTATTCTCCAGAGTCCAGCTCTGTTCTTAATTAACACTCTAGAGAAACAATTGTCGATTGATTTTATTTGGTATATAATCCGCGCACAGAAAGTCAATGACACTTTCAATTTCGGCCTTCAGTTGGAATCGCTGTAGTATGCACAACTCCTGACGCACTCCCAGGCTAATGTTGTTGCGTGTCAGAATATCTTGGATTTTTTTGTTATCTCTGCGACTAAGAGCCACGGCACAATTGCTTAGCGTGTGTATTTCCGATGGATGGAGGCCAATCCAACGCAACATCGGTGTGGCCAGACGATGCGATGTAAAACTCATTGCCTGTGAGCCATGACGGTAGATCAGCATGATTTCAATGCCAAATGGATCGGCATCCACCAGTATATAGGCGGGCAGGTGGCATTCAACGGCCAGTCGGTGTACAATGCGGCGTGTGCTGCTATCCGGATAGCCTTTGCCCGTGACCAGTATAAAGCGCAGTCCAAAGGTATCAAAGACATGGCGGGACAACAGACTTTCGAATACAGACTCCTTTTCGACAATCAGTACCAGCTGAGCATTTGTAACAATGCGTTCCACTTTCTCGAAATCCGTCGGCATTGACATGGCCCCGGTATAGATATTGCAATCTAAAACATCCCCATTGGTCATTTCCATACGTATATCACCTAGAAAAAAAGTTCAGTTTGATTATAAATTTCGATAAGAGAAGCAGAACTAACCTGCCAGCAGTCCCTTAGACGCCGAGAGTACACCCAAATGAAAGGGTGCCGTGTTTAACATACGACACACATCCAATTTGGCAGCCACAATGTACGACTGAGCCCTCACCAGCTGGGTATTGCGATAGTAGAGGCTACGCACCGTGCAACTGCCACCGCCTGCCAGCATGCGATGAATCTCGGCCAGCATGTATACCATTAGACAGAAACGATGTCGGCTCCGATGATTGTTGTATGTCACACGACGAAATGATGAACGTACGCCTTGCCTTTGTTGTTCCAACGGGGGAACTTTTAATGTGGCAAATCCTTCAGACATGAGGTCTGTCAGAAGTTGCAGCACAATGTGCTCGACATTATCCAATAATTCACGATTTTCGTTTGACATTTTTGAACTTAGGCTATTGTGAGAAGGACTATGAGGCAAATGTCAAACTTCATTTGAAGAGGAATCTTGAATATTCTGTCATTGAAATGGGAACGGGATTAGCTTAAGGATTAATTAGGTTTATGATTAGTAATCAACCGACATTTAGTTGCCAAAGTTGTCGCTTCTCCACTATTGAAGATAAAGTTTCACTTCTTCCCATGCAACAAATAAGTTAAATAATTGTGGGACACATTTTGGACCTCGAAATTTTTTACATTTTTACATAAATAACCCTAAGCACCCTCTAAAAAGTAGCTTAAGAATTACATGGAGTGGCCGGTTGAAAGCTTTGACCTTAATCCTATGGAAGAGCCTAAATATGTCAACGAACCATTTTCTTTGAGTAAATAATAATAATCTGTATATTGAACAGAGCAAAGAACAATTCCATTCCAACCCATCCGAGATCGGCACTCCCTATATACCAGTGGTGGCCAAACTCACACAATCAGAAATTGCGCTCGTGTGCGTAGCAGCAAAACACGAAGTAAACGTCACAACAAACAAATGCCTCGTGAAGTAAAACAAAAAGGCGAACACGCGCATCGTAAGAGAGCAAGCCGCCGAGCGTGCTATTTATAGAAAACACGCATTCTCTCTCTCTATACGTGTATCGGCTGCGAAGCAGGCAGAATTATGAGTTCCTATCCCATGGTATAGGCTTTTGGCATTTTGGACACCACTGCTATAGACCGTGATAGTTCCCACACTGCAAAAATGTCTCCAATTAGCAAACCACCAACACGACTTTCGCAAGGGCACCACCGCCACCATTGCAGACGGGCTCAACTCCCCCCAAGCTATCACAGGACTTAGAGAGAACAGAGGAGGAACAGAGAAGGTAATTGCGAGTATAAACTTCTACCTCCCGAGGTGAATGAATACCCAACTCTATGTCACCGTGGATAGAGAAAAGATACCCACAAGCAAATAACCAAACATATATCTGTCGACCCATCTAGTCGAGGTTGCTTCCTTCTTCGGCCATGGAATAGTCTCAAAATCCCCCTAAAATGCTTACATTCTATCTTTTTCTTTCTTTTCATATCTTAATGTACTACTTAGAACAACAACACCCCCTAACCATAAGCGCAACAGTAAAACTGTTGTCCAGGACCACACCGTAAAGTCTTGCCCAGACCAAAGCCTCTAGAACTCACAAAAATGAGTAACGGCCAGATAAATAAACGACTGGTTCGGTTCAGTGGAGTTTACACAGTTTTTGAACCCTCGGTTCTGCTCAAATACATGGTTTATGTAGCTAACTGAACCGCGGTTTCGGTTCGGATCTGTGGTTCAACCTGTTTCAAGTTCGGAATATGATTTCTAAAGTAAATATTTGACAATTTGCACACTTTGGATCAGCGATGGTCACCAGTACCCCCAGGGTGGGCGAAGACATTTCGTTATTTACACATATATACGAGCCGAACGCATGCCGAAGCTGAGGCCAAGAGAGTAAATAGGCCTTCAGTCGCTGGCTAGCCTTCGATGCGTCCAGATCGATGCTGATTCACCGTGCTATGTTTTCAATTTTTCGCACAAGAGAAAGGGACCAACACAGTTTAACGCCGAATCCGAACGGCAATAAGTTAGAGAATTTTCTTCAAAAATCACTTTTTTCTTGATTGGCTCATACACAAAAATTCTTACTCACATTTAATCAATCAACAAAACTCAGAGCTGAATATATTCAACTCACAACGTAATCGCATCGAGCGGCTGAGCTAGAGTTATGTGATCCAACGTGTATGTTCATATTTATTCATCGAACAAAACTCAGTATGGAATATAATCAGATGCATACCGGCAAACGCATTGTGTGTTCGATCGAACAAAACTCTGAATTGACTAGCCAGCGCATCGTGAGCAATGCCAGAGTATTGCTCTCCCTCTCTCTCGTTTCATATCTGCCAGCAGCGCCTATGCGTCTTTGCAAGAGTTTATTCGAGGTGATTTTCGCTCACTCTAAACAATCGTCGTTGAGAAAAACGAACAATCAACCGAACTGATTGGAATGAAGTCGAACATGATTATAATCAGAGTGCCAACAATTGGTTCGAATAAAACTCTGCTGCGAATATGTTGAGTATGCAAGTTTGATGAATAGAGTGCGAAGCCTATTTATTCGGGTGTTGAATAATGTGTGAGCGTTTTGCAATCGAACGAAGCCGTTCTCTGATGCTCACACAAATCAATTAGTAAATTGTCAAGGAAGAAATGTAGTCTGATGATAGGTATATTAAGCGGACGGTTGAACAAAGGGAGCAGGAGATGTACTGGATCACATGTTTTGAAATGGTTGACGAGTCATCCTTAAAAGCTACATCGATACGGCATCGCTAAGTATCAATTCGGTTCGTAAGTAATCTTCCTTGTCAGCAAAACTTAATTTAACCTAATTAAGGATAAAACTTATCTTAGCGAGTCGATTAAAACTCCCAAATTTACAAGTATCATTGTCTGAACATAAGCTCTAGAAGCGGTAAAACTCGTCAACTCGTCGCCGGTTCGGTTTCCGGTTTGGTTTATCAGCTAAATTTGCGGTTCGGTTTCGGTTTAGTTCGGTTTCAGAACCGGTTTGCATCCCTAATATAAATGAATGTCAGGTCCACATTGCAATTTCTCCTGGCCATTCACTTGTATGGCCGTTGCTCTTCCTTGTAAGTTCCCACTCCATAGAGTGCGGTAACTTTCTGGGAGTAGTCCCCGGAGATTCGACATCTCTATAACCAAATTTGTACATCAACCCCATTTCCTCTTTACATGCTATCTCTAACCTACTTTATTTCTCTCCGATCCCTAAAACACGAAAGCCGTTACAACAACAACAGAGAAGGCTCTGTAAGTCAAGAAAGAGACCAATAGCCTCCAAAGACTTATCAGCGGTGGGCAGCAAAAAGGGTAAAACAAGCTTTTTTTTTGTTGTAAAGTCTATTGCGTTGTGTGTTTACCCGCTGGTGGCGCGAGCCAGAAGAGCAATGAGGCTGCCCACCGCTGTTCTAAGGCATTGAGCAATTTGATTGACTACCCTGTGAACCTGGATCTACTGTGCTGAGGCGCCTTGGAACCTTGGAAACCGAAACTGGTGGACACAAATCCAAAGAGTCAACAGTCAAAAATCTTAAAGTAGGCAGGTTAGAGAAGCTAATAATGCCACATTTTGCGGGTTCTTGCCTTATTAGGCACTTTGTGGTTACAAGGGCAAGTTTGCAAGGCCCGAGATAATTATGCACTTCTGGTTTGACAGCATCATGGGGGGAAACTGCGACTTCCGGAATCGCTTCGGTCACCTTTCAATATAATTTTGGAGATACGCATTATTGTGGTCAACACTTTTGTATAGCGGAAGATCCAAATGAGATTCTTTCGGTACGTAAATACATTTCTATAATTTTCCTGCGCAACATTTTGTAGGAATTTGGCATGAAATATGGCTTAAACTGAAAGAACAAAGCTAAATCCATCGACAGGTGGACGAAGGGAAAACTGTGCTTGTTGTGTGTATATCTCTAAGGGCCACGCCCCCGTGCGAATCAGTTTTGTTAACAATAAGATACATAAATGACATATTTGGCACATATATAATATATAAATGTGTGTGTGACTTTTAAATAGTTTCAATAAATATTCCAAGTACTTTTTGGGATTGATGTATGTATGTATGTATGTACATAAGACGCCCACATTTCGTGTTACATACCTACATTAACTGCATCATATGTTTGTATATTTGTAAGTACGTATTATTGTACATTTCAAGTTAAACACGTAAATCATTGCGCCGAAAAGAAAACATTTTAGTTTTAGCTAGTTATAAATAATTTCATAAGGAGCTTGAAAATTCTAAAAATATGTACAACAACAACAACAAATTCCCTTTTTATTAAAAACAACTGTTTTTTAACACACACTCGCCCGCACACACACACACGCACAATTCTACATAAATTTATGTGAATTTCTTTATTCGGTCTCTTTTTTCTTCGTTTTTGTGTCTTTTCTTTTTCTTTTTTGTATGTGCAGAAAATTTACTCGTTATTACAAAGCAAGCAGCACGCACACACAGAGTTTATTTTGTCTTTGGGCCACGGGTACGGGTACGGGTGGTGACGGGGCGGGGGCGGCTGCGACGGCGGACAAGGCGTTTGCGATGCCAACTGGGGGAAAAAGAAAAACTAACGAAACGGCGAACGCGAACGGAATGGCAGCCCCTTAAAGTATTGATTTGCTAGCTGCCTGGCACTGGCCACTTCCTCTCCACTCTCCACACACTCACTAAGTACTTATACTTACCAATAAAATCAAATTCCTGAACAATTACCACGTCCGTGAAGTAACTTGTATTTGCCAGCGGGTCGTGGGCTCAGGCCTGAATCTCATTGATGTTGTAATGCATTATTTGTTATTATTTAATTTCATTTTTCATTTCATTTTCGAATTTCCCAAACGCCAAGTGGTTTTAGTAGAAAGGCCGACTTTTACCGAAGAAGAGAGTCGTCCACGGACACACACAAACACAACGAAATGCAAATGCAATACATATCTTTCTCACTCGCTCTCGCTCGCTCACTTGCTCGCTCGCAGCAGCACTGGTTTTTCTTTCAATCAGATTTTTTTTTTATTATTTCAATATTTGGGTGGATTATGATGTGGGGGTAACTTGATATTAATTTTTAAGCAACTGAAGCTAAAAATGTCCACTCAGACGGGGGCGCAGCAGGTGCACCCTTAATCTGCTGAAACTGCCACACACACGCACACACACACACAGAGTTTGCAAAATAAAATTACTATTTTTTCCACTTTGGCAGCAACATATGTATGTATGTGTACGTCTTCGTCTTCACACAAAATACGCCATGTTGTAGGGTTGCTAATTCATCGATAGCACATATGCACCATTGTTGGTTTCGATAGCTATCGATAGAAACTATCGTAACGATATATCGATGGAAATTGTCGAATGTTTTAGCCAGCGTTGCCATTTTCTAGCTAATTGAGCAAAAATTGAAAATTTCGTTGGAAATATTTTGTTATGTGAAGAATTGAAAATATGTTTGGAAAATCCAACGAGTTTCATACAACAGTTTTACGCTTATTTTTGGACTTTGGGTGTAGCCAAACTAGAAAGTCACGTATTTAGCTTCGTTAATTAGCTTGAAGCTAGCCGCTCGGAAACTGAATGCTCGCACGAATGACCTTAACCATCCATTTTTCAATGAACCTGATCGGATAAAATACAAAAGAGTTTCCTACAACAGTTTTCCGCTCATATTCCGACTTTAGGGGAGATTTGAATTCCATTTTCCATATTTAGTATGTGAAGCTTCGAAAATTAGTTTGGAGCTAAGCGCTCGGAAACTGAACTTTGCCCATAGAACCTTGACCTCCCAGATCTGATAAATGAGTTTGAACTTGATTAGATGAAAACCAAAAGAGTTTTATACAACAGTTTTCCAGTCATTTTCCGACTTTGGGTGTCGATTTTCCAAAATTTAATTGTCAATTTTTATATAAGTAATTTTTAAAACAAAGTTTGGAAAA
The DNA here is from genome assembly GCA_037044535.1 of Lordiphosa magnipectinata. Classification (NCBI taxonomy): domain Eukaryota; kingdom Metazoa; phylum Arthropoda; class Insecta; order Diptera; family Drosophilidae; genus Lordiphosa; species Lordiphosa magnipectinata. The sequence continues at coordinate 532,725 of JBAMBO010004134.1, read as the reverse complement.
TTACCGTGTTCGTATTTTAGAGTTTGCACCTCGTTTTTCTCTCAAGAAGGATGAATATGCAATAGTCGGGCTTGACCGGCTTTCTTTCTTGTTTTTGATGTTGTATTCCGTTTCAAAGTTGGTCAAAAATTTAACACATAATCCCATGGTTTCAAAAAATTTTTGAGAACGGATTATTTGAAAGTAAAACTGGGGTTTTGTTAAGAACTGATGTAGTTCTGGTCTGAGCTAGGATACTTATACAGTATCCTTGAAAAAGTTGCTAAACTGAACTAACATGAATAATGCCAAATCTAATCAAATTTAGCAGCCCTACTCTAGTCATTTTCCTAACGCTTGCAGACTTGTTCCTAACGCCTGAGCTCTTTCAAATTCGCCGTGGACTTTATACAAAATGAACTAGATCGATATTTTGCAATCGATATTTTTCGATATAAAACCAACCGAAATGCGGCACAATATTAATTAACATGCGGGGCAAATCTAAACACTAATAGAAAACCACAGTTTTGTCCCACAAAACGTACAAATTACAAAGTACAAGCTTATTCAACATGGCAAAAGAAAAAAAAACACTAAACAAATCAAAAAAGGGCGCCCACGATAACAGGCTACGCCCGCGGTATTTGGTTTGGCGGAGGTGTAGCTCTTGCCGGCGAATTCAGGCGGCTATAAATAGCCGGCGAATTCGTGTGACAAGCTCAGACAGTATTTGTGAAGCGGACAGTGCGTTTGTGTTCCGACAGCTAAAAGCAAAAGAGATATTTTTAAGTAAAAAGTCAGCAAAAAATTAAAACCAGTACAAAATGAGAGAAATCGTACACATCCAAGCTGGTCAGTGCGGCAACCAGATCGGAGCCAAGGTATGTTGATGAATTAAATATAGTAGTACAATTAGAGAAGATTGTTAAATTAAGAAGAGAAGTACAGTTGCCAATATGGCGTCATTTTTTTGCACTGTCCATGTGGCAAAAAGTTGTATTGAGGCCACCGGCATTTGCGCACGCATACACAGACATTTGCATATTTTTATGTACATCTGAAATGATGCTGATGTTGATGTTCTTGCAATTTTTTGTCCACGCCCAAAATGATTGTTACCAGATTAGGGACATTGACTTGCAAGCGTATTTACATATATTTGGGTGTGTCGTCTAGGTACTAACATTTCTATGTTTGTATGTATGCATCTTGGTCATGAGTCATCAAAATACTTTCTTCATTTTCCCCCACTTGATGTGAAAGCAACTTTGGTGAAGGGTTATTTTCTTTTATACATATTTATATTTGTACATATGTACATACTCGCACACAAATCCCAATTGAGTTCTCTGCTCTCTATGTGTGTCGGCCGGTTTTTGCCGCTATGTTGTTGAACTATAGAGACTGAGAGAGAGAGAACATGACGTCATTTTTAACTAAAATGGCTGAACCGGTTGACCGATTCGTAATGTATAAGAGAGTAGGATATATACATACATATATATATATATTATACTAATGTACTCGATCGATTTTAATTTGCGTTCCCTGTACCAGCCCGGGGTCTATCTTATCTTTGGTTTATTTTCTATTCATGACGCTTATGACTTCATTTGCAATTACACCTTGATCTAGCCATATGCCCTGTACTAAGTACATATACAAATGCAACTTCAATTTATTTTTATAAGCCAGAAATTACTCAGCACCGTTAAGGCGTCTCTCTCTCTTCTCTCATACTCTCTCTCCATCTTCATCTCCATGGTAAAGGAATTTTTGTGATACATACACACACACACACATTGAACATAATTGAAGTTGAGAGGCGGGTGCGGTTTTTTCCTGCACATGCGTACATATTTCGCTGCGTCATGGTCTCATTCTCGTCCTTTCCAAAAAGAAATCAATAATCATGTCCTGGAAAAGACCAGAAATCCACCCTTAACAAGTCTAAAATAGCAGCAGCTGCAACATAATAATTGTTGTGCTCATGTATATGTATGTATGTCTGTCTGTCTGTTTGTGAGTGTATGTGTATGAGTAAGCCGCTGCCGACGCCGGCTGGGCTGGCCCTCCCGTTTACACACTTAACCTCCACTTTCTAACAAACTTCATTAAGTTAATCGTTTTATTTGTTTACTTGACATAAACAACCAGACAAACTTTATTTTGGGCCTGACGTAATTTCCTCCAAAAAGTCGATTTTAAGCGCCATATGGTCGCTCAGCGGATCGCCTGAGCTCTGAGAGCTGCAACAACGCCCGCTTGTCGCGTGTGTGTGTGTGAGTGGGCGATGATGTAAGCGTTCTCCCAGTCTGAGGTCGCACTATTGCTGCTGCGTGGGGGCAACGTTGGCGGCTGCAACCAATGCCAAATGAAGCAAAGAAAACGACAGCTGCGCTTGCTCGCTCTACCCACACTTAAGCGGCGTCTGTGTCTGCGCCAGCAGATGACGTTATTGTCGTCGCCTTCGTCGAGCCCACCTTAAATGGCATGGCCATCGTCGCCAATATATGTTAATCAGAGCTCTCGGCCCAACACATAACTAGTTATGGCTCCTACAAGCATACAACACCCACATGCTCTTTGCTGAGACTTGAGTCACATATTGTCGTACATATGTACTGCATACATATGTATATCGGAAAATTGATTGTGCCCAAATTTGTTGACTTGAAATGGTGGCTGCTCTGTTCTGTGTCTGCATAAGACATTAATTCGGTCCATATATGTGCATCGGTGGTATGAATGTTCAGACACTCTCTGCCATCTGTTTTAAAGAAACATTTTACGGTTATCAAGATGTAATCGATTTGTTCATCTATTACGCCAATAAGCTGAATGAATAGCAGGCTCTCTGCTTAACTCTGCATTACCATATGGCAGAGTTAACCAGCCATGGCCCTTGGGGGCTGAACACACTCATCAATTCACACCAAATGCTTGCCGAAGACATTCATTACTGGGTGTTAGAAAGAGAGAGACAGCCTCGTTTTCGCACTCTCTTCTTGGGGAACCCTGTACTAGAGATACTCCATTTTAAACCTGTTTTTGGCAGGAAAGTGTAGAAAGGTGAATGAAATGAGCATTAAAAAGTCATTGGCCGTATTCAGCAGAACAACTTGCTCCCTGATCAAGTAAAAATTTGCAATAATCTTTTTACTGAACTTGAGTGAGGCGGATGATGAGCATGTATCAAAGAAATAGTTAGATACTTTAAAGTGATACTATGCTCCCTCCAACAGCAGAAACTATTCGATGCATAATTTTTTTTTTCTGATACCTGCTTAGGGATCAATTATTTTGCTGAACACGCCCACTATTATTGCATTTCTGAATTTAATAGGACTCTTTATGACGCTTAGAAACCAACTCCTTCTGTCAAAGAGTGATTGGGGACTCTTCTCTAGCTTGTAAGAGAGGACGAAAAGTGTGACTCTTTGTCTCTGACCCACAGTGATGATGATGATGATGATATACATATATCCTTATGGAGCTTGATACTCTCAAAATATTTTTTCCCATGGAAGACTCCTTAAAAAAAATTTTCAATCGGTTTTTTTTCTGAAAAAATTTTTTCTACTTCGATATGAGGGCTGTTCAAAAAGTTCTCGGCCGTCAAAGTGGGGGGGGGTCCAAAACAAAAGGTATAGTGCTGGCGGCCACGATTTCTCGTCTCCAGGTTGTCTGAAATGAAAAGTAAAAACGGGGCTATAATCAGTATAGATGTCATTCTGGTCTGACCCTCGATTTGTGATTTTTTTTTTCACAAAATGGCGGCCATTGAAAAATGAAAATTCTATTTTGAGCCCTTTTTTGTAGTTTAGTGTAAAAAAAAAAATAGGAAAATTGTTTTTCCCTACTGTGTCGAAAGAAATTTCCTTCGTTCTGAGTACGAAGGGGCTTTATCAGGTGTAAATTATTATATTCAAGGCAGTCCTTGAAATTTCTAGAGATTTTCGTATAAAAGATTGCATTTCGCTCCACACTTTGAAGACCTTTTAAGTAAAGGAACAAGAAAATGTTTGTTAGCCTGTATGGAAGATTAAACTTCCCTTGATTTGTTAGTTTAGCTACCAATCATATAAGTGTCACTTCCCTAAAAAGACAGATTGTGTTGAACTTAACGATCATACGACCATTTTTGTGAAAAAAATATGAAGCTAGAAAGGAATAGATTTGGAAATAAGGAGTTTTTGACAGTTTTTCGTGCTAAATCAGTTGAAAATGGTACAAATATGTCTCTAAAATGGACATATAAGCAACACTGTCATCAGCAGATAATAGAGCGAGGCAGATTTGATGAAATCGACGGTCAACTGGCAGTGGTTTCTATATCATTGGTGGAGCTGCTGGTGGTTAATGGCCGCTATGCTAGATGTAGGGTTGACTGCTGCCTGCATTAGACACTGTGGAAGCGGTGAGCAGACACTCTTGCCATTTTTAATCGTAGCTTCGAGTACCTTCTTTTCCAAATCCCGTTTTCTGCAATCGATTTCAATTTGTCATACATTTCGGTTTTGAAATAGATTCGTTTTGCATTCTGTCAGCTGCATTTGCTTCTCGTTGACGCGTCTCTTTGTTCGCCATTCTACCGCACCTGCTTCTCCCTAATGGGTTCAATGTTGCTTCTTCTTCTTCATTTGTGTTAAATTGTCATTCCAGATCTATATTCTATTCATTAGAATCTTCGGTTCCTGGTAAGCGTCCAGCTTCTTAAACCAACTTTTACAATATTTGGCACAATTTTTGGCATATTTTAAAAAATCTTACTTTTTTCCCCCCGAGTACTCTTATGCTTCCATTATGAGGCGTATGCCTTAACATTCCATGGATTGTTGTGGTTTAATGGAGTTAAGTCCTAGTAAAGTCTTGTTCATCTTGTTGTCTTTTCTGGGTCTGTAGAGAAAGGAAAGTTAAGTCTGCTTTGGAAACTTCTCGATTACTAAAAAAGAGTTGGCCTTCATCATGATTTTCATTATAAAACGTTCTAGAAGATCATTGATAAGTCAACATTCTGTTCAACCTGACACTAGCACAGACTCGAACCATCAAACTTGAGCGAATAAAAATCAAACTGTTTTACTTTTTAACCCAAATCTTTGCACATTTTTTCTATAATTTTTCTCCCCCTCTCTTTTCTTCAATTCTATTCCAGTTCTGGGAGATCATCTCCGATGAGCATGGCATCGATGCCACTGGTGCCTATCATGGCGACAGCGACCTGCAATTGGAGCGCATCAATGTGTACTACAATGAGGCGTCCGGTGGCAAGTATGTGCCACGTGCTGTTCTGGTCGATCTGGAACCCGGCACCATGGACTCAGTCCGGTCGGGACCATTCGGTCAGATCTTCAGACCCGATAACTTTGTGTTCGGTCAGTCTGGTGCCGGTAACAATTGGGCCAAGGGTCATTACACAGAGGGCGCTGAGCTGGTCGATTCGGTGCTCGATGTTGTTCGCAAGGAGGCTGAATCTTGCGATTGCCTTCAAGGCTTCCAGCTTACACACTCGCTTGGCGGCGGCACCGGTTCCGGTATGGGTACCCTGCTGATTTCCAAGATCCGTGAGGAATACCCCGACAGAATCATGAACACATACTCGGTTGTGCCCTCGCCCAAGGTGTCGGACACCGTGGTGGAGCCCTACAATGCCACACTGTCGGTGCACCAGCTGGTTGAGAACACAGACGAGACCTACTGCATCGATAACGAGGCTCTCTACGACATTTGCTTCCGCACCCTCAAGCTGACGACCCCCACTTACGGCGACCTGAACCATTTGGTCTCGCTGACCATGTCTGGTGTGACGACGTGCCTCCGCTTCCCTGGCCAACTGAATGCTGATCTCCGCAAACTCGCTGTCAATATGGTTCCATTCCCTCGTCTGCATTTCTTCATGCCCGGCTTTGCTCCACTCACATCCCGCGGCTCCCAGCAGTACCGCGCCCTCACCGTGCCCGAGCTGACCCAACAGATGTTCGATGCCAAGAACATGATGGCCGCCTGCGATCCTCGCCATGGTCGTTACCTGACCGTTGCCGCCATCTTCCGTGGTCGCATGTCCATGAAGGAGGTCGACGAACAGATGCTGAACATCCAGAACAAGAACAGCTCGTACTTCGTCGAATGGATCCCCAACAACGTGAAGACCGCCGTGTGCGATATCCCTCCCCGTGGCCTCAAGATGTCTGCCACCTTCATTGGCAACTCGACCGCCATTCAGGAGCTGTTCAAGCGCATCTCCGAGCAGTTCACCGCTATGTTCCGTCGCAAGGCTTTCTTGCATTGGTACACCGGCGAGGGCATGGATGAGATGGAGTTCACTGAAGCTGAGAGCAACATGAACGATCTGGTCTCTGAGTATCAGCAGTACCAGGAAGCCACTGCCGACGAGGATGCCGAATTCGAGGAGGAACAAGAGGCTGAGGTCGATGAGAACTAAAAACACGGCTCTCTCAATTGTTTTGCGAAAAATAAAAACAAAAAAATGAAAAAAAAATAAACGGAGAACAAAACTTCTTTTTCAGTTGTAAAATGTTTGTTCTTTTAACAACGTAATCAATAAAGTCGACTCGCAATTTTGTTCACAAGTCTAAATTTTTCAAGCTGCTGTGCAGTTGTTGTTCTTTGTGGGTGGAAATGGGGGGTGGGAGGTGCGCAACAGGTGCATTTTGAGAGATCGAGACTCGCTGATAACGGTTGTTTATTCTGTTGTTGTTATTGGGCTGCTTCAAACGGGACAAGATCAAGACAAGTTAGAAAATGAGTCCACCTAAATAATTGGAAAGCGAAAGACTTACAGAAAGCAGGTTGGAGGGGACGACCGAAACTGAGATGAGAAGGCCAGGTGCTGCAAGACATTGCCACGCATTGTGTGAATAGCTGAAGCCTCCTCCTCGAGCAACCTGAAACGATTGGCGAGCATTCATAACAGCGACCGGGTATATCGTGGTCAAGTGAGTGAGTGGATTCCAGTCTCTCCGTTCCGTTAAAATGTGCGAGTGGCATTGCTCCTGTTAGAGAAAATGCACCTCATGCTTGGTAGGATGCACATTAACAACTTCATTCTGTGGCCTGAACTCATATAAGACTCATATAAATAAAAGGATAATGGAAATAGATGCCATAAACCGCTTCCAGAGAGGATATGAGAGCTGTAAATAGTTTTAACTTTTAGTAAACTAAGAATTGTCCTTACTCCCGCTTAGCCGGTGACTCCACCAGTCACCGAGATCCTCACCAGATCTTCTTTTCTTATGCCTGTGCCATTGTCCTGGATGTGTAGCAATTTTAGGCCGACCGCTTTGACCAGCAACTGGATGTGACCGGCTTGGACATCCAAACTGTTTTCCAGCAGCTCCTTGAGAGGCCTTTGAATAATCTCACCGGACACCACTTGAATGACCATCACTTCAAGTTTATCGATAGGCGGATATGGATAGTTTGATCGCCTATCGATAGTTAATTTCTGACATCTCTAGAATTTATATTTTCAACTCGTTACTTGAAAATACTCGTGACTAGTAACGCCGGGTACCTCTTCCAATTGCAGCCCATCTCTGATGTGTGTGTGTGTGTGTGAGAGTGTCACTGACTGATTTTTTGACAAGTAAGATAAAATATAAATAATAGTAGAAGGTTGCAAATACTTAAAAAAAAAAATAAAAACTAACTCCATACAGATGATAGCAATGGATGAGCAGCGCAGCGACAAAATCTATGGCGGATGTGAGGGGCCGGACGCCATGTACGTGAAACTAATTTCATCCGACGGCCATGAATTTATTGTAAAACGCGAACACGCTCTCACCTCTGGCACCATCAAGGCTATGTTATCCGGCCCAGGACAATTTGCTGAAAATGAGGCTAATGAAGTGCACTTCCGGGAAATACCGTAAGTTTTGTGATTAGTAAGACTAGCGGGAGGGGTGACCTATTGACCGGCGACGAACACGACTTTTGTATGTGCAAATACATATGTACATTGCACATACAAATGTATGTCTATCACAGCTGAATGACATGACTGGTGCGAGGGGTGTTTGTTATATACCCTTGTAGAGGGTATATTAAAATTGTTCAGATGTTCGTAACGCATAGACCACACAAAGTATATATATATTCTTGATCAGCATGACGAGCTGAGTTGATATAGCCATGTCCGTCTGTTTCTATGCTTTCTCCAGCGTCAGTTTTAAAGCTACCTTAACCAAACTTTGCACGAAGTCTTTTGGTACAAATACGCTGCACAATTGTCGGAACCGGCCGGATCGGATGACTATAGCATATAGCTGCCCCATAGGAACGAGCGGTCGAAAAACTAGCCTTAGTGAGAAAAACATTTTTGATTTCAATGCAAACGCCCCCAAACCTCTTATTTATTAGTTTTCTATGCTTTTACATAATTCCACCAAGTACGATGAAAATCGGACAATTATATAGTATAGCTGCCATAGAAAAGTTAGGTCTGAAAAAAAGTCTTAGTAGGAAAAACTTTTTCGTTTTCAATGCTTTCGCTTCCAAACTTATTAATGATCAATATTATATGCTACCACACAATTCTGCCAAGTTTGATCCAAATCGGATGTCTATAGCGTATAGCTGCCATAGGAATGAACGGTCGAAAAAGTAGTTCTAGTAGGAAAAACTTTTTTGTTTTCAATGGTAGCGTCTTTATACTTTCCAGTTATGAATATTATTAGTTTCTACACAATTTTGGGGAGTTTGATCAAAATCAGATGAATATATCTTATAGCTGCCATATAACAAACTGGCAAGCAAATGGTCAAAGTAGTGAAGCCATCTATTGCTGAGTTTGGGATACAACTCAGCTAAGAATGTTCGACGAAAATCATTATATAAATTATTCAAGCTGCAAGGGTATATAAACTTCGGTCGATCCGAAGTTAGCTTTCCTCTACTTTTAACTATATGAAATTTATTGTTATTCTATTTTCAGTTCACACGTTCTGCAAAAGGTTTGCATGTACTTCACTTACAAAGTTCGCTATACCAACAGTTCAACTGAAATACCCGAATTCCCAATTGCACCCGAAATCGCATTAGAACTCTTGATGGCAGCTAATTTCTTAGATTGCTAAATTATTGGTTAACTTTATAATATTATATATACGATAAAAAAACAGAAAACACAACAACAACAAACGAAACGAAAGCAAATTGAAATAAAGGAAAACTTAATTCGCCTGTGTTAATTTTGTAGAAAATGAAGTTAAAATGTCAACCCATTTCTGTTAATTTCATTTTGCAACATTGAAATTTGTAATTTGCATTTTAAGTGTGGTTAATAATTCTGGTCTTGGAGATGTTTTATTTCTAATTTAAATAAATTGTGGATTTTTATTTGATATTCTTGGTCTTAACTCTGGTACCATCTTTGTTGGTTAGCAGACCAAAACGTATTTGCTGAACCAACCATTGTACACCCTCGCCCAGACCCTCGCCGGACACAGCATTGCTGGAGCAAATATGCCAGGGTTTCTCCTTGATGTTTTCCAAGCTTAAGGCTAAAAATGAAGTTGAAAGTTAATGGTTTGAATGGAGTTGTTAAGGGGTCTAACGCGTACCTGCTGCTATTTTAACACTAGACAAGGAATCCTCCAAATCCGATTTGTTGCCATAGAAAAGAATGGGTACAATTCGATTGGACAGGTCGGGATGTTGCAGCACCAAGTCTAGTTCATCTTTGACAACAACTATAGGGAAATATATAAAGGAATGCAAAGGCTGTAAGTACCTTAGTTTAGTTAGTTACCTAATTAAGTTTACTTACCGAATCTCATGCGATCACTTGAATCAATTACATAAATAATCCCCTGACAGTTCTTAAACTGATGCTCCCACAGATTTCTGTAGCGTGTGGCCCCCGACATATCGACTGCCTTAATGTTAACACCCATTGCTAAAAAATATGTATATCAACACCATTTTAAACATTCCATATATGAAATATCCATTAACTCTTACCATAAAACTGTTCAATCATGAATCCTACTGTTGGCACCATTATGACACTTTGCTCGTTGGACTTTTTAAAGTGATTGATTATGGTGGATTTGCCACTATTGTTAAGACCCAGCACCAAAATGGTCATCTTGTCCTTTTTAATCTTGATCAAATCAGCCAAATTGTGCAGCATTCCCATGATTTATTGTTCAATTTTTAATTTAATAACGTGTTTACACCCGGGAAAACTCTAAACATTGGCCATGTTTGGCCCTGCATACTTCTGTTCAATGGTTACCATGGCATCTATCGATTTATTGCAAGTTTTGGCTATCGCTACCTTCAACTTTCGGATGTGGTATGGCCGCCCAACCAATGCTTCGAGAACATTTTCAAGTTCAACTCTGTGCCTGACATTGACGCACAAAAAAAAAAGTGTGCACACAAGTTGTGGGATAAGGCAAATGTACTTACATTTTGAATTTGAATTTGGGCCTTTACAGTTTGTCTACTATTTCAGTACATTTAATTCCTCTTATGGGAATATGGAATGGTTTGATTCAGTGGTTCTGCCATTTTTACTTTATCACAAATTTTGCCATTTCAAATCGGTTTTCGAACCAAAATTTCCAAAGAATCCGTATTTCCATAGGCAAACTGCTGGAGAACCTAGACTAATGGTTGATTTTGAGTGAGACTGGGAGAGCGGCATTCAATGTGTGTTTGAACTGAAGCAAATTCATTCATCGAGCGACATCGCTTATCATCGCGCGACATCATCAAAATCGCAAAATATTTGCAAAAGTGAAAATGGGAGCACCGCTAATAGTCTTAGAACTAGACGAACCACAGATTCTATAAGAGTGAAAAATGAAAACACCTAAAAACAAAATTTTGAACTTCTTTGATTAAATTTTTATGTAAACCTAAACCTAGGATCATATTGGACTATGTTAGGTATTTTACTCTACTGATTTCTACTTTTCGAGCTGACAATTAATCCCCTTCCATTAAATTTAGTGTGCGGAATGAAATTGCTGCTGCCGAAACGTTGAAAATGTTACAGAAGGCCTACGGTGAGCAATCTACATCGAAAACAAGACTTTATGAAGGGTAGAAAGTGTTCAAAGAGGGTCGAGAATGCGTTGAAAACAAGGCACTACCAGGACGACCTAAAAAATCGTCTATTGACAATCCTCATGACGCATCAGTGAGAACCATTACCACCGTTAGGTTCTTGAAACAGCTGTACAGTCGAGCATCCTCCTTTGTGGTGTGTTTCTTATTTTAAAAGTTATGAACAAACATAAGTATATAGACTAAACCAGGCATGCCCAAAAGCAGCATACGACAGAGCACTCACCAATACTCACAAAGAAAAGAACCAATACCAATAATGAAATTGTTGTTGGTCAATTTGCTTGCGCGCGCAAACACCAATCAAAGAAGAGAAAAACATCGGTTTTTGTTCTACGCGACTCACACACACGAAATCGTTTGCATGTGTGTGGTTTTGTATACGTCGCGCCCTGCATTTATACGATTGATTTCCTATCTTCGGTGCAATTACAAAAACAAAACTTACACAAAGAGCATACGGCTGGGCATCGCTGGACTAAACGGTTGCGAAGTCGACATCGCTTCTGTCAGAAATTAGTCAGCTATTCGCTCTCAATTACTCTTTCTGGGTACTTTTGAGAATATGCACGTCTTGCTCTAACCTCTGTGATTTTCTAGGCGGACAATCAGAGTCTCAATGCGGACTATCGCTTAACACCGCTAAAAGTTGAGAGGTAGTGCACATTTTATCTCTAATACTCATTGCTCCATTACTTATTGACCTGGAGCCAGCTAAAACGTCCGATAATCCAAGCTCGACTATGATATTATTAAGCCTCTAAACTTCTATATATGAACAAGGGCCGATTGCTCATCTTCTAAATTGAGCTATATGTCACATAAATTTACAAATAGCAGAGTAAATTGTGAACCTTAACTGACACATAGCAGCCATCTGAAAGAAGAGAAATCATTCCAGTGTTTTTTTTTTCAATTAAGGTACATGTTTTCTGAATTAGCGAAGAACAAAATAATTCCTGAACCCCGGTTCGAACCCTAACCTAGGTTCAGTGACCTTCTGAACCCGCTCCGTGAACCTGAACCCAAAAAGTTTAGCGGGTTCGTACCACGGAATGAACCCCAACGGATTTTTTTGAGGTTTGCAGCCTTGTTATTAACCAATTTCCGGTATTTTTTGCTCAAAGTAGTATTTACAAGTATCGTCTGAAGGTAAATGCTTTGCCTCAACAAACTGAACCGATACGAACCGTACACCGGTTCGGTTTATTGGCTGAAATTAGCGGTTCGGTTCAGAGCCGGTTTGCATTCCTGCTTAATTTTGATTAAAACCAAAAAAAGGTGCATATCTATTGGATTTCCAGCCTCCCCAGAAACCAAATGTCCGATTGCCTAACAAAAATAGGCATCGGCCTACCCCTTCCCAGCGAAAATGAAGAATATTCTACAATAATATGCAGTAAACTAAACAAAAAACTTACCAAATTCAATCTGAACTTCAGATTCTGAAGTTTCCAGGACAAAAGACAATTGCAGGAAATGTTTGGTACCGAATGTTTTTGGAAGTCCTCTTTACGAGGACAAATTCGCGGTTCGTTTCATTGGCGATTTGTATCCTTGCTTATATAGGGTAATATTTGACAGAGTTAGATAATTTACTCTACTGATTTCGAATTTACAATTTGTGCATGAGCTAAAAATGAATCCCTTTCAAAGGGATGGAAGGCAATAAAAACATGGTTACTATTAAACATGTCGAACCGAACTAAAACACTACCAAAAACCAGCTCATTTGTATGAAAAGTTTGATGGCTTGAAAGCAGTTACATCAGAAAACGATATTTCAAAATTGAATCTTTACAAATAATCAACTGCAGTTAACTGTCGAGTTGAACTGGAGGCGGGAAGAGTACAAATAAAATGGTTCTGGCATCTGGTTCTGTACATCTACTGTGATTTTCCTTTTTTATCTGAATATTCATGTCCCAGAAAACTGTAGAGATTTTGGTATAAACTCTACTTGAATGAACTTATTTGTAAAGTGTCAAGAAAAGTTTCCGTTTCTAGATCCTATGGAAAGGAAACACGTACGAACTAAATCTACTTGGTTTTGAACAGTAGGTTTCAATTTGAAACTTTCAAATCGCTTAACTTTTGTCGTCTGATCTAGTAACCAAGCAAATTGTGTGACTTCTCATATAAGGACAAACAGTTTCAATACCAAAATCTCGAGATTTCGGGGACACACCTGCATATTATTCTCAGAAAGTTGTGGGTGGAATTGAGTGAGTTTGTTATTGGGGACACGTTATATTCTTTCATAAGTCAAGTTTCTTCACCTTTATCACACTATATGGTCATATATTCTCATTTGCAAAGAGATTGGTAAGGACTCCTATCGTTTTAAGCAGAGGCTTGCACCTACTTTTCCTTTTTTCCAAAGGAGAAGGTTAAATTTTTGGATATTCGGAACCGGAAATTTGTGATAGGATAAGCAAACAGCTGTTTGTTTGCCTTAAAAACTATGTTGTAAACCGAAACGGTGGTTTAAGATCATTATGTACCACTGAAGCGAACCAGACCTAATTTCAGAGTGGTTTGATTCCCTGAAAGAAAATAGCTTAAGGATTACACCTTGATACGTCCGGAAAGTACTTAAGCCGCGTTGAATAAGTTCAGACAGCTTCAAAAAACAGTCAAAAACCTATTTCTAAAATCATATATATGTCAAAACTGAACTTTAACAGTCCAAATTTGCCTCTAGCCTCTATAAATGCTTGATATTGTGTTTGAAGCGTGGTTTATTTCGAAATAGAGGGTCCCGGTATGTTGTTACAAAGCCGCTCAACTTCACCAGTTGTTGTAGGCATTCGTAAAACATCCAAATCTTTACCTAGGTTAATAAAAGTAGCTATGAACATCTCTGCTTACTATTCCAAATTTTGGCCGTAAAGCCGCAACCCAAAAAATCCATCTCTGACCTCAAATCGCTTCCAGATCAAAACATTTTAACACATTTGAAGTGAGTTACATCTCAGCTTTTCAACTCCTCAGATTTCTGGTGCTGCCAAGCATGGCTATAGCTTTCCTTGGAAGCAACAAGTCAACACATTGCATACATTTTGACAGAAGTCAGGTTTATTGTAGAATTTCTCATCTTAAAAAAACTTGCATACGATTGGCGGTTTTTTTGTTGTTGTTTGTTTTACTTCTTGCTGTTCAAAATGATACCATCGTATTTCTGTTGGAACCATTTCATGGCGTCCTCCTTTGTCAGACGATGTTGGAATCCAACAGTGCCGGATTTGCGTTTCCTGTGAGCCACATTGTAACCTGAAAAAAGAGAAGCAGCAACGTTATTAACGCATTGCAACAATAGAAGAGTGGCAGGAGGATTAGCCTATTGTAGCCTATATGTAGAAATTGTACCGTTTGGAAATTGCATGAGAGCAACTCCAGTTGAGCACATCTTCTTTGCTTTGTGCACATTTACTGAGTATCAATGTCTGGACTGACAGAGATACCTAATTAAGTGCACACAACTGATCGTAGAGGAATTGCAAGATGCTCACCTGGACGTCCCAGTACGACGTAGAAGTCCAAGCCATAGATACCGATGGAGGGATCGTACTTGATGCCCAGATCGATGTGCTCCTGAATGCCGAAACCAAAGTTGCCAGTGGCAGAGAAGTTGTCACGTCTCAACTCGTATTCGCGCACCTTCAAGCCACGCTCCAGAATTTCCTCGGCCTTGGCGCCGCGCACAGTGCAGTGGACAGCGATCTTCTCATTACGACGAATGCCAAAGGAACGCACTGTGTAGCGGGCCTTGGAGAACACGGGCTGCTGACCGGTCAGCTGCTCCAACACCTGTCATTGAGAAAAGAGACGCACTTTTTTAGTAAATTTCCATCGTCACCAAAAACCCCACAACAACAACTTACCTTAGCGGCACGGGTCAGCCTATCACCAGATTCACCAACGCAGATGTTTAAGCACAGTTTCCTGATGTGCAGATCCCGCATAGGGTTCTTGGCGGGATCCCGCTTGATTTTGGGTTCCTTCTTTGACTTAGCAACGGCCTGAAACAATCAATGGATATTTGTATCAGTTTCAAGTCATTTTCACAGAAAATATGACTGCAATCGACACACGGCTGGCCTATACAGCTCAACCGTTCATTTTGTTTGCACAAATAGTATAGATAAATAGCCGATGCATTCCAATTTGTTTGACACTAAAAAATTTTCAATAGCCTACCGTCATTATGGTATGTAGGAAAGAAAGGAAAGAGGCGTGTTACAGTTCAGTGTCAGCTCCAAGTGATGTGAACTAGTTCGATAGGTATCGGGTGTTATGAACCAGTTTAATCGATTTTGTACTCGTTAGGCGCTTACACGGTGTTATTGATTGTGATGTTTACACATTGTAAGTGAATATGTGAGTTGTTCTGTTTAAGAAGCTAAAACACATTTCTAGTAGTATGCTAAATATTATGCTATCTCTATCTGATTTCTCATGAGTTTTTTTACATCCAACTCACAGTAAACTGAGGAACTTTCCAGCCATATCATTTCGAATTAGCCATTTTCTACATTTGAATTTCAGTGAAAAACTTGTCTGGAAGCAATCATTTATTATCCATTTGAGTTCCTGTACTGAGTATATATGTATGAGTTTTGACATATTGTCAAAACACTTGCTTGAGCTTTTAAAATTGTGATATTATTTGTTTTATGTATTTTAAAAATGTTAAAAATAGATGAATTTGGCTTCTAATTATAGAAACCACACAGAATCAAAAATTTTACCATTTGTAGAGAGCAGCTTTTTTTTGGAAAATATGTGAAAATCACTTTTTTGACATATTGTACCTCCAGTTCATGATTAATTTAAGTACAGTTTTATGCCTAATAAAGCTAAAGACACGAAACAAAGCTAACTTGGGCTCAACCAAAGTTTATATACCCTTGTAGATTGTATAATTTATATAAATTGTAAATTAATGTCTTTAGTTCACTTTTACGTCTTTATTTCGCAACTCTCATTTCTCAAGTGACGACAAGTTCGCCATCTTGCTTGTTAGTGGGACCAAAGTTCACTACTTTCATAATACCAAAGCCTAATTATATTCTTATAAGGCAGCTATACCATATATATTCATCCGATTTTTACCAAACTCTCCAAAATGGTGTATAATCCGATAATATTCATAACTGGAAGGTAAAAAGAAGCTACCATTGAAAACAAAAAAGTTTTTCTCACTAGAACTACTTTTTCGACCGATCATTCCTATGGCAGCTATCTTCTATAGTCATCCAATTTAGATCAAATTTGGCAGAATTGTGTGGTAGCATATAAAATTGATCAGTAACAATTTTGGGAGCAATAGCTTCGAAAACAAAAAAGTTTTTTCTACTAAGACTTTTTTTTAGACCTATCTTTTGTATGGCAGCTATACTATAAAGTTGTCCGATTTTCATCAAGCTTTTTGGAATTATGTAAAAGCATAGAAAACTGATAAATACCAGATTTGGGGGCGTTTGCATTGAAAACAAAAAAGTTTTTCTCACTAAAACTAGTTTTTCGTACGATCGTTTCTATGGCAGCTATATGCTTTAGTCATCCGATCCGGCCGGTTCCGACAAATGTGCAGCGTATTTGTTCCAAAAGACTTCGTGCAACTAAACTGACGGAGGAGATAGCATAGAAACAGATGGACATATATATACTTTATGTGGACGGAGAAGCTGTGGACGGAGAAGCTTCCTTCCATGCGCTACAAACATCTGGACAATTTTAATATACCCCCTACAAGGGTATACAGACATATTCATTGTCTTTTGTTTGGCTGGGAACGTACCATCAAGCTGTGAAATTTGGCCAACTGCAAGCTGAAGAACCACAACCAAGGCCACAATGAATAATTAAACACTCTGCACTTCCGGTGGAGTGGGATCTGAAAGATGGCCACTCTAGAGTACAACGATTTCATCAATGCCTTGTGCTGGGGAGATCTAGGAACTGGCTATCTAGGAAACCATTCAAGTTTTACCCTTAATCTCTTGAAACTTGATAGACACTTTTATTGTAAATATCGAACATATATTGTGTATTACATGGGATTAACTTTTTGTATATATATGTGGGGGAAAAAAATCATTAAAATTTCAAGTTGATTAAAAACTTTTTTCATTCAGAGATTAGTCAATGGACTTCATCTTGCACAAATGATTGACAGGAATCATTTTGACTTCATCATTTATCTTGCACACAAGCACATCGCCCTCCTGTTTGGATAAAACTCTGCCAACAGATTCCCTTTCCTCGCCATAGATCACCTTGAACTCATCCCCGCTATTGGGAGGGACCGGAGCCAAGTGCTCGCTGACAATGGACACACTACGATCCTCCTGTCGCAAGAATACCGAGCAAACGCCATTTGAAACTGTACGTATAATGCCAGTTTGGCCAACCAGATCGGTATCATCGTGAGTGTGAATGCGCACTTCGATATCGGTGGTGCACCAGTCACCCATGGAAGAGTCCAAGCTGGCCCCAGGCGTTTGGGGATTGTACGGCGATTGTGGTATACCACCGGGTGTATTGGGCGAATATGTTGATGGCGATGGTGTATTCATATAGCCAACGGGATATGGAGATGGGGCCGGACTGGGGCTGGGATTGAAGGGACTGTAGCTCCTATCTGAGCCGTAGAGAGTGCCAGGTGTTTGCGGAGCAAACTGAGAGGTCATCTGATAGCCCGGAGTGCCTGGAAAAAGACATTTAAAATGTTACAAAAAAATATTTATCATAAAAATGGCAAGTCCTTACTTGGATTGTAGCCTGGACTTGGACTGGGTTCCTCCAGTGAATAATCAAAGTCCGTAGTCCTTGCGGGCGTTGTATTTGCGGTGGGATCCCAAGCGCCATGACGTGGTGTCATGCTGCCATCGTGCGATGGTGTCATTGTGCCATAAGGAGTACGCGTGTCAGTATCCCAGTTGGGTGTTTGGCTTCCCACCAAGGGAGTTTTGGAACCGGCAGCGGTGTAGCTGGGTGTTTGTGCACCATAGCCGGGTGTGCGTGCTGGTGTACGTCCATACGTGGATACACTGCCCTCCTTGCCGGGTACACCCACAATTGCAATGTGATTGCGATCCACCGAAATGGTTTGGCAAGAGGTATGCAGTTCAACGCGAGCGGTGCTTTCAGTGGCATCCTTTACAATACCCACAGCGCCTGGAAATGGAGGAACAGTCAATTTGTAAGCTAATTGAACAAGTAAAATAACTCACCTTTGTAAGGTCCACCACTAATCTTGATGGTTTTGCCTAAAATTTCACGATCTCGGGTAACACGGAAGCCTCCACGGCCGCCACGTGCTCCACCACGCGCACCACGACCACCAGAGGGGTGCATGGGCGATTGTATACGTGGCGACATGAATCCCAGGCCACCCAAAGTGCCAGCATTGTTGACATTTGTCTTACTGCCACCTGCCAGTTGCAAATGTCGGGTCTTGCACACAAAAATGCCACCGTTTTCAGTGTACATGCGGCAGTGCAAGAAGGCCAAGCTGCGATACAAATGCTTTATCTCACCGGAACGTCCCTTGAAGAAGTTGAGTATTAAAATCGTAGTTTAGTTACGGCTTCTCAGTACCTACCGCATGTGGACCCTCCATTACTTTAACAATATCGCGTCGGCGTATTTGATTTTGATCAGCATCTAGAGCCACAGTGTTGCGATTCTCGCGTCTTTTGTGTAAAGCAGTTGGCTTACACTCAATACACTTTCCATTCATGCCCAACACATGAAAGTTTTCACGCTCCAAACGCACAATGACGCCCACATTTTGAGAGCTGTAAAGGAATTAGAATTATTAACAAGAAATTTGTGAATAATTTCAATAAAAAGCTTACTCCAACTGCACCAAATCACCCCATTGAAATTGACCCAAACAATCCACGCCTGTGGCCACATCCGAGCACAATTGCAAATCACGCGGCAAAACTTCAAGTTCATGATTGGTCAAATCTGACACCAAAACCACACGGGAAGGCTCTACGCGTATAATCAGGCCAGTTTCGCCCTCATAACGTCCAGCCAAAACTCTGGCATGGTCACCAGTTTTAAAATATTTGCGCAATTCGCTAGCTTTGAATATAAGCGGATCCTGAAAGAGATTTGACGAAATAAGTGACTATTTCTGCAGTTGCTAAGCTTTGCTCTTACCTTAAGATCTTGATGCTTGGGCATCACTGTAATCATGGTGCCATCAATGGCCACAATTTTGGCCTGCAAGTTCTCTAAATCACCCACACAAACTTCCACATTATCGCCCATGGAGAAGGAATGCACAGAGGTTGGATCATCCTTAATGCTGCCCATAATTTCCAGATTTACCTCTGTAGGGGGGGGAAATAAGATATTATAACCCATTTACTATAACCAGCTACAGCAATCTTTACCCTCTGGTGCCTCTTCAAAGCGTTCCAGCTCAGCCAGTGTGGGTTTAACACCATCCGACAGTATGGCCGACATGGTAAAGTTTTTGTAAAGAAAACCCTTGCGGGAATAACGATTTCCTTCAAACAGCAAAAAGTCACCATCGGAGTGCACTTCACCGCCTATGGCCCTGTATAAAGAACACAAAGTTAAATACGATTTCAAGTTGTGAATATACTATATGGCTTACCTAACCGCCTCCGGGTCAAATGGTTTTGCTGGTGGACGACGTTTCTTTTTGCGCTTGCTGTCATCAGTTTCCTGTAAAAAGAATATTTTAATTCCCACTTGAAAGAACCCACAATTCATTTAACCTACCGTGGCAGTTGTTCTCAAGGCTCCACGATTTCGTGTGTAATCAATGCGTGGCAATAGTTTCAAATGCACCTGATTCTGTGCCAGATCCACATAGTCCACTTGTGCTATGTCATCCTTGTAAAGGCCACGCTTAAGGCGTACCCATTGCTTGACCTTAAGGCCCACCTGCTCTTTGACCACCTTCAATACATCCGTCATTTCTTTAATGGGCACCATCTCCTGTTTCCATTTGCCCATACGCAAATTGCCCACATTCTCTATGCAGGTCTTGACATGCGTCTGCTTATAGGCCTCCAGATAGATGTAACCCTTGACACCTTCGGGTGCAATTATAGATTTGATTTGCAATGGATCATCCGTATTCAAGTAGGTTAAGAATTTTCTCATCAAAAGCAAGGCTGTGGCCTTCTCCTCTCCTATGCGGCATTTTACCATCCATAAATTGGGATCTCTGTGAAGGACATTAGCTTAACCACTGTCTTTTGCTTGTGGTTTTTGGTAGAACTTACTTAATGCCTGGCAAGAGTGTTTGTTGGGTGATTTCATCAGACATTTCCTCCCCGCCATCGCCAAAGTGGCGTTTTACTATGGACTCGTCGGCATACTTCTTGCGTAGATACTCCTCAATTTCATCCTCCTTCTGGGTACTGCAGTGCCAAGTATTCATTAGTATTCATTTCTTTAAAGAATATTTCACCACTACTTACTCCCAGAGGTTTGTGCCACGTCGTCTGATTTCTATGTCTCTGGCAGTAGGGCCCAGTTCGTCAATTTCATTGCCCACAATGCCAATCTCATTGGCACCCTCTTCCCATTCATCATCTTCATCCACCTGGCAAAAATATTAGTTTTAGTTTAGTTCAAACACATGAATCATTCACCTACCTCGTCGTCCACTTCAGCTTCGTCTATGATGAAACCACCGAAACGTTCCTTCTTCTTTTTCTTTCTGGGATGGTCATCGTTCTCCTCCTCTTCATACTCTTCAGAATCAATGTCTTCGCCCGGAGGCTCTTCCTCCTCCTCGCCAGATTCTTCATTTTCGCTTTTTCGACGATTTCCTCGCCCTTGGGGCGAGTCCGAACCGGATCCAGAATGCCCCGATTGGGAGCGTGAACGAGAACGCGAAGATCTGGACATTGAGCGCGAGCGTGATCTCGAGCGGAAACCAGACTTGGAGCGAGCGCTGCGCTGTGACTTGTTAGATATCGATCCATCTTCAGATCCACTGTCCGACATATTGCTCACTTCGGAATCCGACATTTTTTTAGCCACTGTGCCTCTAGCTGTACCTATGAATAATGACGTGGTGTGACCAGGTTTGATTCCACTCGAATATTTTCGAGATTAGTGGGACCAAATTTGATTATTTTTGGTAATTTGACTATCGATATATTTATCGATAGTCATATAGCTTGACTATCGAATTTAAATTATAATTGCGCAATTGATAAGAGATATTTTAATGAAGCCTTCCACACCCACACAGCAAAGCGATCGTAGCTTATCTGCGACGGAAAGTCGAATACACATGGCTGGAACGGTCGAATAATGACATTAGGACAACTTCTTCAGGAATTTAAATCATTTTTCGGTCTTTAGGGGCCACCGCTGGTCTAGAGAGTTTTTTTTTTGGCTCTCCTGATGACTTTACATCGAGCAATTTGTAAACAAATGCCTTATCGCGCCTTTGGCTGCCCAAGCCCCCTTAGCAACGTGCTCCATAGAAACGGCCACACAAATGTCCCGGAGGTAGAAAATTCCTGCGCTCGCCAGTTTGTTGTTTACACTCCGTGACGACAGTTCGACGGCAAATGTCTCACTCGGCAAAGTGCCTAACCTCCGCCTACGCCTGCGGCACCCGTCCGCCGCACGAATCCTATATAAACTCCGCTGAGCTATCGCTGAAGCATCGCTCCAAATCGGCAAATCCACCGCAATTACGTCCATTTAGTGGTTTACATGGAACGCATGTGGGTGTCGGCTCGCGTCCCCGTTATGTGCCGCCATTTTCCATACAGTCGCAGCAGAAAAATACCGTTGTCATCAACGGGCCAATACAGACAACTGCCAAAACGGCTAGCGCACGGGGGCGGGCCCCAAATCCAAAAAGTGCGTACCCTGGGGCCCAGTCCAACCACTAATTCTTGTTGTTTGTTTTGGTTTAATGGCGGTTCTCTATTGTCGTTTAGGCCTGAAGAAACAACAGAAATCCATATCCACATTCAATTTGGGTGTTGGATTTAACGCCTGCACGACAGGCACCGGAAGCGAATCGGGGCGTGGTACACTGTTTCGTATGTATTTCGATCGTGGGGACTTGCCCATCAAAATGGAATATCTCTGCGGTGGCGATAAGATTGGATGGACTGTGAGTATTCCTTCTTGAAACATCAAGTAAATTAGGGTTTCTTAGTATCTTTTACATAACTGGTCACCTTCACAAGCTATTCGTGTCAACTGTAAAGTAAGTGAAACATTGTTGGTAAACCTTTGGGTCCTCTTTTCTTGTGCGAGAGTTAGAAGTACATGAACGAAGAGATTCCAAGAAGCTAACCGAAATAGTTATAAGGTGGGCGGTTGCTCATTAGTAGTGTTTCTTTTCCTCCATTGATGGTCTGACAATACCTTTGCCTCATTTAATCGTTTGAATTGTTTAAATCGGATTTTTTATTGACTTTATTTCGAATTACATATAAGTTCGGCTAACTCGCAGATTCCTCAAGGAGCTACACCTTGAGTTTTGGAACCTTCAAGGGGTTGTTGCTAGAGGTCCTTTCCTCTTTTGGCTATTCTTAAAACGAGTAGAACACATACACAGAAAGGAAAATAGTTTCCCTTCAACTTAAAATGAGAACAAGATTTTGTTAAAATATTTGAGAGCAAATATAAAAAACGTTTTTGAAATGAGTCAAGTTATACTCAACTCAAGCACCACACAGAAAAATATAAATATCAGTTTAGACGCCTAGCTACAAAAGAAGGCAATGGCGGAAGGTGCTAGCACGCCATTCCATACGTTATTCTTTAAGTGCAGAGTGTCCTTGGTTCGATTCCCAGTCAAGCCCGAACAAATTGTTCTGTGTTTTTTTGAAAGATTTAAATAAACCAAGTTGGGTGAAGTATAAATAGTAGGTAATAGTTGGTCTGTCGTTGAACTTTTGTTGTACAGCGATGTCTCTGATCCTATAGAATATGGGCGAAGCAGCAGTGCATATATAATATTGTGCTTCCCAATCTTCCTTTCGAATCCCAAGAGGTATGTCCTGACCTTTATCCAGTTAAGTTTAAAATGTTTTTGAAAGCAGAAAAATATCAAAAAAAGTTCTTGAAAGCGGAACAATATCAACTCAAACAAGTGCGTTCTCAAAAAATTGTCATTGAAGTGAGAAAATTTTACTGCAAATGAGAAAAAGCGATCATGCACTGTTTTTGGTAACGTTTTGGGCTCATTTGGAGTCCAATGTTGTCGGTTTTTCCCTCTGTTTAGCCATATCTTCACAGCTGCGGTAGAAAATGCACTGCTTGGTTTAGTTAGATTTGTCAGATTATTCAGGAAAGTCTTACAATGCGATCTGTATCTTCAGAGTTCAGAATTTGCAGGCAAATGGACAAAATCGGGGAAACACTGCCACCCGATAATTTGCTGTTCCTTAAAAGCTATTTGGAGAAACTCTACAACGCAAAACGATGCAATCCTTTCCAAAATGATCTTACTAACATGCTGGCTAAAGGCCTCTTCTCTTTCTCTTAGAGCGAAGGATTTGTTGTTGGCTGCGAATGATTTCAGACACACACACAAACAAAAATCGGGTTTCTCGTTCAATTTCTTGTGATTCTTGTTGTTACACAAATATTTTCTTCATTTGTATAGGCAGTCGTAAACTTCAACTGGGCACCTCGCTTTATATAATCCGACCGTCTGTCAGGGTTTGATTTCTATAGTCTCTATCCTTGGCCCTTTATTTTGTACTCTCTAAACACACATAAGAATCCTCTTTTCAGCAATTATTTCTGATACAACTCTATTACGAATTCCATTCTATCATGAGCTGGTTGGCAACCTTCAATTATCCAAAAACTTTAGCCCGAAATTGCAGTTCTGCTTTGATCCTTCACACCTGCGTGTCCAATTATTTCAAGTGTTAGGCTATGGCGGCACCTAAAAACAACAAGAACCATATAATATGCCATTGTCTATTTCCGGAGTCAGTGGAAACGTCGGCTGACATTCAAAGCTTTGCGACGTCCAAGTGTCATTCAGTCAGTCAACCTGGCAACGCGCACTGCGAAAAAAAAGTAATGGGGGTGTGGGAGCCGAGGATCCACATTCACGTGTGTGTGACCTTTTTTTTCTGTTGTTGTTTCAATGTCACAGGCCTTGAGCTGCTTTTTAGGACGAATGATTTATAAGTGGTGCGTTTGTTTATCTAGGAGGGAAAGTCCCTATGACAGTTCATTTGCATATGAGTAACATGTGAGTGGCATTATGGCATTTGCGTCATGGGGTTATGACTTAAGAGGGGATCCCCCAAAAAGAAAACAAAGCAATTTTGTAACCTCTGAGCTATTTAGAGTTTGATTTTGTAAAAGTACTTAAAAGAAGAAAGTGGATCTGTTATAAACTAAGGATAGTTTAAAAGTATAGTAAAGCAACGATCGTCTACTCCCCGTCTACTCTATATTATATTTTCTGTGAATTTCCATTGACAACGTAAACAAACAATAATCAAAAAAGCATCTTAATAGAAATCAACAAAAACTTAACGAGCATAGCGTGCAAATTCACACCCTACAGCGTGTTACACCCCCAATCCTCAATTGGTGCCAGTCAATTTTCACTTTTCTTTTACCCCCTTCCAGGTGGACATTGACAAGCTGGACTACAGTCTCTATTTGCCACTTTTCTTTGATGGCCTGGCCGAGACGAAACATCCATACAAGACATATGCACGACAGGGTGTAACAGATCTGCTGTTAGCTGGAGGAGAGAAAATACATCCTGTAATACCGCAATTAATATTACCTTTAAAGAGTGAGTACCTGGCGCGAAGAACAAATTGCAAATATTTTCCTAGCACGCAAATGTTTGCTCAACTTTTGTTTTTTTTTGTTTTTGGGTTTAATTTGCACCTTAGTCGTAATCATGTACTTCTTCTTCTTGTTCCCATTCTGATTGCAGACGCATTAAGCACGCGAAATTTGGAGGTAATGTGCACGACATTGAAAATTATACAACAGCTGGTCATTTCATCGGATCTGGTGGGGCCGGCATTGGTGCCCTTTTATCGGCAATTGTTGCCCATGTTTAATGCGTTCAAGGTGAAAAACTGTAAGTTTTTTTTTTTGGTGCTATTGTATTACGAGGGCTGTTTTATAGTTGGTTGAAGGGAATGGTAATATTTGTTATGGTAAATGATAAGCATTACATTATTTTTTGTAGCTTTTAATATCAGGAATGCAAATAGCATCTGAACCAAACCGTAACTAATTATATCCACGATTTCGATGACGTGAAGCGCTTAGCTTAAAACAAAGATACAATTTGTGTAATTTATACTAGAAAACTCGTTTTCTTACTTGAAAATTACAATAGTAGTTTTCCTTATTTCGGTGGTAATGTGCGATTTCTAAATATTATAACCAAAATAATAGGTGGGCCTGAATTAGTTTGTAGTGATGCTCTACATGACAATGGTGAAGCTCATGGGTTTATTAAATTAACATATTTTAATGCTCGAAACTAAATTTCTAACCATAATCGAAAATTACGTAACGGCAGCTGTCGGAAACGTGTCTGCAAACCTCTAAAATTCTTTAGAAAGTTCGGTCTGGAGGTTTAAACCGTTCTTAAAGTTTCGTAACTTTTTGAATCAACGGTTTTGGTTTGATATTTCATTCTTTCGCAGAAACTTTGCTTTTAATGTTCGCTTATTAAGGGAAACTACATGAAAATGATAGCAATTGAGAGTCAAAAGTACATCTCGTAATGTTCCATAGTTTTCTAACAAAACTGGCACCGTTGGTATGTAGCCTGAACCACTGAGAATGGAATAATTTGGAATTTACAGTATGTTCATTGAAAAAGCCTTAGCCAGAGAAGTTGGATTCTACATTGGGGAAAGTCTGCTCATTCGTATTCAACATAAAATACTAAAGTGGGAAGTCTAGAAATGAAAGAAAAGAAATCTACCTCGTACTCGCAATGGTTTTGGAACATATTTTGGTCATAAAATGAAAACGAATGAATATTTTTCAAAACTTTTTTCTTCTTTTTATTCGGTCACTCAATGGCTACAAATGGTAGAACAGCTTACTCGAAATAACTGCCTTGTGCCTTTCAGCAACACCGAAGTCTCACTGACCACTCTACAATTGCAGTGCGCATTTCATGCATTGAGAAATTGTTCACTGCTCGGACAAGGGCGCGCTTCAAAGACACAATATTTGAGTGTCGAGTAGCATAGCTTCTAGAACGGACCACAAATTCAGGTGTGGGCTACCAGCAGGCCTATCATCCGTAGAAATGAAGATCGGACCATGGTTTTTTTAGCCATGTTTGAGTCGTTTTTGCCTTGTGAGCTGGAGCGGAGTCTTGTTGAAAGGTCCACGGCTTGTTTGCAAATAATGTCGTGTTGAGCGGCTTCAATACCTTTTCCAAAACGTCGGATTGATACACTTTTTCACAAAAATGGAGCTTGGTGACCCCATCAAAGGCGACTCCCCACCAGACCATCACATAAACTGTATGGTGACCTCTCTAAACTCTCGGAATGAGTTCGGACGCTTGTTTTGATGACACAGAATACACTCTATAGTGCTGTCTGTTGAACGATTCCTCCATGGTGAAAATTTTCTCATCTGTGGGCATTGTTTGCGCACTGGCGACGCAATGCTTTCGATTTTGTCTTGCGTTTTTGTTTCAATGATATTGTGAGCAAGTGGCCGGCGTGTCTTTTGTATGCAGTGAGTCCCCAAGTCACGTTTTAGGCTGTGCGACATGCTGTCCTTGCTGATATTCATCTCACGAGACATGATTTTCGGATATAGCATAAATGTCACTTGTCAAATAGCCGTCAAGTTGGAGTGGATGAGTTCAATGGTTCTCGAGAACGAGTGTGTACGTTTACCAAAACAATTGCGACTACTAGGTAGGTACTAAAATCAATGAACTGAAGTCCGAATTGGTGCCTCAACTATCTTATTATTCAGGTTTTGCCACTTGCGGTTAAGGGCTAATTCAATTAGCTCGAAAACTCTTCCTATAAACAGCATATTCTACCTTTAAAGCAGGAATGCCCACCCAACGCTTAAGATAAGGCAGTGCAGTAGAAAATCAAATACCATCCACAAGAGAGTCCCGGTTATGGCCGTGTGCTGTGTGTGCCTATGGCAGCGTGCTTTACAACATTAGTGCTCCTAGGGGAAAGGCTAAAGTTACCTCTGCTAGTTAAAAAGGAAAATGTATAGAGTTCCCTTCATAACTAGACCTTCTAATTATGGGACAGTTCTCGCTTTATGGTCATCTTTGGTACCCCATTTGTATAATTCCCCCCCATTCCTTTTGCAGTAAACTGTGGTGACGAGATTGACTATGCCCAAAAGAATAACCTCAATTTGGGTGATCTGATTGATGAGACGCTGCAGGTGCTGGAGCTGCATGGCGGCGAGGATGCCTTTATCAATATCAAATATATGGTACCGACCTACGAGTCCTGCTATTTAAATTGAATACCGCCAAACTTCTGTTTTTCCCTTTTACATGAAATATCCTAAGTATTTATTGAATTTTACATAGATGCGAATAATTGAAATGGAAATTGCTAATTTGTTAATAAAATTCCGAATTTTGAATGTGTTAATGAACTTGTGTAAATATAGGGGGGGATTATATGCGTGTATATAGTACATATGTAAGAGTATATAGAGGGGTCAGCCAACCCTTTTAATGTGTATTAGTGGGGTGTTAACCCCAACTGGGCGCAACAGTCTGGCTGGAAGCTGTTACACCGCTTTTTGTTTAGCACTTGGGCGGGGCGTACTCGTTCTTCTTCACATTGTGAGGTGAGTAGCGATTGTACAGGCCCCAAATGGAGTTCATCAGCTTGTCATTATACTTGGCCGGGGCGTATTCGCGTTCTGTAAAACAATAAAGGTAAGTCATTCGATGGATTTCGTTTATAGGGCACTAGTATCAAAGTACTCACGGGTCTGGGAATTGTCCATGCCAGTCTTATCGGAGGTGCCAGACAATTTCATGCGCGCTACAATCATTTCGCGTTCGTGGAATTGCTCACGTAACTTGCAAGCGGCAAATGCACCCTGGGGTATGGCGGCCATGCTGACAGCTGTAAAATATTGTTTGTTTTTCTCAGCATTTAGAATAATCTGTTATCTTGGCTCTAAATCTTACCGTTCAAACTTAGAAACAGGTTGCTCAACACGGTAGATATTGCGTATCTCTTGGGCTGCTTTTTCCAGCACTCGGGCAACTGCGGATCAATTTTCCAGATTTTCTCGTTCGCCTGCAGCAGCATTCAAGTGCAAAACTCAAAGGATGGGGCCGAATTAATTTGGATGTGGAAATATTTCGTTTTTCGAAACAATTCCAAAAGTCTGTGTATATAACTTTACAATTTAGCTTCCTAGGATCTACGGATTTTAAGTTATTATTGTCACTTTTCGATTTGGAAGGCTTTTAATGCCATGCGTTTTGAGTTCGGGGTTTTTCGTTCTATCACTTAGCGTTCGATGCACAGACACACAACTTGATACGAGGGGTTCAGAATTGAACTGAATCCGTCGGTGCGCTCCAATTGGCATTTATAGAGCGAAATCGCGCGCGTGGAGAGCCTCAGACAAAGCGATAAGAAGCGATCTCTGGATCAGCTTGCCTTGATAAAGCGCAAGCCGCGCGCCATTTTGTTCCCGGCTGCTGACTTCTTATCAGCCAGCTTGATGCATTTTTTTGTTATTGTTTTTTATAATAGTTTTTTTTCATTTTTGTTTGTGAATTGCATTGGACCCTTGTGATCCAAGTTATTGGGGCTCCATTGAGCGACGGATGCTGAATCAGCTAATCAAGACAATTAAGAAGGGACGGGGGGGCTGTGCTGAAACTTGTATACCCTTAAAATTTTGCATTTCTATCGCATACAGATCTGGCGGCTAACTACAAGCTAGTGGACAGTACTAACTCAAAAGATTTTGAGGCTTCTTTGAAATTTCAATAAAGCTTGACGCTATTTCAAAATTTCGAAAAAAAAGATTCGAAATTTTGAGACTTCCCTAAAATTACGACCAAAATTTTGTGACTTCTCTGAAATTTCGAAAAAAGTCTGAGGCTCTTTGAAATTTTTGAAAATTTTTCGAAATTACGGTAAAATTTGCAAACTTCTTGAAAACTTCGAAAAAATTTGAGGCTTTTTCATGGCATTGGCATGGGCAACAGGGCATGGGCAACAGGCATGGGCAACAGGGCATGGGCAAAAGCGCATGGGCAACAGGCATGGGCAACAGGCATGGGCAACTGGCATGGGCAACAGGCATGGGCAACAGGCAAGACTGTTTTTCATTCCATATCGAATGTTTCTTTATTAATTTTTGAATGCTAAAATACATAATTAAAGAAACGTTTAGGCACTGCTATTCCTTGCCCACAAACTAACCACAGCATCACAACCGGCCATTATACTATTGCCCATGCTCGGATCTCGGATAACTCAATTTCAATAGCTGAAATCAAAATATAGCCCTAATAGGCATAAAGTTGCATAAAACTTCTAATTACATGAGTTTAAAGCAGAGACTGGCGCCTCCCTATCTTCTGTGAATACAAAACAGCTGCTCTGCGGCAGCGACGTTGACTCACCGACCGTATACGAGTTTATACTGCGCTCTTACGAAACAACAACGCAGTGCGAGTATCAGTGGCTAAACACCACAAAGAAATCGCAAGGGTTTATAAAAACTTCATAAGGTAAAGGGTATCTTACAGTCAGTCTAAACCAACTTTCTAATATATTTAAAATTATTTTTGTATGTTTACCAGATTTTGGGTGTGCCATAATGTTATCAGCAGACTTTGCTATCGATTATAGATTTGAAAACACCCTTCCATGCTGACGAAGCAACAGCTTTTTGGGAATGACAAATTACAAAGTACAGTGAAAATAGCAGAATCTCGATTATTATTGGAGAATATGTGTTGATGCTTAAAATTATCAAAAAGACAATTCTTATGGTACTATAATGATTTGTATACAGGTATATATGCCTAGGTATTTTGTGTTGTTTATCTTTAAAACATGTATTAGATTTCAACAAGTGTTGATTACTAAGAAAAACTCCAGTTAATCAAACTTTTTAGAAAAAAACACAAAACCGCTCTTTATTTAAACTAGAAGGGTATAAAAACTTCTGCGGGCTTCGGTCTGTGTGTCGTCCAACGTGCGATAGCAAATTAGAAGAGATAATATTCCGTGCTAAAATGTAGCAAAGTCACTAGATGTCACAATCAAAGTGACACTTGGAATCGGGTTGTTTTGTTTCTAACAATTTGCATTGCTGTTGATAACTTTTTGAACAGGATTTAGACAAAGAGATTGGATTTATTTACTAAGAAGCAAAAATGAACAGATGCAGTTGTAAGTTGAATTTTGATTAAGTTTGAAAAATATATATGTAAGGTCTAAAATTTTCTTAATTCCTAGCGATGTTTTTCTGCTCACAAAATCCACAAAATCCATGCTCTACCCTGCTAATTCTCATTTTTAAATACCTTGCTTACTAATAACACAGAACTTAAGTAGCTGATTAAACCCGGCATTGAGGGGGTAGACCTGATAATGAATTTTTCGTTGGATAGATTAAAAAACTGCGCAGTTTCTAGAACTTCTCTCGAGTGCTCTCCATGTAGCTGCTATGTATATTTATAGTCTTAAAGTTTCTCTGGGCATGAGATTCTTAGCCCATATTTGAATAAACAATTATGACCATGAGCATCAAAATTATCTGTACGGTTCGTCAGTTCAATTATAAGCTAGCTGTCACCGGTTTGCCTGAAACTCGTAGCTCCGTGTTTATGTATACACTATATTGATCTGTGGCCCTTGTGATCCAGTTGTTTACATGAAAACTGACCTACGTGCAATTTGTTTATATTAAATATTATTATTTATATATACATTAATGGATTATTGATGGAAGCTAAATGCGCAAATGCAGCCCATTAAATTTTATGTAGAAAGCGGTAACCACTAAAGGCTAAAGGTTGGTTATGACAAGCAACTGGAGAGTATTATGGCTACTTTGACTGACAAAGTCAAAGACAAACAGAATAGTGTATCAAAAAAGAAGGTATGCCCCGATTCAGAAATTCAAATTGCTCCCTCATCCACCTTACTCGGCCTCGCACTATTTTCAATTTATAAACTGGAACTCGAAAACTGCTCGTTCGAAAAAGATTTGCCTCCAAAGTAGATTAAGAGTCTGCGATAACGGGCTATTTTAGAGCCTTTGATAATTCTTCCTATTCTTGTTATACATACATACATATGTAGAAAAGTCAATCCTAAACGAAACGTATTTCGCACTGCTAAATTACACACACCAAATGTAGAATGCAGAAAGCTACAAGTGGCGTGCAAAAAACTGCATGCAACATGTAGCAGCAAAGCAAGTAAACGCCGCATGTAGAGAAGTTAAATTCTGCGTGGGCAAAGGCAAAATATCTACACCATATTAGACAATCAGCTTGTTTCCAATTAAATTTTACATTTTTCATGCAGCAATCTGAATACCACACGAACGCCTTAAGCCTAGTACTGAGGGCGATCGAATTTTCCTTTCGTCACAGTATTTCATATAATTAGAAACACCTTGGCTTTGCTTTGATGCTCATGTGCTTTTAGAAAGTGATTCTATTTATGTGAAATACTGTGCCGAAAGGAAAATTCGAACGCCCTCAGTACTAGGCTTTAGGGCCGATTTCTCTTCTTCCAGATAGCTGCTATGTGTCAGATAAGCTCACAATTTACTCTGCTATTTGTAAGTTTATGTGACATAAAGCTCTCTGTAGAAGATGAGAAATCGGGCCTTAGTGTGGAAATTCTAAACGGAATATGTAGCTCAATGAATTCGTACATTTTTCATTAAAAACCTGCATGTCACACGTAGTATGTAGGTTTTCTAAACTAACATTAAGATTTACAAATACTGAATGCTAAGTGTGGAAAATCTTCACGAATCCGGTGCAAATTTGAATTGCCCGTATATAAACTAGGAGAGCAATGCATTCGAACTTGAGAATTACAAGCAAGCAAATATTGGTTTGTGCTTTTAGGCTGATTTAATACTCAATTCAATTCTCAAAGAACGAGCTGATCGAAATGAACAACTGGAAGTTATCCTGCTTGCCGTTCTCCTCACACAAAGCACGCCAATTGTCTGCAGTGCTCTTGGCACGCTGCAGCTCTTTCATGCCGTGCCAGTCCATGGCTTTGGCATCTTCACTCTCCAGAATATCACCCTCATACAAGTTGGGACTGGGCACAAAGTAGGACTCCTCAAAGCGCACATTCAGGCGGATGATGGTCAGCAAATCTTTGGCGTTGAACTCATTCATCTTGTTGAAGAGAAGAATTTTGGGAGCACGACAGTCGCGACAGGCCATCATGCTTTCCAAGCTGTCGGCACAGTCCAGATACACATTGAAGACATCGTGTTTGAGGAACTCGAACTCGACTGCTCGTAGTTCTCATTGCCACGACTGGCGCGCAGTGTCAAATGGGTAGCATTATGATCCAAACCCACCGCATACTGAGGCTGATGTCGTCGGAGATAATCATAGGACAGATGTATGGTTAAAGAGCCATTCAAGCGCAGAGAATAGTTGGCCTGATCCAACAGTTTCTTAAGGCTAAGATTACCCGCAATGTAGTCATGATAGTTGGGTACTCGATGCAGTTGTATGTCCATTTCCAAGGCCACTCCGGTTGACTGACATATGTATATATGCTGGCCTCTGGTTTTATAATGGCCGCCTTATAATCCAGGCTATGTCCCGGAGCGAGCTACTGCGATCAAATCACTGCTCCCAGCCCAGCGTACAGATGCCTATGGTGCGAGCATGTGTGGTGATATTTGTGCAATCGCTGGCACAACCCGGGCCCACCTCCACAATGGCCACCTCCATTCAGAACCAACCCATTACTTTTGTGTAACTTTTCTACACGCCGCGTTAACATTTCTCATTTCTAAATGCGGCATGCAGAAAAGCTACCGACGCGTCGCGACGGAAGTAAAGACAGAATATAGAGCTTTAAAGCAGAGATGGGCATGCACACATATCGTCACACTTTTCACACGCATACAAGCACAATTTGCGTGCGCCGCATTCGTCTTCTATAAATAGCTTTCAATGCTTATAGCGTACGTGTGATTTTGTGCAGTCGGCCGCGGCAGAGGTCCTATGCACACGCTGCCTCGTGTGCATTGGAACGTCGCGACGCGCCCATCTCTGCTTTAAAGCTTGTTGGTTAAATGTAGACCTTTTCCAGAGGACTTGCGTCCTGCTACTATGGAAAAATGCAAAGCACAAATCAAAATCTAACCTAACATCTAACAAAGTTAATGTATTTCGGCATCTATTTTTTTCTTCATAAATTTTTTTATATCAAGAGATTAGTCAAGGTTATGTTTCGTAAATAAAATCATTTGAATTAAAATAAAATAGCTAAGATCTCTATCAATTATAGTAGCAAAAACTATTTGTTTTGTTTACTTTTCCTACTACGTCTACCAAATCTTTAGACTTCTTCCATATATTTCAAAATTCGAAATCTGTTGTATAAAGTTCAACAACATTTCAGTATTAAAGATAGGGTTTTAATTATGTTGAAATATTATTTAAGAAGGCTACCTATATGTATTTTATTCAGATCAATGCATTTACAGATAAGTACGCACATATATGGGCCTTGTTACTCGGTTTTCTCGTTGTCAAGCTGGATGATACTATATAAATATGCAACAGTATTGAGAACAATTCAAAAGAATTATTTATATGAATAAACAATAAAAAGAAAATAAACGATTTAAATCAATGACGCGCAATGTGTTTACTACAAGTATTATTGTTTTTGCAATTTTCATGTTGATCAGTCTAATGAAATCGTAATACATTTACTAATTCCCAGAATATAATAGAGGTAAGTTGTGTTTTTCTAAGACGAAGATTCTTTATTTCATTTAAGTTCAGGAAGGTGAGCTTGGGGGGTTTCGTCAGTCGCTGCAATAGTATTTGCCTCTGCCTCTACTTGATGGGTTGGCAGCGGCCGAGCAAAAATTAATCAAAGCAAGTTAGAGCCGCTTTTGAAAACTCTGGTGTATCCCTGACACCGGCAGCTAAGTTTGAAGCAGGAACACTGACCGAATGAATATACCCCTTGTACACAAAAACAAATCTGAAATCTTTACAAAAAAACAATAAAAAGGGGGCCCATATGAGATAATGACTGCAGCCCGAATGTCTTTAGTCACATACACCTAGTCATCTCTACTGATTAGTACAGGGACATGTATTTTGGGTTCTTTTTGATTATTTTCTGATGACCTCCTTGCCAAAGTTCGATGAAATCGTCAATGATTTTTGAAATAAGCTGACGTAACTAAGCACTATGGGCCAGGGCATGGATGAAGACGGCAAAATGTATATGTCAAAATGTAAATAATTAAATTGAATCGCACAGACATTTTTACACCCTGTACTTAGAATCTTATTATTTTGAAATTAGCGCCTTACACAAACTGTTAAGTGTGACCACTCATGACGTTTAGTTACAACTGTGACTCGTTACTTGTACTCGTGACTACATCTCCCACCTCTACAGTTTATTTGGTTCTAAAATTAACACAGTGTCAGAATTAAGCTAAAGAAAAACACAGGAAATTGTTAATTAAAATTGTAACCTACTTTGGCAATGACGTGGCAGAAGGAACTGGCTGTACTCGCCAAGCCCTATTATTGGGTAAACATATTGCTGGCCGTCTCGTATTTGATTTGCAAGAAGACCAACTTCATCTGCACCCGCCTCTTTAACAATGGCGAGGACGACGACACCTGCGATTTGAATAGCCGAGAGGCCGAGATTCTATTCTTTCTGCTAATCGTGGTGATGATACGTTCACGCAAAACGGGCAGCGTCACCATGATCAACTATCTGTCCTCGTCATTCCTCTACACCAAGGTAGCCAATGTCATACTCTGGGCCTATGCCGACTTTCGCTATGGTCTTGGCTTTCTGCTGATGTGCGTTTTGGTGGGCATGGTGCTGCCGGAGCCGTCTTATCGTGGACCCGAGCATATCACTTATTTCCGCACCGCGCAGGTCTTTGAGGAGGAACTGGTCAAAGACAAGCGCACGAGCTGGCTGGTCTGCTTCTACACGGTGTGGAATCCCAGTTGTGTTAATTTTGCTCCCATTTTTGCCGAACTCTCGGCAGAGTACAACACGGAGCATCTAAGATTCGGCAAAATCGATATTGGACGGCATTCGGATGTGGCACAGAAGTATCGCATCTCGGACAGCAGCTTCTCACGCCAGCTGCCCACGGTGGTGCTGTTCCAGCAGGGGAAGGAAGTTGATCGGCGACCCTGTTTCGACTCTAAGGGCAAATTGCAGAAATTCTTCTTCTCCAGCGACAATGTCCGCGCCACTTTTGGACTGAATCAGTTGTATAAGCAGGCTGTGGAGCGCCTGCCAGTGGAGACGAAGAAGGCACAATAGTGGCCGCCCTCCAAAATTTGTGTATTTGTGTCTACGTGCTAATATTTTAAAAATTATTATTTAGTTTTTAGTTTATGGTAATTTATTTTGAGCACGACTCACCTTGAGAACATGAAACATGCCTAATGATATTAACTTGAACTGTAACTAAAGCGTAAACTAGGCCAAATTAATTTTGTTATTTTTGCAAATGTAGCTAAAAATCAGTTCACCAATTGAATTAAACCAAAAGACAAGTGAAATGTGTAAATGAAGTTTAATTGTTCAATTGCATTTATCATTTAACTTAATAAAACTGAATTTACGATGATACTTCCGCTGTTTGTGGGCGGAGAAGTTGCCTGGCAAGGGATTAAGTCGCATTTTCTTAATATTTTAAACGTGCTATAATATTTCTGAATAATTCTTAATGAATATAACTTTAAAGTTTCCATCTTACTAGCTCAAGGTCTATGGTCTAGGTCTATGAATCTTTATAACCAACCCAAATCAACAGATATTAATAACAACATTTTGGAATAGCAATTGGGTATGTCCGTACAACGATCGCTGTTTCAAGAATAAGCAAATTCTGTTGTTTATGGCTGCTGCTAGTTGGTTGGGCTATCCGTCCAATGATTCTCCTCAGCAGGGTGCTTCTTTTCAAGAAGCCCAGTTTAGATAAGAGACTTCACAATGTGACTGTTTTAGTGACCTTTGTTCTATGTTTGATAAGAGACCTTTTAATAATAGAAATATCTGTCTATACTAGCCGTTTTCTAGGAAATATGAAGGATTTAATAGGCCATGTTCGACCGGTTTATGTAAAATTTACAGTTTATCTATTAGCATTTTTAAATTTCTAAGACCAGATTTTGTTTTAGCCTTAAAAACATGTTAAGAATTAATAGTTAATTTAGCATCTGGACTCCAGTAATGAAAATACTATTCTAAACTAGGCTGCAAATCGGTTCTAAACCTAGCCCCGGAAAACCGGTTCGGTTCAGGTTTTTGGGCCCGTCGAACTTAGAACCGAATCTTCTAAATTGTTAACCTACCGAACCTGGACCCGAACCAGATCTCCACTGCTTGAAAAAAGGTTCGGTTCAAAGAACAACTTTGGTCAGTTTTTATACTCTGTACCAAAGGTACACAGAAAGTATTAAGTTTGTGTATGTAACAGGGAGAAGGAATCATTTTCGACCCTATAAAGTATATATATTCTTAACCAGCATCAACAGCCGAGTCGATATAGATCTCAAAGATGGCAAGAGATAGAGGTTTGACATGTATGGCCCATATACTTCTTATACTTGCTGGCAGATCAGACCACGCCCCCTCCCGCCCCAGCAATTTGGAAAAAACGTCATATCTCCCACAGATGATAGATTGTTCGTACTTATCTTATTATTTATCGATTTGCTGCAGGAATGATAAAGATCGGATGAACGATACACAAGTTATGAGCAAAAAACGGACAGTTAACACCCCGCATCCCCCCTACACATCACTTCCATTTCCATTCAACAAAGGCAATCATAGTGAGAGAGAGATAACCTTAGAGATGAGCGTATAATAAAAATATTGCACGATAAACGCGTGACTCCTTGGATATTTTATAATATTATAGTCGGGGGCTAATAAACTGGTACATAGTACGTTATAGTCGGGGTTGGCCGACTTTCTCACTTGATTATTTGAATTTCAAAAAAATATTTATTGGAAATTTAGCACCCTTTGTCTTAATAACTACATTTTTACATTTTGCCGTTGTTCTTTGTACAAATATGTATAAATATATAGGTTTTTCTATATAAATAACTGAAATCGATTTTATTCATTAATTTAGGACTTTAAATTTATTTGCCTTAAAAACAATGTACCTCAGAATTGGTTTTATTAATAAACACCAATTTTATTTTAAAACTCAGCAGTAACACACTCTTCTCATTATTTTCTTAAGACTTGATCAAAATCTAATAAAAATTCAATTTAACTTATATTCGAACTCAAATTCAAAAGCCAAGCTCTATAACTGCCTTGGTGTTCGACTACAGTGCCTATCGATAGCTGGCTAGTTCGATAATTTCTTATCCATGAAGCCGGGCAGTGTGTCGCGTTTTATTAATTATTTTGCTTTTTTAACGCGTTTATTACTCATGTTTTGATTTCGGGTGGATCTGTGCGTACTTCTTGTGTTGAATACAATCTTTGTTGCGGCTTTTTATTAAATAAAACAATTAGTTGCCGTTTTCTGCAAAATTTCCCGTTATGTTAAGCACACACGCTCACGCGCTCTCTCTTGCTCACGCGATCAAATGTTGGCTGCCGTTGCGCTCGCCTTTGTGATTTGTTTTTTATTTTTTTTGTGTTAGTGCTTGTGTTTTAATATAATTATTAAAGTTTATTAACATTTAATAAATGTGTATTTTGTTGTGCTTACTCCCTGCTGATCTCGCTCTCACTTCTGTTTTGGGGTAAGTGCATCACCGTCTTTTTGCAATTGTTTTTGTTTGACCCCTGTGGTAAATTTGGTGAAATTGAAGTCATGAATGCTGGCTGCATTAAGGCCAATATATGAATTAATGAAATGATATTCGACTTTTGGCTGTGTTTAAACAATGAATTTGCGCTCGCCCTTGTGATGGAAAAAAGTTGTATCGCCCACAGATATTTTATAAGAAAAACAAACAACGCAACGGCAATGGGGAGCACTTCACACACTCTATGGATTTTTTTACCACTTTGTGTGGCTACTAACTTAAATTGATCAGATATCTACAAACTTTGGTGGTACAAGGTATGTTATAGTCGGGCTTGAACGACATATTTTCTTGTTTTTTTTAGAACTTATGTAACTGTTACAATTTATCCGGCTATCCGGTCAGGATTCAAATAATTTTATAGAGCAGAATCGGAGCATTAAGAACAATAAGGTCCTCTATATTAGAGAGATCGTAATGATTCTAGAAGATTTTCGTGAGCTGAACACGAAACTGTTTTCGGAACAGGTTCATCAAGTCTAGATTTTTGGTAATTTGAGCTTAATGTTGCTAAGAATGTCTATTTTGAAAAATTTCGACTTTATGAACCATTTCCGAAAACAGATTCGTGTTCAGCACACGAAAATCATCTAGAAACACCACCAATCCTCCAATATACTGAAAAAAGTCTAATTTTGTTGTTTTTTGTTATGGTTTTCCAATCGGAGCTGTTGATTGGAAACTATTGAAAGTACACTTCTATTTTACTATTTCAAAAATCAACCAATGCCTAGTATGACTGCTTTTGTCACTAGTTTAACTGTTGCTTACAGCGATAAATAGGATGCTGGCAAGCAGCGGGCTGTTAAACGCCAAATAATGTAACGAATCATTTAAAAAGGCTTCCGTTAAAAATGTTAATTCAAACAAATCGAGTTACGCAGTGATTTATTATGATTAATTAGACACCTTTAGTTTAGTTAGTTCAACAAGGTGATGATGCAGATTGGACACATTAAAACAAAGATCTGGGCAAGACATCGACACTCAGTAAGACTGCAAGGAGCTTCGAACACTTTTAAAAGTCTGAGACTAGCCTATAGGTTTAAAGTTTTAGCTCGAACCTGGGTCCATATCATTTTATATCGTTGAAGCATTTTAAACAAAAAAAAAAAAAAAAAAGTTTCCTTGTTTTTCGACCATCTGAGAAAAAATTAATCAAATTATTTAAGTTCTTGAAAAAGCGAGTTGTTTTTAAAACGAAAATTTCATGAAGTTTGCTTCATCGTGTAAATCCCGACTTAGGGCCGATATCTCTTCTTCCAGATAACTGCTATGTGTCAGATAAACATACAATTTGCTCTGCTATTTGATAGTTTAATCTATGTAGAAGCTGAGCAATTGGCTCTAAGAGTTTTATATATGCATTTATTAACAATATATAACCAAGATTCATTCATTCAAAAAGCAGAGGGAAAAATATTTTTGTGATTGGTCGAAAAAGCGTTATTTAGGCACGTTATATAGGCCAAAAACTCATCTAAAAGCATCTTGGGCATGGTTCATAAAACATGCAATGGCTTGGTTCCCATGTTGGGCGTTAAACAAAAATGTGTAACAATGGCAAAACAAAAAGAAGGAAAGTGTGTTTCCGGCGCGTTGGCTTGCAAATGGGCGCCAGACAGCGGCCATATAGACATGTGGGTGGATTATGAATCCCCCTCGCCCG
Organism: Lordiphosa magnipectinata; assembly: GCA_037044535.1. Taxonomy (NCBI): domain Eukaryota; kingdom Metazoa; phylum Arthropoda; class Insecta; order Diptera; family Drosophilidae; genus Lordiphosa; species Lordiphosa magnipectinata. Next base: position 492,889 of record JBAMBO010004134.1, on the reverse strand, counting down.
GCCAGACGCAACACGAAATAAACGCAAATCCCTTTTATCCATTCAATATGCATACACACACACACACAAACAAACGAATATAAATGCACAAATACAGGCGACTGCACACTCCGACACATGGGAATGGACGTGAACCCAGACCCAAACCCGCCAACAGCTTTTGTGGTTAATATTTGTATATTTTTTTTATACCTATATATATTTACATGGAAATGCCCATTGAATTGTATTGTATATTTCACATAATATGATTGTCTCAGTTGTGCGTGGGCGTTTTATTTGCGAAAAATGTTAAAATTCAATAAGAGATGACAACGGTTATCAATTAGGTTGTTCTGCTGTTCGTCTTTTGGTGGCACAATTAAAATCTGTTGAAATTCTGATATAAAATCCATTTTCCTATCCCAACATTGACATCCTCAACCAAGAATGACAGTTAAATATTGTCAACAGCTTTTCAAAGGCGAAAATCCAATAAGCAGCTGCTTGCATTGTTGTCACGATTTTCACCTTGATGTTGCTTCGATTGGTAACAATGGCTGGCCACATTCAATTGATTTTGAGTGATTTTTCTTGGCAATACCCTAAACATTACTGCGGGGTAGATGTAAGTGAGACCCTCATTTTGATAACAATATTTTACTAGGGGTTGTAAATCAGCTTTATTCATTTATCAAGATAAGAGTGAAATTTGATTAGATTTTATAAATTGGTTTATGCTGAAAATTGATAGATATTTTGGTGTAAACGAATATATATTTAAACATATATATACGAAAAAACGAGAAGGCCAAGCTAACTTCGTCTGTGCCAAAGTTTTTATACCCTTGCAAATGCTGTTATTGAAATAACAGAGTTTAGGAACGCCAGCATTAAAATACAAAATTTGTCTAACTAAAACCCATTACTCTCCGACAGATTGTCATCTGATTTCGAACGAATTTCGGGATCTTTTTGAAAACAAATCAAATTAACAATCGCCGATTTTATCAACGATAAAATTGAAAACAAAAAACTTTTTCTCACTAAGACTCATTTTCCGACCGATTGGTCCTATGGTAGCTCTAAGATATAGTCATCCGATTTTCACCAAAATTTGCAAATCTTTTTAAAAACATGTAATTTAGTACTGGGTGATTTTGGGGACGTTAACATTGAAAACAAAAACGTTTTTCTCACTAAGACTGATTCTCCGATCGATGGTTCCTATGGCAGCTATAAGATATAGTCATCCTATTTTGACCAAAATTCGCAAACATATGTGAAAGCATGTACTATTAGTATTGGGCGAGTTTGGGGACGTTAACATTGAAAACAAAAGTTTTTCTCACTAAGACTCATTTTCCGACCGATGATTCCTATAGCAGCTATAAGATATAGTAATCCAACTTTGACAAAAATTTGCAAATCTGTATGAATGCATATAATACTAATAATGGCCAAGTTTGGGGACGTTAACATTGAAAACATAAAAGTTTTTCTCACTAACACCCTTTTTTCGACCGATGGTTTCTATGAAAACTATAAGATGTAGTCTTCCGATTCGGTCGGTTCTGACATATTAGCAGCGTGCAGTAAAAAGAAGACTCTGTGAAAAGTTTCAGCTCGATAGGTTTAAAACTGAGAGACTAGTTTGTGTAGAAACAGACAGACGGACGGACAGGCGGACGGATTAGGAATATATATAGTTTACGAGGTCGGAAATGAATGTTTCTATGCGTTGCAAACTTCTGGGCAAAATTATAATACCTTTCTGATCTCAGACCTACCAATTCTAAACCTATTGCAAACCGGTTTTAAACCCAACCTGTTCGAGCCTGGAATTTCGACTTTTCTTTCAATGTAAGCCGAACCTGTAACCAAACCATTTTTAAAATATTAGCTAAACCGGAACCTGTGCCGAACTTAAATTTTTGTCAGTTCAACAAAAGTGAAAGACAGTGTAAACTTGGCTTTTGTCGGGTTTTGGGCTTTTATTTACACACCATTTACACGGAACTTCCATTTACAAATAGGTTTCTATATTCAATGTCAATACGGGATGTCTCTTCTTGGTTTGTCGATACGGGCTATTCTTTTTGTCTGTCATTTATTTACAATGTACTCTTATTCTATAAACAGTCTGACCAACGTCTTAAAATACCTCAAGACTAAAATATCGTTAGATGTGTACATATTGGCGTCTATTTTCAAAAAACTTCAAAGACTACAACAGTCAAAAATCTGACTTACGGCCCAGAGACTATTTCTGTTACCTGGTAGGTATAGTGCGACAGAGTCTTAAAATCGATAAACAAGCATAATGCCGTTCAGATAACCTTAATAACCTCGGCTTTTTAGATCCTTGATTATGTAAATAGTTCATTAAATGATTTTCAAAGAAAGAAGCTTAACAACACATTTGGTAATATTATTGATAGACTCCAAAATGAAAATTTATTTAACAGTAAGTAATTCTTCTATGGGTTTTGCCGACCTGTTTTGATTTATTCTGAATATTATTTGGATTTTTGAACAAATCTATTGCTTTTTCATTAGTATTGTATAAAGCATCTTTATAGTTTATCTACCCGACATTTTCCACTTGAAAAGTATGTAATACCAATTGATTGCCTGGTATTTTTATATGCTGTTGTTTTCTTTATGACAGTTTCTTAACCATTTTTTCTCTTCTCTAACTTAAAAATCAAGTTAGTTTAATTAATCGATATCAAATGTCTTAACAGAGTATCCCGCTTCTGTGTATACATAGCAATTGCACACACACACACACCGTTTCGCCTGGATCGTTTTGGTGACCTTATTTATTTTTTATATTGCATTTTTATGTCAACACCAGCTGCTGGCGTCTTAATATCATTTCGCTTGGGTTTCCTGAAGTGAATTTTGTGTATTTCTGTCAATTGCTTACAATTAAATTAAAATTTCAGTCAATGCCAGTTGGAGTTGTTGGACATATATAGGTAGTAAAGCCAAAAGTGAACCACAGGCAAAGCGAAAGCCACTTTAAGCATAAGGTGTCCTTCGGCAATGAAAAGCTTCTAGCTTGATGTCCATTGATGAAGCATGTTGTGGTAATTCCAAGTCTAGTAGCTAGTATAAGAAAAGCCAAATGGGTACCCACTTTATTTTATTTAAACATGTTTATTGGTCAAAGGACGAAGGAAGATGCTGTTGAAGTTAAATAAAAGCTTGTTTTCAGTGTCAAAAGTACTTGAAAAGTTCGTTACAAGCCAAAACGTGGTCAAAAATGTTCAACTTGCCCACGGAGATGTCAAATCAAACTTGGGCACATTGCTTGTCGATGAGTTCAAAAAGGTCCTCATTGCTCATTCAGATATTCGATAAAAGATCGTCCTCGAGGTCGAGTTTCTGGATGAAAACGCGTTTGGACTTTAACAACTAGGAGCTGATGCCCTGCGCCAATACCACATACGAATAATTCTGCAAACAGAAAATAAACAGTTAATTCGGATTCTTTAGAAGTAAAGCGTTTCATGGCTTACCCATGTTTACTTATTCAGCACAGATTTACTTAACCAAAGGCAAAGCTTCATTGAAATTTGCCTCCTCTTGCAAATATTGTTACACCTTCCAAAAAATAAGTAAGAAAGTCGGTCAAGCCCGACTGTAATGCACTCTGTACCTGTACCAGAAGCAGCTCCGCTGCTGCTGCACTGCGGCAGCGAACTTTCTTTTGTGTATAACTTGACTAATAGATGGCGCCACTACTTGATTTTCAAATCTGACATACAGATGGCGCCACTACTGTGACCAAATCAAAGATCTTTGATGGGAACTGACTTTTGGTCTTTATCACTCCTCCGATCTTTATCACTCCTTTGGCAATTCGATACTAGAAGGTACAAACCATCTATCTATCAAACTGTTGGAGATAAAACTTTTTTTCCAATATGTGGGGGCGGCAGGTGGCGTGGCAACAATTGAAAATAAACTTGATCTGCCTGCAAGTATAAGAAGTATATGTCCCATAAATGTGAAACCTCTATCTCTTACCATCTCTGATATCTGTGCGTTCATACAGACGGCCAGACAGACGAAAATGCCTATATTGACTCGGCTGTTGTTGCTGATCAAGAATATATATACTTTATAGGGTCGGAAATGATTCCTTCTTCCTATAACATATGTACTTTTGCACAAACTTGAAAAGTTTGCACATAGTATCAAAAGTTACTAGTTTAGTTTTTAATATGTTGTATACCTTATACACAGTCCTCAAAGTCATGAGATTAACTGTTTAAATATAATTTTCAGTGTTGATAAACACTTCGTTATATTGCAGCTTTTAGTTATAAAGCGCAATCAGCTGACTCAGCTGACATTCTATCTTCTTAGACTGAAAGTCAAACAGATCTGGGTTCAAATCTCGGTAATACATATTAAAAAATGTAGTATTTTGTGTTTTTTTTTTGTTTTTTGACTATCAAGATAATCACACAGAAGTGTATTCACTACAGTAGAAGATTAAATTTGAGTTTTAAACAGATTACTTGACAACCAAGTTGACGTACAAAACCCTAATAGTTTAACTTGCTTCAAAGATTAAAAATTAAACTGTTCCGAATTTCAAACTCTAACATTGCCAATACCATTCTCACTTTTTACATAAATTTAAAAAAAAAAAAAAACAAGTCCTCTCCGTGACAATGCATAATTTCAGCATTGCCGTGACCAGGATTCGAACCTGGGTTACCACGGCCACAACGTGGGGTCCTAACCACTAGACGATCACGGCTATTGAAGACGCTTGAATCTCTAGCTACAAATAGCGCATAAAAGCCATATACGCTGCTCGCACTCTTGGCTGCATTTCATACTCTCTTTCTAGAGCAACTTGTTTCGTGGAGCAACAACTAACACACCGGTGAAAGGCAGCCAAGAAAACCCACCCGACCAAAACCAACAATCTAAATTGAACAACCGACAGCCAATAAACAAGATTTTGGTTTATGAACGAATTTGAATGTTTTGGAGAGAAGGAGGAGGAGGAGGTAAAGGGGGCGTGCTGGGTGCTTGGCTTAGCAATTCAATTCATTTTGCTATCAGCAACGTGTTGCGGTTGGTTTTTGTCTTTGTCTGGGGCGTGTGGTGCAGGAGGGGTACGAAATGGCCACCTGGCATTGGCATGTTTCCAAAAATAAAACTGAACATAAATTTAGAAATGTAGAGACTGAAATACATATTTTGTATTTTTAATTAATATGATTATATTTCTACTACAAAGAATTAAACCCAAGAGTGCAAGCGAAGTTTCAACTTATTCAAAATAGTTTCTGCTCTTTAAAATAATTAAATTGCAAACTATTGCGTATATTAATTATGTGGTCAGTTTGCACAAATTGATTTCTATTTAGAGAAATGTTTTATTTAAAATTTTAAATGTACAATCAATAATTATATTATTTGGCCTCCAGATTGTACCCTATCTCTTCAAAGTATATACACTCTTATCTATCAAATCCGTCCTAAGGCCATTCACTCTTAGTTTAATTGCAAGTTTCTTTTAAAAAAAGGGCAAGATACCATGAATACAAGAAAACAATTTTGGAAATTTAGAATTTGGAAAAATAGAAACGTGAAACGTTTTGAACACTAAAAAAAATGGTATAAGCCAATTTTATAGGCATACCACTGAATCATCAATGCCAGGTTCATAAATTATGTTGCTATCATCCATGATGTCTAAAGCACCTTTTTATACCCGTTACTCGTAGAGTAAAAGGGTCTACTAAAGTCGTGCAAATGTATGTAACAGGCAGAAGGAATCATTTCCGACCATATAAAGTATATATATTCTTGATCAGCATCAACAGCCGAGTCGATATAGCCATGTCCGTCTGTCCGTCTGTCCGTCTGTCTGTATGAACACCTAGATCTCAGAGACTAGAAGAGCTAGAGCAACCAAATTTGAAATGTAGACTCCTATTGTCTGCACGCAGATCAAGTTTATTTTCAATTTTTGCCACGCCCCCTCACGCCCCCGCAATTTGGAAAAAACGTCATATCTCCTACAGTTTTGATGATAGATGGTTCGTACTTTCTAGAGATATCTAGTTCTTAAAATTATTTATCGATTTGCTGAAGGAATGATAAAGATCGGATGAACGATACTCAAGTTATGAGCAAAAAACGATCAGTTAACACCCACCACCCACCCCACTCATAACCTAAGCATTGCGTTCAGCAGCAATCTTAGTGAGAGAGAGAGAGAGAGAGAGAGAGAGAGACGAGTTAAAAAATGTTGCATACTTTTCGGCTGACCCACCTCAGGCATACTATTAAACATTTGTTTCCATGAGTAACGGGTATATCGAAGTCGGTTAGAGCCGACTTTAACTTACGCTCTCGTTGCTCCTGTTAACGACAAATCCTTACTTTTTTAGTTTGTCTTTCAGCTTCCTGCTCTGCTCGGCTTTTACGTATGGAGTCAGTCATGAGCACTTGATCCGCTACTGATTCCCATGTCTTGCATGAAGGTTAGTAAAGCAAAAGATCCTTCATTGAAGACACTGGCTGCCACATAAGCTGCAATTTCAACGTTGACAGAGTTTCCACTCAAGTCTCTGAAGCCTCCGACATATCGCTTTTAGCTCTCTTCTCCTCAGCTCCGGCATGCGTTCGGCTCGTATATGTGTAAATAGCGCGGAACATTTACACGAAACATCTGCCAGGTAAGGGATTAAAATCCGACATGTTTAAAAATACTCGAAATTTCGTTAATTTTGCTCCAATCGACTTGAAATTTTGACACAATATTATGATTTTTATGCATTATTAAGATATTAAGCTAAGCCCCCCTTACTAAAGGTTATCGGGTTACGGTTATAAGAAGATATTTTTTCTCGTTTACGCTTTCGGTTACAAATTGTAAAGTGTTTTTAGCGGTTAAAGGTGACGGTCTCTGATTTATACAATAGAATCGAATAGCTTTCATAGCAACAGACCAACTAAGGTATAAATGCGTCGGCACAGCCTTCAACCTATTGCGTTTTCCGCACTCGTTTGAATGCAATTTCTGTTAATAGAGGAATTAACTATACACGCGACCCGCTAATGAGGTGCTGACTTGTATGCGCCGGTTTTTATTTTCACCCCTTGGGAATTTGCATAAAGCAAGAGTGGCGGAGGGAGACCTTTGAACATATTCCCAGTGCTTGCTCATTAAGTTATTGATTGAATTGGGAAATAATTTAAGAATTTATACTAACAAAAGACTCACTTAAATTCATATGAGAAATGTAAAAAGTGTACTTAAATTCTGTTCAATATTCTACAAAGCAAAAACTTTTCCGCTAAACAAGTTTCAATTGCCACCAGCAAAACCCAAACACTCCAACAAATACTTGTATAATCCAGTTTTTGGTCAATTTTTCCGTTTAACGATTTTGTAATTAGCCCCAAGTACAATATTATTTCAATGGCATTTTTTTTTCTTGCATGAGCCATGGTTCATGGACATAAGTTTGGTGTTCGTTTTTTAACGTCAATTTTCCCCCCAAAAAAATAAACTCAAAGTATTTACATGCAAACAAAATATACGCAAAAAAACACATACAGGCAAAGCTCACGTGCCGTTTTTTTGTGAGTTTTTTTGGCCAGCTTTTGAATTATGTAAAAAATGCGATGAACTTTTGTTTACTGTATTTGTGGGTGTAAGCGATTATTTGCGCTCCAATAATTGCGCAAAGGGTGTGCCATGTGGACCGAATGACTATATAACATAGTCCAGTGTGATTTTTTTAATAGTTTATGTTGGATAACAAACTGCGCAAAAATCGAATCACTCTGTTCAGTCATGCCTTATGCTGATTGAATAGATTTTCTTATTTGCACTCATCGATTTTATATGGTTCAAAAGGTAACGAAAACGGGTCCGAACTCTATAAAAGTCAGTGGAACAGATCAGCATCTGCAATAAGAGCGCCACAGCGACAAAGGGTAGTACTCCACACAGTTCGTTGGTGCCACAGTCAGACTGCCTTGTCCTTATAACAAATACTATATTTGTCAGCAGAGTCGTTCTTGCTTTTTTCGTCCTTCTGTCCGCCCATTTCTATGGACATCATCAAAATTGGAATTTATTGTAGAGAGCCTGGGCCTGACTCAGGAACTAGCCCCCTGGACTCACATTCAATTCTTAGGGCTAAGGTCGTGTATCGAATTTTCGATTTCGGCAGTCGATACTTGGGCTCAGTGTCACATATGGGTAATCGATACATCGATGACGGGCGATGACGACTGACTTTAAGCTCTCTCTACTTTTTCCACTCGTGGCCAAAACACATTTGCTAACAAAGAACTGTCAAAGAAGATTTAACATAGAAGCATCATTTGAAACTACTCTTTTGTTTTGAGTGATTTTAACTCCATTGTGGTGACCATGGTGGAATTAATAAGGCGAGCGAGACAGCGCTCTATCTGTTTGAAGGGCCAAAGGGCCAGTGCGTTGTAAATGCTAGAAGCGAACGGCAATACACAAGCCGAGACAAACAAAAGTTCTGCCGTCTCTTACTATCTCACAGGCATACATCTACTGGCCCTCAGAAGATGATGACGGCTTCACCTGGTGGAATTACTATGATTGTGACAACAATATACTTAACTCAAAATTATTGTAGACACAGTTAGAGGGAGACGGACGTAGTCACAAAAATAACTCTGAAAGCCAAAATGACAGCGAACAGCTGACAAATATCTGAGTGAAAAGTTGTCGACGCAGCAAATTGTGCTTCTATGTTAAATTTTCTTTGGAACTGTCTAAATTTTCAACTGATTACTTGGCGGACTCCGTTCTTGTATCTTCTGCTTCCCTCTCTACCGCTCTGTGTGGTCTCTTTGCCCCTATCACCTAACAAAGATGAGCTCCACTCGACCAACCCACCAAGGCAACCAACTAGACAAGTTCACCTAAATTTCGCTAAAGTATAATTATAATCCAGAGCCTGCCAACGGTGGTCGAAGTCACTCATGTATTTCACACGGATCCGAGCTGACGTTATGACTGTGTGATCATTGAAAATGTAGTAAGTAGGCTATTCTCTTGCTGTGTGCTCTTCACACACACGTTTGATTGAAGGTTGAGTTGCTGCACAATCACGGGTTTAGTATTACGGCCAGGGAACCGTGTTCCGCCACGTTTTTTCATGACTACTAGCGGGTCGACTTCGAGAAAGGTTTTTTGTCCTAGTTCGTTATTTACCTAGCTATCCAGCAGGGTGTGCACATTCTTGCTTCTTGACAGGCAGGTACACGCTACCCATACCCCAAGCCATCTACCCGTATATCTTCGACCTTCTTGTTGATCAGGATGATTGCTTGTTGCCCCACCTATGTTCGAGAAGCGTGGTTATAAAGGAGAATACTGACTCTGCCAGTTGAGTATGGACCCACTTACAACACGCTGTAGTCATCTACGATGTGATGTCTCTTGGAAGCTTGGATTATGGTCTGCAGCTGTTTTGAGCTGGAGGAAAAAAAGCTGCCCTACATCAATCTTTACCGACGTTCTCCTTTGAGACTTGACTTTCCTTCATATTTCTTGATTAACTGCAGTATTGATGCCTGCGATTGATCTGCGGCTTCTGTGTTTAGTTCGTGATTCTTAGTTCTTAGTGATTCTTTGCTTGTCCCAGGCCAGCTTGGACTTATCCTCTTGGCAGACATCACTTTTGGTCTGAAGCCTGAAACTGATTCCCGGTTTAGGGGCGAAGAAGGCTTTCTTTCCTCCTTCGTCATGCGACACACTGACAATGTCCAAGTATGCATCGACTACAGCAGCTTAGTCTTAGAGTCTGGGATTTAGTTTGTGTCTGGAGTATAACAGCTGACATGGCCTGCTCCAGCCAAGTTCCAGATGGGACTGCTGGGGACACGCTGAAGGTATTCCATTTTCTTCTGCCCATCGAACAGTTACGCCTTTAAGCGTTGATTTCCCAGGCATCATTCAATTTACAATGTTTTGCATAAGAATGGTTCCAAGGCTCTTTATTCTTTGTGCTTAAAAAACCAACCCCATATTATTTGTGGCCTATTGTCTTATTCATTCACTTCTTCAACGACTTGGAAGCAACCCGTCAAACCATTGAACCCCACATGGAATAGTCTATTTCCTAAAACTTCCCCACTGCTGTTAGTCAGCGCCAACGTGTCTACCTCGTCCAGGGTCACTTTTTGATCCGTTGAGTTTGTTTAATGTGGTTTTTTGCAGTTACCCGCCCAGTCTCAGTCCATTGGCTTAACAACAGTTCACCCTTTGGGGGGGCGGAGACATATTAGATATAAATATCGCTTGCAGCACGAAAGGCCCCAATAGTCGGCCATAAAATGCTGCCGGGCTTGGACGGGAATAGAACAACGACCACTGACGTGCTCCATTCGCCCTTCAGTTTTGACATTCCACATGCCTTCATCTTCAATGACAAACAGAAGTCCAGGTCCATCTTGTGTGGTCCCTATATGGAGACAGTGAAGCATTTCGCTCAAATCTACCACTATGCACTCAAGCTGGAACAGATCACAAGCCTACCCAAGAAGTCGGTGGTGGAGGAGAGCATTGCCGATGGGTACTACAATTTATCCTTGCATGGAGTGCTAATAAGGCCATATAATCAGGATAGTTGGGGCAACGAAACGCAACACAGTTATCCACTGGAGATGTTGACAAACTGTGTGATGGTACCGCTGCCTCCGGAATTGCCCAAGTGGATGTATATGGTCTGGCCGCTGGGTAGGTACGTCTGGACATCGCTGTTTCTGGGGATCTTTTATGTGGCCTTCCTGCTGCGGTATGTGCATTGGCGCGAGAAGGTGACTCGTTGTTTTACGCGCAACGTGCTCCATAGCATGGCCCTGTTGATGTACAGCCCCAATATGAACTTGAAGGTGAAACTCAGCCAGCCCTCGATGCGGGTTCTACTCTTTTACACCCAACTCTATGTCCTGGGGTTTATACTCTCCAATTACCACATAAGTCACATGACCGCCTTTGACATGAAACCGGTTTTTGTGGCTCGTGTTAACACCTGGTCGGAACTGATTGCCTCACGTATGCGCGTCATCATACCGGACACACTGCTGGAAGAGCTGCGTTGGCTACCAGTGGTCGATGTCTCGGACCTGGAACCGCAGTTTGAGCCGCGCATGTGACAGGACTATCAGGCCTTAATGGCGAATCCTTCACGCTCCTTTGCGTATGTGGTAACCCAGGATGCCTGGGAGTTCTTTAACCGCCAGCAGCGTGTACTAATCCAGCCCTATTTTCATCTGACCGAAGTGTGCTTTGGCGGTCTGTTTAATGCGTTTCCAATGAGCCGGAATGCCAGCTTTGCTGGGGCCATGAATCGTTTTGTATTGAACGTTTGGCAGGCGGGTCTCTGGGACTATTGGAAGGAGCTAGCCTTTCAATATGCCTTAAGAGCGCGTTATGCCAAAATCTTTTTGGATACCTATCCAGTAGAGCCACTGAATCTAGAGTTCTTTATGACAGCCTGGCTGGTATTGATGGTGGGTTTACCCATTAGCTCTTTGGTTTGGTGTTTGGAACGTTTGTGGTACAGTTCGAAAGCTAAGCGATTAAGGTATGAACCATTTGAGTGCTGTGATGAAGTGGGGTGAATGTATATGACTTAGATAATGAATAGAGTGGAAGAGATGCTCTGGAATTGAAGGTTGGAGGTTCTGGTTCGAGCCTTGATTCAGCTCACGTTTTACACAATTTAAATATAAACCCAATTAGTTTGTTAAATGCGAACAAGTTCAGTAATCGTTTTATTATTGCAACACTTTGGTGAGCGACTGCTAATTAGGATGGAGCACAAAACTTACGGACACCTCACAAGACAGGACAAAACTGCAAGAGCTTTCCATAATAGCTCACTCTACAATGAGCACTGTGGTGGTTTTGATGAGTCATCCTCTTTGAAGGCTACCTAAAGTGAAACAATATTGTCGACGAAAGCTAGAACCTTCTACGTAAGTCAAGTTGAAATGTGTAATGCGGGTTCAAAAAACCACAGCTAAGCTGCGAGCTTAAGAGCAAAGAAACTGCATAAAGCCCACAGCCAGCTTTCGAGTGTTAAATAAAGAGACCAGTGAGCTATGCTCCTACGGGGACTTGATCCACGGCCTCCACGTTTTTTAGGCGACTGTCTTGTCCACCTGACGACGGCCCTTATTGCTCGTTGATCTGAAAAATGCCAAAACTTGCTAACTTTGTTTTCGACGCCACGTCTTGCTTATGGATGATAGTCGAGTGGGCTAGAGTGCCGTCGTCCGTGTGTGTTCAGTCTTCGAAGGTGCCGAGTTCAAGACACAGTAAAGTGTAAGCAAAAAAAAACAAAAAAATTTTATGGTATCTTTAAAATAATTACAACTTGGAAAAAAGTAGGTGATGTGGTGTTTGATTGGTCGTGTCTCCTCTCTTCCCTTCTCTCCACATATCACAGGATATTCTACTTAATCCAAGAAGATCTATGCTTGAAATTTATACTTTTTATGCGCTCACAACCAAGAAGATCTCTGCTTGATTAGAAGTCGACTTAATTTAAAACCAAGAATTTCATTCTGAAAAATGCATGTTTGATTTAAGTATTTTCGGTTTGGATCCAAGAATATTTCGGCTTACCGCACTTTCGACATCAATACTGCTTGATATCAAGCATAATCGGTCTGGTTTTTTCTCTGAGTGAACAAAATGTTGTCAAAATTTTTGCTTTTGAAATGAGTAAAGTTATACTCAACTCAACCATCAAACAGAAAAGTATAAGTTGAAGTTTAGACGTCTGGTTACAAAAGTAGGCAATGGCGGAATGTGCTAGCACGCCATTGTATACGTTGTTCGTTAAGTGCAGAAGTTTCAACGTTCGATTCCCTGTTAAGCCCGAAAAAATTGTTCTGTGTTTTTCTGAAAGACTTAAATGAACTAAGTCGGTTGAAGTATAAGTAGTCGGTCGTTGAAGATCGTACAGCTATGTCTTTTCGATCCTCTGGAGAATAGTGCCTCACTTTGCTTGTTTCCCCTATTCCTTCGAAGGCCCAAAGTGTTAGGATCCGGTTATAACTTTTAACCCTATCCAAAATGAATCAAATCGAGTTCATGAAAACGGAACAATATCAACTCAAATAAAGTTTTTGCGTTCTAATTAGTGAGTTTAGCTGGCTCTAGGTCCGAAAAAGTTGCGTTTGTACACAACTGTGAACAACTTATGCATTATACACCAAAAAGAGCTGGTTGCCTGTACAGTACTTTTTCATCTTTCTCCCAAACATTCATCAAAAGCGTTTTTTGTGTTGCTTCTTGAAATAGATTGAAGAGCTGGTTGCCTATACGGTACTGTTTTATCATTCTTCCGTTCTTGCGTTCTCAACAAATTGTTTTTGAAGTGAGAACATTGTACTACAAATGAGAAAAACCGTTCATGCACTGTTTGGTGGTAACCTTCTTACTCCTCTTGGGTCCAATCTTCACGCTTTTTTCCTCTGTGTAGAGAGACATCTTGGAAGTTGAAAGCCACTTGCTAACGGCTTAGAGCAATGAGCTTTGAGTCAGGAACTTAAGGCCAAACCTAAAAATGCTTAGTTCATAGAACTTTTTTTCAAGAAGGTACGGGATTTCATTCTTTCAACCACGACCAACAGAAACTGACTTAAAGAAGTCCGTTTCTTAACCAGTTATCACTTTTCATAATGATAAAACATATATTCAACCAAGCACATAATTTATTTTTCCATTCTTGGTTACGCTTAATTGAAAACCTCTCTTCACTGTCCACTTCAACTGTCCCTACGTTGCCAAACACGTACGTAAAGCATTTCCAAGGCGAGTACACCACCAGCCAGCGTACACATGACCAGCAGGTAAATGAAGGCAATGGCCAAATGCTGTAGTCCCGCTGAAGTGTACTCTCTGTTTGCCTGCAGGTGCTCCACTAGGCCAGCATGTAGGGCAGCCTCAAAGCTGCTGCGAGCATAAAAATTCAACAGGCCGGAGGAGTGTACACGGAATATATAGTACTCCATATCTCGCCACAGCGACGAGTCCATTTGAAGTGGAAAAGCCAAATGGTAGGAACCAAAGCAAATGTTACTCAGCTTGAAACGGCGTTGCTCCAAGTGTTTCTGCTGCTCGTCGAGAAACTGCCAGTGATCCTCGGTTACAAAATAGGCAAAGGAACTGTTGAACTTTGTCTGATGGGCCGCAAAGATGCCGCTGTCGACGGGACGCAGAAGCTCGAGAAACTCCTTTGACAGCTCCGTGTGCATTTGCAGTAGAAACTCTAGTTCATAGTCTATAATCATGACAGGTAACTGGGCACGTATCAGGTCCTCCATGGTGTTAAGCTGAGCGTGAAATAGATTCACCGTAAGTATGCTGCCCAGGTTAGAGGTGTAATTGGCCGACAGAAAGAAGCCATGAAAGAAAACGGTTAAGAGCAGTAGAAAACGTAGGATTGTGGGCTGTTGAAGTTGACGGGCGGTGGCTACGTTGATGATATAACAAAAAGAGTTGAGTAGTGCGCCAGGAATACCAGCATAAGGCTGTGGCGAGCTCATCCCAAGCCACAGTAGCTCCAGCAGAGCCAACAATACAAATGCTCCCAACACAAAAAACCAAACGGTCCATTCAAAAGGCTGCAAGGCATAGAAATAGGTCGACACACTGTTGTAGAGTGGCACCATTAGACACCACTGCACCACCAGCAAAGGATAACCCTTGTCCAACTCATCATCCTGCATGAACAAGGCATAGGCATGGGCACAGAACTCCACACGACGTTCGCGTACCAATTGCAGGGCCTGTTTCATATTGATGACCTCTCCACCCAAAGCATCTGGGGGTAGAATCAGCTCCTGGAAGCTTCCATTGAGAAATTGTACAAAGGTTTCCATAATTCGATAGGTGCTGCCATCGTAGCCATGGCGTGACTTGAACAGGTGTGGTAGATCCTGACGCAGTGGCGTAGGAAAGCGATAACCCGCTACATTCGAATGGGCATTCATTACGGAGGATGCAACCTTACGAAAGAATGCCATGAAATCGGTACGGTTTTCAAACTGCATGCTGGGAAACTTCGAGGCTCCAAAGAGCTGGTTAATGCCTTTCTCTGTCTCGGAGTAAATCAACGAATTGAAGTACTGATAGTCGTAGGCAAAGCGACAGAGTTCATAGACTGGCTGCATGTCCGACACTCGGTCCACCAACATAACAAACGAGAAGTAAAAATGTCGTCCCAGCAGCACTTTCCGAAACACCTCCATAATGGGATCCTCTGCACCCGTGGTAAAAACAAAGCTGATATGATTTCGTTTCGCCAACGCTCGTATCATACGCATCTCGGTATTGTTACTGACCATCGTTTGTGTAGCTCCAAAAGACTCGTCCATGAGGCGTATAAAATGATCCAATTGTTCAACCTGCTTTTGCTGACTAATGAACCATACTAGCTCTTGAAAGATACCCATACCAGCAAATGGGCGGAGCAAGCCGTGGATATACTGAAGATTCCAAGCTACACTAATACTGGGGCTTAGCCAGAACAGATATATGTTGAGTAAGGTTGCTAAATGCATGTCTTTACTTAGTAAGCTTTGAAAGAAGTATGCACAATTGTAACAATTTGTTATAGAATTTAACCAAACAAACATTTGATGAAGGAACACTTGGATGTCCAAAGGGAGTACACACAACTGAATATATAGGCAATTAAACGACTAACGACCGAACAACCCCAAGGAAACAATACTAACTAATTACTTTTGGGATGCAAATTTGATGAACCAATTGAGTTATTAGAAACTAAATCTAATTAATCCCCAGGGATTGTTCTTCATTTGTTATCAAATAAAATACATCACAATACTAAAATAGTCGAGATATATTGCTCATGACTTTTTTTACTTAATAAAATCTTTTATACCCTTGCAAAGGGTTTTATTTATTTTGCCCAGAAGTTTACAACGCATAGAAATATTCATTTCCAACCACACATTTCATTTCACAAACTATATATAATATATTCTTGATCAGGGCAACGAGCTAAGTCGAAAAATCACTTTTGATTGGTATCAAATCTCTTGTATTAGGGAAAGAGATGGGATGAGGAGATGGACAATTATCTTGGACATAAACCGTCTAACTAGAAAAGCAAACTTCGGCTCTACCGAAGCAGCTTGTATAATTTATATAAATTAAGGTTTTAAATGATTTTCGTCGAACATTCTTGGCTGAGTTATTTCCCAAACTCAGCAATAGATGGTGTCACTATTTTGACCATTTGCTTGCCAGTTTTTTATATGGCAGCTATACGATATATTCATCAGATTTTGACCAAACTCCCTAGAAATGTTTTGAAACTGAAAATATTAATAACAAGGAAGTATAAAGACGCTACCATGGAAAATAAAAAGGATTTCTCACTAGAACTACTTTTTCGACCGATCGTTTCTATGGCAGCTATACGCTATAGTCATCCGATTTGGATCAAACTTGGCAGAATTGTGTGGTAGCATATAATGTTGATCAGTAACAAGTATAGGACCGATAGCATTTGAAACAAACAAGTTTTTCCTACGAAGACTTTTTTCGGACCTAACTTTTGTATGGTAGCTATGCTATATAATTGTCCAATTTTCGTCATACTTGGTAAAATTATGTAAAAGCATAGACAACTGATAAATAAGAGGTTTTGGGGCGTTTGCATTGAAAACAAATAAGTTTTTCTCACTAAAACTAGTTTTTCGACCGATCGTTTCTATGGCAGCTATATGCTATTGTTGTCCGATCCGGCCGATTCCGACAAATGTGTAGCGTATTTGTACCAAAAGACTTCGTCTAAAGTTTGGTTAAGATAGCTTTAAAACTGACGGAGGAGATAGCATAGAAACAGACGGACGGACGGAGAGACGGACATGGCTGTATCAATTCAGCTCGTCATGCCGATCAAGAATATATTATATATGATTTTAATATATCCTCTACAAGGGAATACAATTGACATATTTTAAGGTTCTGTGACACCGTCGGATTTTTAGAACGTTTTTCGGATGGGTAGCCGGCCGGTTCCAAAATATGGGGGGGGTGTCCTGGAAGTCTTTAGGGCGTTTGGCTTCGGTTGGTTCGGAAAATGGGTTTTACAGAGAACAACTTTTTTGTTTTCTATGTTAGCGTCCCAAACTCGGCCATTAGTAATGTTATATGCTTTCAAACAGATTTTCAAAATTTGGTCAAAATGGCTTCCATAGGACCAATCGGTCGGAAAATGGGTTTTAGTGAGAAAAACTTTTTTGTTTTCAATGTTAACGTTCCCAAACTCAGCCATTAGTAATATTATATGCTTTCAAACAGATTTTAAAAATTTGGTCAAAATCGGATGACTATATATTATGACTTCCACAGGACCGATCGGTCGAAAAATGGGTCTTTGTGAGAAAAACTTTTTTGTTTTCAATGCTAAACAAAACGTTTTTTTAAACCTAATCGGTTAGAACACATTTTAAAAGAGAATTTTGAAAAAATCATTTCATCGTTCACTTGCGCTTGAACTTTCTTAACAAAGCTAATAGTTTGAACTTCAGTTCCACCTGCCGCTTGAAGGTTATATACTCATACCACTTCATCTCTGCGGCAAATACCAATCCGGCCAGCACCAAACCCAAACACCAGACACGCAGCATATTCGTGAAGAAATTTAAGCTCAAGGGCTGTGGCTCCTCGCTTACAACGGCCACATGAACTAGGTGCAAATAAACTGCTTCCCAGAAGGCTTCCATATTCCAGTGCTGTAAGAGTCCCGAGTGTTGGGCTATCATAATAAAGGTTAACAGCGGCCCTTGCAAATGCGAGTCCACATGCATCGGGAAGACATGGTAGAAGGGACCCGAACAAATGTTCGTTAGCCGAAAGATTGGCTTACGCAAATGTTCCTGCTGCATATTGAGAAAGCTCCAGCGATCACTGGTCACCGCATAGCCATAGCTGGTGTTGAAGGGATCTCGATGATTATCCATAAAATCCTTGTCGACCACATCCACCTGTTTGAGCAAGCGTGGCGTATATTGATGGGGTGATGCCACCATGCGAGTGTTCTCATAGTCCAGCACCTTAATTCTCAAATCGGCATCGATAATGTCCTGAGCGGTATTCAGCTGTGGTTGCGGTGGCGGTGTGGTGAAGTAGCTAGCCATTTTGGAGATGTACAAGTTGGTGGTGACCAGACCCATGACAAAGAGGATAAAATATATAAATCGCATGCGTAGAGTTGGCGTTTTGATGATGAAGATGGGTGGACTATAGGTCAGGGTGGCAACAAATTGAAGGAAAGCCGCACCCAAGTCTCGCGGGCGCAGCGGTGAGCACCACCAGATGGCCAGGGTTATATAAAATATTGAGAGAATAATCAGCTGCCAAACGGCGTCCTGTAGTGCGTCTCGCATAAAAACCTCCGACGAAGAGTTCACATTAGGCACCATGATGCAAAAGTCGTTTATGCCAATCGGATAACTGTTTGACACGGTATAGGAACCCATCATGTCGGTGAATGAGTGTATGACGGTCTCATACACTCCCTGGTACACCAAATCCAGCAGATGTGGCACATTCAAAACCTTACTCGTCATATCGGCGGAGGAGTCCAGCAGTGTGGCATTTGCATAGGAGAGGAAACCCAGAAATAAATTCCCACTAGCGCCGTGCACATAGTTCTGATCGTACTTGTTGGTGGGTCGATCCGACTTGAACACACGCGGCAAATCATACATAATTGGTGTACTTAACACATAACCCCTCATATCACGGCTATATTGGTAAAAGAAGTCCTCAACCTTCCACTCATCCGTCTTGTTCACAATCGAGAGCGTGGGATATGGATCCAGCAGGTAAACATGGTCCCGTATAGTGACTAAAACCGTGTTGATAAAGTGCTCGCTCCAGACCCAATCAAAGAGCTCTTTAATAATGTTTGAGAATTGGGAAAATGATTGCAGGTCCACTTGGAAATCGGAACTTTCCAGTTTGGGAAAGAGTATAAACATGGTCTTAAGCCAACGAACACCAAGCAATCGCCGTGCCGCCAATTCCATAATGGGATCATCTCGTTCCGTGGTGTAGACCATCACCAAGGAGGGTGTACTTATGAGTCGCACCATCGGCATTGAGGCATTGTAGGTTCTGGTGAATATCAAATTTGGTGCCATCGGAAACCGGCTACGGAATTTGTTAAAAAAATCCACTCCGCCCTTATGTTTCATATCCAAGCGTTCGGAAATGTAAAAGATGAAGTTCTTAAAGTGATACTTCTGGTTGATGCAATCCAGTATATGGACGACGAAGTCATTGCTGATCACCTGGTTGGTGGCGACCGTGACATTGGTTGGCTTTTTAAAACTGCGCTCTCCCAGAATGAGCTCTGCGACCCGAGTGTCCATTTTCATACTCCGATTGCTCGCTGGCTACTGACATGGTGAAGGCCGGATTGAACTTTGCGTGCTATTGACCACTTGGCATACTTGACTGTTGCATTCAAAACACGTGCTGTGCATTTTTATACCCTTGCAAAGGGTATTATAATTTTGCCCAGAAGTTTGCAACGCATAGAAATATTCATTTCCGACCCCATAAACTATATATATTCTTGATCAGGGCGACGAGCTGAGTCGATTGAGCTTTGTCCGTCCGTCTGTCTGTCTGTCTGTCTGTCCGTCTGTCTGTCCGTCTGTCTGTCCGTCTGTCTGTCCGTCTGTCCGTCTGTTTCTACGCAAACTAGTCTCTCAGTTTTAAAGCTATCGAGCTGAAATTTTGCACAGAGTCTTCTTTTTACTGCACGCTGATAATATGTCGGAACCGACCGGATCGGATGACTATATCTTATAGCTGCCATAGGAACCATCGGTAAAAAAATGGGTTATAGTGAGAAAAACTTTTTTGTTCTTATTGTTAGCGTTCCCAAACACGGTCATTATTAATATTAAAAGCTTTCAAACAGATTTGCAAACTTTGGTCAAAATCGGATGACTATATCTTATAGCTGCCATAGGACCGATCGGTCGGAAAATGGGTCTTACTGAGAAAAACTTTTTTGGTTTCTATGTTAGCGTCCTCAAACTCGTCCCTTATTAATATTATATGCTTTCAAACAGATTCGCAAACTTTTATCAAAATCGGAAGACTATATCTTATAGCTGCCATAGGACCGATCGGTCGGAAAATGGGTCTTACTGAAAAAAAATATTTGTTTTCAAGTAAATCGTTCTTAAGGTCGGTGATTATTAACACTAAACGCTTTCAAACTAATTTGAAAAATTTGGTCGAAATCAGATGACTATATCTGCAGGCTGCCATAGGACTTATCGGTCGGAAAATGAGTCTTAGTGAGAAAAACTTTTTTGTTTTCAATTTTATCGTTCTTAAACTTGGCGATTGTTAATTTGATATGTTTTCAAAAAGATTCGCGAAATTTGGTCGAAATCAAATGTTCATCTGACGGAAAATCGATTTAAGTTAAAAAAAGTTTTTGATTTTTATCCAAGCGTTCTTAAACTCTGTCATTTCAAAAACAGCTTTTGCAAGGGTATAAAAACTTCGGCACAGACGAAGTTAGCGTGGCCTTCTCGTTTTTTGACAAATTTGTAATGAAGATTTTTGTAAATGGCCATAAAAGCGTTGACATGAATGGGCGCACAGGAGCGGTTGGAACCAGTTGCCGGGTAGATCTCTAGGTAAAGCCGTTTGTATCAATATCAATTTGATACGCGTTGTCTCAAATTGAAACTGATGAATTCAAACCAGGAGAACCCAAAATATCAATTTGATACGCAAAAGTATTGATTTGAAACTAAAACGTTTTGCAATGTCAACGAATGTTAGTTAACGATTTCTGTTTGTTCCAAACTGAAACGCGGCTGCACCTTTTAAACCCAGATCAGTGCCCCATATCATTTCTATCCTTTCAGCGCTCCTGTCATCATTATCAACATTATTAACTACACTTGTTTATTAACTCATAAAACCCTAAAGCAATTTTATCTCGAGTGCAAATCGGCCATTGAATCAAAGTATTTAGCTGTTTATGCGGCAAGGGCCATATAATTGAACAAATTGTTTGGGGTCATGCAACATGAGCCGTTAAGGGCCGTGTCAAAGCGTTTTGTTCTACCTAAATGCATGTAGTTAATTGAGGTCGACACGTTTCCAAAGTTGAGCTTAACTTTTGATCAGCGCACTTAAAGTGTCATTCCGGGGGGGCTCTGTGCACTGGCGACTAAAAATCACGCATACGCACCCGACCCATAACACGCATGCAAATTCCAATGCATATGCCTGGCCCTGACATTTTCCCCAACGAGGTATTAATTTTTCTAAGTGGGCTTTTGCTTTTCCGCTTGGCTGAGCACTAAACGATGCTGACCCCTTGCTCATTAAATTTTAATTGCTGCAAAATTCCCTAATTGAAGTAAAATGCATTAGCCAGGAGATAGCTTATCAAGTTACGTCTTAGTTTTTAAGGCCAAATGGCTTGTCGGCTAATGCAATTACCACCCAAACCGGCACGAGGACACAAAGCCATCGCATCGCCAGTGTTTTGCAGCTTAAAATATTTATGATTGATGCAGCCAACGGTTTATGCTGTAAGTTGGCCCTAATGCCATATTGACAGCATCGCTTTTGTTGCTTTGTTTGCTCGATGATTTGTCAAATTTTGTAATTTAACGCTACGTAATTCTGCAACTGTTGTGCTGGCATTCGGAAATGCCTGGGAAGCGAAACAGCTGGTCGACACCTGGAGCTATGCTTTTTGTGAGGGAGAAGCGTGGAAAGCTTGTGGAAAATAGTCAACAAAAAAAGTATAAAATACCACAATGCATTGTTGCTGTCTTTTTAAACATTTCTGCTTTTTTTTTTGTTTTGTAATGCTTGCGCCCTAAGCGCAATAATACATTAAGCCATATTCTTGAGCTTAACTTTTTTGTTCGCGTGTGTTACTCTGCGCTGCAGAGGGGAACAAGAGCTATTTTGTTAGCCTTTAAAACATACAAAATACATTAAGCATTAAAAAAAGAACCGAGAATTAGGGAAAATAATTGTCTTTTGTCGAACAACTAAGTTGTAATTTCTGCAAAAAGAATCATTATATCATACGTGGGTGACACAGAAACCTGTAGAGATTTCAACGTCTCTCGAAAAATCCGTCCGACGTTTGATAAATAATACGACGTATACATCCCAAGCCGAAGCGAATGGCACAACCTTCCCCATAGCACTATATCCACACGCCATCTATATCTACACAGATGGCTCTAAGCTAAGCCAATCTAGACCTAAACTTATCGGTTCCGCCTTCCTGATCACTGTAGTGTGTACCAAGCAGAGGTGCTAGCCATCCTGGAAACTGCCACCTACCTTAGCACACTCACGGTCATAGAAGGAAACGGATTCATATACTCAGATAGACAAGCCGCCCTTAAAGCACTTGACTCACTTACCAACAAGGCTACAACACTAACTGAATGTCGCTTAACTCTGAATGAGATCACACGACATTTCAGTATATACATAGAAGGTAATGAGTCTGAGGACAAACTGGTCAGAAAAGGTACCACCATTGAGCTCCTTTCACAGAAGAGCTCGATTGCGATGCCTATGGCGACATATAAGCTTCACACAACAGCTGAAACACTTTGTCTCGCTACGGATCGGTGGAAAAACCTTTCCTCATATACTGTACTGCGAGACTAATGTGGCCAACTCTTAACCAAAACGTACTAACACACTTTTGAGCTACAGATGGGAACACACAGCGCTTCTGGTAGGTGTCCTGACGGGTGACTTGTCTTATTGGCAAACACGCAGCACTTCTAGGCGTAGCACACCACGATTTCTGTAGAAGTTGCACATATGAGGAAGAGGAGAAAACGGTACAACATCTTCTGTGCCATTGTCGCGCTCTGAGTAGAAGGAGACTTAGGATTCTGGGTCAACCCCTCTTAACCAATCTCTCGGAGACATCCGTGCTAGAGATTCCAGCTCTACACAAGTTTATTCTGTCCACACAGTGGTTCAGTATTGATCCCCCCTCGGGACTAAAAGGGTTAATCAGGGAATATGTATCATTGCACGGGGCCCATGTTGCCTAAGTGGGACCTAAGTAGCCTAACCCAACCTATATAAATTACTTTGATGTTTAATATGACTTGGGTAGTATTTGGAATTATTTGAAAAACGCCGCCATAATGTGAAAATGAACAGATATATCGTTATTTTAGTGTTAAGGTATTTTACGAAATCGAATGATGGTCATATTGTATATAAAATGGACGATGGATGTGTGTAGATAGTGGTAGACAGACAGACTGACAGATAAAAACCCGTGTAGAGACAATCAGTTAGAGACATTGTAAATAGAAACCCAAAAACCGGGAAAAACCCTCGTTTATACTTGATAGAATAAACAGTAAAACAAATATTGGTTTCACGCGGGCCGGGGAATGAGATGGATACCGTTCGACGGAGGTTTTCAAGCTGAACACAAGTCAATTTCCAGTTTCTTGCCCAACAACCAGGAATTTGGCTTATTGCGGGCCAAAGAGTATAGTTCTTTCTATAGGGCGGTATCCACGGGTCGCCAAAAAATTTCTTGTGAAAAAGTTGATATTCCGCATATTCTTAACAGAGTCTGCTAAGCCTATGTTAATACCACGATAACACAATTTACTCTGTCGATAAACGTTTCAAAGAAACCTTGCGCTGCTCTGGCGCTGTTAAATATGCCCGCGAACTTATAAACATCAACACCTTGCAGGATTATGAATATAACATATTAAATGTGCTATTTTAATATATTTTTATTCTTAAATGAAATTAATAATAAATTAATTGTTCTTATCATTATGACTTTTGACAATCTGCAGTATTAGCGCAGTGAACGTTGGTAGTTGCCTCTTCCGACATTTTCATTGAAATTGTGTCTGGCACAATCACGAACACCTCGCTCTTGGCTGCCACGGCAAAGATTTCGTTCATCTTCTTCTGGCGATTTGCCTCCGTAAACTTGGTCAGGTCAGCATGATGATCTTCTGGATGTACTGCTGTAGAATGTGTGACTTGGCGGCGTATATAACTCCGCTGAACTCGAAAATGGTAATGGGCACCGGTCCCTGGGTGGTCACATAGCACTTGGCCACGTAGTCGGGGCCCTGTCAGGGAAACGTTAAGAAATGGAATTGATTTATAAAGTTGAAGTTTGGTTCGCCCATTACTTACCTTGATATAATTGGCATTGATGTAGGGCACATCCTCGTTGCCCGATCCGCTTTTGCTCGGTCACCTTAAGGCTGCACTATCCGCTATATTACCGCTTGATAGGACGCCAGCAGTTCGCTGTCCACTGAACTGGGAGCGGGCATTTGGTTTGTGGCCGTTTGACTGTCGCGATCATTGAGCACCGGCGGCTGTTCAATGATTTTCCTTTTGGTCTGGTAGCTGTGATCGAAGACATAGTTGAGGCGAATCAAATCGAACTGATTGAGGGGACTGGAGTGTGAAGTGTTTGAATGCTGGCCAAATAAATTTAAAGCTTCTCGCTTGTGGATTGTGGTGACAGGAGACGCCACATGATGTTGCAGACCGTGCTCCGGTCCGCCGGTGTTCTCTGGCTGGTTTCCGAGTGTTTCTTATCCGCCAAGTCCCGCATTTTGCTCTTCACTTTCACGGCGTTTATTAAATTCAGCTTGCCCGCCATAGAATGTGACATTTGGCGACGCTTTCTGCAGGAATCGTTTTTAGATGCGCTCATTTTCAATTTGGCCATTCAATTTCGCTGCACAAATTAGAATAAAAACCTATTTTGTTCACGTCACGGCAAAAAAGAGGCGTTAACAGCACTTAAAGCACTTAACAGCGCTTGAACAAGACGTAGTGGCAAACGTAAGCATTTCTCGCGATTGGTAGAAACCGAATTTGAAACGGCCACACACAAAAATTCCTTAGCAGTTTTTATACTCTGTACCGAAGGTACATAGAGTATATTAAGTTTGTGCAAAAGTATGTAACAGAGAGAAGGAATGGTTTCCGACCCCATAAAGTATATATATTCTTGATCAGCATTAACAGCCGAGTCGATATAGCCATGTCCGTCTGTCCGTCCGTCCGTCCGTCCGTCCGTCCGTCCGTCCGTCCGTCCGTCCGTCCGTCCGTCCGTATGAACGAAGAGATCTCAGAGATGGTAAGAGATAGAGGTTTGACATGTATGGGGCATATATTTGTTATACTTGCAGGCAGATCAAGTTTATTTTCAATTTTTTCCACGCCCCCTCCCGCCCCCGCAATTTGGAAAAAACTTCATATCTCCTACAGTTTTGAAGATAGATCGTTCGTTCCTTCTAAAAATACCTTGTAAACAAAATTATTTATCGATTTGCTGAAGAAATGATAAAGATCGGATGAACGATACTCAAGTTATGGGCAAAAAACGGCCAGTTAACACCACCCACCCTCCCACCAACAACCACCCCCACCATTCAACGCAGGCAATCTTAGTGCGAGAGAGAAAGAGAGAGAGAGAGAGAAACTTAGAGAGCGCACCGCGTTGTGCGCGGGGTGTTAACTGGCCGTTTGACTCCTGAGCAAATGCGAGTGTAAGGGTACAGAGTATGTTATAGTCGGGCTTGACCGACTTTCTTTCTTGTTTTTATATGGAGTTTTTCATTTCGCGGCCGATTTCGTAGCCATGGACAGCGCCCTTATGTATCTAAATTTTCACGCGCATTATTCCGTGTAAGATAGCTTTTTAATATATTTTTGAACTTTTCACAACTTTGACCATTGATTTCTTAAAAACTTGACGTGCTAAAGAAATTTGGAAAATTTACTTATACTTAGCTGGAAAACCTCCGTCGAAAGGAGTCCGTTTGTTACAATTTCATTTTTTAAGGTATTATCCATCGCTAGCTAATACTTTTTTCCAACTTTCTGGCAATTTTCGGATACCATCTCGAAAAAGCGATGCGTCTTGTGATGCCATCCACGGATCGATCCCATTTTAGAGTTCTTCAATAGAGTGAAAGTGCTGATCCTCAAGGGCATAATAAATAGTAGTCGGAAGGGGCAATGTCAGGGCTATACATCGAGTGGGGTGGGACTTTCCATTGCAGCGTTTCAAGGTATGTTTTGAAAGCTGCGCAACATGTGGCCGAGCGTTGTCATGTTGCAAAAGAACAATGTAGTGCCTTTGTTCGTATTCTGCTCAATGATAACTCAAACGCTTCAATTGAGTTCGGTAGAGTTGCCCTGTGATGGTTTCACACATTTGTAGCAGCTCATAGTACACCACGCCCAAAGTATTCAAACCAAATACAGAGCATGACCTTGCCGCCGTGAATTTTGGGCTTCGGCATCGACTATGGCCGGGCGGCCGGTATGATTTTTTGCTTCTTCTAGCATTCGATGGCTTTATTTTTTTCAAATAAAAACAGAAAAGTAAACTTTCCTGCCAATTGTGTTTTCTTGGCACAAAAGTAAACATATTCGGAGCACTTAAAAACTATGTTGTTTACACTTCAGCGAAACGAATACGATACTGAAAAAGGCTTCAAAATGAAGTTGGAGATTCCAATTGTGAAAACCAAAACCAAAAAAGGATTCAGTGGCACCTAAGGATTGGAATTTGTTTGAAAAATGTTTCTGTGGCACCAAATTTAATATCCAAATCTGACAATTTCATTTTAAAACCTCTTAAAACATTTATTATTGCCTCTAATTTTGTATATTTTTTTCAAAACATTTGCCACTCAACATAATGTTTGTTTTAGAACCAACAGCTGCTCCATCATGCCAACCAAACCGACACAATCTAATATTAAGTTATAAATTTGCCACACCAGCTGAACCACATCCCCATTCTCCAGCTTTATAATATGTTTTATTTTATTTTATTTTTTGTTACTTGCATGTATCTCATTTCAGTTTGTTTTAGTTGCACTCTTTTTTAAGTGTATGTGAGTTTTTTGTGTTGGTGTGCGTGCGTGTGTGTGTGTGTGTGTGTGTGTTTTTTTGCCATTTCTAAGCGGAAGCGCAGTGTGTGAGAGTAGTTGAAAGCCCTCGAGTTGTTTCGTTGCCGTTGCTGCTCATGTCAAGTGCCAGCTGTTGCCCCGGCCTGCCCAGGCTGAGGTCCCACCTTCATCCGACATTTAGCACCGCCCACACAGTTGGTTACCTCACGAGTGTCCTGTCCCTGTCCCTATCCCAGTCTCCCCGTTGCAGGTGTGTTTGACTGGCACCGCAGCATGTGTCGAAACATTCTCGACCGCTGGCTAACTGTTAAGCGAAATTACCGCAATCTCCGCACGTCGAACAATTTTTAATGCTGAAAAATGTATTTTCTAATTTTCCCTCGTCTTCCTTTCCTTCCGAACAAAGTTAATTTGGCTTTGTCAGTTTTTGGTTGGCCAAGTAAAGGTAAACAGGTGTAAGGAATGTGACCTCGACTGGTCAGTTGGTCAACTAAATGAAAAGTAATTATCTTTCACTTGAAACTTTTGTTCGAAAAGCAAGAGCAATTTCGCAGCTTTAAGTCGCAGCGGATCCAGTGGCAAATGCAATTTTCGCATTAATATCAGACAAGCAGCTAATTTTCAATATTATTCCGAGAGTTTGCTGGCAAAAGCTTCAAAAAAGGCAATTTCCGCTTTTCGTAAAGGGCAAGGCGGCACAGCTGGGTGGGTGGGTGTCTGAGTTCACAGCCCGAGAATCAAGCATCATCCTGACCGATTTGACATTATGCTAAAAGTTTGTGTGCCAAGCAAAATAAGGGAAAAGGCAAACTAATAATGATATTCAATGCAATTTACTGCTTTACAGGAGCACGAAAAGAAATTTGCTTAGGGGTAAGTAAGGCGTGAAGAGGGAAGTAAGAACAGAGCAAGTGTCAAGTTAAGTTATAGTTTAATACCGCCAATCACATTCATAATTACAGAATTTTACACCTTCACTTACTGACAGAGTTTCAGTAGGGGAAAAATCGCATAATAACTATCAAATTTGATTTTACTATGAAATTTTTGCATTAAAATCAATCAATGTACACTTTTATTTGACTAAAAACATATTTAAACTTCAAATTTCAGTTGGTCCTTTAATATTCAACAGGCACGGAATTCCAACTTGAGAATTACAGCTGGTCTCTTGTTTTTTGGGAAGATAGTACTAGTAGGTAGATTCAGTAAAACAGCGTGTGCAATGGCGCAACATGTTGAGACGGCAGTCCAAGGTCCTCGAGTTCAAATCCCCGCAGAGCAAGTAAAAATTTCAAATACAATTTAATATTTATTTTTTTTAATATTTATTTATTCTTTAGCATGAAAATCCAATGGAATTCCTGCTCAGGATTCAGAACCAAATATTTGGTGAGCAAACTTATTTAACAAAAAAAAAAAAAGAAATGTAATATTTTCATGTTTAATGTAGAATCAATGGTAAAAATGTTAAAATCAAAGTGTAAATATTGAAATTTCAGGTAATTTTTCCTTCAGTGTAGGATCACTCAGGCAAAAGCAATACGAATAATATGTTTTTGATCAAATTTATTCATTCTTGAATTGAAATGAATTTTGTAGCTAAAGCAAAAGGGTGTAAGGAGAAGTTATTGAATGGACAGATCAAGCTGAATTAGAGGGTATAGCTTTAAAAAAGTCTGGGGTCAAGAAATTATGTATAAATAAGACAGAAAGTCGGTCAAGCCCAACTATAACATACTCTGTACCCCCAAAGTTTGTATATATCTGATCAATTTAAGTTAGAAGCCACCTAAAGTGGCAAAAAGGCCATAAAGTGTGTGAAGTGCTGCCCATCACCGTTGCGGACAGTGCTACCTATAATAATGGTTTGTTTTCCCTATAAATCGACTATCGTCAATCCGATCTTAATCATTTCTTTGGCAAATCGTTAAATAATATTGATTACTCAATATGCGTCGAAGGTTCCAACCATCTATTTACAAAACTATGGGAGATATGACGTTTTTTCCAAATTGCTAGGGCGGAAGGGGGCGTGGCAAAAATTGAAAATTAATTTAATCTACCTGCACGTATAAGAAATATATGTTCCATACATGTCAAACCTCTATCTCTTATCATCTCTCAGAACTCTTCGTTTATATTGACAGACGGGCATGGCTTACCTTATTATACCTTTGAAGCGGGTTTATTAAAATTGTCCAGATGTTTGTAACGCATAGAAGGAAGCATCTCCAACCTCATAAAAAATATATATTCTTGATCAGCATGATGAGCAGAGTTGATATTGCCATGTCCGTCTGTTTCTATGCTATCTCCTCCTTCGCACGAAGTCGTTTAGTACAATTAAGCTGCACATATGTCGAAACCGGCCGGATCGGACGAATATAGCATATAGCTGCCATAGGAACTATCGGTCAAAAAACTTGTTTTAGTAAGAAAAACTTTTTTGTTTTCAATGCAAATGTCCCCAAACCTCGCATTTATTAGTTTTCTATGCCTTTTCATAATTTCACCAAGTTTGATAAAAATTCGGACAACTATGTATATAGTATAGCTGCCATACAGAAGTTAGGTCTGAAAAAAGTCTTAGTAGGAAAAACTTTTTTGTTTGCAATGCAATCGCTCCCAAACTTGTTATTGATTAATATTATATGCTTCCGCACTAACTGTGGTAAATTTGATTCAAATCGGATGACATACATACATATAGCTGAGATAGGAACGATCGCTCTAAAGTGTAGTTCCAGAGAGAAAAACTTTTTTGTGATTAATGGTAGCCTCTTTTTACTTTCCAGTTATGCATATTAACTGTTTCAACACTATTTTGGGGAGTTTGATCACAATCGGTTGAATATATCGTACAGCTGCCATATTACAATCTGGCATGGTTGAGTAAAAATCTTTAAGAAACTTTGTTTATATAAATTAAACCAGCTGCAAGTGTATATAAAGTTCGGCCGAGCCGAAGTTAGCTATCCTGTTTTTTAGAGTTTATGGTCTAGTCTAAGACATCCCTTGCAGGTACCTGGACTCAATGCACTGAATATTTTGTTTTTAGACTTTTTGACTTTTGACTTTTAGTCTTAGGATCTTAAAATAGTCCAAAAAGTTCTTACCATTTTCCGAAACAGTCTAAATTCAAGTATTTGGGGGTTGGTTAACTGGTTAAAAAGTAATATATTATATAACTTCTTAAAAAATTTTCTCAGTGACCTTGTATTTTGGTCGTGCTGACTACCGATCGGGCCTGAAAACCGAGAAAAACATCCATTTAAACAATCGACATGTATCACAAAGACTTCTGAGTAAGTTAGTGCTAAAAGAATTAAGCTAGATACATATATAAAAGACTTTCATTGTAAATGCTGTGCTGTTGTGTACCCGCTTCAACTATATGACAGAACATTAATTTTCCAATTGCCTTTTCACGCTTAATTAAGAGCCATGTTGTGTTGGTTTATTAACTAAATTAAAAGAAAAGAGCGAAAAAACTGACTAAAGTGCTGCCAGCTGCCACGTTTTCTGGAAGTTTTTCCACCTAACCCGCTTGGCATTTTGGCAGCTGGAACAGATTTCTTTCGCTCAGTATAATTATGCCATTTTATGCAGCGGCAGCAAAAACTTCCACTTTGTATTCACGCCTTTTTTTATTTTATTTTTGAATATGCACTTCGGCCCCATACCTCATTATCTCTCTGGGGGCCAAGCAACAATTGTTGGCAAGAAGCGTTTTGCTAAATGAGTCAAACTAAATGAACTTTTCGGTCTGGGCAGGGCGTCAAGCGGCGCATTCAAGTGCAAGTTCTTGGGTGCACAATAATCATGATTGCAATTAAACTAATGAAGGCATTTGCTCGAGTGCTGTAAAACTATGACCAAGTAGGTAAAGTGAAATGGGGTTTGCTCAATTTGTTTCGAGGATATTTTTCATTTTATAAAATTATTCTTAACAGATTTATGGTCCAATCTGAGCCGCGTAAAGTGTCGCCATTTTGACATTGAACAATATTAATTGACTATTTTTTTTGTGTTGTTGTGTTTTTATTTTGGTTGGTGGTTGCCATTTCATATTTGACAACCAAATGGTGCCACATGGGTAAGGGTACAAAAAATGGCATGTAGTTAAGGGCAGTTTGAATAGTTTTGGGACTATAAGAATCTTGGTTTTATAATTCTGTTTGGTATAAAATGGGATAAAATCTTACCTTAGCTAATAGCCAAATAGCCAAATATATGACAAAAGTTGTGTTCCTTAAGAAAACGACGAAAGCTATGCAACGTTTTATTTATTAACAGATACCGCATGGTGACCCCATGTAAGAATATGACAAAAGAATATATACTAATCTGCTTCTTCTTTGTCCCGATATTTAAATCACAACCGCACAACGGTTTTGGCCGCCGATACCAATGCCCGTCAGTCGCCTCTGTTTCCAGTTGTTCACACCAAGCTGGACAATGTCGTTCCGCACCTGGTCTTCTCATCTCAGTTTTTGTCCTCCCCTCGTGCCTGTTCTCCCATTGTCTTTCTTCTTGAAATTATACACCATTCCTGCAGAAGCTTGTTCATCCATAAGGGTAACATGTCCTATCCAGCTAGACTGGTGACCCCATAGAGCTCATACAGTTGGCGGTTCTTTCGAATGCAAAATTCATCGTCAACTTTTAAAGGTCCATAAATCCTTCGAAGAATCTTTCCGCCTCATCCGCTGCTGTTAATGTCCATTCTTCTGCGCCGTATTTCGTTTATTTTCGTTTTCCGTTCTGGAATTCCCTACTGAGTCCGAAGTAGCATCGGTTTGCCAGAGTGTTTCTTCTTCGGATTTCCAGGCTGATGTTGTTCTCGCTGGGTATCATCATTTCGAGTTAGACAAAATCCTTTACAACCTCGAAGCTGTACTCTCCCATTGTAACATATTGTCCAAGACGCGTGGACTCGTCTTGTTCTCATTTACCGCTAAGCCCATCAGCTTAGACTGCGTCTCCATCTCTGAGAACGCCCTGCTTACCGCCCATTCGTAAATGTTAATATCGAGTAGCATTAAATCTTTACGAAAGATGGTGCCCGATCTGTTGTCATTTGAACACTGCCGTAGTAAATACTCCATCTGCAGATTAAAGAAGTCACACTATAAGGTATCACTCTGCCTAAAACATCTTTTGGTGTCAAATGGTTCAGAGAGGTTCCTTCTTATTTTGACAGAGCTACGTCATTATGCAAAGTCGAACGTACTTTGCTGGCCTTATCGGCATATCGAAAGCGGCTTTATAATCAACAAAAAGGTGAAAGGTGTCGATCTATGTCTCACGGGTCTTCTCCCACTTCCCACCCAGTTCCCACCTACTTACCATCCACATCCCACTCACTAACCACCAACTTCCCACGCAGTTTCCATCCACTTCCCACTCACTTCCCACCCACTTACCATCCACTTCCCACCCACATACCACCCACTTCCCACTCACATTTTTCCGGAATATTGGTACGCAGTTCTTGTTGAATTTTCATAAAGATCTTTGAAAATGAGTTTGAACTTGATCGGATGATAAACAAAAAAGTTTCATACAAAATTTTTTTCGCGAATTTTACAAATTTTGTAAAAAACCCGTTCTTAGTACTAACATTCAGCAGAAGATAAAACTGAAAATTTCAGCATCTTCTCTCTTATGGTTTGGGCTATGCGACGGTCACCAGTCATTCAGTGAGTCAGTCAGGTTGAACTCTTTTATAAATATAGATAACTCCGCTATTTGTTAACCGAAAGAAAAATAACTCTAAAATAGAAGTGGCCACAAAATTATCTACAGGGTATGTTGGCAGAATTCTCATAAATCTCTAGTGCACCAAAAAATAGAAGGCATTTTTTTTTGCTAATAAATCATGGTTCCTCTACACCTGTTTAATGCACAGCTTCTCAGGTAGTAAATCGATCATTTGGCTTTAGGTATGCTTAACCAGTTCGTTTCACAAACGATAATCCCGCCTACCCTCGTCAATTTAGCATCTGTCATAACTGGAAAAGTATGCAACGAGGGGAAATGAAACCAGAGTCACCGCAAAGCCAAAGCTGCGCTGTCACCAACAAACATCCAAAATGTCAGTTCCAACAAAAAGCCAGAGCAAAAGTTTGTGCAGTTTGCAATCGCACGGATTTATAACTGGCGATAAACTCAGTTGGAGGACACTGCCCCACCTACATACATGGCTGCCTTTCACTTGATAAGGTCCCCCGAAAACTGAAAAGCCACAATGCAAAGGTTGTCTTTTTTAATTTAATATTTAATTTGTATTTTTATTTGTATTTTTAATTATTCTTGCCGCATTTGCTGTTACAATATTCGTCTGCCCCAAGTTGCAGACACGGTATAATTGGGGCATGTGCCACCGCTCTGTTGGTATTTTGTTCTCTTGTAATTGTTATTGTAGTTTAAATTTGGTAATTCTTACACATTTTGTTTGCATTTATAATAGTTTTAAATGTTTATTGTTTGGGTGCCGCCTGCACTTCCATTTTGTTTTTTGTTTTTTTTTATTAAAAACTAAACTAAAAACTCTTCTCGTTAATGCATAATTTTGTATAACAAATGACTAAATTATAGTTTGTTCCTTTTCTTTACAATTAAAATGTGTGGCGCTAACAGTTAAAAGTTATGTTATGTCATTAAATGTTAAGCGATTTTATATTTGTAAATTACAATCTTTAGCTAATTTGACACTTAAAGCGGAAAAACTTAACAACATTTTGTTGGTTGAATTGCCTTTGTTTTTTTTTGTTTGTTTGTTAGTTTCTTGTTAAATTGACGCTTACGGCTAAGTACAATAATTGCTATTATTATTATTTTAATTATTTCAATTTGCAACATTTACTGCCATGTGTGTGTTAAATTTCTCTACTAATAAAATATATGTCGTACGCGCTATTCTTTTGGGTTGTACACACACACACACTAAGCACAAACGTGTCCAATGGAGTCCTACAGACTGTAAATATGCCACAGAGACAGTTGAGTTTAGTCAAAATTCACTTTAAAATATAATTGAGTGTTTTTTTTTTTGTTGTTGCTAAGATTTGCTAAGTTTGTTTTAAACATGGTGGTATTTTGCAGTCAGCGTTGAGAAGAGCGTCTCTCATAATGATGGCAAATACATTTAAGTATTCATGTATCTATGTATGTATGTCGCTTGGGAAAGGATTTGTATAGAGTATTGCATCTGGTGGGTAGTTGTACGAAATAATAAAACTGAAATATAGTGCTAATTTTGGTTGTCTCAAAGCAGTTTGTTAGCCTATTCTAATGTGACTGTTTCGAAATGGTTTATACTCGGCCAGGTTGCACCACAATTTACAATTCATCTTCGCATAATTGTTGCACTTTGTCATAGTTATGCATGGGTTTACATTTGTTTCGTTCTCTGTGTTGGTTTTTGTGTATGTATT
Organism: Lordiphosa magnipectinata; assembly: GCA_037044535.1. Classification (NCBI taxonomy): domain Eukaryota; kingdom Metazoa; phylum Arthropoda; class Insecta; order Diptera; family Drosophilidae; genus Lordiphosa; species Lordiphosa magnipectinata. Next base: position 458,426 of record JBAMBO010004134.1, on the reverse strand, counting down.
GTATGTTGGTAGCCACATTGAAAAATTTGTCCAAAAAGGATTAGCATACACGTATTTGGTATTATGTTTTATACGTCTCTATATATACATTTAGGTATATTCATATGTATATGTATATATATATATATATTTATAGTTCCATAGTTATTTGCATATACACAACTCGCACACGGGGAAATGAAGAAAAATGCAGGCTTACTTGGCCGTAATTGGTTGAGTGGAGCAAACAATTTTACTGTAAATAGAATTAAGAATTGTTTCTGATAAGGAACGTTTGATTTATATTCAACATCCGTTTTCTTGGTTCCCTAAATTAACTCATCAATTCGTAATTAAACTACTTTTGTCATAGTTTTTTCAGAGTTGTAGAGTTTTAGCACGAAAGATTATTAAATGTTGTGGATGAAGTCAAGAAGGTGGGTCAAAAACTTTGGTCTATTTTATGCACGAACCGAAAATGCAAGAACGATATGCTATCTGCTGTGAGATAGAAACATACTCTGGCATTAGTTCTAGCAACATACATTTGATATTACTTGAATTTTGACCAAGAAAGAAGATTTGCTCGCTCAAAAGTACTCATCGATAAACTATTGCGTGACACAGTATGCATCGGGTGGCAACGCTGAGCCTATTCTTCTGCCTGCCTCTGCGCAATTTGTAAAAACTTAATATCTCCCACAATTTTTAAAGTAGATTATTCCAACCTTTAAGCTATATATAGCTACTAGCATTATGTATATGTGTTTCTGATTTTAGTCAAAGTTTGGTTAGCAGGCTCAAGGTCATATTCCAAAACTGTAATTTAATTGTTGTATATGCAATTTTACTGCATTATTTTATACACATATTATTATACAGCACGAGGATTGCACTTATTCGCGAAATATTTATATGCTTATACATTAATATATCTTTAAACTTGCTTAAGTCTTCTGAATATATTGACAAGGGTACATAAGCGACGTAGTGAAAATTGCATAAGGAAGAGTGTACTAGAGGGCCCTCTCAATCTCTATGCTCTCGGGACCATGCAAATGCATTTGACGCGACGCGACAAAAAAATTCTGTTGGTTGTGGCATTTGGTTGTACTGCGTTACGCATCTTTGTAAAGCGCCCCATACACCACACAAATTTTTGCGCCAAACGCTAATGTGTGTTAGTGAAATATGGGTAAAATAGCTGCAACTGTGAAGGGCAGCACTTTGCTCTCAACAAGGCTTGAGTGAATTGTGGTTAGGAAACTATGAAAAAGTATGAAAATCACCTAAGAAATTTTAAACTAGAGAGCTTCCAATTTCGATAATTAAATTGCGTTTCACAAGACAGTTGAGGTCTAAGCTGTGCTGCCGAAACTGACCTTCTTAAGGCATTATGATGCGCATTATTGAACTTTCTCTGTTTTGAAGTTGTAATCAAGGTTTATAACCTCTAAAATGCATTAGAAAAATCTGTCCGGGCTATGTAACCTATCGTAAAGCCTAAGGTTTGGGTCGCGAACAGGTTCCTTAGCTAGTAAAACCTTGATTTTTAGCTTCAGAGATTGTTATAACATTTTCTGTAAATATAATATAACTGTTAAAGAAAAGATAGGTTATCGCAGCGCTTTCATGAGGAGGCAGCTGTTGGGTTACAGTAGATAAGCTATTCCGTCTGATAATGGAACCGAGAGGTTCTTCAAACAGCTGTACAGTCTCTTTAGTGGTGTGTGTGTTCCTGTTTAAGGTTATGTACAAACATAACATGACCCCGAGCCAGCTAAAACTTGCTTGTTTCATAGGCAAAATAGTTTTTGCGGCTTCGAATATACTAAGCTATTTGATATGACAATCAATATTCGATTTTTGTTTTCTTTTAAATCGTACTCTTCTAAAAGTGTTTGGTCTTTGAAATTGTAAAATGAAATTTCTCAACTTTAGTTTTGCTTTATTTTCCTTCTTGAACTCACAAAATTACGAATTTAGATGCGATTTTTAATGCAAAGAAATGGCTTCAGTTAGTTTTTGAACCGTACCTCCCAGGTGCTGAAGGACATTGATTTAGAAGGTTCGGTATATGAGCAGTTTTAAGAATGCCAAAAGAAGATCTCAGCCTTATATAAAATTGTCATTTTGAAATATATTCATATTTTTCAGAGATCACTTTTAAGCTTTCTCTTAAGCAGCGATCTAAAAATAAGGGCAAATTCCTGTCGAAAAATGGACGTTGGGCTTTCATTCACTTGCATTTCTAACAAGTAAGCAAAATATTGTTAGATAACTAATAATACCATTCACAAAATAAAGATTGCTTGCTAACGCACAGCAAGGGCCTCGTAAGCATCAACTCTTCTCCATATCTAACCTAGTGAGTTGGAGTATACGTATATATGTATATAAGTATAATATGTGTATATGCTGTATATAAGTATCTTTAGCTATATATTTGTATTCATGTCTGTTTTTTTTTGTATATCTATCGTAGTTTCGTAATGTTAAGATTATTAGTTATAGTAGTTGTATGTTATGTATAGACACATTTTTGTTCACAATTTTCTCTAAGTTTATTTAGAAATAGAGGCGGTGGCTTTTATTTGGACTCCATTTATACATTTAGTCATTGAAAACAAAGATTGAAACTTGAACCGCAAAGTGTAGTGAGAGCAAGGCTGGAATTAGCGGGCTACACTAAATGGCTACACTTGATTGGAATTATTAATACAAAAATTGGACTACACAAATCATAGGGAACAAGCCATATCCATGTAAATTGCACTTATATATATACTCTTTTTTTTTACATAGCAAAATCACATTTGAATTATGTTTTTGTTTTTTTGGTTTGGTGACACAAAAATCCACATCACACTTTACCAATTGCTTTCCTCAACTTTTGATACGATAAATTATGCTTAGATATGCAGTTGAAGAAAAAAATTCCTTACAAAATGTTGTGGTTGAAATTGTGTGGCTAAAGTAAATCGTTTTTGCATCAATTACATCAATTACATATACAGAGATTATCTTAAATATTACATTTATGTGTATATATGATATATGGGGTAAATATATTACAGAGCTACAGTTAAGTTTTACTTTGAAATTGACATTAGGATCGTTCTCGTTGGCGGACACCGTGGGATGCCTTACGCCTAACCGCTTCTCGCTTAAGTTCACAAATCAGAATAATAATTACACCAAAAATCGTAAATCAAATTTTGTTTCGGTGCAGATCTATCATCTAATTGTTGTCTAAGATTAACTTTTGGTTTTTCCCATAATTATTGTGCAGGTTACTAACATAATTGAGAGACAATTGACACTATACTTAATTGTTTGTGCTTAGAATTTTAAATTGGTGTAGTTTATTGTTGCTGTTTACTGGAATTGTATGTGTGTGTGTGCTTAGATCTAGATATATAATTAAATCTACGGCTTGTTATTAATTGGATGAAGGAAAGCAACAATTGAATGAGCAAAACTGTTTTCCATTTTCATGTAAATTATTGTACCAAATTGGCTTAGGCTTAGACTACGTTTTCCTATGAGAGCAACCGATTTACAAAAATACAAAATAAACTTAAGGGGAAAAAGCAAACGAAATCTTTAAACACTCTTTTTTATTTTAATACTAAATGCATGCAGTTTTCTTTCAAGTTTCAATTTACAAAACACTTTTTTTTTTAACAAAATGTACATTTGATATTCTTGAGTATTTACAAAGTTCGAAAGCGTTGACAAAATGTTATATTATTTTTAGATTCACTGTTAACCCTATATCAAGGCTATATGTTAAATTTGGTTTGGTAGATGTGTCAAACTAAACTGAAACGGAGAAATTGGCAACTCAGGTTTGGTCCCTTTTGGTTTCATTTATTATGTAGAAAGATGCAGATTCTTTTTTTTTTTTAGTTCATTTAATAAGCTCATTACACTGTGACACGTTGAAAACTGGACAGAGGAGCCGCTAAAGCTTTAAAATAAATTCTAAACTGGTATTTCAGGGTAAAACAATTTGTGTGCGTTTGTCATGGTTGCTCGATCCCCAGCCACTGCCCATCAATCAATGGCCACAGAGATGGGTTGGACATGCGACATGCAATTTAACGCCAACTTCAAACAAAAAATACACAAATAATATTAATTCTGGCGAATGAATAAAGAATCAAGAAATAGAATGTGCATTTGTTGTGGTTGTAAAATAAATTGGTAAACTACGTTAGAGCCGAAGCTGGTATACTCTGGCAATTTGTATGTAAGTTTGTATTTTAGCCATATCATAAAGTTGTATTTAATTGAATTAGTATGGTCATATCACCATTTAGAACTATATAACAAAGTTGGGCATGCAGTGGCCTTTGAAGCTCTGGCAACCCGGCTTGTTATATGAAGCAAACAGAAGTTTGTGCTTCTCAGCAACAAGAACAACGTAAAACATATTAAATAATGAAATTAAATAGAAAAAATGTAAACTAATAAGAACAACATATTTTTTACTTAGGCTGTCTTCACACTGATAAATATAATTTACTTGATGACATGAGACATGATTATGTAGTAGGCCTATGATTTAATATGATTTACTATGACATAACTACAAACAAAACTACTAGATTATCATGCCTCATGTATCGCTTACATGATATCAGTGTAAAGGCGGCCTTAGACATATTATCTTTTTTAATAAAGCCAAAAATAGTGTTTGTAGTAAATGTTGTAGCTGCGCCATTTCGTTAGAAAATGTTTATCACATTTGAAAAATCTAATAATTTTTACCACAAAACTCAGGTTCGAGCTATATTCTCTAGCCAACTCATTTTGATCAAATTTTGTCACAACTCCCAATGGTTGAGAATGTTTATACGCAGTGGACAAATCGTTCAAAAAGCTTTCAATTTGTGGATCTATTAATCTATGATCTTTATTTTCCACCAAGAACATGATTTCTACTATTTACCCCTATGAAAAATTTGAATGGTTCTTGTTCAAATCAAGTAAAACCTTTTATAATTTGCATTGATGCCACTGTGACACATTTTTGAACTTAAAAAAGCTGATCGCGCCGAAACCAAAAGAATCTGAAAGGGTATAAAAGTAGTATAAAAAACCAATGCTGTAGTGTTGGGTAAAGGTTGTTCATTTCACTAAACATGTTCACTTGTTCTTTTTTTCAAAGTGAGTCAACTCATTCAAAGTGAGTCAACTCATTCAAATTGATCAGTTGTTCATTTGTTCAGTTGTTCATTTGTTCAGTTGATCAGCTGTTGACTTGCTCGTCAAGTAACCCCAAGGCATAGTGACGATTGGCAATCATTGGAACTAATTGTAATCATTTTTGCAGTTCCCCCTGCGGTATATTTTAACTATTTGTCAGGCACCTCACTTTTTAATCAAAGAGTTTTAATAACTTCTGACTGACACACCAGCATGTGGCTTAAAACAGTGTAACCATAAATTGAAAAGAAATAGAAACGCAAAGAAAATAACAGCTAAGCAGTCACCGAACTAAGTGAACATTCACTGATCAACAATTCAATGAACTAGTATCTGAACATAGCAGTGAAGAATTGACTGAGCCAGAACAATTATACAACTCATACTGAACAACTCACTCTGAACAACTCACCCTGAACAACTCACTCTGAGCAACCGACTGAGCAAGAAAAACTGAACAACTCACTCTGAACAACTGACTGAGCAAAAACAACTGAATAACTCTTACTGAACAACTTACACTGAACAAAACTGAACAATTGAAGAGAACATGTTCACTTGTTCATATTCAGTTAAGTGAACAACTCAATTTTTTTTCACTCACTCATGAACAACCTAACACTACTAACACTACTGGTTAGCAGCAGTTTTCTTCTCATAACACTTTGAAGATTTCAGCTTCTGATTGGGTTTTAGAACGCCATATTTTGTAAACTTTTTGGAACTTTTGCTTAAGCTTGTCCATAGCGAATATGCAGCTCTTGATATGGCCTACCAAACATTTATACATTGCAAGTCCACAAAGTCATCTTTATACTCAAATTTACAAAAATGTGGAAAAAACATAGTTTTCTCCTATTTTTTTAGTTTGTCTTCAATATTTTGAAAACAGTTTCGAGTTCGACCAAGTAATACAGAGCAACATTTTAGCTTAGACAAAAATTAGCAAATCCTAAGAAAAAATCGAAATCATTGGATTACTTCTTCTTATAGTTATAGACCTGGTAGCAACTAAAATTTTCTATTCAAACTCAAAAAATGGTCAACTTATGATTTGATAGTTTTTTAAGCGATTTAATCAAAAAAACTTAAGTTTTGAGACCATAACTATCCAAAATTGTTATATTTGCGAGTTTTGGTAAAAATTTTACTTGCTTGTAGTCCTAAAACTATGTCAAGAAGTAATCGAATGAAGTAGGTTGGTTTCAACCCCTTTTTTATTTTAGTCCAATTTTGCTTGGTTAAATTTGTGCCCTGGTTTCCAGATAAAGTTGAAAGACTGTAAAAAAGGAGGGTAACACTGGATTGTTATTGGACATTTTTGTAGTTTTAAGTCTGAAGATGTGATTCTAATGTTTGGTGGCCCGATTTAAGAGCTTCAACTTCGTCTCAGAAGTTAAAACAAAATAAGAAATAGTTTTCGACATATTGAGTTCTTAAATCCAATCAGTAGCTGAAAACTTCAAAGTGTAATTTATAAAAACTGCAGCTAAGCAGTCCAAAACCCAGTCAAGGTTTTTACATTACCATCATACCCTCTCAGATTTGTTTGATATCGACTTAATTAGGTGTTAAGTGTTGCACAGTAAAAAAGTCTTTTATTAATAAAAAGACTTAACCTATATTTCAATTCTAATTTGGTTAAAGCAGAGGGAAAAAACCTGTTCAGAAACTAAGTTCTCTTCAACTCAAAATAAGAAAGAAATATTCTAAAATATGGGGACAAATGTTCTAAATGTTCATGAAACAGCTGTACAGTGTGGTGTGTTCCTGTTTTTAAGTTATAAGTAAGCATAACGTGACCTCGAGACGTGCTTATCATAAAGACCGTAAGAACATACACATATGTTCTTGAAATGAAGAAAGTTAAGAACATTGTATTACAAATGAGAAAACTCGTTCTTACACTTTTTTTATGGACAACGTTTGTTATCATCTTGAGTACAAAATTCTTGAGTTTTTCCCTCTGTTCATATTTGACAGTCGTCCACCTTGAATAGAACTAACACTATGAAGCAGAACATGCAAAAATTGCTCAACACTTTGACTTTGTCTGCAAAAAAAACAGTTATTGCGCTCCCTTTAAAACGCTTCAATTGCTGGTTTTGATTCTTATTGGTCTTGAAAGTAAATAAACCAATTTTTGTAACTCTAAAAGTGTCATATTTGTAAGCAGCAATTCCAAACGTCTCATAAAAGTGAATACTCTCTCCGCCCGAATATATCAAAATGAATAAATGGACCAAAGACAAAGCACACAAACACACACAAACACACACACACACACACTCACACGTACGTACGTTGGTGTTATTAGGCGGTAACAAAGCAAAACGTAAAACGGAATGACAATGGAGACCAACAAAAAGTCCTGGATAAATCCTTAGCCGCATTGCATTTTAAATGGAATATTTATGTAAGTTGGTTGGTTTGGAATAATAGACAAAGGATTACAGTCAACCAATGGGAAATCTGTTGCTTTACATAAAGTTTAGCTTAAGTAAATAATTTATTGTGCCACACAACACACACACACACACACACACTGTACGAAGGGCCACACATGCCCAAGACATTTGGCCAATTGAGCTGTGGATCCTGTGGATATTGGAGCTTAAAAAGTTTTTTTGCCCTAGCTTAGGCCAAGGCCTGGGACCTTTAATTAAACATTGTGTAATGCAATTTCACAAAATCGTTCAAGTGAAAAACGATTTCTAAAAACCAAGCCAAGTTGTTCGCAACTTTCTGTGTCCAACAACAACAGCAAACAATTCACAAAATTCCACTTTAACCGCTTAATTTGTTTGGTCAACTGCCCGGCAGCGCTTTTATGTTCATGTTACACCAATTTGTGTTTTATTTGAACTTCTAAATTTTATACATTTAAGGTTAAATATTTGGCTGGTTGCATTTAATTATTAGTTTTCTGTGCTGGTGCACTAAATTAAATTGTTAACAGCTTGATTCAATAATAAATGAGATTAGAGTTGGGATTATAGAATTATTTAACTCAATGCACTGGCTAAGCCCATAATTGATTTGAAATTGAAATGGATACATTTTGTAGTTTTTTTTACTTTTATGTGGATTTAGATTAATCGGATTTTGCTGACATTTTTAAACATAGCAAAATGTCATCAATTATAGATGAATGTACTGAACGGAAATTTTTATTTAGAATTAAGGTTTTTTTTTCCCTTTTTTGATGGTCAAATCAATCGTTAAAATTTATTGAATGTAATTTTTATACAGAGACAAAGTGCCACCTTTTTTATGAATTTTTAATTATTTGCAACCGTTTATTAAACTTTTCCAATTTTGCATCGTATACAGAAACCAGTTGAGGATTGACAGCAACGCTTTAAATTGAGTTAAACAGGCTTCCTCAGTTACGCTTAGAATGCAGATTGATTTTCCTTGACTCAAGAGGCAAATAAAATTGCAGAAAATCATAACTTGTAAGCATTGAAATTGAATTTTTATAAACTGAAGATAAACAGAGTTTGCTGCAGTTGTGCCAAAGTTAAAATGACAATTTTGCAGCTACTCGAGTGAGAACACTTGCGACTTCATGCAAATTGTGTGAAATTTAACCGCTGCTTTTTTCAGGAATCCAGATGGATGTGTGTTTTATATCGACATAATTTTGCCCGACTTAAGTTTGTGGCGTCTGATGTTGTTTTAAAAAGACATAAGATGGCTGCTGATAAATGTCAATAAAATGCCTTAAATTGAGTTGACAAAAAAACAAAGGACATCATTTTATCAACACTTTTCACAAAACAAAATTTAGGCCTCAAAATAATGTCCCTACACCTTCTGACTGATTGTAGGGCATTGATTAGTGTGTTGTTACTGTTGTGGGGCAGCCATCCTGTGGGCTTTCTCACAATAAGTATTAAACAAGGCAACAAAATTAGACTTTTTCCAGTATATTAAAGGGTTGGTGGTGATTCTAGATGATTTTCGTGTGCTGAACACGAATGAGTTTTCAAAAATGGTCCTTTGCGTCGAGATTTGAGCTTAAAGTTGACTATTTTGATTCTTTTTAGACGCGTTTTGTGGGGAATCTATACTTTTGTTTTGACTTTTTATGATATTATTTGATTCTACATCATTTTCGTGTACAGAATACGAATCTGTTTTATGAATTTATCCAACATGTCTGGATTTCTATTGAATTGAGCTTAAAGTTGCTTACAGTGCCTGTTTTTAACCTTTAAAGAAGCATTTTTGTGGTAAACCTACAGTTTTGTTTAGACTCTCTTTGATATTTTCTTAAAGTACAATTTCTTAACTTTCAAATTAACTATACCAAACAGTTCTACGATTTTGTTGAAGCGAAGATGTACCATTTCTAACATATGTGCTCGAAATGACAATATTTTGCACTGCCCATAAGTCTGCAATGGACTATGTTGAACTTTTCATAAGAATTCAATGCAAATGGATTGCATACCTTAGGGCTGTAGAAAATTATGGTATATCATTACGAAAACATGTATTCAAAATGGTATAGCTTCGCTGGAATTATTTGGGATAGGTTTTTTTGAAGCTAAGAAATGGTACTCTCCGATAATTTTACACAAGTAAATATATATATGAGTTAATTGAAATTTATATAACATTTGCACTGATTGATAAATGAGACATGATAATCTAGAAGCATCAAGCACCATACGAAAATTGTGTAGAATTCTCACTACCCTTTCTATAAACTCTACGAATCTTTCAAAATGGTACATAACTGATATTGCAGTTAGGAAATTGTCAAATATTGCTTGACTCTCTACACCTCTATCCTACAAAGAAAAGCTTTTGAACAAATTCCGAACTTTATCATTGTGTTTGTCCAAGTATCTTGATAAGACACCGCCCTACTAACACATTTGCAGTGTCATTAAAACGTCACATCATAAATACCAAAAATTTAAAAAAAAAGTCACAAAATTTGATTAAAATGAATCGAGTTGATGGAACAAAGATCATAAAATTTGAGATCGTTTTCATCTCTATATACAAATGATGGATATGGATGTCTTTCTATGTCCTTACTTAGATTACTTACCGCATGCAGCAAAACAGAGAAGGATAGAGAGAACTAGAGAACTAACTATTTATAAGGTGTGTGTAAATCAAAGAATCAAGCAAACTATTTGAATGAAACTAAATATTGGAAAAAACAGATTGGTTTTTGGAATTGGACTCTAGTTTAATGCAACGCGACTTAAACTGGTTCTGTTCTGGTTGTTGTTATTGTTGTTGTTGATGTTGTTCTTTGTTATGGAGGTGGTTGTTGTACTTGTTGTTGTAGTTTGGTGACTGTAGTGCTTGTTCTTGTTGTTGTTGTTGTAATGCGCCCACTAACTGTACTAGCTGTTGTTGTTGTTATGTTGTTCTTGTTGTTGTTGTTGTTGTTGTTGCTAACTGTAAATATGACAAAAGTTGAGTAGGTGAGTAAAGAAATTGTAGTCTTGATGCGTACTAATTGTTGTTGAAATAAAACAAAGTTTTCTTTGGAGTTTTTTCTTGTGTATAAGTTTAAGTTTTTCATTTATTTGTTGGTTTTTTTTTCGATTAAGATCAAAGAATTGTATTATGTATTGTATTTGTTGTTGTGGTTTCTGTTGTAGTGGTTGTTGTTTATGTATTTTTTTTTTGAGATTTTCGTACTTTTTCTGTATGTTTTTGTTTTTGGTTTGGCTTAAAATTAAATAAGTTTGAATGTTTGCTTACAATTTGGTATTTTTACTTCAGTTTTTGCATTTGCACTACAGCGTTTTTTTTTTTTAATTATTTTATTTTTATTTTGGGGAAATGCTAACAACATTTAATAAATAGTAGTTTTTGAATACTTTTTTTGTTTTTAATAATTTGTGTTGTATGTGTTGTAAGTGTGTGTGTGTGTGTGTGTTGGAGTGTGTCTGTGAGTGTGTGTGTGTAATTTTGTTTAAACAAATTTGCTGTGCAGTTTTGCGTACATGATATTCGTTTCGATTCGTTTTGTTTCGGTTCTGTTAGATACTTTCGCTTGATATATGCGAAATGAGCGTTTTGATGTATATAGATAAATGTCAATATATTTGTATATCTATATAGAGATAGGTGTTGATATATGTCTGTGTGCCGGTGTGTAAATGCGACGCAGAAATGTTTCAAAAATTCATTAATACATATACGAAAATTGGTTATCAAAAAAGAGTTTTGTTTTTTCTTTGCTCTTGCTGTGTTGATTATGTGGCATTCTGTAGGCTTATGTAGAAAGTATTTATGTATTGTATGTAGTGTAGTTAGTATATATATATGTATGTATGTATGTATGTATGTATTTATGTTAATGTAGAGTGTAAGTATTAAGTGTTAGTTTTTGTTTTTATTTATTAAATCTATTAGCATACGATGAAACTAAACACAGAGAAAATCAATTTTAGTTTCAATTTTAATTTCATCCAAAAAAGTATGCTACACTTTTTTGTAGTGTGTTGCTTACAGTCGCGGCATAAACAATTAGTACACACTCCTTCTCTCCCCCAAACGCAAGGCGGAAATAGCAAAAATTTGTTAATGAGATTGTTCATATTCGGTGGATTAGTTTTAACAAGTGTGTGTAAGTGGCTGTGTATGTGTCTCTGTCTGTTTCTGTTTTTTAAAACCTATTTCCGCCGGCACCATAAAATCTAAATTAAATTTATGAATTAACTTAACTAAAACGTTCAACGCAAATTCAACTAAATTGGTTATTAACATGTCTATTATTATTAGATGAGACTAAACACAAGTTAAATTATATTGCACACATTAAATTAAACATCTTACTCTCCTTCTCTCTCTGTGCTTGTGAGTGTGTGTGTGCGTTGCCTGGAGTCCATCTTCGTTGGGGAACTGTTTGTAAGTGTGTGTGTGTGTGTGTGTATGTGTGTTTTGTTTACAACCGGTCAGTGTTCTGTGTGCTTTTAAAGCCACATAAATCTATGGGTTGATTTCTATTTCCTTTACGACCCTCTGCAATGCCTTCAAAAACTAACTGTACTCTGCTAGTGGCCCAAAAATTGATTACCCAAATGTAAAGGAAGATGTGAATTCAGTAAGTAGAGATATAATTGGATTAACTACTAAAGCCTGCCTTTTTGGTTTGCGGCTAAGTTTTATACAACGAGGCACCGCAAAGTTCTCCACAAGAGGCACCACAAAGACCCCAACTTGAGGCACCACAAGGACCTCAGAAAGTAGAGAAATAATTGGATTACCTAATAAAGCCTCCATTTTTGGTTTACGGCTTAGTTTTATACAACGAGGCACCGCAAAGTCCTTCACAAGAGGCATCACAAAGCCTTCAACAGCACCAACGGACTTAGAATGAAGCCACCCTTCAAAAGCATGCTCGTCACGCTTAACTCTCAACCAACTGGGCCGATAGCAGCATAATCCGTGACGATATCACTAGATAGGAAGTACTGTGGCTAACAACCAGTCATCTGTCAATAACCATAACCTGCCAGCCATCTATTGATAACTAACTTAGCAGATGAACTACACAAGGCAACAAAATTTTACTTTTTTTTTTAAGAATATTGAAGAGTTGGTGGTGATTCTGCATGATTTTCATTTGCTGAACATGGATGTGTTTTCGAAAATGGTCCATCACGTCTAGATTTTTAATCAGTCGAGCTTAAAGTTGCATAAAATACCTATTCAGACCCTTTTTAGTTGCTTTTTGTGGGGAATCCATTCTTGTATTTTGACCCTCTTCGATATTTTCGAAAAGTACTACTCCTTAGCTTGAAAATAAACTATGACAATCAATTCTACGATTTTTTTAAGGGACGACATACCATTTTCCATTTCCAGTATTATTTTTTAGTGGGTCTTGGCGGCCAATTATTTGTCGCGCTCCTCCAAAATGCTCAGCTACAACCTTGCCCTTAGGCAATGAGATGTAGGGCTTGTTACCCTTGCCAATGATGAACACATTGGTCAAACGGGTGGCAAACACATGACCCTGTCTCTATACTCGGCAGTCTTCTCCAGGCTGATCACATCCATGAAACCAGCTGGGTAGGTGGGATCGGTGCGCACTTTGCCATCAACCTTTACCAGTCGCTGCATGACAATTTTGGTCACTTTGGCACCATTGAGGGCGTACTTGAGACGATTTCTCATGAAGATCAACAAAGGCAGCGACTCACGCAGCTTGTGTGAACCGATTGAGGGGCGAGGAGCAAACACGCCTTCAAATTTGTCCAAAAACCAGTCCATAAGAGCGGCCAAACGCTTCAACTGTTTCTTAGGACCAAGAGCCATCTTCTACTATGCAATATATTGAACTGGCTGTTACTTCCGTTTTGCAATGCAACAGGAAAAGCCTAAATTGTCTGCTGCCCATAAGGCTGCTAGTGAAAATTTTTAACAACATCCATTGCATACTTATGGGCAGTACAAAACAATGACACATCTGTTTCTCAAAATGTTATCAGGCCTCTAACCGTTTTCGATTTCGATCAAATCATGTCGGTTCGAATCGGAATTGTTAAATGTTCCCGCTTCCAAAAACCGACTGTGTTTTTCGACTTTTGACTTCAAATTTCCATTTATCTTCAAACATTTCAACCGAATTCTTTTATAGTTCTTGGAAATCACCATTCTAAGTTATTCCAAACAATCGGATTCGGAAACGAGAACAGGACTGTATATATCGTTGCTTAAGAAATTCGTAGAATTGTTTGGGATAATTTATTTTAAAGCTAAGAAATTGTACCATAAAATATTATCAAAGAGATTCAAAACCAAAGTATAGGACCTTCACAAATCACCTCAAAAAAGGTTAAAGCAACTTTAAGCTCAAATTACTAAGAATCTCCAACCCTTCAATATATTGAACATTGTTTCCTAGTGCTATCATTTCTATACTTTAGTAGCCATGACAGAGTGCTCAAATATGGCGACTAGCCGTGTTTGAAATAAACTCTGTCAATTATGGTAAATAAAGTTTAAAATATTATACATAAACGACAGAATAGCTACTCCAGCAGCTATAAATCTTTAGATAATCCTCTTTAAGTACAGAAATGGTTATGTCTTTTCTGTATTAGCCTATCAAAGATTCAAAGGTCCATAAATCAGCTAATGGTTCCATCTGAAAGTTTGATTGATTGAGTCTAGAACAGCGGTGGGTACTAAAATTTAAAGGAAGGGTGCCGCCACTACAAATGTATTTCGCTTCTAAACTCGAAATCAGCATATTTTCATTAACTGTCTTTGAGGTGGCTATTACGGGTATAGAAAGCAAAGTCTGGTCTATAAAATTTGGAAATTTATTACAAAACGCGCTTTTTATTGCTTTACCATCCAGGGTGAAACTGCTTCTCCCTGCAATCATTTTGTCGTGATTTTTTATCTCATGGGTCTCGCATTTTTGTTATTCAAACTCTAAGAAGACCTAACCGCGACAGCAATTGGCATAAAACCTCATTTATCAAACGGAAACATGTCAAAGATAAGGAGTGTGTATTCGAAACTTGGACCCCACACAGATTAAATTTGGATACAAATCATTTAAAATCCACAGTAATAGCTATTAGGCAACCTTTTGTACAATATTTGCACACATTATTTGAGTGTGGGACCTTGGCTTAAGTAACAATTGCAAATTTCCTGTTTTCGCCTGTTTCTATCTCTCTGCCGCTATAATTTAAAGCTTTTAAAGAAAGTAAGACTTTTTTTTAAGAGCAGCAAAAAACATTTTCTTAACCCTGAGAAGAGACTTTTCCGTATCTCCCAGAAGAAACGCAGAAGTGTCGCAGAGTGATACATTTCTTCCCGAAGGTAGAAGAGAATGCGATTGCTAAGCGATATCGCTAAAGTAAAGCGATAACACTGTGACACATTTTTGAACTCAAAAAAGTTGATCGAGTAGAGACCAAAAAATTGTAAAAGAGTGTGATGGTTGTATAAAAAACCTGTGTGGGTTTGATCTGATTAGCTGCCGTTTTCTTTTTATTGCACTTTGAACTTTTCAGCGTCAGAGTAGGAGTTTCGATTCCATATCTCGTAAACCATTTTGAATTTAGCTTTTATAACTAGAGCAAAGTTGTTGCTTTTGGCTTGGCTTACAAAACATTTCTTAGTAGCAAACCAAAAAAATTACTTATTCATACTCAAAATTACAAAAGTTGCCCAAAAAACTAAGTTTTGATCACTTTTTTGCAGTTTTTCGACTTTATCTTGAAACCCGTTACAAATTTGGACAAGTAATATACTACAAAGTTGTAGACTATACGAAAATAAACAAACCTTTAGAACGAAACAACTTCATTGAATTACTCTTTCATATAGTTATAGGGTCACAAGCATGTACAACTGTCATAAAAACTCGAAAAAAATGAATATTTTTGTTTAAAAAAGTAAAAATTTAAATTTTTTTAGTTACAGTTTTTAAGTTATGTTTTCTTACTATTTTATTGATTTAATACAAAACAATCAAAATTTTTGATTTGGTACCACAAATTGCAATTTTTCTAGTTTTGATTACAATTCTACTTGCTTAGGGGTCCGTAACTGTATGAAGGACCAATTGAATGAAGTTGGTATGTTCCAATCGTTTGTTTATTTTAGTCTAAGCTACGTTTTTGTCCTACATTGCTTAATCAAATTCGTTACAGTTTTCAAGACAAAGTTAAAAACAGTACAAAATGAGGGGAAAACATGATGACTTTAAGACATTTTTGTAGTTTTGAGTATAAAGATGAGACTTTTTTGACTTGCTACTTTGAAATGTTTTGTAAGTCAAGCCAAAAGCCACAACTTACTCTAAGACGTCTAAGCGAAATTCCATATAGCTTACGAGATATGAAGTTGCACATCCCAACCAGAAGCTGAAAACTTATAATTGCAATAAAAAGAAAACGGCAGCTAACCAGACCAAACTCAGCGAAGGTTTTTGTACTGTAACATTATATCCTTTCAGAGTTTTTTGGTCTCGACTTGTCTTCCGCGATGGCAAACGCTGGCTGGGTCTACTTCATATTTGTTCTGTCGTTGATGTGTGCTGTTCGCATTGAACAACTGTTGACGGACTCTGAATTCACTGTTTCCTCTTCCAATTGGCACCACTTGTACAGTCAGTTCTCAATAAGACCGCCCTATATATATATAGTATAATTCTCTACTAAAGCACCTAAACACACGTGTACACCAACTAATGGGAGCCTAAATGTATGCAATAATTTCCGCCTGCCGAACGAAAACACACACACACACACACACTCACACGCACGCACACACCCATGCACCATGTACTTTAATCCATCGTCTAGAGGAAAGGTTTTAAATTGCTAATAAATTATTTAGAGAGTTCCGCCTGAAATCCTTTTACAAATCCTGCCAGGCGAGCGTGTGTGCGCGTGTGCGTGTGTGTGTGTGTGTGTGTGTGTGTCTGGACCTGGGGTTATACACATATATATAAATATATTTAAGGAAACTAAATACTGTTTGCTAAATACAATGCCTAATTTACTAATACACTGAGGAAAATATGTTATCATTTCGTTTCGTTTCTTTGCAATTTCGTTTACATTTTACACTAAGACATATGCATGTATGTGTTGTGTTGGTGTATAATAAGGAATCTGTATATATAATATATATATATATATATATTTTTTTTATATAATAGACATCTATTTTGGAAATTCAAACGTGCTAACATTTGCAATTATTAATTATGTTATGTTATGCATATATTATTTGATTCGTTTTTTAAAGACTTTTTCAAAATTATCACCAGTAATTACGCGTACGACTACACAGTAAGCAGTTGTCCGTCCCTCTCTGTCTGTTTGTCTGTGTTGTTGTCTGTCTGTGAAGTGTAGTTGTTATTTGTGTGTAATTTGTGGTGTAATTATGTTTTCTCTTTAGTTTTTAATTATTTCTTAAGTACGGCCAAAAGCAAAAATGTTTGTTTGTTTGTTTTTTTTTTTTGGTTTTGCACTTAAAAATTGACACGCTCTGCTTCTTTGCTTATGAAAAACTATATGTATGTATGTGTGTATGTATGTGTGTATGTATGTATGCTTGTATGTTAAGTGTGAGTGTTATGTCTATATAGTTTTATATAAATATTTATATGTACCTATATGTATATACGTTTTTGTTGTATGTGTGTGTATGTAAGTATATAAACTATAAGCCTATAAGAATATATATATATATGTATATATATGTATTGTATGTATGTATGTATGTAGTTGTAGTTGCTTCATAGGTTTTAATTCTCGTTTTTTTTGTTTTTTGCATTAAAGATTATTTATGAATTCGTTTCGGTGTACAAAGTTGTTGGTTTTGGTTTTATATTTTGGTTTTTAGTGTTTTTCTCCATTTCAAAAAAAATAATCAAAAATTCCAGAAAATACAAAATAAGAAAAAGTTAGTAAGCAGCAGGAAAAATAAACTGAGAAATTTACGAATTTTTATACAATATAAAGCTCAGCGGGGAGGGAGCCATCGGTTCCTACTGCCCCCCTCCCCTTAAAAAGTATCTTTCGATTTGTAGCAGCAGTTTTCAACTCGTGTCTGTATGTGTGTGTGTGTGTGTGTCTGTGTTTGTGTGTTTCTTTTTTTTGTTGTTTTTTTTTGGACGGTTTCATAAATTTATATAATTTTTTTATTATTTTTTTTTTTTTGGTTTGTGTTTGTTCAATACTCTGAATAAACTGGTCCATTTTCTGCAAAGCAAACAAAAAACTGTTTGAGCAAATACATCTTAGGTTCGTACTGATTCGAGAGAAAGTTCAGAGAGAGTTTTTGGGTTATTTTAAAGCACCTACCTTGTGCCTCAATTGCGCATTTGTTGAGAGAGTTGAAAACTACGAGGCAAAAATTTGCAAAATGTAAACGAAACGTAGGAAATGGGGGAATGGGTGGGGAGGGGGGGTTAAACTACTTAAGACAACATGCAAATGGCCAACCTTAATTTAACAAAATTTTACTAATTCGATTTTGAAATTATATAAATTGCCACTAGAATTCGTTTTTTGTTTTTAATGATTTTTCCTGAAATGAAAACAATTTCTCTAGACTTAGTACTATTGGCTTCTTAGGTCTAGCGTTGGATTTGGTTTGCTTACAAAGTACAATTCTTGCTGGCGTCGGGAATCCTAAATGGTATGGTTTTTTATTTTTTCTTTCAAAATTTCGATATGTTTCAAAATTCAGGATTTAGGCTTTATAATTTGGCATACAATTTGTTTTTGGTTTAGTTATTTTTTTGTTATTTTCCAAACGAACGAATAATAAAAAGAAACAAGGGCGTGCGTTTTGTTTTTTGGGTTTGTTTTGTTGCTTTTTGCGAGTTTCTCGTTTAGTTTTCAAGCAAAATTATTTGTCACATTTCAATTCCTAGAAAATCAAATAAAAATGCCAAGGCAAATCAATACGTTTACATATTTATATATATATATTTATATCAAAAAAATGAGCGCGCATATTACAAACTCGTGGCTTAAAAGATACGCGTTAAAAATAATAACAACAAAATTTAAATATTAAATAAAACAAATTATACATGTAGATTATGTATATGTATATGCAGATATAATTAAGTTTAACTAAATATTGCCGTGTTGTGCTTCGTTTGTGTTTAAGTACCAAATGAAAACAAACAGCGTTAAATACGAGAATGGTCTTCTGTTTTGGGTACATATGTGTGTTTATAAAGCTGATGCATAAGAAGCACAGGTTGAGACGGTTACTTGTTACCATGGGAACAGTAGAATTGGGCCAGAGAGTGCACTGTGAACTGCAAGCTGAGATAAGTTATATGGCTGTCCGAAATCCGTTTGCAATCAAAACAAATACCAAATTAATCACTTTCTATGTTCCTGTTGAAGCAAAGAAGATTTAACATAGAAACCACAGCTCATAAATAACTCTCAACCCTATTTTCAGTTCGCTCTGCTCAAGTCACTGACCAAAAAAGCAAAAGAAAAACGGTCTCAGTCTTCGCTCAACCGAATGAGTGCTGCGCTCACTATTATGTGGCTGTGGTTGAGCACACAAAACAGATCGATCTGACTGCAACCCAGTAACAGGCCCGTGTCAGTCAAGCGCTCATAAATTGTGTGCTTTTCGAAGACCAAAATTTAAAAATGCAGACTCTATCGAGAGCTTGACTTTAGCATAAGCAGGGAGTGTGCTAGACAGCGCATATACCCAGCGGCGCAAATTGTCATTACATAATGGAACACTTCTACGTTACTGCGACATCAGTATGAAGCGAATAGTCCCATACAATCTGTTGTACTTTGCCATTTGGGTGCCCACAGTCTGCATTACTATTAATAAAAGACGTATTGCTAGAGCCGAACTACAATTGTAATGCAGAATGTTCGCAGTCTTATTGTTTTCAATTACCATCTCTCTAACGAAAAGCAGCGTTTGTAGTGCAGGCGTAATACATACTTTCGACACAACACGTTCAGCTCTGTGTCGCTGGGTAGTTTGTCGCATACATACATATTGTTAGCCGTGTATTACACACGTAAGCATACATACAAAGAAGACCTTTTGAATGCGCGATTTAGCAACACGGGCCTAGCCAGACATGAGAGGAAAAAGAACATAAAAATGTGTTTCTCTCCTATCCAATGAGAAGCAGAGACCGCTGTTAAAGTATGTTTTTATCCCTCTATTCAATGTGTCGCTCAAAAAGACAAACGCAAACGGGGGACCGATTATTACGACCTCTGATAGAAGCACAATTTGCTGCGTCGACAACTTTTAACACAGATATTAGTCAGCTGTTCGCTGTCATTTTCTCTCTCAGAGTTATTTTTGGACTATATTCGTTTCCCTCTAACCACCGTTTTTTCCTTTGTCACAATAATTTTGAGTGAAGTGTCTACATGTCTATCTTTATTTACATAGAAGAACTAACATAGAAGCACACTTTGCTGCGTCAACAACTTTTTACTCAGATATTTGTCAGCTGTTCGCTGTCTTTTTTTGGCTCTTTGAGTTATTTTTGTGACTACGTCCGTCTCCTTCTAACCACCGAGGCGTTTCAAGTTGAGCTTCTGTTTTAAATCTTCTTTGGTTCAAGTTGCCATATTACATGTCTGACTTCTTATACAAGTTGGGTGAAAAAAACCTAGATAATAGTGAATTTCCTGTCATATCAGATTCTTAGATTGGATAACAGCGATATTTTGATCATTTTTGAAGCTAAGCACTTAGATCAACAACTTTCGACAGCGGAATTGACAGCTTATTACAATTGGACGCCTTACGTTAAAATACCACCAAATGTCAAGCGGTAACACTGTATTGTCAGCTGTGTTTGGCTTGCATTTGAAATATTTAGCAATATTTGAAGGTAAATGGAAAGCAGAAGTCATGAGCAATGCAAAACTTGTAGATTTTAAATTTTGCCAATCGAGGTTATTTTGCTGCTGACGTACCCGATGGATAGCGTCGAAATAATTACAAAAAATTTGTTCCGGAATTCAATCAGCTGTTTTTGCCGTACAAGTTAGCGGCACCATGATCATTTCGTTGGGTATGAGCTTATATTTTAGTTTGTCTGAGAACTGACCAAGCCTAAAGACTAGTCAAAATATTACGAAAGCATTGCGACACTTTTTGTTTGTTGTGTGGAATTGATACCCATTGGAATTGATTTAGCTAATGTGATTATACTAAGCTATACTCATCATTTTACGCACTTTACTGCATACAGAACTCTTCTCTTGGCGAAATCTCTTCTTAAGGCTGACTTCATTAGGCTCACAAGTCAAAACTTTTTTGATATATTGATATGGTTTTTAATTCCACTTTGTCTTTCATATAAACGTTTGAATTACAAAATTATATGAAAGGTGGCAAGGATATCTGTGGTTACTAGATCAAGACTTCCTTTGTCTACGAATTGAATCGACTTGGGATTGAGCTGTCGGTTTCAACTGCTTAGGCAGGAATGACACTTTCAATTTTTAGGCACAATTATTGTCCCCATTTTTCGTCAATGGACACAGGTCGATGCTGTGTATCATCTCGGCCTCTTTTAAAACTTTGTGCTTCCAATTCAAGCCTACTTTGGTTCGTTTACACCAAAGTCTTTTCCTCATAGACGGCAAATTGTGACTAAAATAGTCCCTAAGAATTGAAAGTGTCATTCCAGCCTGAAGCAATTCCGCTTTTACTTAAACCGCATCTAGTAAACGTAGCTATGAGTGTCAGCTTCCATATAAACTTACAAACGCTTATACGAAAACCGAAGTGGATTCGAGAACAGGCCTGTTATGAAAGAATAATTTGTTTGAGACTCATGTGCTTAGATTGCGAAAGGAAGCTCCACTGACTTGGTACCGTGAATATTGTTACAACTTTGCTTATAAACTTGTAACGTTTGAAAAGCATTTCAGTCGCATGACATGACCAGCTGAGTCGACTTACAGTTCATCTGATTGTAAACAATGCTGCACTTTCGTCGAAACCGCCCGGAATTATTGCTTCTAATCAGAAATGTTGAATGTTTTCAAACGTAAGGCTTAATGCCTTTATCAAGACTTTGTCGTAAATTGAATGAAGAATTTACTACCGAGAATGGTGGTAGAGTATTCGCTGGTTTCTAAGAAGAGCTTCGACCCGCTTTATTTGCAAAATTTCACACTATTAACTTGAAATTTCTAACCAATTAATGATCATGCTTATTCCTCAAGTTTCCTAAACTCAGTTTCTTACGCCTCAACACAGTTGCTTGGTCAAGTCTTTCCATATATGTACATATAAGCCTGCCAGGAAGACCAATCTCGTATATTTTTGTGTATATATTTTAAGAAATTAAAGAAATAATGTGTAAAAATAAAACTATTAACAATAGAAATTCCAGATTATAATGATTATTCTGTGTATTTGATTTTGTTTTTGTTTGTTTTTCTAAATTAAAAATAGCTACCAAGTTCTGTTGTTGTTTTTTTATGTTTTATTTCTTATTGTTTTGTTATTTATTTAATAATATTATTTAATGTATATGTTGTTTTTGTTTTTTTTTAATTTGTTTATGACCTAGTTAGGAGCTTCAAGATCGTTGTTGCTTTACATGCTTACAAATTTAATTTTAACGAGATTTTGTTTTCTTGTCCCATATAAATCATTATTTTCGTGTATCAAATTAAGTACAATAATACTTAATTTTCTGTAGAAAGAATATTTATACAATTTATGCAATATATATATAAAAAAAACTAAGACATAAAAATGATTCACAATAAATTAAGTTGAAGAAATGAAATTGTGTGTGTGTGTGTGTGTGTGGGTGTATGTGTGTGAGTGTATGTTAAAGCCCAAATTGCACATAGTATAAGTTATAAGTTATGAATGAATTGTGTTTGATTATATATGGAAGCTAAATAATAAAGAAATTTGCTTTGCGGCCCTAGATATTCGTTAACACTGTACAACATTTAGAAGAAGAGAACAATAATCCTACTGGTTTTGAAACATATGAGAACCATTAACTTTGACTAGAGTAATAAATCGGAAAGGAAGAGGTTCAAATTCCCAAAAATTGGTATATTAGCAGACAATAGCTTTTCGCTGTTTCACACTGAGCACATCTAACATCCAACATCCTGAGTCATAAATATTTACCAAGGCGATGTTTTTTACCTTAGTAGCATGTTCCTATTAGACAACGAAACAAAAGCTTAAAAATGGCTTAGCAAATGGTAATTAAGCATTTGTTGAAGGTTAAATGTGCTCAGTGTGATTAGCCTATAACAGTCAATAAAGCAACATTTGTTACTTTGCGTTTGCCAAAACCATTTTTTCTACCTTTGTTGAATTGCCTTTCAAAAAAAACCTCATATGAGAGCTTATGAACTTCTTATATTCCATGGTGGAATAAATAAGGTAATGCCGACCGAGACAGAGCTCTCGCTGTTTCGAGGGGCCAAAGGGCCTGTGCGTTGTGAATGCTAGAAGCGAACGGCAATACACAAGCAGAGACAAACAAATGTTCCGTCGTCTTTTTCTATCTGACGGCTTCACCTTGTTAATTCCATCAAGTTATAGTCTATTCACACTGGCCCGCAGCTTCGAAAAAACTGTCAAAATCAAAGCTGCTAGATTTTTTTCCAAAGGAAATATAATACTTAGGCTGGTTTGTGACTCAAAAGTCGCAACATTCAAACTGCAGTGAAACTTCCATTAAAGTAACCACACAACCCAGATTTTTATCGTTTCCAAATGCTTTTGGCGAACCATACTAAGTAGTAGTAGTAGTAGCTGACATCTGTTTTTGAAGCTGCGGGTTTGGTGTAAACGAATGCTGTTGGGTTTTCGCAGTGTGAATAGGCTATTAGATTCACCATCTGAGTGTGATTTTTTTAACGAATTTTTAGCCATTTTCATTTAAAGTTCTAAGGCTCATTTGATATTATGTATTTCAAGCCATATAGTGGGCATATAGTAGCCCATTGCGCCCTCGCAACCTGACCATGCATAAAGTTTTCTTAAGCTAAAGTCCCACAGGCAAATAATTTGCACAATTTTTGATGAAAATTTGTCTTAATAGGCCCAATAAGAGAACCTTTTTGTCCATATGTGAACAAATTATTTGCTTATCAAACCATAGTTTTAGTTTTTAGACCCGCAGAATTTGCCATCATGGCTATTCAGCCGCATTTTTGTCAAATTTGGTCAAATTTTTTACCTGTGGGAGCTTAGCTTCCTTGAATTTCATACCTACACAGAAAAAAAAGTATATTTGTGATCCATTGGATGACTTTGGTAGCCATTTACCATAAAAATATCCATTTAATGTTAAAATGATCTTAAATTTTCATCCAATGGAGCTGAAAAACGTCCAAAGGATATGAAAAATGGAAAAAATAACATGAAAAAATGATATGATAAAACTATGCATCCCAAAAGGTTTTGAATGGATCTTTTTTTCTGTGTACTAAGAAAACTTCAGAGATTGCTTCAGCGTGAAAATTGAAACGCGGCTCTTTTGTATTTTAAATTTACATTAGATTTATTTAGATTTCATTTTCCAAATAATTAAATATGAATCTAAATAATCCCAAAATTGAATTACAAAATCGCCGACAGATACGAAATTCGTTATGTGAGCTCTCAATTGAAGTTAGGGAAAAAACTGCTGATAAGTAAAGAGACAAATGTTAATGCCAGATTTGGGCGCTTTGTTGATGTAGCTTTTGTATGTTCATTTCAAACCGGTTTTGGGACAAGATTTGGTCTCAATCAGTGGTGTGCTGTAATTAAAGATTCGCTGCGTTATTAATACAATTTGTCATTCCTTAGAGTTTAGAGCAGCGTTGGTCAACGAGAGCGAGGCCAAAAAGTGGGAGTATATTAGTGATCTTGCTTCGACCTGACACAGCATCAAAGGCTAGCCAGCGACTGAAAGGCCTTTTGCTCTCTTCTCAGCTTTGGCATGCGTTCGGCTCGTATACGTGTAAATAGCTAAATGTCTTCGCCCCCCAGGGGGTTCTTGTGACCATCGCTGGGTTAGAGCCAGGCTGCGAGCCTCAATAACTCTGCAAAAAGTGCGGACCGAAGTTTCGAAACTGTCGTTAAATCCAAGTTTTGGTTCGCGTACCGGTTTCTAAAGTTGTCGAAACTAACATTAAATTAAAACTTGGTGCGGTTCCTTTGGTCGCTGATTGAATTTGGCCTATGCTTTTGGTAAGTTTCTAAGTGGAACACATTTATTGCTTCCAGAAATGCCTAGTCTTTCGAGTACAGGATTTATTGCAATCTTAAAACTTGAATGCACTTATAGGAGTCTCAATCAGGGGTGTCCTGTCGCCTAAACGATTGCACTTCGACCTAAATTTGAACTACTTGATTTGTGAAGTGACAAAAGTAAGACCGGTTACTAGATCTATGCAAACAAAACCTTAAGCATTAAATCTACTTGGCTTTGAGCAGGCGGTTACAAATCGCTTAACTTTCGTCATCTAATTTAGTAGCCAGGCATATTTGTGCCCCTTTACATATAGTTTACAGTTTTAATTTGAAATGCTAGATTTCTGGGACAAAATTTTGGACCTGTCCAACTATCGCTTACTCTAGTCTAAAGTATTCCCATCATATTCTCACCGTTTGAGGGGATTATCACTTTCTACAAATGTTGTACAGTGTGTCATTTCGTTGATTTGCTTTTATTTTGCTTACAAAACATTGTCATTTCATTTTTGTCAGAAGAGCAACACGCGCCCTGTATAATGTACACATAGAGAACTAAAAAAAAGAAACTATCAACTAATAACTAAAACTGAACTGTAAGTAAGTTGTAAAAATTATTGTTATGCTTTAAAGTTATTATTTATAATGTTGTTGTTGTTGTTGTTGTTTAATCTAACATACGCCTTTGATATGGTTGTTGCAGTTGCTTTTATTGCTGATATTTGTTATTAATGTTGTTTTTGTTTTTGTTTTTTTTTTGTTATCAATTTTGTTTATCGCTTTTGCTAACTTCACTTGGAGTTCTCTGAAATGTTTGGCTCTGTCTCTCTCTCTTCGTCTGGTCTAACTTTAAAACGCCTCAAAAATATGTTTTTTGTATGTCGTTTTTGCCTGCTGCACCACTTAATAAGCTAATCCATTAGGTTCTTGTCACTTTTTACATTTAGTGTAGAATTAAAATTAAGTGTAATTTAAATACATATACAGCTCCTGCTTCTCCTTCACAAATAATGTTCATCATCATCATCATCGTCTGGTTGTCTTTTTCGGGTTTTTGTTTTTGTTTTGTTTTGTGTTAATTAGTATAAACATTGGCTTGTGCAAGTTTTGTAGGTAAGAAATTTAAAATTCGCATTTCGCATAACTAAAATTAATAAATTTGATTTAAAATTGCTACATTTTTGGTTTTAATTTACACATTCTCCTCCTCTCTCATCGTTTAGAGGACTTTTTTTTTTGCTCCTCACCTTCCAAATACTTGTCGAAATATTGTCCAAAGAAATTTGTTTGTTGTTGTTTGTTTGTTTGTTTTTGTTTATGCATATTATGATATAAAATAAATATATTTATGTATATAGATTGTATAAATTATATAATTAACTAAACAGAATTCTGCCCAAGTGTATGAATCGACAGGTTTTTCCTTAGGTGAAAGTCAGTTGGGTTTGTTTTTTTTCTTTCTTGGTTGGTTACATTTGTTTTTCTACAATTTGTTGTTGTTGTTTTGTGTTGTGTGTGTGTTACAATCATTTTATAATTTATAATTTTTTGTTTTGTTTTTTTTTTTGTTTTTGGTTTATTTATCAATTAAACATTACATAGTTTTTACAATGGGGGGTAAAATTTTGTCAAGTGTAACACACAGGAAACTGTACAAAAACAAAAATGTTTTGGTGTTGTAGTTGTAGTTCTTGTTGTTGTTATTTTTCCATCTCGGTAACCTAATTTTTCATTTACTATTTCTTCTTCGTGTTGTTGTTTTTGTTGTTGTTTGTCACGCAAACGCATGTAAAGTGCGCTTTGTATCTTATTTTTAAGTGTTATTCTTGTGTAGCTTTTGAACGCAGCCATTTTTGTTACGACTTTTTCAGTTAAATTTAATCATTGGGATTCAATTGAAGTTATTACGTATTTAAATGGCTCGTAGAAAAGTTACATGCGTTTGCGCGACAGTCGTTCCATGCGTTTCTTTGTTGTTTCCCACATATTGGTGTGTATGTGTTGTTGTTGATGTTTTTGTTGTTGTTGTTGTTGTTGTTGCATCTTCAGTTGTCTGCTTTTCTCCTCCTCCTTCATTTCTTGGTATTGTGTATTGTGTTATCGTTAAGCATAGTTGTTGTTCTGCTTGCTTACACAATGGTAATCAAATCTCAATTGTAGATGTCCACCTTTGAATCGACATCGTTCTCCTTCTCGATCATGCCCTCATTGGTGGCATTATTCCAGGCGCCGTTCATGCTCTTTGATGAGGAGAAGCACAGCTTCATGATGAATGGGAATTTGGTACCTATAATAATATGCCAGGGCGAGAGGGATAGAGGGGGAAGATATAGAAAAGTAGTTGGTTGATAAAAGAAACAAAACGAAACAAAAAAGAAAAACAAAAATAACGAAAAATACAATCAAATGTTATTTATATATTATATAGAAAGTGTAGCAATGTGTATAAGTGTTGTATATATATTTGAATTTAGTTTATTGATTTTGCAAGAAGAGTCTTTCATTGTAAATGATTGGTTGGAGGATGGGGTTGGATGGGATAGTAGGAAGGGGGGATTGGGGGATTGCTGCCTGAAAGTATGCAATGTTTGCATTTGCCATACCCATGTTACACTTTTAATTACTATTTACCCTGCACTCGTGTGACACTCGAACCAGCAGACAGCAGCCAGCAGAAATGCATCAACAACCCACAGAAATATTGACAAAATATGAACATGAAGAGAGACCTCTCCTCCTTCCTCTTTCTCTTTTCCCTTGTTGCTATTTACATAACAGATTTTTGCCGGAAGATGTAAACAATGCCAAAAGGTATGCCATGGCCAAGCCAAATGCAAAATATTTCTCTGCCTCATGTGGAAATCGAAGCGTTGGCAATTAAAAAGGAATTAAGAAAAGCTATTAGCAAAAATACAAGGGAGGGAGTATTGAAATTGACATCAGCAATTTGATGTAGATCTTTTCCAAATGGAATTTGGAATAGCTTGGTTTCAAGAGAGGAATGGAATTTTGTACATAATTTGAAGCTAAATTTGCTTACGAACTTGCGAAATAACAAGAAGTTTCATACATAAATTCAGCAAAGAAGAAGCAGAAGTAACGATTTCCAGCTAAGAATTTATGTTACACTTAGTGGATTCTATGTGAATAGGCTGTGGGCCTCGTGTAACTTTGAAAAGTTAAACTAACATTGATGCCACTCAATGACACGTCTCTCTTCTTGTACTTTCAAACCATCAACGAACCAAAAGCAAATTCAAAAATTTGCACTTGCAGTTGCTCTCGTTTTAGGACTTGAATTGCATAATAAAAATAGCAAGAATACTAAAAATTTATGCTATTTGCTAAAGAATGGAGTCGAAATCTATAGTCAGCTATCTTTTGACTATAGTCAAAATATGATAGGTTTCACATTCAACTAGTTTTCATATCTATAGGTAGCATGGAAGAAAGTTGGGGATGCCCAAGTGAATTTTGAAATACCATGATGACGTTGAGAAGCACCCAAAGCACCCATTTGATACCAAAATAGGTTTTAGGCAGGGTGATACCTTATCGTGTGACTTCTTTAATCTGCTGATGGAGTATATACTGTGTCAGTGCCCGGGCACATTTCTTAGTAAAGATCTAATGCTAACTCGCATGCGCCAATGATATTGACATTGTCGGCAAAAACGAACAGGCGGTGAGCAGGGCGTTTTCAGAGATTGAGAAGCAGTCTTAACTGATGGGCTTAGCGGTAAACGAGATCAAGACGCAGTTCCTAGTATCCACGGACAAGAAGTCTACGCGTCTTGGACAATTTGTTACTATGGGGGAGTACAGCTTCGAGGTTGTTAAGAATTTTGTCTACCTCGTTACGATGATAACCAGCAAGAACAACATCAGCCTGGAGATCCGAAGAAGAATCATTCCAGTAAACCTACTAAGGGCTCAGTAGGGAGTTCAAGAGCAGAGACTTTTCTCGAAGAACAAAAATGGCGCTATACAAGTCGCTTATCATCCCAGTACTGCAATACGGCGCAGAAGCATGGACATTGACAGCAGCGGATGAGGCATCGATTGGCGTGTTCGAGCGAAAAATTCTTTTAAGGATTTATGGACCTTTAAAATTTGGCGATGTATTTCGCATTCGAATGAATCGCGAACTGTATGAGCTCTATGGGGACACTAGTGTGGTCAAGCGCATAAAGCAACAACGGCTGCAGGAAGTTGCATGAAGCAGCTCCAAAAAAAAAAAGGCGTACAAATTGAAGCCGGCTGATTTTGGAGGAATAGGCAAGAGGGGACGCTCACCACTAAGATGGGAAAATTAGGTGCGGAAAGACATTTCCAACCTTGGTGTGAACAACTAGTACCAGCTCGCACGAAGCAGAAGCGACTGGAGGGCAATTATAGCAGAGGGCGAGACCGTCAAGCGGTTGTGATGCAAATATCGGTCCAAAAAAGAGGAAGTCTCAAGTACTAAAGACTTATGATTTACGTTGACAAAATATATGACGAAGTTTGTGGCCTTCAAGGCCTAGTTTAGACGACAAGAATATTTTGAGCCAAGGTATATGAAATCATAATACCAAGTCGTCTAGAATAGATCTCAAACCGAGTTCAAATTCACAAACCAGGGAATCAAACAGAATCGTCTAATGGTTCCAGTTCTGGTACGTATTGAAACTTATGCTTCGGTAAAATGTTCTGTACCGTTACGAACCGGTAAAATATGATGAAAGATCGGTCATTGGTTATGCGTCCATCCGGTTACATAACAGCCCTTCTCAAAGGCCACACAAATGACACATTTTAGTACATCTTCTTTATTTTGTAAACGAAGGCTTTTCGGGCTTTCGGTTTACAATGTCTCTATACGTGTTTGTCATGACATTATAATCAGGGTCTAAGAATATAGAGTGTAGTATTTTCAAAGACACTGGACAAAAGTTTCAAAAGGCCAGACTCTTTCTTTGTTCGAAATTGCTTAAAAGTTTACCAAACCTAAGTGCCAGCTTTGCAGTTTTTGTTGTTGCACTCAGAACCCAAGCTGCACCAGTACAATGTTTAGGTTTATTTTGATCAATTCGGTTCCAAGCATTTAGGTACTCGTATACCGGTATAAAAAATGTAAAAATATCGGTTCGGTTCCGGTACTGAGTTTTGATCGGTATAAGATTCCGGTTCTGGTTCCGGTTTAATTTCCTGCTTCCGACTTATGTAGAAGCAGAAATTCTGTATATAAGGAGGTGATGATACAGCATCTCTTCTCGTAGTTTTGTTTCTTCGTTTCCTACAAGATATTTTGTGTTACTTTCGAATTGGTCAGGGGAGACCCCTCCTGTATGATCATAGAATAGAAAGCGTTATATGTGGACCGTATGGTTCTTCATTCTCCCATTACAACCATTGCAACCTAAACTAACCTATGGCCTATCATTGATCAAGCCTATCCAGGAATATATTATAATCAATATTTCTAATACTCTTTGCGGTCTATGCTATTAAACTCACACCTTTCGGTTGAAAAGGTTTTGGTTCGAGCCTTGTTTCTGCACAAATTTAATAGAAATGCAATTAATGTATTTAATATTCCAAATAATATTCAAAATTTCGGAACTTTTGATCAGACAACTTAAGCTAAGGTCCCACAGGAAAACAATTTGCCCAAATTTGATTAAAAACTTGGCTAAATAGGCGATATTAGGGAACTCTTTGGCCTTATTTGATCAAATAATTTGTATATGGTACCATAGTTTTAGTTTTAAGCCCTTTAAAGTCTGCAGTCATGGCTATTTAGCCGAATTTTCATCAACATTTGGGCAAATTACTTGCCTGTGTGATCTTAGCTTGAGACTTCATTCGATTGGTACTGATAAGACAGCGCCAGAACTTGAGGTTGCTTACATTGTTAAGATGTCAAAATCTGTATATTTGATTCTGATTTAGTCATTCTTCTATTAGTACCATCGAAGGCTTAAGGTCGCGCGCACACATACGGCTGAAGGACGAACTGACGGCAGAACATAAGGCTGATCTTGCCAAATAACCGCGCTCCTTGCATTCTAATGTGCACAAGCTCTAGTTTGATCTTACAAATTCAGTTGTAAGCGCTCAGCTTTGCAGAAACAATCAAGCATATTTGTTTATTTCGTCTTGCTGATGTACTAAAATATCATGGTCAGCCGTCTGCTCATCTTTCAACCGCATGTGTGCGTGCACTCTTAATGATGAAAAACTTTGGCAAGCGTCCAAATTAGTGGAGATTACTTTTGTCAGCTTCTGAACGTGGAATAAAGGATCTTAAAAACAAAACTTATTATGGGTTGGCGTTTTTATTGCTTAAATTAAACATCTTTCTGGAATTTGTAATGAAAATTTATTATACTTTAATGACATTTTAGAGTCTTTGTAGCTCAATTGCAAATTCATTATATTTCAGTGTTTATTTTGTTGAACCGAACCGAACAGATTCAGGTTCAGCAAATTTTCTCAACTTTGGTTTAAGAAATGTCCGAATTCCAGTTTTCGGCCGCTTTGCAGCTTGGATTCTTATTCGAAATTTCTAGTTCAAAGGTTTGCGTCTTGGCTAAAAAAAGAAATAAAAAGTATTGCCTACTTTTGCGCGGTTAGTACAATTTGAGTAATTTGGGTAAATGTGTCAAAGCTTTTCAACTTTGACTGCTCAAATTTCGACTTTCTTTCTGTTGTACAATAAATCAGTAGCTAAACTACTATTCAATAAATCATAAATTATAGCCAAAATTTCAGCAAAAACACACAAGTGCAGACTGAAAACGTCTTATATCTGTTGATAAATGCTGGCATCTCAGTTGTTTTATGTTATTCACATATCATCACTAAAACACACTAATGCAAAAGAAATTTATATTATTTTCCGCTTCAAATAAACGACTCTGTTGTGTGTGTGTGATTTTATGATTTGGAAATCTGGCCAGAGAAATTATTATGCTAATTGTTATGTATACAAGGCAAATAAAAACTGAAACAACAGCAATTTATGAAAATCATAATTATAATGCGGGATGCTGGCGAAAATATTTATGACCAAAGTTTTATTGGTTGTCGTCACAGCCAAATCCTTTTTGCAATTGGCGGTCCTAATTGTTATAGCAGCGCGTTGCTATGTGGGCGTGAGGGCCATTTATAAATAACTGGCAACTGAAATTGTTTATCTTAATTACCAAATTAAAATTTTCAACGCGAGCAACGACGTAACTAAAAAGTTTGTTTGCCCCCGAAAAACAGGCAAAGAAACATGAAGAGCTAAAGTTTGCCTGGCATAAAGTGGTGTGGGGTGAGGTGAGGTCCCTCAACAGCAGCAGCAGCAGCAAAAGTCAAAAGGCTATGCAAAATGGCCACCAAACTTTTGGCTGTTGAGGGGGTAGTAGCTCGAAAACAATATTCGTGTTGCCTACTTTTTTGGGTGGATGTTCATGGGTATTTGGGAGGGGTTTGGGTTAAGGGTGGCCATATAAAAATAATTTGCATTTACTTTTCTTTTTTTTTTTTTTTGAAAACACTTAAACACAACACTATCTCACCTTTACCCTCAATCGGCAGATGATTGCACTTCATGATGGCCAGCACAGCCTGCGAAATGTTGGGGAATTCGATCAGACCCGATGATGAACGCTCGGTCTTCAAGGGGAACAGACGCACAGAAGTGGCGGGCACATCCTTGATATTAAAGATGCCAATCAGTTGATCTTCGGTCAGGCCGGGCGGTGTGTTGAAGAAGTGCAAAATCTGCAAAGGGAAAATGGAATATTAGTAAAGGTATTCGCCCACACTACTCCGGCAGTTGTGTCTTACCTTGCTCGGTGGTTGAATGCGATTCTTGCTAGCCTGAGCTGGCGATAGGAAACGATTGTTTTTCGACCCGGTATACTCTTTGAAACTGGGTGTATGATCCGGCAGCAAGAAGGGATTGATCACCTCGGATAGGAAATTCTGCTTAGAGAATGCAATCTGTATTTTGCCGCCAGTGCCAACGGGAATGTTGTTCAAATGTTGTACGCAACGTTCAACGGCCACCGAATCGCCCATTTGTACCATGGCGGTGCCCTCTTTGGTCTTCAAGAACTTTATCTGTAACAATGGAAGAGGTTAGAAGGGGGTTAGAGTCAACTATTATCGCACTTTGATTTGACTAAAAACAGAATTAAACTAAAAATTTCAGTTGCCCCGTTTATATTGATCATGCACGGAATCCCAACTTGAGAATTACAAATGGTCTCATGTTCTTAGGCAGTTGGTAGATTCAATTTAATACAAGTAGTATCTTGGATGTGCTGCCGCCAGCGCGTGTTGTTGTTTTGGGAAGTCCGAACCGAACCTAAACCGGAGCAGAACAATGTTTTCTTTTCGAACCAGAACTTGAAAATAAAGTAGAAAAGTAGAAAGTAGAGGTTCAAAAATATGTTCTATTACATTTTTTCTAGTTTCTACCAATATTTATAAGATTTGGAATAAAAACAGCTGCATGTTTATCCTTCTATGAAGATGAAAAGCAATCTTTAAGCTTTAAAGTTTTGGAAAAACTTTCATTTTCAAATTTGTTGTATTACCTAAAGATTGCAGAAAGACACACTAATGACTAACTTGTACCAAGTGTATTCATTGAGGGGAGAGAATTTCCCCCACTAATACAGATGGGCCGATATGGGTGCATACACACAGACACAATATCTTCTGTCAATTCTATGGAATTCCCAAACAGTCATAGCAAAACTGGCCTCTACTGACTTGCAGATAATAGGCAAAGCCTGCTTATGTATGAACCGGGAGGTTCTTAAACCAACTGTACAGTTGACCATCCTACTTTGTGGTGTGTTTGTGTCATTAGTTTTCAAAATTTTATAACAATTTGCCAGGTTACAGCATTCGATTCGAGTACTAAAAAGATGGGACGCGGAGGTTCTTGAAACAGCTGTACAGTTGACCATCCTCCTAGAACCCGAACATAGATTCAGCGACCTTCTGAACCCGCTCTGTGAATTAGAACCCAAAAAGTTTGGCCGTTAGGAACCCCGAAGTGAACCCTTGCCGAATTTTAAGGGGTTTGCAGCCATATTTAACGCTGAATCAATGGTAAAAATGTTAAAATTTAATATCATTTTTCCCTCATTGTATAAAGAAACTGTGCGAATGCAATTTTGCTTCATTTTTTTCTGTCTTTGTGTGGTTCACATTGAAATGTGAATTATATAATTCACCTTCTAAAAAGTTGATAATCTAGCGATGAAAGCATAACCAAGCTCTAAAATTCAAGTGTCGAAAGATTTCTCAAGTGTTGGATAAACTTTCAACATACTCTGCAAGTTTATTTGACAGATGGCGCTGTTTAATCTATTTCCATTTTGAAATAATCGTAATTTAAGCAGATTTTAAGTGATGTCAAACTAATTTCTTCGTAAAAGTTTTAACAATTTTTGCACAATTTCTTATCTGGCAATTTTTTATTGCTTCTGCCCCTTCTGAAAGAACACATTCTTCTTGTTGTTGCGACAGTTGATGCTTAAACAATATAAAACTATTTTGGCCTGTCACTTTGAAGTTAAACTAGCCCAAGACGCAGCCTGCAGTTGTAATTAAATTCTGTCAACCCAAATACAACCCCTTCCCCTCTTAAGACCCTCAAGCTTGAGCTGAAAATAAATCAAAAACTAGCAAATTAACAAAACAACCAAACGGTAATAAATACGACAAATGGTTTTTTTTTGTTTTAAGATTTTTCTTGTTGTTAAAAACGGCATCAAAATACGCCAAATTGAGGCTTTGAAAAACCGAAAATTGCAGCGGCCTTCTCCCAATTTGGACAGGTGCTGCTTTCTGGCCATTTGGGAAAACTCGTTTCAGGCCCCAACGCTCTATTGAGTTCAATGCCTTGCAGCAGCAGCAGCAGCAAATGGATTTGCCAATGCAACCAGCCAAGCGAACGAGTAATCCAACTCAACCAACTATAAGCCAGCCAGCCAGCCAGGCAGCCAGCTAACCAACCAACCAACCAGCATTTCCATTGATTTTCACTTTCACCTGGATGCTTTTTTCTGTATTTGTTTTGTAATTATTGCTTGGGAAATTATTATGGTCAATTATTTTTATGGCGGTGCAGTTAATTTGGTGCAAGGTGCCAAAGAGAGCTAATTAATGGGGATATATAAACTCCTCTAAATTTCGTTCAATTTATAACAATGCGCCTGTCTTTTATATCAAGCCCCAATTCCAATTTAATTGACATAAATTCAATTCAAGAAAAAGTGTCAAATGACATTTTGTATACTATATATATATATTTGACATCCCCAATTTGTTCACTCGAAAATAAAATTTCGTGCTATAAAAATTGCCAAACAATAATAATATTTTCAGCTATTTTTGGTAATTTGGCACGTACGACAAAATTTGATGACCCGGGACACACCCAAACAACAAATCCCCTACTCACACATGTAGGCAACAACACACCGCCGCACAATGGATTTAAAATTAAGGGCGTCATTCTGTTTTATAATTGAATTTTGAAGAAAATTGTATAAATTGAATTCAATGGAAAATGTACACTTGGAGAATTGGGTTCGACAGACAAGACGACACTCTCAAGCTTATGGGTCAGCTCAACTGAGGGAGGGGGGGAGGGAGGGAGGGAGGGAAAAGAAATGTCTTTTACACATAATTGAATCTATTTACATTTTTTGAGGTGTGACAGTGAAAAATTGACAACCTGGACAGATACGCATGTTGCTACTAGTAGAAAATAGCTTAAATTTCACAATGCTATGATTCTAAAATGCAAATGCCATTTTGCATGTGCTATAAATGTACGAATGTCAGGTCTGACATTCACACAGTTATCTATAGAAATTTCGCATTAAACCAGAAACTCGAAAACTAACAATGCCGACGGAGTATACCAAAGGTGCATAATTCGCTACCTTTAACTATTGTATTATGCATCTATATAAAAATTCCGCATCTATTTTATTACCTATGCGAAATCGACACATTCATTTCAATAAGAATCACTATTATGTAGGATTGCCAAAATATTCACAATGGCAGTCTTTTTACTCAACAACAACAACAACAGTACGCAATACGCTGTTGAAGTAGGCACCCCTCCAGCCAAACACAGCACGCGTACAGAACAGGCCGATCGACAGACACGGCACTGTATCAGCTCGGAAAGATGCTCGAGAAACAGAAGTGGCTCTCTGCGCCTTCATAGACAATGAGGGAGCATTTGACAACACATCCCATAGTGCTGTCAAGAATGCTCTAATCAGAAGAGGAATAGGCAGATGGACTCACTTCTACGATGCAGAGAAGCCTCTGTAGTGGAAGGTGGAAAATCCATCACAGTAACCACAACTAGGAGATGCCCCCAGGGAGGAGTACTCTCCCCACTGTTGTGGAGCCTACTAGTACAGGAACTCTTAGAAAGACTGGCGTCCCAGGGCATAGCATGCCAGGAATACGCAGATGACATCGTTATCCTTGCAAAAGGAAAGTACGAAGAAAGGGGACTGTAAGTGACGTCCGATTGGTGCAAGGAGGTTGGGCTCAACCTAAACCCTGCAAAAACCATCGTTGTACCGTTCACTAGAAGATACAAACTCAGTAGAATGAGGCCAATAAGTCTTTCAGGCTGCCTCATAACACCGGAAAAGGAGGTCAACATAGAGAATACACTCAGTAAGTGTACTAGTGCACTATACGCATGCGGGAGCATAGCCGGAAAATCGTGGGGCATGACACCACACATACTCCGGTGGCTATACCTCATGGTGGTGAGACCGATGCCTCATAACACCGGAAAAGGAGGTCAAATATCTTGGCGTCGTCTTCGACAACAGGCTAAGATTTGACAAGCACAGAGAATACACTCAGTAAGTGTATTAGAGCACTATACACATGCAGGAGCATAGCCGGAAAATCGTGGGTCGTAGCACCACACATACTACGGTGGCTATACCTCATGGTGGTGAGTCCGATGCTCACGTATGAAGCTGTAGTGTGGGGAGATAGAGCAAATCTTCTCACTG
This sequence comes from Lordiphosa magnipectinata, assembly GCA_037044535.1. Classification (NCBI taxonomy): domain Eukaryota; kingdom Metazoa; phylum Arthropoda; class Insecta; order Diptera; family Drosophilidae; genus Lordiphosa; species Lordiphosa magnipectinata. The sequence goes on along the minus strand of JBAMBO010004134.1, from coordinate 421,473 downwards.
TAAGGACGCAGTTGCAAAAGCTGCAAAGGCTGGCATGTCTATGCATGATCGGAGCCATGCGTACCTGTCCGACAGCGGCAGTAGAAGTACTGATGGAGCTAACACCACTCCACCATACCATCTGCTTGAAGAAAAAAGCCACATTGCTAAGACTGACTGAGCAGAAGGAGTAGGCAGGAGCTACATAGTAAGCCTGAGGGACTAGAAGGAAGTCCCTATAATCCTTCAACCCAGAGACGAAATGGTGGCGGAGTACACAAAAGTAATAAGAGATATTGGATCTCACTAGAAGAGACATAAAATGCAACCACACACAATTCAGTGGTAGACAGACGATCTTTGACACCCCAAGGAGCTGGACTTGGGGTAGCGAAACCGGGAACGAAAAGGTCTGAGGCAACGGGAGAATTTGCAAGTATAAATCAAGCCGAAGTATGTGCCATCTCCCGTTGTGCAGACCTCAATATGGGAAAGAGCTACCATAAAAGAGATAGCAATGCTTTCGGATAGCCAAGCAGCGCTCAATGCGCTTAGCAGCAATAAGTTCACCTCTAAGCTAGTCTTAGAGACAAAGAATAAATTGGACCAACTAGGTAGCAGGAACAAACTGACCCTACGCTGGATACCGGGACATAATATCTTAAAACAGCCTCTTGGGACGCAAGGGTGCAGCCACTGCAATGGTAGGTCACATACCATAAAAAGTCTTCTTAGAAAGGAAGAGAATACGCTTAAAACTGCCTTTTGGGTAAACACCAGACAAGCTAAAGCATTAATAGTGAACCATAACCTCAAAAAGGAAAAGGTTCCAAAAGTTAATCCAACAAGGAAAGAATGCAATCAGGATTCTGACAGAGCTCTACATGGGCTCTACAAGGGCCAATGCAGACTGCGGAGCCTCATGTACACATTGGGAATAAAAAAAACACCCAGCTATGCAGAAAGGGTGAAGAAAATGACGAGTCCTCTGAGCATATACTAACACACTGCGATGCTCCAGCGAGTCGCAGACTCAGCAGATAAGAAGTACAACCGAGAAGTTTAACGCCGTTTTCCTAAGTCAATAGGGAAAGGATTTTGACGCATCATTGGAAGAACTATATAAAATCTCAAAGATGGAGTGTTCCAGGAGATCGGAGATTGGAAAAATTGCTAGCATAAATATATTATATCTAATGGGGTCTACTTTTAGGGGGTTAAGTCTTATGTCTTATACGTAGTTGTGAAATGGCCGACGAACTGGCACGCTAGGTTCAGTCACTGCAATGGTAGGACCAGAACCCTACTGTGGCATAGGCCAACACACCATTAGGGGGCTCCTTAGAAAGGAAGAGAATACGCTTAGAACAGTCTCCTGGGTAAACACTGGGTAAACACTAGCAAAAATTTTTAAGTATTAGCCTCATTTGTATTGGTGTCTACGCCGCCGTAAGCTGGCTGTGGGTACCTCTGGCTTTCATAGTACTCATTTCTAAATCGCCTTGTTTCTTATTCACACATGGCCTTTTAGTTCTACTGAAAAACTATAGATATAGGTAGGTAGGTAGAGAAATCGGATGGTTAGATTGCCCTTGGCACGAAAGATCGGCTGTGGGTCTGACGGATTAGTTCGCAGGGTCGGCACCACTAAATAAATACCGGAACCGTATTTTGACTTTTAAAAAACTGGCAATATCTTTGGTACCAAAGAAAACCAAAACATTGTCCGGGTATTGTTTCGGTTGTGAGTTTTACTTCTGTTATCTTTTGTTTTTGAAATTTTTGAAACTTAACCGGTAAAACCAATAAAGTGTATACCTTAACAGATTATAGCATTGACTTTAAACCTTAATTAATTCTCTCGATCAAAATATTTGATTACATTATTGAAGACATTTAAACAAACCCACATATTATGCTGAACCAAATACAGTATAATTAACTGTGCAAATATATTGAAAATTAAACAAAAGCAAATACCAATTTATGGTTACAGATGCCGGATAATGTGTAAATAGGGCAAACAATTTGTTCATAATTAAAGCCAACCCAGACCAATTTTCATTCCTAACAAATTCCAATCCCAGTTGAACCATTCAGCTGCAGCTAACCGTGTACCATTTGCCATGTGAATTTCGTGGTGGGGGGAAATGAGTGAATTGGGAATCGGGTGGGAAATGGGCAGACCAAAAGTAAATAAGAACTAAATGAGGCTTATCGAAAAACGCAATACACAAAAAAAAAAACAAAAAATACGAACCAGCGAGACAGACATGAAACGGTATCGTTAAAGTAGAACAAAAAAAAAAAATATATAAAAATAAATATAGAGACCATAAATCAGTCAAGCAGAAAGCGGGTAGATAGAATATATCTGCACAGGCTCTCAAGTGAATAGAAACAAAAGGATAATGAAATTACAGACATGCAAACATAAGGCAAACAAAACGGACCAGTAGCTGGACAAATCAAAGAGCGTTTCATGGCTGGATGATCACTGGTTGGACATCATCAACAGCAACAACAACAACAACAACAGCAACATATATTTGGTGCGTGTCTTATGAGCTGTGCTGTTCCGTGGTGCCCCAACCTCAATCCACATCGAATTGTTCTAACTCCCCCGTATGTTGCGTTAATTAAAATGAGACCCCTTGCCCAGTTCCGTTCTTTGTTGTGCAATGTGGCATGGTGTCCGCTTTGCCATTTGATTTAATTGCTCACGCGCCACTCAAAAGCGAAAGCACCAACAAGCAGCAGCAACGCCTCTTCCCTTCTACCCACCCAAATGCTTTTTTAATGTGCATTTAATTGAGTGCGTGTGCTTTGTTGGCCTTTAAAGACATTTTCCTTTTTTTTTTCCTTCCATTTCCTTTTTGCGTAACTTTTGCCCTATCAGCGCAAATATCTTGGCTTCCTATTTTGTCAAGCCATTTAACCTGAGAATCAATTTGATGATGACTTCATCGCTCCTAAAAGTAATTAACCTGATTGCTTGTCCGTAGATTTAAAGTGTGTCTTTTCCATAAAAATATTTCACAAATTTCCAATTTAAGCACACAGATACACAGAGAGGGGGGTGCTGAAGCGCTGAGCTGATGACAGGTTTCATCTAACTTTTCCAGCTACCTAATCAAATTTTGTTGTTGTTGTGCATAAAGTTAATGTCAAACTCTATTAGGATTGACTTATTGCCATTTAGCACCTCTTTTTTTCCTATATCCAATTTTATACTTTTTTTGTAGGGTATAAAAGAAGGGGTAAATTGGCTTAGACAGAAGTTCTGTGCTTTATACAAAGCCAGAGGAGGAATAGAAGCCACCAAAGACAGACATGTTTGGTCCATCGATTAGCCCATAACGTGCGGCGTCTTAATATGCATAGCTAGGGAGATTTATGTACCTCGCGCAGTTCGACAAAGAAAGTTTGGTTCCAAAGAATAGACAAGGAGCGGCATCTACTTATAGATCGATTTGATGCATTCGACTTTGAGCAAGAGTCGAAAAAAGCCAGAAAGCGTAGCTTGCAAACCAACAATTGGTACCTCTAAACAAAAGTAATCAAAACTTTACTTCAAATTATTGCAGGGCGACTCTAATCCAGGGGTTGCCCAAGCCTATTGCGCCCGCAGCGCTTTCATTGTTGGTCTACGCAATGCAAGACCCGTGCGTGTAGGCCTCACGCACAGCTATACGTATAGCCGTCACGCAAAGCTTCTGGCTGGAGCAATAAAAAATTTCATATGCGTTCTCTTCTTTCTTTCCGAGCGAAGGAATCTGGAGTAGTGCCGGCCAAATGGAGAGGACAAAAAAGAATGCTTGTGTTGATGAGCAAGAGAGCTCTCTCTAGACTACAGTCGTTTTACTTGCAATTCAGGGATCACCGATTCACACTATCATGAGTTCGGCTGGCCGGGTCTGCTCTAAATAGAATGATAAAAGTTCTCTGAACCCCAAATGAGAGTTTATGTGCTGCGGTTCTCGGCTCTGTTTGAGAGGCAAAAAAAGGCAGAGCTTTTGGGTCGAGCAAGGCTAGCAATTCCGAACCCTGATTGAAACGCTGTAATCAAACGAACATCAGTCAGGTGGCTCAGTAACTTCACAATTTTTCACTCTATAATTTGCTGACTTGTGTCTACAGCAGGGTTTGTCAACAACAAGCATCTGGAACAACAACAACTTTAAATATGGTCTAACTTCTCTTTCTCTTCGAGCGAAGGTTTTGTTATTGGCTGCGAATTATTTCACACACACACACAAACATTAATCGGGTTTCTCTTTCTATTTCTTCTGGTTATTATTTTCTTCATTTGTATTGGTGTCCGCGAGGCTTATTCTGGGCACCTCTGCTTTAAAATGTTTGTATCACTTATACGCCATGTTGCCTAATTTAATTTATTTTATTTTTCATTTAAAAATTCAGCTTTTTGGTGTAATAAAAATTTAGAAAACGGAAGTAAAATAAATTGACAGACCTAAGAAAGCTCTACTTGTATATCACTCATACGCACGGTTGCCTTTTTATATATCTTTACTGCATAGCTTATTAGGCTAAGCAGAGCGCTTGAGTCAAACTCAACTAACAGTAGCTAATGAAGGAAAACCACACTAAGGTATATCCTGCGATTATTCAGGGATGGAAGGTCCAATAAGCGTAGTCTGTGCTCGTATGGTGGTAGATGCCTATTGGAATCAAAATTAAAGCCTCGCAGGGCGAAAAGTAAGAACTGTTTTTGTACAGAATCGAGTTAATCCTGATATTTCTGGTAGTGTGAAGACCAGACACATGAGCCATACTCAAGAATAGGTCTGTCCAGAGAATCGGGTAGTTGTTTGGTGACATAAGGGTCATTAAATTCTTTAGACCATCTTTCGATGAAGCCAAGAACTCTCGATATATGACCATTGAAACATAACTTGGGCACTAATTGTCGACTTTATAGATGCGCTGCAGTGATAAGATAAGGCGAATTGCGATGAAAGGTTAAATATTTACATTTCTCAAGACTTTAAGAGGTAAGACACGCAAATCTTACGATCATCCGCATACATAGGCAGTAAGATAACGCGGACGGAATATCGTTTATAGGTTAAAAAGCAAAGGTGCAAGATGACTGCCTTGGGGAACACCAGAGGATACACGAATGGTACAGAAAACTGCGAATTAATGCTAACTTTTTGAGATCGATTACGCAAATCAGTCACGATCCAATTAAAAAGCTTAGGAGGTTTGTGTTTAAGGAGCTTTGTTTAAATCTGTATATATCACATCCGTTTGCTGCTTGTTTACAAACCCCATATTGACAAGAGATGTAAACTATATCAAGTTGCTGTTAACCATCCGTGTTGCGATGTATAAATAAATAAGTGACGATTGTTTCCAAAAGTTTTGGAACTGCCTAGAGCTTAAAAATGTCTTTGCAGTTTGATACCACTGACATTGGTCCCTTTTTGTACTAACGAATAATGTATGACTCCTTCCAGTAATGATGCCAAAACGCTTACTGAGTGCCGCAGATCTCTTAATGGGAAGGATGAGCTCTGTACAATTAATCTCGTTTATATGTATGGACACTGTCACATTTGAGGCAGCTAGGTGGCCGACCACATCTCTTGTCAATAGTGGGGGGTTTGTAAAGTTGGTGTTAACCGAACCGATTATGTTTTGCGGTTTTCGGTTGGGTTCTTTATTTTCAAACAGACGCTGGGGTTTGGTCAACAAGCACGAATTAGAGGATCGGTTCGCAGCTTCGATTTTTAATGTAAAAATACATTTTCTAGATTTTTTTAGTTAAATTATACAACAATATGCTGAAAACTACATTTTTCGTTATTATCTTTTGCACATTTTCCTAAAGAGTATTTGAGTTTCGATTTGCTTGCGTTGATTTAAGTTTAATATACAACACATGCCTTTAGGAATGATATCCCAATGTGTTCTCAGGGGATTCATATTAACGCCAACACAAACACACACACACACACACACACAACGAAAGAAAGGCACTTTGATTGAGTGGCCATCAATTTCTCATTCGCAATGCAAACATGTCCATAAACTGATGCGCACACACACACACACACACATCCGAATGGACACACGCATCGCCCCATCCCCGCCGTCGTATCACTTTATAATGAGGCAGCAGCACTTTGGGCGTGGGCAGCTCTGCCTTTGGCATTTGATTCTGTTGCATAGCCTGAGGCGCTGCAGAAATCCCAGCTACAGCTGAGAAATGTATGTTTGCGGCTTAGCCGTCCAGTGAATAATGTTTGCGCATAATCATTTTTAATGGCTAATGAGTAGTTTCCGTCTCGGACAGGAAGTTTGTAATAAATCTCAAGCCGCCCCACTGCCCCAGCCGACAGGCCAAGCGCCAAGAAACTAAATTGCCTTGCCTTGAATTATCATCCCCTTTTTTTCTGCTAACCAACTAATCCCCTCCAGCGCCCATTCACACTCGCACCAAGCGTGTCCTTCGCTTAGTGTTTCAAGCAAATTGGCTTGGAATTTGCTTTTAGTTTCTATTCTACAATTTTTGTTTCCGCGTAAATTGCATTTAATTGAGTGTGGGCGTGTGAGTGGACAGTGGCCAGGATGGCCAACTGAAAGTGTGTAGGTGCAATTAAACTAGTGGCTAATGGACTGGCAACAAAGTAAAAAAACCAAAACCTATCCAGGGCCAAACTAAATGATGCAAAAAGGGTTTAAAGCAAAATCATAATGACAAACTATTGCAAATAAGAACCACTTCAAGTTGAAACATGCAATTGAAAATGTTAAATCTTTTGTAAACTTTTGCTAATTGGATTGCAATTAAGTTTATCTATTCTACTTTGATATTTATTCCAGTTAAAGTATTTCTTGTGGTCTCCTGACTCGCTTTATCACACTCTGACATAAAATAAACAAAACATGTCAGAAAGTGAACCCACATCGTTGTCCTTGGTGAGCGCAATAGTCAAAGGACACACCCAGTGAGGGAGGGAGAGAAATATAGTAGTGAAAGCGGTGGATGGGTGGCTTACTCCAAGGAGTTTTTAGCATTTGACTTTGATGTCAGAAAGTGGCATAGTTTTCGTCTTTTTTCTCCCCCGTTTCCATTGTTGTTAGCATAGTCGCTCCCTAAGCGAGTATTTCCCTTTGGCCTGGGACCACAATGGGGCAACGCTTGGATTGTCATTTGCCAAAGCTTTTTAATGGATTCTTGGATAGTCTTCGTGTTTTGATTTACAAAGCGAATCCACAAAACGAAATCAATTGCTTTCGCATTTTTATGCCATGACACCGCACAGCAGCAGCAGCAGCAGCAGCAGCAGCGGGGAGGGGGAAAATGAAGCCTTCCCACCAGATAAAGCTGATGACGCTGCACTGATTGCTGTCCCGAGGCACACGCACACACACACACACACATGGCTGGGGCATTAATCTAAAACGCTTTATCTAAATGTGCTTGCCGAACCAACTGCTGGCAACTGGTCTAGTTAGTTGCTGCTATTCCTTGAGGCTCTGTCTCGGACAAGTCCTTTTATTGCCTTTTCGTTTTATTTGCACATTTACAAATGGCGCAGCGGACAGGCACCAAAAATGTCTTGCGGTTGGCATTTACCTTCTTTTTTTTTCTTCTTGAGAGCCTCCCAAGTAGAGGAAAAAAAACGCAACAATGAATCGCGTTTTTTGTCAGCTTTCTGATGGCTAAGTGCAAGTTGAGAATATTTCGTTCTTTTTTTGCCTTCAACTTTGAAAAGGTCAGCAGTAAAGTTATGGAAAGGGGTTACGTTCTTATGAAGCTAAGGATTGACTGAAAGGAAATGCGATTTGGACCCGGCTAAAGGTGTTTTTTAACCAGCTATAAGCGGGGTTTGAACTAGTTCTTCAGAAAAATAAGTACTTTCATTTTTAACCATAGCTCGTAAATAACTCTCCACCCTTTTTTCAGTTCGCTGTGCTCACGTCACTGACCAAAAAACCAAATATAAAAGGGGCCGGAGCTTCCCGCAACCGAATGTGTTCTGTTATCGCGCTCACTGTTAAGTGGCAGTGGTTGATCACACAGCGCTGATCGGTCTGACAGCAACCGAATAACAGGCCCAACTCAGTCCATTGGTCTTACATTGCGTGCTTCTCGAAGACCAAACTATCAAAATGTTATTTGAAAAGGTTGCAGACTCAGGAGTTGCGCTAGAGTTTAACATAAGCAGAGAGAAAGTCTATGCGAGAGAGAGCGCGTATAGTTTGTCGCATACATTCATATCGTTAGCAGAGCCTTACACACCGATGCATACATACGAAGAAGACCTTTTCAATTCGGGAATTAGGCCAAACGGTCCCAAAAAGACCTAAGAGGAAAAAATCAAAAAAATGTTTCTCTCCTCTCACAACCGAATAGAAGCAGAGAGCGTAGTTAAAGGTTATTTCGGTACCTCTTTTCAATGTGGTCGCACGAAAGCTGTCGTTTTCTGACAAAGGCAAACAGGGGACCGATTTTTGCGACCTCTGTTTTTAACTTTTGGTCACAATCACCACATTTTAATAATTGGTTAAAAGAGAGTAAAGACGTTACAAATAATAGTTTTTCTCATTTGTATTATAGTACAATGTTCTCACTTTAAGAATGACCGTCAATGTACGGGACATCATGAAATAATCCTTGAATTTGTAAATTCTATATTTTTGTACTGTCTCAACCATTGCGTACGCGGGGCTTCTTTTTGAAGAGGCGGCTTTTCAAGCTTTCGTCCTCAGCAATAACCAGTAAAGCCCTCTGAGCTTTTCACGAATTTGCTTGAGATACTTGCGAAACCAAGTCCGCTGCAAACTCATTTATGAAAAACAAAGACGTTTCCACAATCATTTTGCGTTTGGCTTCATTCAATTTCTTGCTTGTTTCCTACGGACAGCTGTGTACTATCGATAACAAATCACAATCAAGCAATTCTAACAAACGATTTGTACTATGTATTCACATCTAACACAATCACGAAAATTAAGCACAATCAAACAAAAATAGTCGATTTTTTGTCACCGATTTGTGCTGTGAACGCGCTCTCACTGTTGATTAAGGATAAGTAGGGATGCTGGAAATAATATCGATATCGAATTATCGATATTTTTATACTCTGTACCGAAGGTACATAGAGTATATTAAGTTTGTGCAAAAGTATGTAACAGGGAGAAGGAATCGTTTCCGACCCTATAAAGTATATATATTCTTGATCAGCATCAACAGCCGAGTCGATATAGCCATGTCCGTCTGTCCGTCCGTATGAACGAAGAGATCTCAGAGATGGTAGTTTATGATTATCAAATATTTTTCTGTGGCGATATATCGAATATCGATTATACAAGTGAACAAACGCAACTTTTTCGGACCTAGAGCCAGCCAACTCACACTAATTAAACATTAGAAAGGTCGCCAAATAAATTACAAGATTATATTTTGCATAAAGCTAAAAGCTTAAAGTTTTCGTCGATATTTATTGGTTTCGGCCGCAAAAAGTGACTTGCTCCCAATTATCTCATCCCAAAAAATGTTTAGCTCTATGTTTTATACATAAAAAATATGTTTTTTATTCAAGTTAATCATCTTTCCTCAATCTCATCAATATAAATTCATAAATTAGCTTTCACAATAAGATTCTAATTGAAATAATAGGCTTCCTCATAATGTCAGCAAGTGTAAATGTATGACCTTTAGTCGTATTCAACCATATGAGTTTGATTATATGATTGATACCATCCCAATTGGAACGAATTTATAAAGTGGATGTACAACCTACCTGGGTGTACAATTTGTACCCAAGTTATGTTTTAATAGTCAGATAGCGGTCATTGCAAACCAGGCAATGCCAGTTCTGGGGTTTGTTAAACGATGGTCCAAGGAATTTAACGACACATACGTCAGTAAGCAACTGTATGTTTCCCTGGTAAGACCAATCCTTGAATATGGGTCGTGTGTCTGGTTTCCATACTATTAAAAATATCAAGATCAATTGGTATCGGTTCAGAAGCAGTTCTTAGTTTTCGTTCTTCGAGGCTTAAACTGGGATCCTTCTACACATCTTCCTCCTTAGGAGGAAATATTACGCCTAATCAACCTGCCTTCTCTTAAGAACTGCAGAACTTGCCATGGTGTCCAAGTTCGCTTGAGCAGGCTGAGTTTACCTCTCGTCGAGTTGGTGTCCCATGGTGTCCTTTTTATTCATAAACTATGTCAGGAGTAATCGACTTCTAACAAACTACGCTTATCACGAACCCTCCCGGCACCTTTGTTGAAACTATAACTTGCATTATCATACTTTCTCATCTAATAAAAGATAATTTATTGTCGTTCCTAAGAAGGCCTTCTTAAAGTTAAACAGAACATTGTTAAACTATAAGCTAAATAAATAATACATATGGGCAGAAAGGATTACCAAAAACCGAAAACATCTATTCATTTTATGCAACAAACTTATATTATGTTGTTTATCAATATAAGTTTCTTTTTATGCTTAAGCAAAAGGATACATACATAAATGTATGAAAAGCATCAGAAGGACGGCGCTAGAGAAAGGCTTGTCACGTAACGTATGTCACGAGTCAAATATAACAAAAGAGCAAAATTTATTTTTGACCGAATCAGGTATAAATATATAGTTACAACATTGCAGACATTGCAATATAAAGGCTAAAAAAATCGTACGATTGACACGTTCGTCGTTGTTAAAATGCCCATAGTCACTCTTTTTTTGACCTTTATAATACACAAACTAGCCAGTTTTAGCCGATTTGAGGTCATGTTATGTTGCCACATAACTTTAAATAGGAACAAACAACATCACAAAGGAGGCAGGGTGGTAGACTGTACAGTTGTTTCAAGAACCGCCCGGTCTTATCTTCAGTAGTATTTGCCTTCGAGTTGGCTAAAACTTGCTAGGTCGAAATACATTTTGTTGTTATACTGTAAAATGTTGAAAGGACCATGTCACGGTCGGCATGTAAATAGTTGAAACGTCTTGACAGGCTAATTATATGCTTGTCGCTTTGTTATGATTAGTTTGATGGTTCAAACTGGCATGTACATATTAACTGTCACAATCCGACGAAGACAATACTTACTTATGTACTCACTACACTCTTCTTTTGGATGAATTTCCTTCTGAATACCTTCTGCTTCCCTCTCTATCGCTCCTATAAAGAATAGTTCTGCTCAGCGAACGAATACACAAGTACACTATGTACTCGCCACAATATCTATAAAAATACATTTAGGGCCGATAACACGACGTGACAGACGTTACAGAGTAAATTGTAAGTTTATCCGACACATAGCAACTATCTGGAAGAAGAGAATTCGTTCCCATATCTTTATTTTGTTTTCATATTTTGAAGCTGCGATCTCAATCACAATGTAGTTTTTATAATTAGTCAAATGACACCTTTTAAATACCTCATTAGGTCTGCTTATTGTAAAAATGTGTGTTTTCTATATTTACAACAAAATATCAATATCGAATTGATACTTTTCAATATCGAAATGAAATTTTCAATATAGAACAAAAAAATGGATAAATTATAGAAATTTTCTAAATATCCGCGGGCATTCCTCACATTTTGGGCTTTCGGAGGAATAGGAAACTGGAAGGGAACGGAGTAGGAGGCCGCAACTATTATTGAACAAGCGCTGGATATGCCTGCTGCGCCTCCGCACATATTCCATAGTTTCAGAGACATTCGCTATACAACAAAGCTTCAACGATCAAGTACTTACTCCCCCCTAACTGTTTTCATTCATGTCATTTTAAAAAAAGTGCAGTAAAAGTGTTTCGGACTATACTGAGAATTGAAACCGGTAGCCTTCTGCACTTATCGAATAACGTATGGAATGGCGCGCTATCACATTGAGCTATTGCATACTTTTTTCTATTCAAATCTAGAGGACTACTTCTGTGTGGTGGTTGAGCTGACTAAAAAGGTGAGTTGAAAAAAACAAGGGAGAGAATAAAAAGAGAGCCAACTATCTCTCAATATCTCTCTCTGCCGGAAACCTGTTTTGGTGTTACGTACAACTTTACTTATTTCAAGAACATTTGGAACATTTCTTCTTCTCATTTTAAACTGAAGGCAACTGATTTTCTACACTGGTTTTTTCCCTCTGTGTATATATTCCCCTTAATAATAATTTTGTAATATTAAATATTATAAACGGAAACTTACCCGTGCCACATTGCCATACAGGCAAACCAAATTGAAGAGCTTATCTGTGTTGGAAGTGTCATGGTCCAGGCCATAGACCATCATGACCGCACCCTGAGGAAGCGACGATAACGTTGAAGGGGGAAGGAAAAACAACAAAAACAAGTTAATTAAAATGCTTTCCGGCAATGGATCCGTCGGATGCAGCGTGTGACCAGAAATTGTGTGATTAAATTGAAAGTTGCAATAAAATAATATTTAAAGAAAACTGCTACCGCCTGCACACACGCTGCATCTGGCGTTAAGCCTGATTGAAAATCTTCTACACCTATCTCTTTCTTTCATCTTTTTAAATTTCCACTCACCTGGGCCTGTCCTTGCGGGGTGAAAGCAACCGGCGCATTGCGTCCAGGCACAACGCCGGCGGGCTCCTTCATTAGGCCAGTGGGATGAATGGTTTGTCCCTTCCAGTTCTCGGGCGTGGTGGTATGATATTCGGGGGCTCCGAATGGTGGGAAAGCTGCGCCTGGTCCCAATAGTGGTGGCTCTTTAAATTGACAAAGATTGTGCGATTGAGCTGGGGCAACAAGTTGATGGTGGTGATGTTGTTGTTGTTGTTGGTGGTGGTGATGTTGTTGTTGTTGTTGTTGGTGGTGTGCATGTTGTTGTGGTGTCGGCAGCGTGGCAACTGCGCGTTTGTGCATTGTTTTAACATTTGTTATTCAAGGCATGCAACAACAATAAAGAAAACGATAGCAAAACACAAGTTGGAACGAAAATAAAGGAAAACAACAAATGGGGGTTTATTATGATCGATCTCGTATTATTTCTTTCATTAAGCCAAATGTTAAGTACTTAACTTAGTTTTAGTATTAAATCGTGTTATTGGTTTTATTGTTGTTGCATGTGTTCATCAAATGGTTTTAAATTGCAATAGCCCCCAGGCCCAAGAGTTGAACACGATTCTAATTTTAAAAAATAATTTCAAAATGGAATATGAAAGAGCAGCAGCACACTCATAGACCAGCCACAGACTGAGGCTGAACATTTTTGGCTGTGGTTTGGATAAGCCCTGGTGGTGCTGCATCTCTTTTATGCCGGCTGCGGTTTGGCATGTAAGTTAATTGAATTTTTTTTTTGGGCAGGAAAACAAAAATACAACATACACAACACAGAGCGAAGAAGGGTCTAGGTTCCATTTTGGTGTTTTGCTTTATGGCGGTTGCATTGTGTGTGTGTATGTGTTTGTGTGTGTGTACAGAGACCGGAAATGGCAATGGCATTGAGTGGAAATCACCAAGTGAGGGAAAGGACAGTGGGCCGAGTGCAAATATTTGACCTAACTAGAGAAAATCTAATGAAAGGGGCGCGCTACAACATTTATTAGTAATTTGTCTGCACTTATAGAGTCGCAGAGTCGCGGTGCTTGTATTTTGTTGTTGTATAAGTTTACTTCTATTTTGAGTGGATTATTAAGTACCTCAAAAGTTTGAGATTATTAATTTCAAAATATAGAATCACTCGCTAAACAAGGCAGCAGCAGTAAAGGAGCATTAGTGTCAGTGTAATTAACAGTATTCTCGCTAGTTCTGAGCCTGCAACATATGGTCAACTAAATTTTTCTATTCTGTCTGCTCGTGTTTCCTGTTTCACGGTTCTCTTGAAGTGGATACTTTCGTTCGCCGCTCAGCAGCTTATCATAAGCAACTGTCTAACGGAAAAAGCTTGAAGAATCATAAGCAACTGAGCAAAGTGTCTTTTTTGTGCCAAGTTTTTGTTGTTGCTTTAGATATTTCAGTGGAAGGGAGTACACACAAGGCACGCATACATACGCGCAGTTTACGTTGGCACACGCGAAAGACACATGTACATAAGCAAAAGACACTTTCAGAAGCTAACAAACGGACAAAGAAAGCGAAAAAGAACTCTCGTTGATTGAACAAAGAGCACTTTGAAATGCCATTTCGATCGTGTCCGAGAGGCCACTCTTTGAGAGCTTTGCCAGTTTTTCTTGTCAATGGGTTGTATGGCGTTTCGATTCCGTTTAGCAACAATGACTGAGCTTTTGTAAGTAAAATGCTGCTGCGCTGTTGTTATCTTTTGCTTATGTAGTGTAGCTTAGAAAAACCTGCCAAAGTCGAAGCAGCGAGAATTTTACCCAAAGACGGAATGTACACTATAAACCAAACTTTATGCAGTTTTCATAGTAAACTTGGAAAACAAGAGAATTGTACTAGATTTGTTGAACAATACGTATAGAATCACACTTGTCTCATCTACTGAGAAAACTTCCTAAGTATTTTGAAAAAGCTTTTGTTCGTACACCTCATTCCTAGAAACAAGAGTGTTAATCTCGTCTAACTGAACAACTGAGCAAAGAGCAACAATTGAGTGAGCAACTGAACTAAAAAATTATGACCAATTATGTAAGAAACTGATTACCTAAGTTAAAAAAAACAACTTGTAATAGTCATAAGTCTGTGAGAAACTGAACCATAAAGAATAAGTATGTGAGTAAGCGAATAGAGAAGAATAAGTGAACTGATAAACAATATAGAACAAATTGGTGAAAAACTGCAGTGGAGCGCACTAAGGCAGAGTTCAAAACTGTTTACAATTGCGCTTTACCAGCCAAAAGCCAAACATCGCATAAGCTTTAGGAAGTATACATAAATTAGATGCTCAGAAAACTGAAATTATCCTTTAGGTCCAAGGCTTCTGCCATCTTAAAGCGTCATAATCAATGGAAAAAGATGTTGAAGATGTGAATCGGCAGCAAGTGTTTTCCATAGCACGTGAAAAGCTGATAAACTGAACCAAAAAGAGCAATTCAGTAAGGAACTATTAATGATTTGTCTATGATTTCTTTATACAGCCAGTGTGTAACTTATTGCTTTAAGTCAAAGAGCCGCTCGTACAGCTCAGTAACTCAGCAGAAGTATTCGCACAATTGACAAATCCCTAACTAATAACACAATCGCGTAACTGTTAGGAACTGAACTTAATTAAGGTTTGGTTGCTGGTTATTAAAGGCTAGACCTTTGTACCTCATACATGGGACAGCTGTAATTATAAATATACTCGTCCTTATGCAATACAAGTGATACATTTGTTTCTTATATACTCAGTTGTTAGATTGTATTACATCTCTTACTTGTGCAACTTCCTTGCCTATTTGTATTTAGTGTAGGTGTTGCTCTTCCTTGCTAAATAAATATATTGTGTTTATATTTATACTTTCTTGTGTCATGATAGCTTTACATTTCGCATAGAGGATTACTCTTGGGTCGATCATGGCTTCTCACTGGTCATACAAGTGAATGTTAGGCAAAATTTTTTGCGTGGATTTTCGATGTGGATTTTCGATTTTACATTAGTATTCTGTGCGTAAGTGTGCATCTTCCTTGCCTCCTCTCCACATATGTGCATGCAGGGGTGGGAAAGGCACTTTTTCTTTAAGTGGTCTCATATTCAAGTGGTCTCATATTTTGTAACGTCTTCTGGTGGTTCACATACTCTCTTATGAACCAGCCAGTAAAAAGTGTTTTCTCCCAAACTCATCCCATTGTAACAAACACAACAATTCATTTCATTGCTGACCAAGCCATTGACAGGCCCAAAATTGCAGCTGAGTTTCAGCTAAGGATTTAGCCTGCCAAAGTAAAAACCACATAAAAGGGGTGGCGGCTAGGTGGTTAGCTATAGACTTATAATTAAAGTCAAAACGTTGGAAAACTGTCAAAATGTCGCGTCTGAAGTGGTAAAAGTCGCGACAAGCATTTAATTAACTTTAAAAGTGTCGCCCAACTCACATGTGTGCGCCCTCAAAGCTGTTTCAAGTTTTTGGTCTTGTGCTTAACCCAAAAACACTTAAATTTAATCACTTGCAACAAAGTTAATGCCGCACACACACACACACACACACACACAGAGTGAAAGAGAAAAAAGAGCAAGACTGAAATCTCTTGCCGAGTCACGTTAGCAACTCAATTTGCATGGCGCTTGCTGTTTTGAAGCAGTTTTTGTTTTGATTTGATTTAGTTGCAGCGAGGACCATGGCCAGTTTATTTTGGGTTTTACGGGTACCTGCCAAAATATTTACATAAAAATCTACACACCACGAGAAGTTTGTGTTTTTTTCGCTGTTGGTTTTCACTTTTGTGGCTTGGGGCACACAAATTGATGCAATTTTTCGCAAGCCTTTAATCCGCGTTTGAATTTAAAGTGACAGCCGAAAAGTTTGTGCACGTTTCATTTTAAAACTTTTGGCCTTAAGTAAATAATCCACAAAGAGCTTGTTGTTCCAGCCTACTGCCATGCATGCTAATGCCGATTCATCCAGATCTGCGAGTCAATAAAGTGTAATAAACGGTCAAAGGGCCATGGCCCCTAGTCAAACATAGTCATTCATTTTAACTACACTCACAGAGGAGAGGAGAGGCGGCTTCTATCCTGGGCTTTAATTGAAATTCACAACCTTTGCTGATTTGTAGCCACACGGGGCGTATGCGTGACGCCAGCCAAGCGAACCACACACTGCTGCTTGAATTTCCTGCGGCAGCGTAGAAGAAGAAGAAGGTCCAAGAAAAAATTCACACCCCGCAGCGGAAGCGTGCCTAAAATGTTTAAGCATTTGGGGAATTGTTGCATGCAATTGCTGGAAAATGTTTCACACGCAAGGCGACGACGACGACGAGGTCGACGAGGACGACGAAGAGCAGGTGTAAATTTTCAGCGCGCACAAATTATTTTAGATTATGTGTTTGGTTTGGGTTTGCTCTGGTTTTTGCGCGCAAACTGTTCTCAGGAAGTTGGAGTTTAGTTTTATATTTATGGAGCGCTAAGTGTGTGCGCCAGCAATTTCCCCTTCCCCCCCCCCACCACCTCACCAAAGTCCAAGGATTTGTGGTTGTCGCAGTCATTTGCATACAAAATTGTTGAAATGTAGATTACTCATACGACATGTGGGCCACCGACAATTACGAGCTTTGTTGGTTGGTTTGCAATTAGTGAAACTTTCAAAATAAGCAACAGAACTGAAAGTGTTTTGTGTTCCTTTAATGGTCAGAGAGCATTAAAAACCAATCAACCATATTGTCACATAATCAACGCACACAACAAGCTCATCAGCTTTTCCCAAGTTGGCACTGCCATATCCTTTTCTCTATTATGATTTTTTATAAACTCTCCTCTCTCTCCTTGGGATACTTTGCTATCATGTCACACACAGGGACAACTCTTTGCCAACATAATAGTTTTGCTTATGAAAACAAATTCAATTTTTGAGCTGCTTATGGAAATGTTTATGCAAGACGTGCGCACAAACTGTGTGGTGGGGATTGCAAAACTGTGATGGAGAAAATTAATGTCACATGACACACAGCAGAGTGTGAGTGAGTAAGAGAGGTGGGACGAACGCGACGAGTCACAAAAACAGCGAAGGAGGACGGACAGGGCGTGGCTGAAATGCAGTCAGATAAACAGGCAAACCGAACGAAAGCACTGCGGGGCGGAACGAGGATGACTTGGTGTTGTTGTCATGACTCTTGGCATATTTTTGCAGCTTCAGTACAGTCTCGTATCGTGCAACCTAAGTTGACTCTAACAAATTGAAAATCATTGAACAGGGGAAGGGGCAAAGTAAAATGCCTGCCTAAGCCAACTGGGATGCACACTTTACAATGTAAGCAAAATGAACGGGGCGGATGGATAGCTTAGCTTAGTGAAAAATATTGTAGCATACATTTAAGCAAATTGCAATTAAGGTGCGCCGGGAAACCAACCGCAACTGTTGCCAGTTGGTTCTTCTTGCCATTTGCTGCCTGACAAAGTGTGCCAATATGCCACAAAGTATGCAACAATTTGCTGCATAAATACTTTGTACGCCCCCGAAGCGTACGTGTGTGTGTGAGCCACATGCTGCTGCACAATAAACGGCACATAAATGTAGCATATGCCGAATGGTTCTAGCTTTTTTAATGGCATTTTGTGTACACACACACACACACACACACAGTCAAGTCAGCCAACTGTTCTATAGCAATTTTTCAATGCACTAGTCTGGAAATGGAATACCCAAAACAAGGTGGTTTTAGGTCGACTAGGTATTCTGGCTTACATTGGGTTTTATGGTTATTTGGTTGATGCATTGTTATTGAAGAGGGGTTGACTCTTATATTTCAGGTATAGCCCCCATTTTCAGTGTAAACATGAATTTGACAGTGTCCTGTGTGTGAGCAAAAACACAACGTTACCAAAAACAGCGCCTGAACGGTTTTCTAATTTGTAGTACAATGTTCTTACTTTAAAACCAATTTTTCTCCTATTCAGTTTAATTTTAATTATATCAAGAACATTTAGAACAGGGCTGACCAGAATGAGCTTACGGCTGCGTGAAAACAAATACAAATGCACAAAATATATCTTAAGCAAGAACCACAAGAAATAGAAACCAAATTTTTGGTGGGTGTGAGAGGGAGGAGTCCTCTGAACATATACTAGCACACGCAGAATAAGCTTACGGCCGCGTGAAAACAAATAAAAACACACAAAATGTATCTCAAGCAACAACAAGAAATAGAAACCACATTTTGTTTGTGCGTTCGGCCACTGCAAGAGAGGAGAGCGCTGACTACGCGTACGCAACATTGTTGTTGTGTTCGAGTTTGCCAGAGACTTAGGAGAGAGAGAGAGACGCATATGATGATGTTGTTGCAGGTCTGCACTCGCCAACAACAAAACCTTAGCTCGGAAAGAAAGAGAGGAGAACAAGCATACGAAATTGTTGTTGCTTTATGTAGGCTTATGGCGCGGGTGCCCCATATAAGCGCCAGCTATTCCTTAGCTTTAAAACAACAAAGAATGCGTGGCTTGGGCACCCCTGTATTAGAGCATACATCGTTAGTGATCAAAGGGATCCTATGTAAGATGCAAACTGAAGTCATTTCTACTGATTTTAGTAAGGCTTTTCAATTCTTGCTGCTTCTTAAGTTTTATTGGTTTTACAACCAACCTTCCTAGCTGGATGGTTGATTACTTAAGTTCTAAAACGCAAAAAGTTCTATTTTGTAATTCATTTTCTAAGCTAATTTCTGTGTAATAAACAGACTCCTTGATGAAGGCAACAAAGTTTCCGAAACGTAAGTAGTAGTAGGAAATCGGAGTAAAAATATGCGTTTTCACTGCGGGAAATATGACGGCCTAAGACAACCCATATTATCATCACAATTACACAACGAGAACGGCCCAAAACCAAATCATCACACTAATCTGGATTACCTCTATCGTACCCCAAGGTGGTCACTTAAGTCTATGCTTTTTACTCTCTTTATAAATAATCTTCCTCCAGTCTTGATGCCAATGATGTGAAACTATGTTTAACATAATGATTTGGTCACAATGTGACTATTTTAGTGACCTTTTGATTACCAATCATAGAATTTTTTAGCGGTCTCTGGTCAATAAGTTATGACACCCACAACACCACAAAGGAGGCAGGTTGATCGTAAAGGTATTTCATGAATCGACACAACTTAATCATCAGCCTTCTTTGCCTTTCTTCAAGGAGCTGGCAGAGGCTACTTCATGACAGAATTGCTATGACCGCTTGGGCAAATTCATTGAACAGCTTTATTCCTTCATTTCGATTCATTTTATGAACTGGTTTTTTCCTCTTACAAGAAATATTAAAGTGGAGGCTTTACTTTACTCGAGAAAGTAGTCAAAGGGCCATCAGATCACTTTTCTTAGTCAACTCCAAGCTGAAGACTAGCTACAAGGATAACTTAATGTCGATAAGGGACAAATTCAATGCCGGAAAGTACAAAAACCTTTGTATATTTCGCATAAAAAACTGGTTCAACGCCATCCAACAAGTATTTAGAACTACCATCTAGCCACGTTTAGCAGTCAACATCAGCTGAAACCCTAAACTCCTAACCACGGGCAGGAGCGACATGGCCGGATAGGAAGGCAAGACTTAAGACTGCACCAGTCATTTAGCAGTAGCTCCTAAACTCCAGTAGTTAGGTCAGATTTCATCTGAATATGTTTTCAAAACCTTGGAAAATTCGTAAAATGACGGAAAATGGTAAAGATCCGGCTCGAAGGACCAAAAAATGTATAGAATTATACACCTTTTTAAGTGAGCCTGGTGGTAAATTTGTATTTATACTGAATTTCTCGTGCGAGCCATCTTGCTTTTATTTAGAATATTTTCTCCCTTAACTCTAATCTCAACTAACGCTGTATTTGTAAGATACATGCGTGTGTATAAATGATCTGCGTTGGTCACAAGGGTGGTTTTTCACACAATACACCCAGTGTTTTCCACCGGATGACGTCTTCAAGTGGTGTCTTGGCTGGGCTGATCCTGTGTCACTGTCGCTATAAATATTTAATGCTATTACAAAAGGTGGCATGTTTATGACATAGGCGACATAGGCCAAATATTTAGATATGAGATTTACACTATGTGTGGGCCGAGTTGAATATCATGTTCAAGTGTGAACAGAAGTCATCGAGCCGCCTTTAAAACCGAAAAGCTTTGAACCAGCTGTTACTGGTTGAAAGTCAACTCAATTTCAGCTTTTGATGCGGTCACACTAATTAAAATGGCGTTTTCCGCTAATCACCTTATCTTCGACATGTTTCCGTTTGATAAATGAGGTTTTGTGCCAATTGCTGTCGCCCTACAAAATGCCATTTTCGCCAAAGGCGACTCGCCTTATTCTTAAGAAAATTTTTCTTAAAAATAGAAATTGTGTTCCTGCTTTTATTCTAAATTTCTTCCCTTGACTCTACTCTTAACTAAGTTGTGTGTAAAGCAGCGTTGGTCAACGAGAAAGATCACAGCCGGTTCACATGCTTTTCTGTGCTCACCAACGAATCCTCTTTGCTTGTTCTATTCTGCTTTATCAGCTAAAGACTTCTCAAATCGCCGCTGTTAAGCCTGAAAGGCATATCAGTTCGGGTAGATTTACATTCTGTTGAACCTATGGTTAAGTCTTCTCCTCGATTATAAACAGCAAGTCGCAGGAGTCGGCAAAAACAAGTATGGTATAGGCTAGCGCCTGACTTCGGCCACCCGTGACTAAGGGCTGGCTGGGCCTGGTCTAGAGAACTTTATAAAGCTTTCTAAACGTCGTTGGTTTAAGTGTGCTCAATACACAACCAAACACAATGACAACCAAAGCCGTGTTTTCAATTCCACAGAATCTAGTACTAAATCCGGAAGTGGAATAGAAAACATGGCAGAACTTATTTTTTCTAATGACTCACATATGGCTCTGTACTTTTTGTATTGGATTGATTTCGCTGAGCTGGTTCTATTATGGATTTAGTTAAAAATGAAATTCGTTTTGAATCTTGATCTTAGGCTTGTACTTTATATATATCCGTCTCAACTTTTCACCCCTTCAAAGAAAAGATGCAAATCACATTTAATGCTTAATAATAACGCACACCGACACAAAAAAAAAAGAAGATTGAAATATAAATGCCTGCGAAATGCTTTCAGCTTGTCAAAAAAAGAAATCGCAGAGCATGCTCCAAAAGCAATGAGCCAATTTATATGCGACACGCGACACCTCCTGCTCCTGTTCCGGCCATTGAAATTAGCCCCAACCGACCCGATAAGCATGAAAAAAGAAAGAAAAGGATTGCGGACGACGACGACGACGAGTTGGTAAAATAAATTTACGCTTAATTCTCATGAGCTTAATTATATTTTACGGCGGATTTGAATAATATAAATGCATATAATTGTCTCGCTTCTGTTGGTGGAGCCGCCGCAGGGTTAAGGCAAACAAGCGTGCAAATACACACACACAACAGTGAAAACAGAGCCACAGGAACAAATACGTGGAGGACAACATAATTAGAAACGCAAAATGACATTTAAGTTGTGTTTGTTTGCGATATGTATGGAAAGGGGGGGGGAGGAGCAGCGCGCCTGATAGGGCTTTATAATATAATTCATAATCATGCACACAAGAAGGCCATATGGCCTGCCATATTTGGGTGTGTGTGTGTGTGTTTGTTTGCTTAGCAAATTGTCGCTGCTGCGACAATTTCCCTTGGCCTGGCCTAATTATGGCATGGACAAACAATTTTGGACTATGCTTTAATGGCATGCAAACACATGATTGCACACCCATATATATGTAGAGACTGCTGCTTAAGTGAAGAGTTCTTTGGAATGCACTTCAATATTTTTGTGTTCAATCCAAGTTCGAGTTTCTTTTTTGGACCAAGAGGCATTTGGGAATGTTGAGTGCTTTCAAAGACGCAAAAACTTGAGTGAAATTTTAGTACTCTGACTGCGATTGATATGTGTGAAAGGACCGAAATCTTTTACATAAGAATGTACCTTCCCCCTAAAATTATTGTTGTTTTTTGTTTAATAAACAGAAATTGCCCAGCAACGCTAACAAATCCCACACTTTGAGCTGCTTTGATTACATTTTATTTTGGTCGTCATTTGTTTTTGGCTCCCTCTGGTTTATCCTCGACACTCTGCGATAAGCATGGAGGGAAAGCGAAAATCGATAAAATGCGCAATTGTGAGACAATTTTGATATTGTAATTTGTTAGAGCTCGCGCGCCCTAGCCCATAATTTACCAAATTGCATGAAATCAAAAAAAAACAAAAATGAGGCGAACCAAAAAACATTGTAAAGTGGCAAACGCATTAGCAAAATGCCAAATTAATTACGTTCAACAAAATTATGGCAAAATAGTAGAGAGACTAACTAAAAAGTTGCCACCCGGCTGCAAAAATTAATTGCAAATTATTAGAAGTATGAACAAAAAAACGAGGGGCAGGCAGCAGCAGCAGCAGCAGCCGCTGCTGGCATAAATTAAGCAAATGCCTCCACTCATAAAAAAAAATATGAAATGGAACATTAAAGAAAATCATCAGCAACATTTAGCAGCCAACAGAGGGAGGAGAATCACACTTGAGGCTACATGTGGTCAATTACTTCTCGGCAATGTTGGAGTGCTTTGATGCAGAGAATTTGTACAAGTGGAGGGCAGTAGTTGAAAACTATTTGATTATGCGCCACATTTATGGCATAATTTGTATGCAAATATTAGCAAAAAAAAAAAAGTGGAAAGGAAAGGAGAAAGATGTGGAAACATCAACAGAGCACAGGTAAGAGTGTTAGATATGAAACCACCAAGAGCAGTATAAACATCTTAACTAATCGCACTACAAATTAAAGAGAGGTCCAGGCGATGAGGGCGAAACGGGCTATTAAAAGCCCATAGTACTAACAATTTACTTTGTTATATGTTAGTTTATGTGACAGATAATGCTATGTAGGAGATGTGAAATCGGCCGTTAATATAGAAAAGTTTCTCAGTGCTAAAGAGAAACAATCTACCAATATGTGATGCAATTAGGGAAAGTTTAAGAACGAATACTAGTTACAGTATTTAAAGTGTAAATCAATTTCAGTCTGAATGAGGCCAAAGCAGTTCGGCAAACGGAATAACAGCGTTGTCGAGAAGATACCATTAAGTGAAGTTCTCCCTGATGGGAGTAGACTTTTGAGAAAAAGATGCAAATACCACATGTTTTAAACATTTTGGCTACAAGTTGAGAAAGATTGACCGATGATAGTTGGCCAAATCATTTGCATACAATCTACCAATATGTGATACAATTAGGGAAAGTTTGAGCGCATTAGAAGTAATAGGATCAGGATATATACAATGTCAAAAGCTAAAAGTAGACATTAACCTTTTTAAGGAAACGGCCATAAACCAAATATCTATTAGCGAGACATGCATCCGTATTCTTTTTCAAGAAAAAGCTGTTAATCTAAAAAGTAGAGGTTTCAATTTGTATTATACAGATGGTTCAGTAACAATCCTACACACCAATGCGTCTTTTTTTTATAGTAAGTTATTATACAGACAAAATTTGATCATCTCTTTCATCTGAACTTTTTGCTACAGAGAAAGCATTAGACCATGCCATTCCTATAAATTTTTTCTCATGTTGCCATACTCAAAGACAGCAAATACGTTTTAAACAATGTCAACACATCATCAGACGGAAAATCCAGAAACACACGAAGATATTCGTAGTGGAAATCCATTATATTCCTGGCAATAGAGCAAAACGAGATTGTGCATAGAAGGGCAAAGGATACATACGCGTGAAGGAAATTTTATGGTAATAAAATGGAGCCTTAAGGATGCAATCTGCAACATATGAAGAAGTATCTAGGATCATTCAGAAAACGAACATGCTGACTTTGTGGCACAAAAATCCAGGGTATAATAAAAGCTTCAGCTACGATTAACAAACCTTGGTTCAAGGATAAGAAGTACAAATACAAGCGTAAAGAAATAAGACTAATATACAGTGGAAATGCTTTCGATAACCAAGATGCATGTGAAAAACGATAACAAATGCGATACTTGCAATGAATTCGATGAGGCTTCTTACATAATCGTTAATTGTGAAAAATATCGCATCGGTAACTTTATACAAGAAACATGAAATCAACATAGATTTGTAATTAAAATGAAAAACAAACTATAATCAGCTGTCGTGGCGATTTTCACTTTATTAATAAGTGGGCGGCCAAATAATCCCTCATTACTTACGGGTTTTGGGTAACATATAAACACTAAAAAAACAAAATGAGCAATTTCATTCGGAATTGAGAGCACGAAATCGAAACCGAATCGAAGCAAATCAACAAAGATGTATTGCATTTTGAATATCAATGGTTTGTCTGTACAGTACTGTTTCAAGGGCCTCCCGGTCATCTCATAATCAGACTTTTTCGCTGCCCTTTCATATCAAATTTTCACGCATTTGGTATGCAAGCTAGTAAAAGAAAACTCACAAAATCAAGGGTAAGCTAAGTTCAGTAAATTGTTGAATTGCACCAAAACGAACACGAATTAATTACATTTTGCGATTAAGGCTATTCTTTGAAGAATAAAAACCCCTAGATTATGATTTCAGAATTCATGTCAGAATTTTTCATTCCCGAAGATATTAAAGTCTGCACACGTAATAAACCTCTTCTGTCAGGTCATAAATCAAAAGGGCGTTTCAACCACAAAAAAAAAAAAAGAACACACAACTCATCCCAAACCATAAATTAATTCACAACAATAACAAAAAGATGAGCTGCAACCGCAACCATAGACCCAAAAAGACATGACCAAAAATACAATTTGTGTCGTTTGCATTTTATGGTAATTCAATAAATTGAAAATGACAAATTGTGTCATGTTGTTGCGGTCATTGGAAATGGCAGGCCAAGGGGAGAGATGGTTGGACAGGAGCTTAATTAAATCTATGTTAAGCAACAATAAAAGTTGCAAATGAATTTAAAGTTGCAGCAGCTTCTCGCCCGCTCGCTCTCACATCAATCAATCAAAGGCGATCAATCAAATTGTTGTCAACATGAAGCACACGGGGCTCGCAGCAGCAGCAGCAGCAGCAGCTGCCTCTCGCTAGATGGCGTGTCGAACAAGAACAATGTCGTGACGACCATTAACCGAGCGCTAATGGACACCAACCCAAGCCCTTCTTTACTCCTCTCTTCTTTGGGTAGGTGGAGAAACTATTGAACCAAAAATATTGTAGTTAGTTGCCTTTTGCAGAAAAGTTTGCCACTCCGCACGCAATATTGCGTCGATTATCTTCAATCAAAAGCATGTGATTGATGACTGCGACGACTGGCCGGATGGCAGTAGCATCTTCATGCAGCTTTAAATTTATTTACCAAACTATGCGTATGGAGCAATCTCCGGCAAGCTCTTAATGCCATGCAATTCATCAGCAATGTCATGTGCGGCTTTAATGTTTGCAGTTTTGATTACATTTCCAATTGATAATAAGCTCTTTCTTGACAACTATTCTGTATGTGTAAATAATCCTTTTGAAGTGCTGGGCTCACCATTGAACTATTCTACTTCCTGGGGGTGGTGGAAAATTGAAGGAAAATGGCATAAATTTACAAGCGATTTCAAAAGGGGTTTTTATCGGTACAAATCTACCGGGTTTACAAAGGTTTGCACAAGAAAACAAACGCTAAGCTTTCAAAAAAAACTGCTATCAGATGGAAAACCATGAAAAGGGTCATCTCATTATGCCTTGTGTAAATGCAACTCGATTTGATGATGGCGTTATGTGTAAACGGCAATGAGGCCTGTAATGAACTCCCACGATCCGTCGTTATGAACTCATTTAAACATCTGTTTTTAAAGCTCGACGAAATAGAATTTATAATTTACCGGACGATTATTTTGTGGGAGAGAACGATATCCGAAGCGAACTTTTTGAAATAGTAGATGAAATGGCAAATGCCGAAAGCATCGCGAACAAGTACAAGTAATGAGATCTTGATTTTGCGACGAATTACAGAAAGAGCTGCTCTCATTTTGAATTAATAAAGCTGCTTATTTATCTATCTAGAAATCAGAAACCTGATTATACACCTTTTTTCTATATAAGCAACTTTTTCTACTTAAGAAAGTTTTTTGTAAAAATTGGTTAAGATTAGTTGCATGTACAGAATGTTTACTGTATATCAACAAATAATGCTAAACACTCACACTGGATGTTCAAAATAAAGAACATCTAGCTACCATTATATTAAGAAATCATGGGAATTTTTATTCTAAATAAATAGACTAGATGTACGTTTCCGAAAAATGAAGTTAAATCAAACGTTGGAGACGGATCGTATCGGCTATGTAAGCTACCAATAATATAGTTTTTTCTGTTTTAAAGGCTTGTACTCAGATCAACAAGCTCATAAATAAAAACAATGTTCAAGAGGAACGTTGCTCTTCAAGTACATCCCGAGAAGGTCTTAATCCAGACAGGATCTGGGAGATGTGACACTCGACAACTCATTCTGCGTAGATGTAACTGAGGAAGAGAGGTAGTTCAGTCGGAGCATCGTAGCGGTGCCATTAGTAAAGATCCCACAAATAAGTTAGGTTAGGTTAACTTAAAAGTCCCTCTGGCAGCCACACATAGGCCATCAACTGATTCGTTTTGTTTAAAGCCATCGCGATGTTGTATATAAAAGCAATTCTGCAAACCTCAAAGATTCTGCAGAAGGTTCGTCCCGGACTTTTGAACGGGCTGGAACAATGGCTCATTTCTTTTTAGATTACTGAGCCAATGTTGCCTTTATTATTGGTAAATGTCAGTAAGCCGGTACAAAATATATGTTGAGGTCACATCCAAATTTCCCGTCAATAAATACAAATCATACTTCTAATTCCATACCTTTCTTTTGCTTTTTCATTTTCTAGAAGTAATTAAATTTATAACAAATTTGAATATGATTTGCTTAACGCATCTTCTTCACGCAACAATGCTGTGATTGAGTACTAAAAAACAACAATGAGGGTGTTTTAAGATGCCCGGCACGAGCGACGATACATCCGATTGCATATTTAAATACTGGCTAAAACTGAATTTGTTTTTTCGATTCGTTAGGATAAACTCAATCTTAAAATAGAAAAATATATAACTAGTTTTAATCAAATGGACTTAGGGCCGATATCTCTTCTTCCAGATAGCTACTATGTGTCAGATAAACTCACAATTCAAGGCTCGTAACTCAGAACGATGTATAAATATGAACATACACGTTGGATCACATAGCGCCGCTCGATGCGATTGCGTTGTGAGTTGAATATATTCAGCTCTGAGTTTTGTTGATTAAATGTGAGTAAGAATTTGTGTATGAGCCAATCAAGAAACGTGATTTTTGCAGTTCTCTGGTCCACACACAGCGCATTTCAAGTGGCTCTCTCGGATGGTCCTTTTAACCCTAATTAAATTTAAAGTTACAAAGATATATAGTTATATGGATTCTAGCAGCATACGAGCATCAAAGCAAAGCCAAGGAGTTTCTAATTATAGGAACTACTGTGATAAAAGGAATTTTCTGTCGTTCTGAGTACTGGACAAAGTGAATCGATATTCGCGGAAACAAAAGTTTTAAACATCTAAATTTTGGTTCTCTCTTCCTAAAAACATAAAACCCAGCCATATTTGTATGAAAATTCAAATTCAATTATTATTTACACAACTAATTGAAGTAATTTTGGC
This sequence comes from Lordiphosa magnipectinata, assembly GCA_037044535.1. NCBI lineage: Eukaryota > Metazoa > Arthropoda > Insecta > Diptera > Drosophilidae > Lordiphosa > Lordiphosa magnipectinata. Next base: position 393,212 of record JBAMBO010004134.1, on the reverse strand, counting down.
TCCCAGCGGCACAAAATTGTAATTACTAAACACCAAAGTCATCTGCATTTCGTGAGTAAATATTAGCCCCGAAAACAAAAGAACGACATACGCGAGAAACGTTGCCAATCAACAAAGTAAGCCACCACCAACAAACAGTAGGGCAAATAATCATTTGCCTAGGGAAGGAGAGCGCGCGCGAACACTCATCAACCTCATCCTGGCAACAGAGCAAACAACTACTTCACACCTACATGGGCTAGAAATTAAGCAACCAGAATTGTATATATATGCATATATTTTTCCTGTCCCCCCAAACCTAAACAGCTGCATTCTCACACACACACTAAACAAACAACCAAGTCAAGTTTGCTTTTTGCATAGGAAGGGGGGGGGGGGGGGATGGGTTGTGGTCAAGGGAAAGCCGGAAAATGTAAATGCTTTTATGTTAACATTAACTAAGTGATTTGACGACTTTTGCCCCTTCTTCCTACATATCATAAATCATGAATGATCCCTTGGAAAAACAACTTTGAGCAACGAGAGATGCCATAAATATGCCAAGAGGCCACAAAACTTAAAGAAAAAATGCCTCATTGGTATTTTTATGTATTTTTAAGTGTTTTGCCATCTTCCCACCTGCAAAATCATCTTGTGCGACATCTGCTCTGCTGCTGCTCTGGTTCTGACGAGTGCGAATGCTGCGAGTGGGCGTGGCAATTCTCGTATTGGGCAGCCTCAAAAGCGGAACATTTAAAAATAAAAGCACACACACAAGAGAGAGAAAACTCGACATTCACTCGTCGATTTGGATGGTATTTTTAGCGGGCATTTTCCTTTTCTTTGCCACCCGCCTTCTTGCAATTAAAATTAATTTATTTGCCAATTATTGGCCATTGAAAGCATTTATTTTAATTATGGTGCAAATTTGTTTGTTGTGTGCTCGCATTTCCGGTGCCGGAGAGGGTGGGGGGAGGAGTGTATAAAATTATTTAAATGGCCATTTCATAATTTAATGACATTTTCAGATGAGTTGGGCGTAGATCATTTTGTGTTGGCCGATTAGGAAAAACATCTGCGGCAATTTGTTGGAAGGTAAATGAGTAGAAGATTTATGAAAGTAATAACTTAAAAATTATGTTTATTAGCCGCGTTTACCGAAGAATATTGTCCAAGACAGCAGGTCTAAAATAAATACCAAACGGAAAGCATTTAGTTCACGTTCGAAGTATTTCAATTAAATAGTTTTATCGCTCATTAAGTTTGCTTTTATTACTGGAGCAGACGTGGTCTGGGGATGCCACTGGACTGGAGAAAAACTATTCACCAGGAAAAAACCTGGTGTATAGAATTATACACCTTTAAATAAGCACGGTTGAAAATTTGTATTTGTACTGACTTACTCTTGTGAGCGATCTTGCTTTTATTTGGAATATTTCCTCACTTAACTCTAATCTTAACTAACGCTGTATTTGTGAGATACTTGCGTGTGTATAAATGATATGCGTTGGTCCAAACACCACGCATTTCAAGTGGTGTCTCTGACCCTTGTCAACATATAATGATATGTTTATGATCTGGACTTTGTGTAGTGAATATGATATTTAACGCTAAGTGAGGGATCGTGGCCGAGTCTCATGTTCAAGTTTGAACACCAGGCTTCTTGCTACAGGTTTACGTCTAAGTACTGAATCTATCAGTGCTGAATTCAGAGGTGAGAAGTAGGAATTGCTCCAATTTGCGACTGTTTTCAGTACTATCCATGAAACTGACCCAAGAAGACAGTACCGAAATGCATACCATGACTGAATAGCATGTAATGGCGCAGCCATTACCCCGTACTGAAGGGTAAAGTCACACATTGCCAAAGTTCGATTCACTGTCACATCACTAGACATGCCAGCAAGACCTTTGCTATGACTTTATATTACGAGATACATATACTACGTTTATGCTAACAGTATCATGGTTTTATAAATCACGCTTTTTAAAAGCCGTCTGTTTAGGCTTTTCATTAAAAAACCGGATACTTCTGTAGTCAGTATAAAAAATCATGGTTTTTCTCAAAAACATGAGTCAAAATATGTGTGTGGCAAAATATCATGATTTGCTGTTTATGCTTGCATATTTTGTTAAAATCTGGATTTGAAATCATGATTTTTTGCAAGCATAAACACAGTACTATTGAGTGCCCATAGGAAATTACAGTGGTTAGAGCGAGACGCATATGACGACGAATATGTGCAAATGCACTCAGAGAGCCTCCTGGTGGTCGTCCAGAAATGGTCATTAGTACCAGATTTAAACATCGCGACATCCATAAGGCGACCAGAAAGTCCCCTGATCAATTAACGCCAAACCAGATTGCTCATCGAGTGTTCTAGACGTGCGTGCAATTCGAGGTGCCAACATAGACTCGGATCACCATTTTGTTGCAGCCAAAGTACGCACGCGGCTCAGTGTGGCACATGCCTCACGCTCTAGCACACGTCGAAAGCTAAATCACAACGGACCTCTGATGCCTACACAGCTAAACTCAATCAACTGTTAAGGGAAATCTCGCCATTCCCTTCTGGTGTATGCGAACAGTGGCATCATATATCACACTCCAAGAGTACTGCTAACAAGGAGATACTCGCCGAGCACCCTCGAAAGCAGACTTGGTATGATGAGGAGTGCCGCTGCGCTACTGGAGAGAAAGACGCTGTCTACAGGAGAACTCTGCAGATGCTTTGCGTGACGGGCTGACGCACCGGCAACAACAAAACCTTCGCTCGCAAAGAAAGAGTGGAGAGAACGCATATGAATTTGCTGTTGGTGGTCCCGTATACGCTCCAGCTATTGTTTTGCCTAGAACAAAAACGAATGCGCGGCTTGCGGAATAGGCTTGGGCACCCCTGATCTAGATTTTAGATTGATTTGGTGTTTGTGTGTCTATTTTGTACTTAATGCTAGCTATAGGTACATCGTACTTGAGTTAGGAACATGCTTTTCACACACAATTCTTAAATAACTTATTTTTATGGTGGATGGATAAGTTTTACCAACACTTAGCTCTATTGTGAAGTTGAGAAATCAGATCTTGTAGATTTCTAGGTTTCTATATACACACAGTTTACTATTTACAATGCCGATATCCATTTATATACAGATATCCTAATCGTTCAGTCTATCAGAGGCCTGTTACGAATTCCCATCGTTTTCAAAAAGTAGGTCAAGTTTCGATTAACAATCTGCGCGCACGATTTGAGGGTATGCTTATAGATCTCAATGGTTGCCATGAATTGGCCACTCAAGTAGATCGCGCTAGACTTTTTCTGGTGGGGCTTATTGAAAAGTAGCAGTCAACCGATAACCTTAAAGCAGAGCCGGTCACCGGCGGCGAAAGTCCTTTGTGGTTTTCACATAGACGCAAGCCGAACTAATGAGTGTGTGAATCGTTGAGCACAGAAAAGCAATTAAATTGACTTTGGTCTTCTGTGCTCACCAACACAAAAATTTTTCTGTCCTCTCCAACTGTTCGTCCCCGCCTGAAAGTCAACAAAAACGAGGGCATTTCGCTCAAATTCAACCGTATTCAAGCGGCAGTCATTAAAAATTAAATCAACCAATTCGATGCCTTTATAAGTCTCTTACATAGCTCATTTTTGTTTTGTTTTGGGCTTGGGCTATGTATAAACATTGTCCAAATGCAGTATATTTACATAGCTCACTGTAAGTACTAACCACAAACCGAATGAATAAATCACACGAGCAAGTCACATCCCAATCACTTACTCAGTCGCAGTCAAAGTCACAGGCAAAACAGGCCACCTGGTCACACTGAAAAACATGTGTAGCTGTCGCTGTTGTCCGAAACGAGGTTCGCGCCAAAACTTCAACAGAGACGCGGCGGGCGTGGGATGCAAGCTGGTCAACATTCGAAACAATACATACAATTTGTATAATTTGCTTATTGTTGACACGTGTTGGACCATGTTTGTAAACAAATACGCACAAGGACACACGAAATCATATGATTAAGCAGCACGTCGTCAACAATTAAAGCCCGACACTCGACTAATTGCAGTGGCCAGAGCCTGTTTGTTGTGCAAATTTCGGTTTTATTCAAAAATTGAATTAAAACTGGCCCGAGGCTCATGACCGTCTGAAATTTCAACAAAAGTGGAAATTCTGAACATTTTTTTTTAATTTCTGTATTACCAAACTTTGGTGACATCATCATGATTGGAAATGCTGCAGCTGCCTCTCAATGGGGCACTAAAAACAAAAGGGCTCCAAGACCATCAACCTCTTAAACGCATTACAGGCCAAGCACATGGCAATGAATACATATAGATAAATTTCTATGGCCTTTCAAGTGCTTGGCTTTCATATTGACGTTTTGAATGAAAATTGCGTGCATAGAAAATTATGCAAATTACTAAAACAAAAAACAAAAAAAAAATACCAACAGAAACGTGAAAATCTTGCAAGATATAAACAAAAGGAAAATGCAATTGAAAATTTAAATTGCAAAAATTGTTTAAACGCACACCCCAAAATGCTCCACATTGAGATGCGAATTTAGCTCTGGGCAGCGTTTGATGTTATGTGGCGTTTTCTGGCCCATCAGGCTGCTGTTGCTGCTGCTGCTGCATATGGGGGGCAATTAATTTTAACCATTTGCATTTTATCACAATAAACTTTTGGTGTTCAACTTTTGGCTCTAGGGCTAGAGATTGATTGATTTGTTTGTCGAGTATTTGTTGTGGATTTGTCTGTGTGTGGGGGTGCATTGTGTATTGTTTAAAAAGTGCTCTAGTTTCAAATGTACTTACGGCTCTCAAGCATAACAACATTTTCGGGTATAGAAAACAGCGACTTACCTGTAAAGAGAATAATGGGAAAAAATGCAATTTAATAATGTATTCCAGGGGTTACACAAATTGGCAAAAAAAAACAATTTAAACAGTGAGTGAGTAGTAGAATAATTCAATTTGAAGAACTGTATTTAACAGAGTTTAGCGACAAATGTTGTGTGGAGGAGAGAGATAGAGAGAGAGGGGGAAGGGGAAATATTTTCATACTTAAACTAAGCAACCTTTGCTTTTTCCCTCAACTTTTTTTTTTTTTCTTAGAATTTTTTTTGCAACTTCCCTCGCTTACCGTTTGTTTGATAGCAGCCCGTATTGTAGACACCGTTCATTGGCTGACGCTTGCGATACACATTCGGATTGCCACCGAGCACACTCAGCTGGCCAGCGGGATTGCCGCCCATCATTACACCGGCCAACGGCTGGACATAATTGTAGTTGCTCTTACCGCCAAATTTGCGCGGTTGCTGGACAATCGTGGCGTGCAGCAACTGTTGCGGCTGCGGCGGCGGTGGCGCCTGCTGTGGCAAAGCTTGCGGCTGCGGTGGCTGCCACAAATAGGCGCTGGCATTGGCATTTTGGTTATTCATGACAAAACGCAAGAAGTCCACGAAATATAACAATCAAAAAACGGGAAAAAACTCAACGAAAATTTTTAAACAACGCGTTAACACACTTTGCACTTTCTTTACTTTAGTTTTTTTGGTTTTTTTTTTTTTTTTGCAGTTTTTAATGTTTTTTATTATTTTTGTGTTTGCCTGGAGCACTTTACGATAGGACGTTTCACAGTCGAATGAGTTTGAGGCCAGAATTTTCGTTAGGCATAACTAAAAGTGACTACTAGATGATGGCAAAGAGTCAGGATTTGACAAACTGAAACTGAAAAAATCTAAAGTGAAAATGGCAGCTGCCAGCTGTCAGCCAGGGTTGCCATTAAGCTTGGTAGTTGATAGAGTTGACACCGTGGCGTAAACAGTAAGAGATAGAGATGTCCAAATTTGACTGTGACTAGTTTCACTTGTTACTTCGATTATTTAAATCACGACTTTTGAAAATGCGCCTGTTTATGCAGATCACGATATTTCTGCAGAGAGATGCAAATTGTAACGCATTTAAATTGTAGTCGTACGACTTTTTCTGGGGCTACGACCTTTTAGTTGTTTATATTGAGCCTTTTTTTGTTTACTTTAAATTAAATTGAAATTTTGGTGTTAAAGCTTAGTACTCAGATAAACTAAATCGATTCCAAAGGGTGTCAAACTACATATAAAAAAAATCTTCCGTACCGAAATTAAAGATGTTTCACATCAAATGTAGAGGAAAGTTAATTTGCTAATTTATATACATAAAGGTTTTCAATGATTTTCGTCGAACATTCTTAGCTGAGTTATTCCCCAAACTCAGCAATAGATGGCACCACTACTTTGACCATTTGCTTGCCTGTTTGTTAAATGATTGATGATAAATTTTGAACAAACTTCCCAAAATTTTGTGGAAACCGATAATATACATAACTAGAAAGCTTAAAGACTCTACCATTGCAAACAAAAAAGTTTTTCTCAGTAGAACTACTTTTTCGACCGATCGTTTCTATGGCAGCTATATGCTATATTCATCCGATTTGGATCAGTCTTTGCATTATTGTATGGTAGCATATAATATTGATCAGTAACGAGTTTGGAAGCGATAGCATTGAAAACAAAAAAGTTTTTCCTACTAGGACTTTTTTCAATTCAATATTATGTATGGCAGCTATATTATATAGTTGACCGATTTTTATCAAAATTGGTGGAATTATGTAAAGCACAGAAAACTTATAAATACGCGGTTTGGGCACGTTTGCGTTAAGGACAAAAAATTTTTTTTAACTAAAACTACTTTTTCGATCGATAGTTCCTATGGCAGCTATATGCTATAGTCATCCGACTTAAATCAAACTTGGCAGAATTGTGTGGTAGCATGTAATATTGATCAGTAACAAGTTTGTAAACGATAGCATTGAAAACAAAAAAGTTTTTTCTACTAAGACTTTTTTCAGACGAATCTTTCGTATAGCAGCTATACTATATAGTTGACCGATTTTAATCAAACTCGGTGGAATTATGTAAAAGGATAGAAAACTTATAAATACGCGACTTCGGTCTTTTCGATCGATAGTTCCTATGGCAGCTATATGCTATACTCATCCGATCCGGTCGGTTCCAACAAATGTGCAGCGTCTTTGTACCAAAAGACTTCGTGCAAAGTTTGGTTAAGATAGCTTTAAAACTGACGGAGGAGATAGCATAGAAACAGACGGACATTGCTATATCAACTCAGCTCGTCATGCTGTTCAAGAATATTTATACTTTATGTGGTCGAAGATGCTTTCCTCTATGCGTTACACACGTCTGGACAATTTTAATTTACCCTCTACAAGGGTATAATACAAGGGTATAAAAAGGGTCTCGAAGAGTTTTCGTAAAATTCCGACAGGCCTTTTACGCTCAGTTGAACTCAGACCAACTAAAATTTCCGTTCCTAAGCGTCGGAAAGCTCATGGCGCTGCTAACTTGACAGTTACAGGCTCTTACTTGACGGACTGAAACAGCTGATTCAATTCCGGTGCTCAGAAGCAGAAAATATAGTTTGTAATTTCATGGAGCAATGAGTATTAGAGATAAAATTTGCGCTGCCTCGGTCAGCTGTTCGCTCTCACTTACGCTCTCTGGCTACATTTGAGAATGTGGCCGTCTCGCTCTAACCACTGTGATTTCCTATGTGGCACTATAAAGTATCTAAACAATGTTTATAAGGCACTATCGCTTAAGCCAGTCAAAATTGAGAGGCAGCGCAAATTTTATCTCTAATACTCATTGCTCCATGGTAATTTTTCCGACACCTACCTGTCGGAGTGTCAGCACCAAAAGTTCGACAAAAAACAATCGATTGGCATAATTGGAAACTAATGGTAAGATTTTGCATTGCCAATTGCATTCGTTATATTCAATTAACCAAAATCAAATGCAAGCTGCAAATCATAGGGGACAGTGCAGTGTGACCGTTTAACATTTGGTGGTATTTTGGTGTTGAAGGGTGGTATTTTGGTGGTGAACTGTCACACTGGACCGTACCCCCATGATGGAATAAGTATAAGGTGGTCTCGCCGGTAAAAAGCTGTCCCTTAGCGTATGCTAGCAATAAGTGTGAGTGAAAGGTACATCGTATAGTGAGAGTGAACGAAACGGAAGAAGAGTATAAGTAACCCTTAACAGGTCCGTGGGGTTTAAAATCTCATATTATAATACAAAGAGGTGAAGTGTTTCTATAGTTTTATTTTTAATAATTTAGAATTCGCAATTAATCGTTGTTTTTAATTTTGAATAGATGTTATATAGATATAGATATATATATTCAACACATTTCGGTGCATGAACGAATTTGACACCCGGTACATGCTTGCGGCAATAATTGCAATAACTCATTTTTTTTATTGCTACCTAAGGGTTAAGACTAAGAAAAAAATTAAGTAAAAAATCGTCCGTAGACAACCTTCCGCGTCAACAAGCAAGCATGCATGGAGCAATGAGTATTAGAGATAAAAATTGCGCTGCCTCTCAATTTTGACTGGCTTAAGCGATAGTGCCTTATAAACATTGTTTAGATAGTGCCACATAGGAAATCACAGTGGTTAGAGCGAGACGGCCACATTCCCAAATGTAGCCAGAGAGCGTAAGTGAGAGCGAACAGCTGACCGAGGCAGCGCAAATTTTATCTCTAATACTCATTGCTCCATGCAAGCATGCACTGAAGCTAAGGGACAGAAACGAGCTAGCGTCGGCTGCCGACGCGACCACCTTATACTTATTCCATCATGCCCTACCCGAAGTCAGATATGCCAAGCAAAATGGTTGTTAAGTTTGGTTTTTTCATCTAGCTTAGCCTTAACTTTTGCGAGAAACTCATAGATTTCCCCTATTGTCCATTGCACAGTGGTCAGAAAGCCCGAAAATATGGCATAAGCTCGAAATGTTGAGATATCGAATACAAATTTGGCACAGATAATGCTTCGACTAAATCCTAATTTCGGTACACCCACACGCACCACTACCTAGCATACTAGCCCATTTGTAGTACTTACGCTTTCTTAAGCTTAAGCGCAGTAATATAGCGAATTTCTTTTTTGAAGTTTCAAATAGTATATATACCGATTTTAAAAGATTCTTTCCATATTTATTATCGATCAAATCGGTTCAATATAGCTTTTTGAAAAAAGATCTTGAATTTAAAGTGTTTTTATTACTTAGTAGAACATTTTAATTTGTTTGCAAAAACATGATTCCCTTTGTTTGATATTCGCTGTAAAAATACATTAACTACAATTGGACAGACACAACATAACACTCAATATCAGCAAATCGGAATATAAAGCATATATTTGGCATACCGGTGCAAACATTTTCCATATTTCCAAATTATTCTCTCTTTAATGGATAAGCTACAGCACACGTGCAAAGACTATCAACCGATTTTCTTTAATTCAGGAGTGCACCTAATCAGTTGATTGAACTTGTGAATGTACAACAGAAAATCAATTAGATTTCGAGTTACAAAAACGTGAAATATCGGACTTTATGCCAATTTTTTAGGCATTCTGACCACTGTGCATTGGCTTAATTTGCTAAAAAAAAAGTTGTTGCCAGATTGTTTTGTATTTAAAAAAGCTTAATTTTTCTCTACAACCTGTTCTCATTTCCAAATTCGATTCAACGAAATAACCAAAGCTAGGTACTCAGACGCTGACAAAACCGTCAGATCAAGAATTGTTTGATTATTTTCAGAGCCGTTCTAAGAATGTAGTGTGACCAGGCAATAGCAAAAAGTCAGCTGTTGTTTGTTCACAAAATAAGCGGGATAAATCAAATAAACTAAAAGAGTTTAAAAAATTGAAACTGGAAGTCACTATGTGAAAATCAGACATCATAGGCAATACCAAGTTTTTTGTGTGGAGGCATTTTGTGTGGGGCTGAAGTTGGTTGTTGGCTTTTTGGTCTGGTCAAGCTAAATCAATATTTTTTCTTCAAACTTCAAGATTTTTATTGCTTTTTGCACCGAATAAGAAGTCATAAATAAAAAAAGTTTCTGTTAGTAAAGAAAAACAGCAAAGTAAATTAAAAGAAAGAAGGAAAACAACTCTTTAAAGTGCTTTTCTTTTGTGTGGCAATGCAGAAAGGACCACAATCCACACCCACACCTGAACTGTTTCCACTCTACTCACTTTGCCTTAATTTTGGCATACAATTACCGAGGTTTTTATTTCCGAGGGTAATGCATTTGCCGGTGTTGCCACTTAATGCAATTTTGATGTTATTTTTCAAGCACCTTTTTGTGTGAGCCAGGGAAAAGGGGGGGAAGAGACAACTAAATAAAAACTTTTGCGGTTAAAGTTTTATTGTACAAAATGCATTGCAGAAATGGACTTCTCACTTGCATGGAATTTTTGGCACTTGCCACAATGGCCACATTACACGCTCCACCCCTTGCACTCACACACACACACACACATTAACACATTCCTGGCTTTGTCGAGTCATTCTCTGTGCGCGCTGTTCCATGGACTAAGAGAAAAGGAAAGCACGGAAATGGGCATAGCCACGGCTTTTTGGCACCAGCAGCCTGCCTGCAGCTTTGCCATGTCATGTGGCAATATTTCTTTCTTTCTACAGCTGGCAAAAAATTGTCTTTTGTCTAGGAACTGCAAATGTTTTTGTTATTTGGTGGAGAAGCATTTAGTGTGTGGCATTCAATCAAAGACAGTTGGAATTAAGCAGCTAAAGCTAAGTAAAATGTCGGAAATCTAAAGTTGGTCTTGAATTGTAAAAATTTGCAGGAAAATATGACAAAAGTCAATGCAAAAAGGTTTTTTTTAAAGTTATTCAAAAAAATTCCCGTATTCAAGCACTTTTGAAGCCAATTAAACAAATTAATTGTCTCTTGCACTTTATTATTTGATGCCTCAATATTGACAATAAAACTTATATATGAATCCTTTGATAAATTTAATTACTTCTTCGTATTTGTACGCTGCTTACTTGTGGTGACACTTCAATTTCATTTGTCTGCAACTTAATTAATTCCGTACCATTTACCACTCCTGCCATTTTATACCTTTTGTACCAATTAAACTTAGATTATGGAAACTATTTTACATTACGCAGACACACACACACAACTGTGAATCTCCTAGCACCGTTCATCACACACTTGAAACTTAAATTGTTCTCATGTTAAATCACAAAATGGCATGCCTAATGACTACTGAAATGCATTTCATTATGCCATGTCTACGGCACTCACTAAATGTATATGGCATGAACTTCACTTCAGAGCAGAGCATTTTGCTTAGCCCTACTTGACCCAATTCTCCTCCACCTCCTCCTCCTTCTCCTCCTGGCTGCTTTGGGCCCAAAGTGCGTTAATTGCTGGCAAAGGCTGCGCTCCAAATGAGTTGACATCAGCAGCTGGCAAAGCTAAAGTGTTTTTGGTTCCAAGTGTCCTTTGGTTTACGTTTACTGAATTATGCAAGTGTCATGTCAGTTGGGAGTTGGACCATAGATCTCTTACAAGACATTAGGTATGGTATATCTTGACAAAGAGATCTGTCTGTTTGCCAAAAATAGAGCAAAACAATGGACCAGCCATAGCAACCACATACATGTACATACATGTATGTAAGGCCTTTTGTAATGAAGTGTATCTAATATAGAAATTAATTAAACAAAACACAAGCAGCAGGACCGACCGAGCGTTTCTCACTTTGTCTTTCCGTCCGTCTGTCCGTCCGTTCGTTTGTCTGGGGTGTGAATTTCATAACATTTCCCAGAACAAAAGTCAGGCATGCCATGGTCACCGGCATGTGCGCTGCTGCTGCTGCTGCTTCACAGGTGACAGCACAAGTTCAACACGTTGAGTAAAAACAGCAACTCAGCTGGTTGCGATTTGCTTTTCTTTTCCTCATTCATTATGCTTATTAGATTTGCCCGTCAGCATGGCATACTTCTGCATTGTTATTTTGGCATTTTTATGGGGCACGTTGATGACACCCTCAGATAAAAAACAGACAACATTTTTTAGGAAGCTGCGTTAAGTTTAATTTTATTAAAATGTATTTGCAGTTGGCCATGTTTTTATTCCATTAAAACAATTTGCTGCAGATGTTTTACGTTTAAAAAATATAGCAACTGGGGAAATAAACTTGGCTAGAATTGAAAATGTGAATGGCATATTAAGATGTTTTTTTAAGGCTCTCGAGCACATTCACTGAATGTTGTAAATGCTAAGATTGTTTCGCTTTATTTTCGTATAAGAGGTATCTTTTCGTATGAACAATCGCTAGGGGCACTTGCTAAAATGCTGTATAAGTTGTTGTTGTTGCTTTCGTATGCTTCAGTTTGCTAGCTCGTGCAACTAGAAGTGCCTCTTCTTAAGCAGGGCTTGTCAGCAAGAGCGAAGCCAAAAAGTGGGAGTGTATTGGTGAGCGAAAAGAAGCAAGCAAGCTCTGACACACTTCATCGACCGCTGGCCAGCGACTGAAAATCTGTTTGCTCTCTTGGCACAAGCCTTGGCCTGCATTTGCCTCGTGTCGGTGTGAATAGCGAATTGAGTTCGACCCCTGTAGTTGTAGTACCTGTACACCAATGGTGTCCAAACTCACACAATCAGGCATTGCGCTTGTGTGCGTTGCAGCGAAACATGAAGTAAACATGTTGACATTTAAGCGAACAAATGCCTTGTGAGAGAACAAAAAGCCGAAGCTAGAGCAAGCCGCCGAGAGCGTGTTGTTTAGAGAACACACGTCTTCTCTCTCTTTATACGTGTGTCGGCTGCTACGCCGGCAGAATTATGAGTTCCTATCCCATGGGATAAGCTTTTGGCACTTTTGGACACCACTGTTTTGCGCTAACCAATAAAACTTTACCCAGGAACTGCATTAATTTGAAACAGGGCTCCCCAAAAAGAGAGCGCGAACATGTGGATGTGTCTCTCTCTCTAATACCCTTGTTTCACTGGCGAACATTCAACCACATTCTGGAAAAGTGGATTTTCCTTGTTCCACTGACGAATGTTGTTCACGGCCACATTAACGTCAACAAAGAACAGCTGATTGAATTGCTATTTCTGTGTCCACATGTTAAGCAGCATGCCCTCCTGGTAGTCCCACCACGATAAAGGTAGTTTGCGGGATTCATACATAAGAAATATTACTGCATTTTAACATTCTAAAACAAAGAATGGAACAATTGCCGCTTGCCTTGGCCATGTACAACTCATGGGCGTAGTCGGTTTTCAATAAAGGGGGTCCATACAATTCTCCCCCTTGTGCTAAACCCCCACCCACTCAGCTAGAACACTCTCCGCCCATGGCAACGCCATTGACAGATCAGCTGTTCCTATTGGTGCCGATTAGCAACTTTGATGGCATATCGATAGAAAATCTAGCCGTTTAGCGGAAAATAGCTAAATGTCGTGACAGTAGCTAGATCATCCATGACAGTGACTTGATCATCCGTCGAGGATGATCTACCGAATGGACATTCATCTCTTATGAGAAAATAAACTGACCGAATGAGGTCATTTAGATCATCCAGCGGATGACCTCTAGAATGTGCCAGTGGAACAAGGGTATAACACACAGTGATGTATGACTTTGGCAAGCATTCGGTGTGAATTGGGGAGTATGTTTGTGATTTAGAAGGTTCAGTTTCTGCTCCGGTTCAAAGGTTTTAAAAGGAACATAAGAAACCAGAGCCTAACCGATTCCAAAAGTGGTTCAGTTTTGGACCTTGCAAAGATTAAAAATTGTATTGGAAGGGCTTTTGAGTTTAATGATCATTCGAAAATATAAATTGAATCAATTTTTTTCAAATTTTATTGGTATTAATTTTAAGCAAAATCAAAGATAAGTAAACTTTTGTTAAGGGGGTGTCCTGGAAAACTCTAGAGATTTTAGCCTCGGTTGGTTTCTCATTTTGGTGTCTCAGTTTATAATGAGTTTAGATTATAGCGAAGATTTGATAGTTGTCAATAGAAGACGGGCAAAGAAAAAGCGTCGGTCAATCGAAATTTGCAAAAATTCTTATATGAGTTCTGATTGGCATGAAGACGGGTAAATAAATGGGTAAATGGGAGGTTTTTATCAAACGGAACAAAAAATCGCGAAATTTTCAAAATAAATAATCACAAAGTAGGAATCTTGAACTCTTAAAAGCTTCCAATATTCACCCCAAGTCTTCATATTTGTGGCAAACATTTACTTTAAACATCAATCAATTTAAATCCTGAGATCACCCTAGATGTACTTATGGAACTAGAATAATCAACACTGAGCCACTCTGTTAAAAGCTTTACAGAATTCTTAGTAGACGATTGAAGGAACTAGGGGAACAGCTATACGGAGCAGTATTGGAAACAGATTGAGCAGCTGTAGAATCTATGTGCCTGCTTTGCTCCGATCGCTCCTAGCGTTTTGATAGTAGGTTTTTGTATGCTATGGAAAACATTGACAGCACGCAGCAGAACAATAGTGTTTCAGATTTGATTTTGTGCTCAGGCTACCATTCTGCTCTTTACACATTCAGAGCAGGAGCAAGAGCGGAGCATATTTTGAGTTGCTTTTGCTGCTGTTTGGGAGCAAATCAAGAGATATCATTTTCTTATTTGAAAATCAGGTTAGGCCCAATTTCCCAAAAGTTCAGGCTAGGTACCGGGCGAACACATGTGACGCTTGGAATGACCTGAGGTTAAGTCTTTTGGCCTTCTCCATGCGGCTTACCGGCAGGTTCACCCAATATCGATTACTTGCTATCTATAACTTGCTATAGTATGACCAGACCCTGTCAAGATGCAAAAACTTTTCTGCGGCTGAAGAACATTTGCCTGTGGATATATTTGAGGGACCAATAAGAGTGATGCGGTGACTTGGAAACAGAAGTCCGAAGCTTGGCTGAGACTTGAAGATCAGTTTACCGCTCAAGCCGGGATTTATGGCCCTTGCAAAGCCTTACGGGAAAAGTATGAGAATAATTCGCAATTGAGAAGCGACAGACTTATCGCATTCCTGGAGCCTCGTCTAAAAAAATTTCTTGCACAAATCATTCAGTCAGTGTCTGTTTTTGATAGCCAGTGCAATAGCGTGGGACACTTGATTAACTGCACGGTTTTTCGAAGGAAGTCTGACTCCACAGAAGTCACCCGCAATGATAAGGAAGCTGCCACTTGCATAAGAGCGCAAGCGCCTCCAAAAGTTAGCTCTCTGACAACAATCCATGATTCCTGTCAATAATCCCAATCATAATAAATAGAATCGAAACTGATGTTAGGGCTTAAGCTGTTGCCTTAAAAAGAAATTTGATCTCTAATCCTAGCAAGAATTATTCGACATGCCGAATTTGCCAACCTAAATCGTTGATCGAATTTCGCATCATCCAGATCACGGATATTATCAGTCCTCTCCCTGTAATCTCTTTTATTCGTTGCTCCGTCTGGGGTTAAGTGGGTATAACCACTACCATGTTCCTGGTGCTAGACGTGTGTGTGGATAATATTTGCATTATGGAGCACACGTATCAGCGTACATTTTGCTAAATGTCCTTACATAACACTGAGAGTTTATTTTGGGTTTGAATTTGGTTGGAAGAAATTTCCGTATCCCCTCCGAATGAATTGATTTAGAAATTCAACAGGCTGATAAAAAAACTTGTTTCGGTAAAACCCTCATGAAATTATCTCCCAAATAAAACAAATTGGCCCATGTATTCAAGCTAAAAACTCTTAATGAAGAAACTTCATTTGTGTATTTCCTTCAAAAGAGATCATATCAGTATGCATTTCCCCAACTTAACTTTTACTTTACTTTCGCTTTAATCTAGAACGGCATCAGTTAGTTTTAATTCAAGTGTTGTTTTCCCTCTGTGTTCCAATTTAGTACTTGCATCAGCTTAACAATTTCCGCACTCTTTTTTTTTTCTATAAAAACAAATTTCACTTTTTTTCTCTCTGATATGTGACATTTATGTCTGGGGGTCTCTCCCTCTAGTAAAGATAATGCCAAAAGTGTGTGAAAGTTGTGCCGAGACTTTGTCATGCAATTAGAGCAACATGCGACCAAAAGTGGACGACAGCTCTGGGAAAATGCGTTTTCCGCTTTGCGCAAAAATACTTGAAAAGCAAGTTTTACAAGCCAGTCAGGCGGGCTAGAGTCCCATGGCCAGGAAATAACAGCAACAATCAGCCAGCCAAAAGTGGTTTTCACCAATTGAACTTGTTTATATATAGCGTATTGATGTTTTTCTTTTTGCTCGGTTGCCTGAAAACGAAAACGAAATCGAAATCAATTTCGAAATGTGCGTGAAGCAATGGAGCCATTGAACCAAGCTCATCAGGACCATCAGCGTTATGTAAGCATTGGTTAGAGCATTGCGTCTTTTATTTGTTTGTTTTCTTCACCAGCGTAAATAGAAATATGCGCAAGTGGCAAAAACATTGTTGCGGTGAAAGTTTCAATAGCCCACACACACACACACACACATGACGAGGATCTCAATGGTGTGGCAAGCCATCGGATTTGATAGCTCTTGGTCATAAATGTCGCTCTCTTGTTGCCATAAAAACTGGAGCAATTGCTAGTTGAAAGGAAGTGGTCAGAAGGAAGTAGTGAATGCGGTGGAAATGGGAAATGGAATATTTGCATTTATGACAGAGCATTGGGGAACCAGAAAGGGAAATTTGATTTTAAGCACAGAATTTAAAACTTTTACTCTAATTGAGAGTGAACTATAAAAAATACATAAACTTTTAAACGTTAAAAACGTGGAATAAGATGTCTAATTAGTTTGAAATTAAAAGTAAATTCTAATAATAAATTAGTAAATTAGAAGACAATACCAACTTAAGATCTGGCAATGCGTTCGGTTGGGTTAAACCAAAAATGTATAATAAGAGAACCAATTTCAACTAAAGATTCATTCAGTTTCTGAAAGAGGAACTAGTTTAAGGAAATCGATGCTTCATTTCCACATAATAAGCTCTCACACCTCGGCTCACAGAAGAGACTCAAAAACTTAAATTAATGTTGTTTAAATTTAATTAAGCATGTAACGCTGTGCCATCAAAGTTATTTATCGACTGAAGAAACGCTTCATTCTTCTTCTGAAGGAGCAAAAGTGTTTTGATATGGTTACCAAAATTTTTAGAGCGAAGCTCTTTTACAGACGTTCGACTGGGGGACTAAAAGTAGACACATTTTGTCTTTGCAACGGATTCTTTTGGGTACGCCTTGTCTTTGAATTTTGTATTTGCAAAGTCAATCGCTTTTGGGTTGTGTGAGAAGTGGGTGTGTGAAGTGGGAGGATTCGAGGGTGGGAAGAGTAGTTAACAGGGACTTGACAGTGTCTTAACAGTGACTAAACAGTGACTTGACAGTGACATGACAGTGGCTTAACAATGACACAACAGCGACTTAACAGTGATTTAAAGGTGACTAAACAGTGATTTAAAAGTGACTACACAGTGACTTAAAAGTGACTAAACAGTGATTAAACAGTGACTAAGCAGGGACTTTGCAGTGACTTGACATTGACTTGACCATAACTTAACAGTTATTTAACAGTGACTAAACAGTGACTACACAGTGACTACACAGTGACTTTGCAGTGAATTGACAGTGACTTGACAATGACTTAACAGTAATTTAACAGTGACTAAATAGTGTCTTAACAGTGACTTTTTTTTCGTTCTTTGTAGAAAATATTTTCATAAATCCCTTTTTTTTCTAAACAGTGACTCAAAAGTGATTTAAAAGTGACTAAACAGTGACTTAACAGTGACTTTTTTTTCGTTCTTTGTAGAGAATATTTTCAAAAATCCCTTTTTTTCTTAACAGTGACTCAAAAGTGATTTAAAAGTGACTTAACAGTGAATTTTTTCGTTCTTTGTAGAGAATATTTTCAAAAAACACTTTTTTATGAAATAACTTTGCTTAAAAGGGACTCACTTCAATAATAAATTACATTTCATTTCAATTTTATTGCTAGCTAGCTGATAATCTGTATAGCTATTTCAAAAGTGTGAGAGGAATTACGGCTCAGGTTTAGTTCAGTTTTATCTAGTTTAATGGTTGTCTTTCTTTATTTTACACTTCCACTCTAGACTGCGGCGCGCTTTAGAATGATCTGGGCGGGTCTCTTTAAAGTTCTCCTTACAGTTCTTTTACAGAGTCGTCTTATGTATAGGTATGTATGTGTGAAAGAGACGACTATATATATGAGTGATATGATTATGTTAATGTATTTGATAGCTATCCTACTACAAAAGCCCTCCAGTCCATTTCACCATTAGACTGTGCCTAGAATTTAATCTTATCCACATAACAACAATATCCAACTATAGCCAACCCAGTTTCTAATTCTTAGAAATATTTATTTCCCCCCATTTATTTTACACTCTCTCTTCTCTCCATTCTAATCTCCGGGGGCGGGTTCATCAAAGATTTGCGAGAAATCTTCTACACATGAATTCACTTGCTTAATCCAATAAGCTGCAAACATAATTCAGTACATAAATATTCTTGTCTGTCACTTTGAATTAATGCATTAATTACTAAAAACACAGACAAAATCCATAAAACTATTTATGCAACGGCTTTTTGCCAAATATTGCTGGTCGCTGTTGAAATGTCATAAACAGATTGCAGATATGTATAGAAAACTTAGCATAGATCATTGCGATTTAAGTGTCTGGCATGCTTGCCCAGCCAGAGCAGCCGCCCGCAAGTAAACAAATGGACAAATAAACAAATGTATAGCCAGCCACCACACCTCCTCATCTTGCGTCATTGAAAGCCGCCGGCAGGCGTACGCAAAAACTAAATATATTGGTATATATAAATTGCAATTTTAAGCGAATATAAAAAGAGTGCAAAATTGTACAATTTCTTGAGTTTTTATTTATGAGGTAGACTTGAAATCTCTGTTTTCATTAATTGCATTTCCCATTGAATTTCTGGCGTGCTTTTCGCTTTGCGCCTTGGTTAATGTTTTCCTAATTTTAAACAAATGCTCATCGAAATCTCTTTAAGCAATTTACTTGCAATGTTTGCAAAACCCCCAAAAAGGAAGGTCAATGTCAGAGTAAAAATAATATTTGGCATGAAAAGAGATCAATGGCTGATCAGTTTCGGGTGGAAATGTAGTTTTGCATTACAAGATGTGATTGGTTTTCAAAGCAGGTAGTTGCGATTTTGATTAACATCTATAGATGTTGTAAATATGAGAGTAACAAATTCAGAAATATGATTTTTTAACAGAAAGCCGAACGATCTTTACGCAATATTGACTGCAGGACTAGTATGAAATGACACTCCCTTGCTGGAACATAAAAATGAAACTGTAAAACGAAATAGCCAATTGAGCAAGTTCAGCAATTTAGCTACCTGGGTAGCGTAGTCGCAGTTGATGGTGGGATGGAACTAGATGTGGACACTTTGGGATTCTGTCAGCTGTTTGGCGATGCTCGTCATATTCACACTGGCTCAAAATCAGGCTCTTAGAGTCCAATGTAATGCCAGTGCTCCCATAAAGTTTATTCACTTGGAAAATTACAACTTCCATAGTGTCAAAACTAAAAAAAACTTTTGCCGTGGCCTGAGAGAATACGAAATTCCGAGCTACTCAGACGAGCGAATATGGAGAGTGTCGATAACACGATAATACGCAGAATGAAATGGAGCTGAACACTCATTGCGGGAGTGGAACCCGTTGGACGGAGTCGGGCAGACCCAAAGAAACTTGGAGGAGGACTGTCGGTAGAGAGACGGAAAGCATCGGGAAAAGTTGGGGTGAACTCAAAGCGACGGCTAACAACAGAGTTCGCTGGAGAGGAGTAGTTGATGCCCTATGGAGAGGAGTAGTTGATGCCCTATGTCCCACTCGGGATTGGAACTAGAAGAAATGAATAGTGGCCACATTCATAATTTACACAACAGTTCATGTTTGGCTTTGTGTGAACCGGTTCGAAAGCGGCTTACTCCCGGTTCAAAAGTGATTCAGAGCCATATCTTTGAATTATTTAAGTAATGAAATTGATATTTGGTGTGTAGGTAAAAAATCAAGTTCAAATCGGTTACGAACCGATTATAAAGTAGTCCAATTTGTCTTATTTAAGCTATGAGCTAATAAATTGGTTTTTGGGTTCGAAAATGGTTCTGAAGTTAGAAACTTGTTTGTTTTGGGTTCCGAACCGATTATAAAGTAGTCCAAAACTATGTCTTATTTAAGCTCTGAGCTTATAAATTGGTTTTTGGGTGCGAAAATTGTTCAGAAGTAAGAAACTTGTTTGTTTTGGGTTGGTAACATGGAATTTGACTGGTTCCGAACCAGTTCGAACCGGTTCAAAAGTAGCTCGGAGTCATATTTCACAAATAATTTGATATTTTGGTGTTTGGGTTGACGAAACTGTTCAGAGCCATATCAGAAATATTCTTTGACTTTTGAACACGAAATCTGTGTTAAAGGTGTTTAAAGTAAGTTACAGGTTCAAAGACGTTTAATATATGATTCAAATGTGGTTCGGAGACATGTATCAGAAATGGTTAAAACTACGAATATAAAATTAGTTGTTTTTTGTCCGATCTTTCAGAATATATCAATATTAAACTAAATATACTTTTCAGTTGGGGTCAATACTGAATCAGCCCTAATTAGGAAGGACTGGTACTGAAATCATGGCTGCCTTTACATTTATGTTAGTCATGAAATTAGCACTGTCAAAACCTACTACGTCAATGATTTCAGGCATGATTTCAGTACTGAACTAATTAGTTAGTTTAACAAATAGTACTGAAAACAATACTGATATCAGTCATGAATTCTGCCATTCCTACATTAAGAAAAAAGTAGAAAGAATAATTTGCGAACGTTCTTGAGGAGAAGTATCGGAGCGGAGAGGGCAAGCAAACTTAGAGAGAATAGCGTTGAACATACTCTCACAGTTTGGTTTTTCATGGAAGAGGGACGTGTGCAGAAACTACTGAGAGGAGAGCGCCATCGGTTATTGAGTGCAGAACACCGTACTTTTGAGAACGAAAATTCTCGGTCAAAGTATGAAATTGTCCATTTTTTCTCTGAGGGTAATGCTCAAGTCTGAGTTCAGCTCTGATAAATTCAGTACTGAAGCTTATTACTGCCTGGTATCAACTCTGACAGTTGTGTATTATAAAATCGTGCATTCACTAGGCTGAGTAAAGAGTTCTCACACGCTTCTTCCCATCAACAGTGTGCCGACACATTTTCAATAACAAATTGCAACTTTTAATTGACTTATTGTGGAGATTTATTTCGCCCCCTCCCCAAAACCAAAAACTCTGTTGGCTGTCAATATATAGCACGTAATGCACCATTAAGCGTACATTTATTAGCCCGGTCATTTATCAAAAGTTCAGTCAATATTGCCAAAAAGTTAAAGAGCTTCAGCAACGCTGCCAAAAGTCCGAAAAAAAATATTTATGTAGGTAAGAGAAAAACCCACGTTTGTCATAATAAAAGTTACTTAAAAATTGCACAGAGGTATCTGTGCGTACATAAATCAAAAAGTGTGTACCCTCCGCTCTCAGTGGAGGCTGAACAAAAAATCAGCAAGTCAACCAGGTAGCACACGGCGTATGCGTGATTTATTTTTGCTGACGGGTGGAATGAAAAATGATGGAAAATATTTGGGGCGCATCATCAATGAAGCTAATAATTAGGCAGTTGTACAAATTAGGCATACATTTTAGTGAAATTTTAATTAGTTGAAGCTGAAGAAGGCTTTAAATTATTTTCAACATTTGTGTTTAGTTGAGTTTTGTTTGCGTAGGTAGCAGCAGCTGCAGCCTCTTCCTCAGAGACCTGGAAAAATTTATTGCCTGCCTCCAGGCAATCAAATAGCAAAATGGTTTCACTGCGCTTTGACATTTAATTGCATGGCGTTCTCTCGACATGTTTATGAAAAATTGTTTCTGAACAGTTGTTGCCTCCTCATGTGTTGCCGATTTTTAATAAATGGCACAGGCACTGACAGCCGACTATTGGAGTCGACGACAGTTTGTGGTGTTTTGCTCCCATGGAGAATTGCAATTCTGTGTGTTTTTTTACTGCTGCTGCTGTCTTGTTATTGCATGTGGCGGGGTATTCTAATTTGCTGAGTGCAAAGAGGAGCAAGTCCTAACTTAAAAAGTTTCTCACATACTTCTAAAGTGCAATGCCATAAGGTACCTAACCTCCCTTAAACCTATTGATAATCTCCATATCTAATCTCCACACAAATTGCTTGACAAACTTCCCTAAAAAGCAACAGCATATGCAGCACTCGTTCAAAATCTCATTAGGTAAAGTACAAAAAAAAAATGCCAAAACAAGAAAAGATTTAAAGTGTGTGCGTCGGCAAAAACAAAGCACCAAAATTATGACCACTTTTACTTGGTTGGCTGCAAATTGAATTGATTTTAATCTGCATACACAGAGGCTCTGCTGCTCTGCCAGAATACCAGCAATGAAATTTGCATTTGAAATCGCTTTTCAAAAAACTTGCACAGGCGCAACAGTACCACCATCTAAGGAGGCAGGAGGCCTTCTTCTACTCCTCCCCCTCCTCCTGCTTTGTCGTTCGTGTGTGTCTTTTCTGAATTAAATTCGGGGGGCGGACCAATAAAAAAGTTGAAAAGCAGAAACAAGTAAGGCAACTTTTATGCGTGTGCAGAAAACGATAAGAGCAAAAAGAAAAAAATACGATTGTAACTTAAGGGAGCGTCAGACACAGATATGGGGAATGGGAGTGGGTGTGAGCCCTGGGACTGGCCTGTACTACCCACAACTTAAAAGACATATGAAAATCAGTTTTTGAATATTGGCGTCGAGCAAACACAGGCGGCAGATTGTTGCGTATTCTCCTGGTATCCTGCTGGAGCAGCAAGTTTTTGCTGCTGCTGGCACGTAGCCAGTGGCAAGTATATACCCTTGGGGGGGAGGAGGCGCATAGCATTAGGGCAAAATTTACGTACTATATATGAGCGCGTGAATGTGTTTGCATATCTGTCAGTTGGCAAACAGCAAATGTACTAAAAGAAATTTAGATTTTTGGGTCATTACTTGCCAATGTAGCGTAGAAAAAGCATAGGAAAGTAAGTACTTCCGAACAGTTGCTACACGTATTCTTAAGGCAATGGAATATTTATGATTGAAGTCAAATGAAATACTAAACAGATTTTACACTCTGATTGCATTCATACTACGAAAAATAGTACTTCAATTTGAGTGCAAGAAAGAAAAAACGAGAAACCCAGGGCAACTTCGTCTGAGCCAAAGTTTTCATATACACTGGAAAATGTTGAATTTGACGCTACCTAAAAAAATATTTTCCCAGAGATAGTCCTTCGATTTCGACCAAATTTCGCAATTCTGTTTGAAAGCATATCAAAATACCCCAATCAGCAAGTTCAAGAACGATCAAATTGAAAACAAAAAAGTTTTTCTCACTAAGACCCATTTTTTTACCGATCGGTCCTATGGCAGCCATAAGATATAGTCATCCGATTTTGACCAAATTTAGCAAATCTGTTTGAAAGCATTTAATATTAATAATGATCGAGCTTGGGGACGCTAACATTGGAAACAGAAAAGTTTTTCGCACTAAGATCCATTTTTCGAACAATAGGTCCTATGGCAGCCATTAGAAATAGTCTTCCGATTTTGACCAAATTTTTCAAATCTGTTTGAGAGCATTTAACATTGATAATAACCGAGCTTGGGGACGCTAGCATTGAAAACATAAAAGTTTTTCTCACTAAGACTCATTTTCTGACCGATCGGTCCAATGGCAGCCATAAGATATAGTCATCCGATTTTGACCATAACTTGTAAATCTGTTTAAGAGCATTTAAAATTAATAAGGACCGAGTTTGGGGACGCTAGCATTAACAACAAAAAAGTTTTTCTCATTAAAACCCATTTCCCAACGTTCGGTCCTATGGCAGCCATAAGATATAGTCATCCGATTTTGACCAAATTTCGCAAATCTGTTTGAAAGCATATAATATTAATCATAGCCGAGTTTGGTGACGCTTAGATTGAAAACAAAGAAGTTTTTCTCACTAAGATCCATTTTTCGAACAATAGGTCCTATGGCAGCCATAAGAAATAGTCTTCCGATTTTTACCAAATTTTGCAAATCTGTTTGAGAGCATTTAACTTCAATAATGACCGAGTTTGGGGACGCTAACATTAAAAACAAAAATGTTTTTCTTACTAAAACCCATATTCAGACCGATGGTTCCTATGCCAGCTATAAGATATAGTCTTCTGATCGGGTCGGTTCTGACATATTAGTAGCGTGCAGTAAAAAGAAGACTCTGAGCAAGGTTTCAGTCGATAGCTAGAAAACTGAGAGACTAATTTGTGTAGAATCAGACAGACAGACGGACAAAGCTAAACCGACTCAGAACGTCGCCCTGATCAAGAATATATATAGTTTATAAAGTCGGAAATGAATATTTCTATGCGTTGCAAACTTCTGGGCAAAATTATAATACCCCCTTTGCAAGGGTATACAAAATTAAGTGTTTAAAGGCCTATTTCCAGAACAAATAAAAATTTATGTCACGAAATTGCCAGTTATTTATGTTAAGTGTATTGTAAGCTATAATGGGACCACAAAGTCTTAAAAAACCCTAAAAAATACCCAAAACGGCATGCCGCGGCAGCCAAATTGTAGGGTCACACTGATTGGTCAGACGCTTGAATTCAAAATGCTTTATCAAATTAAAGTTCAAACAGTTTCAAAATTATCTAACAGCTTTCAAAGTCAGATGATGTACTACCACAAGTGTGCGCGACTTCGTGATCCTTGGTAGAGAAAGTCTTGTTGCACTTAAAACTAAAAAATATGAAAAACTGATGAAAAAGAGTGCTATTTTATGAGCTAATATATTTATTACTTTTTTTTACTTTTTTGTTGCGCCTCGATTTTTCTTTCAATTTGTTCGATATTGGCCGAAAAAATGTGCTGCAAGTTATTTATTGTATAGTTAAAGTACGACCACATTAGGTAGGGCGGGATGTGGACTGTTTTTTTACCTGGGGTTCGCGAGTAACAAGCTTCGACTTGGTATCGCTAGGCCATCTGAACACGGAATATTTTATTTAGCACTGTCTCAGATGGTTAAGACTAGACTTTTAGGTGAAATTGTCGCAGTCCATTTAAGCTCATATAAAATAATAACATATTTTACATCAATTTATAAGATAACTGTCAAAACTAGTTGGGAATTGTAGTCGAGTTAAAAAAAAATAGGATTTCCTGTTGTAAATATGCAACATTTGGATTAATATTGAAAATATTTTTAATAGAATAGAATTTTTTGACTTCGATTTCGGCAGTCATTCCTGAATTAAGTATTGATTCATACTCAACTTAAGTAGAGCCAACAATAAAGCTTACAAAAAGGTGAGAGTGGTGTGATCACTTGAAATTGTTCCTTTCAGACCCACCAGAAGCGATTGAAAGGGCAAGTGCCTTTAAGATAGCATTATCGTCACACACATAAGTGGGCGATCATATTTCAAATGCGCTACAATGCTGTGTTCTGGGTCTTTTGTGTTTTCATATTGCAACTAGGTACAATAATACACAGACATTGTACAGTGGTCTTGATCAGCTTTCAGCTTTATCAAACCTTCAAGGTTGCCAGTGTCTTATGGAGAATTACAGTGCTATTACCAAGTGAACGAGCGATCGGTTAAAAAAAGTCCATGTCAAGGAAGAATCGAGAGAAGGTACACCCGGAAAGATCTCTTAAGGACTAAGGGATTGAGGAATAAAATGTTATGGGCAAAATAAAATGAAAAGTCGTGCGTATTTTGTGAATCTGTACTTAAAGGCTATGCCTAGAAGGTAAAGCTCATATGAGTTGCTCAGATAGTGTACTTGTCAGTCTGATGATATAAAAAATAGGCATTCCGAGTTGCTCATATGGATTTTTTGACAGTCGACTCACAGTAAACTGCCATATCATATAAGAACTCAGACAAGTGAAAATACAGCTTAAGGAATCTTTACTTAAGCCCCGTACACTTCATATAATTTGAAACAGCTTGGCCTTGATTCTATGCTCGTGTGCTGTTAGAAAGTGTTGCTATTTATGTGAAATACACCATGAAGTACAACATTTCTAGGAAAACACACTCTGGAAAAACTACCGAAAGAGCATTACCTAACAAATTGCCACATTATGTATTCTATTAGCTCTTATAATGCCTGGCATAAGGTTTTGCACACTTTTGTTTAAAAATTATTTCATCAACACACTGACCTAAACTCATTTGCATTTGCATCTATTAGCTCCAAAATGGAACTAGGAACTCAAGTATGAAAACAACACCATACAAAAACGACTAAGTGAACACGCCTCGTTGATAATAATGCGCCACAGAAAAATGCATTTTCAATGCAAATTGCGCGTGGCCAAATTATAATGAACGAACGCGGAAAGAAAAATGAACTACGATCGAATTGAAGCAACGAAAATGCAATGAAATTCAGTTTGGTATTATGCGAATTGATGGCACACATCGCTAAACCCGAAAGTGTGTTGTGGAACACAGGTAGGTGGTAAGCAGCAAGCAGGCAGTGACGCATCATTTATCATTTGGCAAACAGAAGAAAGCATAGTCCCTTGACGAAAGCAAAAATTTGGGAAAGTCAATAGTGCAATAACAATCAATCAATAGTAAATATTTTGGGAATTGTTTTTGTTTTGTTATTTCAGTTGCCTCTTTTATATAAGTCGAGCTAGGAATTTGAACTTGAGAATTACACGCAAGCAAATGTTGGTGTATGTTCTTAGGCAGATTCACTGCAAGTAACATCTAAGATGTGATACCTTTAACACGCGCAGTGGCGCAATGGATTAAGACGTCATTACCATTGAGTGTGTTTAGTACAAGGGCCTCGAGTTCGAATCCAATTAGAGTAAGTCAAATTTGTAATATATTATATATCTTTTTATAAATAAAAATCAAAAGAGCAAAGACGGAAATTTGTGAATTTTCTTATTGTAAACGACTGATTTTCTCGGGTTTTTGGGCTTTTATATACACACTATATATACGGGTTTCCATATACATACGGTTCACTATTCAGATTATCAATACGGGTTTGTCTTTTCCATTTTATATGCAGCGTCTGTCTTAGTTCGTCTTTGTCAGTCTGCTCGGTCTGTTACTTTCAATAGCGTCATCCATTCTTATTTACAGTGTGACCATCGTTTCTTAAAATACCTTTACGCTTAAATATTTATTGATATATTTGAAATAGTTCCAAAGTCTACAATAAGTTTCAATGAAAAATTTGGAATTTACCAAAGATTATTTATAATTTGCACAATACAATTTCTTCATTTTTCTCTTCTATTTACTACTCAGGCTCTTCGACCGACACTTATTTCTGTAAAGGTAATCAATGCCCAGCCCAAAAAGCTCAAATTTGTTAAAGACCTTCGTTGGGGATGTAATTAAACTTTAAGTCTCAACTACAGACCAAGTTTTAAACCTTTGCTAATCGTTTGAATTTCATATTCTATGCCCAAGATTTGCCACCAATTGAACTAGTTTCTAAATAAAAACAACGAAAAATGTGGCTCAACAATTCTAAAAACGAACAGGCCATCAATTAAAAAACCTTTTTGCCAAAATTAGCGCACTCAATTAATTTGAAAACTGTTTTTCCCACCAACCCAAAAAACACGAAAAGGGTAAATGGCAATGGCACTTCAGACTCAGCTGCCAATCCCCGGGAGCACACACACACACACACACAGAAGCCTAGAGAGTGAGTGAAATTTCAATTAATCAAGCGAGGGATTCGGGTGAAGGAGAAAAGGTATCCTCTGTTTCACGTTCACAGGTTAAGCCGTGTCGGCATTTTAACTCTGCATAGTTACGAAATTTGGCGTTGCCCTGAAATTTAGAACTATAAAAACTCGTGCAAGCGTCGGGCTTTCTCTCTCTCCTCGTTCTCTTGCAGGTGGGTGATTAGTCATTATTTATTTTAAAATCAATTAGTTTGCCTTGACGTGAATTGTGGTGCTAGCGGGGGGTGGTGGTTGCACACGTTCGTGTACCAGAAGTTCACGTCTCATTGGCAGGCAAAAACATTTTATTTTTGTGATTTCTGTTGTGTGTGTTTTTGTGTGCTGTTGGCTGAGTAATTTGGTAAATATTCGACAAGCAAAATTTTCACAAAATTTTCACAGTTTTCAATTTGATTGACTTTATAGAAATTTAATAACTGCCCCATATCTGAGCCATGTAATTGCCAATTAGGTTTAGGTAGACCGCAAGGATTAAATTTTATGGAAAAACTAATTAACTTGCAAGATAAACATTTGACTAGCAAGAATTGTAACAATTTGGTAGACTTTTGCCACAAAAACAACAAAACTACAATGAATGACTGAATGACTGTGTAATTGAACGAATGAGGAAATGAATGATGTGCATAGCTGATGACGAGATGATGAGCAACCTCATCAGAAGCCAACCGAAGAGTGAACAGGAAATTAAATTTACAAGAAATTGCACAAAGAGAGAGAGAGAGAAAAGCTGATGAAAAACAGAAACACAAAATACTGTTGCATATCCATTTCGACATTCTGTTCTGATGGAACTTTAATGCACA
Source organism: Lordiphosa magnipectinata (assembly GCA_037044535.1). Lineage (NCBI taxonomy): Eukaryota > Metazoa > Arthropoda > Insecta > Diptera > Drosophilidae > Lordiphosa > Lordiphosa magnipectinata. Next base: position 364,635 of record JBAMBO010004134.1, on the reverse strand, counting down.
TTATTGTGCAGGACAACTTTGAGTAGATTGCAAATTGTTTGGAAGGATTAGTTTATGATGCAAAGGACGACTCTGCTGCTTGTAATGTTGCAGAAATGTCAAGTAGAGAATTAAGGGGGCGGATTTGATTGAGTTGGTCAATAATGAAAAAAAAGTGAAATTGCTTAAACGGAAATGGCATATTGTTATTTGCTGTAAGTAAAGTTGGACTTTAGGGAGTTATTTTTTAAAATTTAGAGAAATAGTTTGGCTCAGAATCTACACCCAATAAAATTTGTATAAATATCAATTAGTTACGCGTTCTCAAATTGAAATTTGTTGTATCCATATAAAACTAGAGAGTATCAAATTGATATTTTGGGTATTATATTGATCTTTAGAATATTAATTTGATAGGTAAAAGTATTTTCACTTTTTATATGACAACGAATATATGAAAAGTCATGCTCGTATGTGAGAAGTCGATGCCTTAAGTGTAACATTTATAGTTTTGATTTTAAAGCAAACACATTAGTAGCTAGTGAAAAGTAAATGCAATGGAAGACACTACCTCAGAATACGTATTGGAGATAATATAATGGATTTCAGTATAGAGCACAAACTTCTATATTTGATAGGGTATTTAAACAGCTAAGCATACATACATATATAGGTATATGTATGTATCTTAACCTACCAGAGACGGGAGATGGATGATGGCCAAATCTATACCTATGCGTAGTGCATAAATACATAACTAAGACTATCTTCGAGTAAGCTAGCGACAGACTACCAAGTATACTGTCACGCAAGATAAAAGAAAGAGAAATATAGTAGTACAAAAATCTGTTACTCAAAATGAACGATTGCGGACTAGTTTCAGAAGATAGTCAGATGAATCAGCCATGCGAGCTAGAATGCGAAAATTTGCTGACTAAACTTAATCAAAGAGGACTCCAGGACTACGTGACAGAAGCAAGAAGTAGCGAATAACGTATGTATACACTACTTGATTACTCCAAAGGACTTACATACTCAAATGAAGCATCTTCAAGAAGTAAGATAATGTGTATAATGAAAGCGAGAGGTGGCCTTTTATGTCTGCAAGCTAACACACATCAAAGTTTGCGCTTTGCAATATGATAGAAGTGGAAGACATGATACATCTCAAAGAATTCAGAGTTCGATATTTTAAAAAACAAATGATTACCGAGAAGGAAATAATAAAAACACTAAACGGTCAGGGTGATGAAAATTGGGTTAAACTTAAGAACCACTTGGAGACTGCAAGTAATAACCGAATTCATTTAGGTAAATCAGTATTTGTAATCTACACTGCATTTATAACTAAAACTCGTAAAAAATGTATAATTTTGTGCCTTATTTGTAAATGTCTTTACTATTTTCACGGTTCGGGGGGGACGATCGAATATTTTTAATTTATTTCAATTGCAGCTTCGTCTAAAAGACACAGCTACAATATAATATAATATACAATGATACAAAGTAAGGGGGGTAGAAAGGAAAACAAAAAGAGTACATAAAAGAAACGCCTTCCGATCCGGTGGGGGTAATTTATTTTGTCGGTATGACCAGCTACGCCCCTGCTCGCTGCTTTGGTGATCGGAAGGAATTTAGTAGAAAAACTATTGTGAAGAATAAAAGACCGCAGGCCTTCGTCGGAAAGGTTATCACTGAGAAGAGGAAAGATATTATTGTAATCCCTAAACAGAATGCGAAAAGGACCATGAGAGGTATATAAAGTAGAAGCGACAGGAAGCCTCAAGGGAATATAGTTTCGTGTTTGTCTTGAAGGGACATTAAAGTTCACGCGCCCGAGTAGGTACTCAGCATCAATATTACCCTTTATAAGCTTGTTTAGAAACATTATACTCAACATAGTACGTCTATGCTCAAGTGAAGGTAAGTCTAAAGCCTAAGTCTGGAAATATAGGGAGGAAGTCTCAACTGTGGGTCCCAACCCAGGTTGCGAAGGGCAAACAAAAGGAACTGCTTCTGGACAGATTCGATACGTTTACACAGGGTAAGTGATTGAGGGTTCCAAATACACGAACCAAACTCCAAAATAGGCCTCACTAGGGATATAAACAAAAGCTTGGTCGTGTAGGGATCATTGAAATCCTTAGACCAACGTTTAATATAACCTAAGAAACCCATGGCTTTATTCACAGAAAGTTCAACGTGAGTGCCAAAAGAAAGTTCATGGAAGGATTCAACTTGTTCAAGTTGATTAGAATCCAATAAATAGTTAATCAGAAGAGTGGTTCCACGATATCTCGTGACGAACGGGGAAGTCCGGTGTAGTACCTGAGAACGCAGTGAAGTACTGCAGCATACGAGGTGGGCCAAAATGTCGCTGTATCTGTTTCTGCGCTATGCAAGATGACGCCCAATGCAAGAGGTTAAAAACAAAGAAAAACAAAATCTGCAGAAGAAGTGTTTTTCGCGTTTTTCACTCCGGTTCTCTTCAAGTGAGAAAAGATCTACATATATGGGTTCCAGGATGAGGCACATCCTTACAGTGATTTCTGTTTCAGCAACATCCGTTTGGGCACGGAGCATGCAGAGTGAGAGTGATCTTTTTTTGATCATAACTTGAGTATCGTTTATCCGATCTTTATCATTCTTTCGGAAGATCGTTAGATAAACTTAATTATTAAATAGAGATCTCTAGAAGGAACAAATCATTTATCTACAAAACTGTGGGAGATATGACGTTTTTTCCAAATTGCGAGGGCGGGAAATAAACTTTGTCTGCCTGCACGTATAAGAAGTTGATGCCCCATACATGTCAAACCTCTATTTCTTACCATCTCTGAGATCTCTTCGTTCATACGGACGGACAGATGGATATGCCTATGTCGACTCGGCTGTTAATGCTGATCAAGAATATATACATATATACTTAATAGGGTCGAAAACGATTCCTTCTCCCTATTACATACTTTTGCACAAACTTAACATACTCTGTGTACCTTTGGTACAGCGTATACAAAGTCGGTACTAGAATTAAGTTCAAGCAAACTTTGTATAGCAACTTCATATTTCATTAATGACTTTTAAAGGTGTCGCCAAATGAACGATTTTAAGTGCTGTCCCTCGAATTATTTGGTATGGCTTTTCCATTTAATACTAGGACCGATAACTCAATCACTTCCAGCCTTGCTTGTAGCATCAAATCCGCTTTTGGCCTTTGTCTACTTCTCAGTATTCAAAGAAGCATGCCACATAAATTGGCGTTGCAACATCACACACACACACACACACACACATACATCCATACAGAGAGAGAAAGAATGACAGCGACATTGTGCAACTGTCATCGGCGGTTGTCAGCCAACTAAGCATTTAATTTGAGCTCAACCAGCGACAATTTTAGTGGCCAACATAGACGGAGGGAGACAAAATGTCGAGCTCCCAGGCCCAGGGGCCACTTTTGTTGCAGTTGCCTGACTTTGCGCAATAAGCTCACTAACTGCCGCTAACTGTTGACGTTGGGAAATTGTAACTGTAACAAAAGACAAGCCAACTTGTCCGAAACACAATGAATGCGAATGCGAATGCCAGGAAATTGAATTAGCAAAAATGACTGCAAGTTGTTGCAATTGTCTCTCTGCAGCATCTCGCCAGTTAATGGAAACCTTAGCAGGTCTCTTGAATAATGCACTGCTCCAAATTAATTGCAAGCCACAGAAATGTTGCCACATCCTTGACTGACTAAAAAAAAATATATATAAAAAACTTATTCAATTAAACTTTACACTTACGCGGAGGGGTTGGAAGGCGCCAACCTTGGACAGCGACAGAACTGTGGGACAGCTTGCATATTTTGTGGAAATAAAATTTCATTAAAATATAATTCTTGCCCAGAGAGAGCCCAGGCAAGCTTCATTTACTGCTGCACACACGCCCACGGGGGTGTGGCACATGTGACATGCGTTTAAATACACATACGAGGATATGCAGCAGCAGGAGGCAGGCAGCTGCATGCAAATTAGAGCGTTATTATATTGCCCAGCAATCCGGCAACCCTGGCTGGAGGCCACGTTAAGGCTAAGAGGCCCCTGATGAATGGCCCTCCTGACATGCTTTTGACTTTTGGCCCCAGGCTTCACTCGACTGTGTCTCTCGATTTCTCTCTCTTCTCCCGGGGGAAGCTTGTTTCAACAAAACTATTTCCCTGGGAGTAGAAAAGCTCGACTGATTTATGCTTGTTTTGTTGCTCACATGAGTCCTCCTCCTCCGGGGTCCTCCTCTTTCATTCACATTGTTTGATTAATTTCATAAGCCAGCAATTACGTCACACAAAAAGGACAAACGCTAGCCGGCCACATGTTGCCTTAAGTCTTAATTGCGGTCCGAAAAGTTCAATTTTCTTGCTGACTTTAAACAGAGCTTAAAGAAACGAAGCAACGAATTAAAGGCAAACCACATGGAACAGACTGACTGACATTTATGAGCAATCAGAAACTGAACTGGATGACATGCGAGAGATTTATGTAAACTAGCAGCAGTTTAAGTGAACGAGAAGTAAATTCTGAAAGTACTGAAATTCAATTTAAATTCGTTCTGAGTGAGTGAACAAAAATGAGTAGCTTAGTGTTTCTTCAATAGTTTTAACAATTAAATTTTCAATTGGTTAGACATGATTGCCTTGTAGTTGATGAACAATTGAGCAAGTGTCGTAACTTGTAACTGGCGGGAACTGTAAGCATGTTTACCCTTATCCAACACTTATCACAGTTGATAATTAGTGTATAATACGTGTAACCAGATGCGCTTTGGCATTTCTTATGAAGAGTTTTAAAATGTTGACCAGAACACATTGACCATAAAGTCTAATAACTGAACAATTTAGGTAAACTGTGAACAAGTGAATATGTTAACCTTTACCCAACACTAATCTCAGTTGAGAATAAGTTGATAATTAGTGTGACCAGATGCGTTTAAGCTACAGAGTGTTATAACTAGGCAAATTAGGTAAACTGTGAAAAAGTGAAGTGATGTTGACCTCTACCCAACACTTGTCACAGTTGCTAATAAGTGTGACCATGTGCGTTTTCGCATATCTATGGGAAAGTTTGAAAATTTTGACCATAACCTTGGCCATTAAGTGTTATAACTAAGCAACTTAGGTGTACTGTGAAAAAGTGAACATGTTAACCTTTACCCTACACTAATCTCAGTTGATAATAAGTGGATAATTAGTGTGACCAGATGCGTTTAAGCTACAGAGTGTTATAACTAGGCAAATTAGGTAAACTGTGAAAAAGTGAAGTGATGTTGACCTCTACCCAACACTTGTCACAGTTGCTAATAAGTGTGACCATGTGCGTTTTCGCATATCTATGGGAAAGTTTGAAAATTTTGACCATAACCTTGGCCATTAAGTGTTATAACTAAGCAACTTAGGTGTACTGTGAAAAAGTGAACATGTTAACCTTTACCCTACACTAATCTCAGTTGATAATAAGTGGATAATTAGTGTGACCAGGTGCGTTTAAGCTACAGAGTGTTATAACTAGGCAAATTAGGTAAACTGTGAAAAAGTGAACATGTTGACCTCTACCCAACACTTGTCACAGTTGCTAATAAGTGTGATCAGGTGCGTTTTCGCATAGCTATGGGACAGTTTGAAAATTTTGACCATAACCTTGACCATTAAGTGTTATAACTAAGCAACTTAGGTGTACTGTGAAAAAGTGAACATGTTAACCTTTACCCTACACTAATCTCAGTTGATAATAAGTGGATAATTAGTGTGACCAGGTGCGTTTTAGCTAATCTGTTGGATAGATTGCTAATTTTGACCATAAGATTGACCATACAGTGTTATAACTAGGCATATTAGGTACACTGTGAACAAATGAACATGTTGACCTCTACACAACACTTGTCACAGTTGCTAATAAGTGTGACCAGGTGCGCTTTACCATTTCTTTGGAAAATTTAGACAATTTTGACCATAATTTGGACCATAAAGTGCTATAACTGAGCAATTTAAAAAATGAAACTGTGAATAACTTAACATGCTAACCTTTACCCAACACTTGTCACAGTTGCTAATAAGTGTGACCAGGTGCGTTTCAGCATTTCTGTGGGAAAGTTTGACAATTGTTACCATAACCTTGACCATAAAGTGTTATAACTGAGCATTTTAGGTAAACTGTGAATAAGTGAACATGTTAATCTTTACCCAACACTTGTCACAGTTGCTAATAAGTGTGACCAGGTGCGCTTTAGCATTTCTGTGGCAAAGTTTGACCATTTTGACCATAACCTTACATTCAACTTTATGTCAATTTATCAATTTTTCTTTAACAACTTTTCAGCTGACGAAAAAAATCTCTCACGAACCAAAAGACGCCATTGGATTCCAAATAGAGATTAAAGCGAGAGACCACTCGGGAATACCAGTCAAAGACTTAGCAAAAAAGAGATCAGCGGATCTAACCAAAGCTTACCTAGGAGCTAAGAGACTGTCCGACGATTTACTAACAAAACAAGTGTCTCATGACCCCGAAGTTTCAAATAAACAATGTCAACTTCTACCTGGTCACACTACAACTTGAAAGGCAACCACAATCAAGGCTGCAAACCGTTGTAAATAGCTGATAGGGATGTCTGGAAGGATCGCCAGGTAAATAGATGATTGTCTTGTCACCATGAAATATTATGATCGTCGCTTTGGAATGTTTAGTTTGAGGGTACTGAGGGGACTGGCATGCATATATAAACCGTCACTGTTCCGGAGCGCCCCCCAGAGGGGCCTCCGCCAAATAACAACACACACCAACTTTGCTTTAATTATGTTTATTGATGTTATTAATATGTTTTAAGTTGCGGGCAGAGCCACAAGCGGACCCTGCCACAAGAATGTTCCGAACTCTGATCCACAGCTGGTCGACTACGACAGCTTTGCTGGTCATCTACGACTGACTTATGTATTTAGAAAATGTGTTGGCCAAGGGCCTTATCTTGAGACTGAAGCGAAGGCATATATATGTACGTAAATATGTGCGCTGACAAAGCCGACAAAGAGTTTGTCTACTCAGCGGTTTGACATGCGCTGTCTCACGTTAAACATGAAAACTGATGTTTAGCGTGCTTGGATTAAAATGTATTTAATGTACAGACGAAGTGGCGACATAAACCGGTCATAAACCGGTCATAACCGGTCATATACCAAGTCCTATGGAACCGGTTCGGAAACTTCTAGTCTTTTGAATTCTTGAACCTGAATCCGAAGCGGACCTTATTTGTTTAGTAAAGGGTTCGGTTAAAAAAACGACTAGAGTCACTTTTATAAGAACTTATACAATTTTCTGTGCATTTTTTAGAAAAGATTCGGTTATAAATTCATATCTTAATTCTATAATATCACGAGTTCAAGATGGAAAATAAACTAAAGGTCAATTTGTAAAATTTCAATACTAATGTCGCGTACTAGGTTCCAGAAGATAGAGGCTATGTTCCAATTTCTGACATCTGACTCTTTCGAAAGCCCTGGAAGAATACCTTATGAAGGATAATAATCAGGCCTGTTCTCGTCTGCGAATTCAATTGATTGGAATTGGTTAGAGTAGTGATTTCTAAGCAGAACAGGAACGATTAAAGAATACGGCAAAAACGTTTTGTTATCAAGAGGGTTGAATGAAGATGACTGAGTTTTTCAAGTCAAAAGACGAAAACAGTCAGTATTTGGAAGCAATAACATTTATTTGATCGATATCGAAAATGGGAACAGGACTGAATAACAATATCCATCCCATTTGAGATGTATAGTTTTTCATATAATTTTGGACGATTTTCAAATATATAGGTGGAAAATTTAAGATCAATTTAACATTAAATGGATATAATTAATATCCTTTTTACGATATTTTAACTATTTAACAGTCCAAGGCATTCGCTGTAGTTTTACGCAAAGGGAGACAACTTCATATGTGTTCTCTCTACTCGTACCCTCCAAACGAAGGTTCTGTTGTTGTCGGCGCGTATAGCCGTCACGTAAAACATCTGCCTAAGAGCACAGTAAAAACAACTTTAAATGTGTGCTCTCTTCTTGTTCTCAGTGAGCGAAGGTTTTGTTGTTGGCTGGGTGTGCATCAGACAGACACACACATACAAACAAAAATGTTCTCTTTATATTTCATGTGGTTGTTGTTCCTTAAGATATATTTTCTTCATTTGTATGGGAATTCACGTGGGCATAGACTGATTCTCTGATCTAGTACAAATGAATACCGAAGCTTTGAACCAAAACCTTAAGTTCGAAAAGCTTATAAACCAGTCCGCAAACCGAACTTTAAACTTAAAGATGGGTTCGAACCTACGGACCGAATCTTTTGAAGAATTTTAACCACCACAAACATTTTGCACAACCACTCTTAATAGTTTTTAGATATGCCAGTTGAACAACAATAATCCGGAATTCTCCAAAAGGCTTTTTGCCTGTAACCAAAAGAAAACTGCAAAATCAAAAACTGAAATGCTCTGAAAATGTCACTCAACTGGCTTCACTTCTGTCATAACACAATTAAGCTGAACTCTCCATCTTTGGCATCAAGATTTGCAACACAGACACACTCAATTACACGCACTTACGTTGACAATGATGATGATGACAACCAAAAAATTGCTGGCGATATTTGCTCGACCAAAAATTGAGCAATCGACAAAATGGTAGACCCAAAATGGTCGCTTGTCAGATTCTGATTCTGATCAAAGTTGACCCCGGAGCGGGGGGCTGCAAGTGGCAAAATGCGCCAATTATCGTCGCCGGGACAGGCAGTCTGCCAGTAGGCAGCCAAATGCAATAACAAAGGCCGACAACACAGAGAACAGAAAATAATAAAGCAAAATTATTATCTGGCCAAAAATGTTTCAATAGCCCAAGAGCTCGATAACAATGGACACAGCAGAGACAAAGATTATGACAATACTAATGGTCTGAAGGGCGGGGCGGGGCGGGTAACAGTTTCCTCAATTTGAGACAGACTGTTGCCAATATGTTGCAAAAAAAAAAAGCCAACTGATATGATGATGTGTTGATGGCTGTACCTAAGACTTCTACTTCCTGTCCTCCCCACTTGTTTTAAGGTAGCCAGCGGCAACAACATAACAATTGGAAAACACTCAACAACTGAAATCGAGCTCAAGTAAGTAACTTTCCGTAGAAATTGAAGGAAACCAAACTATGCCATGCACAGCAGCTGGTGCAAAAGAATTTTCTTTACCTTCTCTTTTTTTATTTATTTTTTATTTCCACTGATAACTTTCAAATGCAATGCCGCAGGCTGTTATGGCATGGCAATAATGCAAAACACAGCCCGGATGGATGCTGGGACAAAAACAAAATAGAAACGACGACTACGACTTGACGTTCAATTTCTCATAAAAGTTTCTTTGGCAGCTGAAGCAACAGCAGCAGCAGAGGGAGCAGCAAACGGGAGCCACATCAAATATATGACACACAATTCAAACTTGAGAATTGCATTTCTTGTTGCTGAATTTTTGATAAAGCACTCGGAATGGCAAATGCGGCTGATGTAAGTGATATTTTTATTTGTGTGTGTGTGTGTAATAACATGACGAAGTGCTTATACACTTTGATTAAAATTTATATATTCACCGTCATGATGTGAATTTTTCAGTTTAAGGTAAATTTAAGATATCGAATTATGGTCACACCGCAGACACTGTAAATAAAATGGACGAGACAGACAGATAACAAACCCAATCCATAAACCGTATACAGACATTGTGAATAGAAGAAAATCGTGTAAATAGTGTGTAAATAAAAAACCGAAAAAACCCTTCGTTTACATTTTTGACCTTTTTTTTTGTCCATATTTCAACTTTCTGTTTTTGAATTTAAAAAAAAAATGGAAGAAAACTAACTTCGGCTCAAGTTCATCCAGCTCACACATTACTGGCAACTAACTCACACACAAACACACACTCAACTCTTTGCATTCTGTTAAAATCATTCATAGCGGCAAGCAGCCAAGCAATGAAACCACAAAACCTAAACTGCGTTTTTCATTAAATAAACGAAGTGGCACAAATCACCCCAAACATTTTCTTGCCAGATTGTTATATGGCAGCTATACGATATATTCAGCCGATTTTGATTAAACTCCCCAAAGTTGTGTTGAAACATATAATATTCATAGCTGGAAAATAAAAAGACGCTACACCATTGAAAACAAAAAAGTTTTTCATACTAGAACTACTTTTTCGACCGATCGTTCATATGGCAGCTATACGCTATAGTCATCCGAATTGGATCAAACTTGTCAGAATTGTGTGATAGCATATAATATTGATCAGTAACAAGTTTGGGAGCGAAAGCACTGAGAAAATAAAAAAGTTTTTCTTACTAAAACTTTTTTTCAGACCTATATTTTGTATGGCAGCTATACTATATAATTGTCCGATTTTCATCAAACTTGGTGAAATTGTGAAAAAAAACTTAGAAAACTTATAAATACGAGGTTTGGGAACGTTTGCATTGAAAACAACAAAGTTTTTCTTACTAAAACTAGTTTTTCGTTCAAAGTTTGGTTAAGATAGCTTTAAAACTGGAGGAGGAGATAGCATAAAAACAGACGGACATGGCTATATTAACTCAGCTGGTTATGCTGATCACGAATATATATACTTTGCTAAATGTTTAGTATAGGTCCATCATGGTCGCGCGATTTTTTTTTTATTTTCGCCTGCGGCGCAAAACTGTGATATTTTTCTTCTTCGTATGTGGTGCATCTATAACATTTAACAAACTACACAGGAAGAGGTAGAAGAGGAAGCGGTGGAAGAGGAGGAATCGGTGGGAGGATTGAAGGAGGAGGAGGAAGGGTCTTAACAATAGCATTCATTTTGCAGTGTGCCGACAGCACAATAGGGGTGCCTTTTGCGACATGTAAATTAAAAATAAGGGAAACTACCTACAATATGGCCACGAAACGATGGAGATCAATTCACATCTGTGAAATCTCTAGGCTAACTTGGCCCACTCTTAACTTTAAAAGAATCTTAACGCTTTTGCGTCTAGGCAGGCAAACTTCGTACCAACCACAATGACTATTTTAGAAGCAGCTGCTAAGCTGATGAAGAAGAAAGCGTTCAACATCTTCTCTGCCACTGTACAGCGCTCATTAGGAGACGATTCGCAATCCTTGGCCAGCCTTTTCTACCTGACATTTCAGCCGTTTCTCAAAAAAAGAGATTGTTTCGCTACTTTCTAAGTGGTTCAAAAGGGAAAACCCACCCTTTACATTTTAAAAGTAAAAATTTAGGGGTCATATGGTATCACAACGTGTCTATTTGGGCATAAGTGAAGAAGCTTCAACGCTTCTACCATGGCAACCTAACCTAACCTAGGATCTCATCTCGCTTATCTTAAACTTAAAACCAAATTGTTTGATATTAACCAACTCAATTAGAGCCACTTTACAGTGAGCTTGATGGCAGCGAATGAGACAGGGTTTGCTTCATTTTTTTCTGTCTTTGCATTGTGCAGTCCTAGGTGAAAAACAGCTTTGACCACAATAAGCAAGCTGTAGTTACCACTTTTTATGCCACGACTGTTGTCGACTACAAATTGTTGCAACTTGGTAGAAAACCCATGTAAACTTAGCTCAGTTTTGCTGTCCAAGGTGTTTACAGCATATTTAATTATAATTTATATTCACATGTGCCTGATAAACTCATTCCTGGTTTACATTGTCACCCACAAAAAACACAGATTTAGCACATGCAACTCTCCCTTTTTTGTTTCAGTTAGAGTAACTAAAAACTTGTGTAAAAAAAAAAAAAATGGAAAACGACACCAACAACCGAATAGCACTTGCATTTAAATTAAAAACACTTCCTATTGCGGCCAAAACAGCAGTAAAAAGTGGCACAATGAGAGTCGTCGGCAGTTTGTAGTAGTTGTTCCAGCAGCCAGCGGCATTGTTGACGCACAACTTCCGGCCTGGATGTTGGCCATTTTGTTTTTACAGAGGCATTACTCAACGTACATAATCTCTCTCTCTCTCTCTCTCTCTCTCCCGCTTTCGCTCTGTGGTGTGGCTCTGCTCAGATTTGCCCATCCATTTGAGTCTCAGTTGGGCTTTGCCGGTTTAACGCTTTCCTTTGTCCCAGACACCCGAGAGGCAAGCTAGCTAGCTAGCTGGGTTTTTGTTTGAAGACTTCTGGGACAAGGCGGGGTAGGTGTGAATGATTGTGTTGAATTTCTGATTAGCCTTTGCTCTCCCCCCCGGTCCCTTAGGTCATAAATATGTTAATCATAATGAATTGCAATTGAAATTGCATGGAAACATTCAGAGTGTAGCATACTTTTTGGGGCCACAATTTTTAATGCATGCTAATTACAACGTTTTTGGACCCCACAATCACATCTGGTTTAAGCCAACAACAACAATTTACTTTTAATTAACCTCACTGGCATATGCAAGGCAGCAACAGCAACAGCAGCAGCAGCAGCAACCGCAGAACAAAAATTTATGCGCAAAGGGAGAACAGCCCCCGCCTATCAGATTAAAAAGTAAACTTTTTAATAAAAATCACTTTAGCATTTCATTTGCGCGCAAAGAAAGAGAAAATTAAAAACCAAAAAAAACTTTTGTGGTAAAATTAAAAATACTTTTTACTCATTGTGGTTAAATATGAAGAAGAGAAAAGTTCAAAATGCTGCAAATGCAGAGAAATTTATTTGTATAATAAAGGCACAAAGCGCAAACAAAAGCAAAAACAAATTAGCATAGAACAGACAGAATGAGAGACGAGGAGAGAAAAAAATGTTGCCTTAGATGTGAAAATGTTTGAAAACGCAACGAGAATTCACTGAAAATTAAACACAAAATTGAATTCTGCTCATCATAATTTCCCCAAGGATGCTTATTAGGCAAGAGGCAAGAAAACTACAAACAAATCCCCAAAGAGTTTACTTGACGAGTCTGGCGGCTGCTGCTGCTTCAGCTCATGCCCGACATTGTCATAAGTGCAACTGAGACCTCGAGTAGCTGTTATTTGCTGATTAGGCAGGGGAGAAGCGCACACTTATATCCATAAAAAAAAAATATAATAAACGAAGGACCAAAAATTTCAAAATCAACAATGCATAAGCCCATTTGACGGGTCAGTGAAAGTGAAAGAAGTAAAAATCGTATAAGGGTTGAAGTTACACATTCACTTTTCTTTTACAGGGAAGTGTTGATAGCTACAGTCAACACCAAAGTCATTTGGACACTGAGCAGCCTTGTGCTTAAAAAACTAAGAGAACATGGGACTCAAGACGAGCACAAACAGAACGATTGATTGTTCTCATTTCAAACACATTTCGTTGAGCACTCAAATCGAGTTGATTTTAAGTGAGAAATCAAAACTGCTTGAGCCAAAAAGGATGTCAACACAAGTAAGAGTGCTGCAGTCGAGTGCCTCGACTGCAAAACGCCCTGAACCAAGCAATGTTGTTCCTATGGCTTTGATTGATACAAGGTTCTATCTTAAAAATTGTGTCTCTGACTCTTTTTTGCCTATAAAAGGAGGAGGAGGGGTAATTTTCCATATCTGAAACAAACTTGATGTGGCTACGGTATACACCTATATACATGCAATTTGTGGCTCTATCTCCTATAGTCTCTGAGATCTACGCGTTCATACAGACAGACAGAGGTTTTTCGCTGTTAAAAGGTGGAGAAGGGGGAATTTTCCGAATCTGAAACAAACCTGATCTGGGTACTGTATACACCTATATACATGCAAACATTTGTGGCTCAATTTCTTATCTCTTACAGACATGGCTAAATCGACTCGGCTGTTGATGCTGATCAAGAATATATATACTGTATAAAATCGGAAATGCTTCCTTCTGGCTGTTACTTACATTTGCACAACTTCATGAACCCCTTTTACACATTTTGAATGGGTACAGGGTATAAATAGATTAATTTGGTGTAAAGAATTTTCATTTGTAAATTTGGGATAATACTCGTGTGGCTTCAATGGTTTTTTTCGTAACATGTGGCAACGCCATAAATGATCAGAGAGGTTTGCCATTTCATCATGCATAAACTAACGCTTGCAAATCATTGAATTATATTATCAAAATTCATGTTCTGTGAGAAATATGTTTTATCGAAAAACTGTCTTCAGCGACGAAGCTCATTTTTGGCTCAATGTGTACGTCAACAAACAGAATGGCCGAATTTGGTCTGAAGAGCAGCCAGAGGTAGTTCAAGAGCTGGTGCGGTTTGTGGGTCGGCGGCATCATAAGACCACACTTTTTCAAAAATAATTAGTAAGTTTAGCTGGCTCTAGGTCCGAAAAAGTTTCGATTGTTCGCCACAGTAAACAGCTTATGCATTGTACACCAAAAAGAGTTGGTTGCCTATACAGTACTGTTCAATCATTCTAACGAACGAGTCTTCAGTAGGTTTTTCTGCTGCCTACTGCCTCTACATACATACAATCATTGCTTAGATCAGTGGGGAACTGCAAAAAGCCATGAAAGCCAAAATAGACAAGTAATGAGTGCTTTCAACTTTTTGGTGCTAATGCTTAAGCTTTGCGGCTAAACTTCCTAAGTGCAAATCACTAAAGTTGCGATTTTTATTTAACATGTGGTTTCAACAATACGGTTCCACCATGGACCAATTGAGAGGCGACGTTGGTGAGCAATTGATTTCATGTTTTGTACCTGTCCATTGACCGCCAAGATCATGTGATTTGACCCCACTAGACTAGTTTTTGTAGGGCGGCTACGTGAAGTCTCTCGTGTACAGGGACAAGCCAGCCCTGGAAGACAACATTACAAGCTGACATTGGTGAGATACCGGCCGAAGTGCTGCCAAAATTGGACCACATGAAATATTCTTTATAAAGTAAACGGCAGGCATTGATGTATCGCTCCAAATATATATATCATTCACAATTGCAATTTTTTTGTTTTTTTCTTTAAGCTGCCTTTACACTTAACATATACCTCTAAATAGTCGGATGTCAAAATTCTCTAAAGAGAAAATCTTATCAACAAGAACCTGTTCCATTTTATCAAAGAAGGCTTAAGCTGCCTTTACACTTGTCATACATCTCTAAAGAGACTCTCTGAAGATAGTGTAATAGCAAAGCAAATAACTCTAAATGTTTGGAAAATTTAGGCTTTTTTGATGTATTTTGACAGGTTCAGTTTGATAAGAGTTTCTCTTTAGAGAATTTTGACTACAGACTATTTAGAGATATACGATAAGTGTAAAGGCAGCTTAAATTTTTTAAATATTTAGAGATGTTTGAACCTCTGCCTCATCGATGTTATTTTGCAGTTTGGCTTGCTTTTTAACAGAGATGCCCATCAGAGAATGGACATCCAAATCGTTCATTCATAATCAACCGCTGAAAAAACTTTACGCTTAACCGATCAAACTTGCATAAACACAAATGTTCGCTGTTGATTTTTATGCAATGAAACCAATCAAACATTCTTACATTGAAGCTCTTTTACGGACGTTCAACTAGGGGACTAAAACAAACACACAGTACTTTGTACTGATTACACAGTACAACACTAAAAAAAACCCCGGTATTAGACCCTTAAATTCGGAAACAAGAAACTTCTGTAAGCATTACCTCATACCCAGTTTATTGAATAAAGCCTGGGTTCGCGTTTTATGGGTATTTTTGTACTTGCAGCACACAGCGACAACAAATTTAACTTATTATAATTAACAAAAATCTACAGAATTCGGTAAATGCGGTCAGGGTCATTGGGAATGCAATATACAAAATGCAGTTCAATCGTACAATTGGTTAAGGTACCGCCTATTTCTCCTCAATCCAATCACTTTGGTTTAGCGGCTTGGGTTTGTTCGTTCGGCTTAATAACGATTGTTTAGAATGAGCGTGAAACACCTCGTATGAGTTTTTGCATGGCAAAGATGGAAAGAGAGCTTACTGTGTCATTGAAAGCAAGGCCAGCTAAGGAACACAGAGAACAGAAAAATATACTTGTGCTGGTGAGCACGAAAGCCGATTAACCAGCAAACCTTTTTAATCAATCTACTCTCATTCAATCGCACGATGCCTTAGACGGTATGACGCTGATTTTATTCAACGTTTTGTTGGGTGATGAAATTTACAGAAAACATGTTTGATCAGCCGACTCAAACTCAACCGCTCGATGCGTTTGCCGGTATGAAGCTAAGATAATTCAACTCAGAGTTCTGTTGATAGATTAAATGTGAGTAGGAATATTTGTATATGATTTACTGAAGAAAAAATTGATTTTTGCAATTCTCTGTTGCCCACAGCGTATACCCTAGAATCACAATTGTTTTTGTAAAACTCCAAGATATGGGCACACAAACAGCCAATGACAATAACCAGTTTTATGTATAAATTTCTTAGAATTGTTGTTACTTGACAAAATATTTTTGGAAATATGTATTGGTGTTTATATTTTCTAATAAAATCTACCTGACTATTTGATCTTAAAATTGTCTACTTCATTAATATATAAAATTTCTCCCAAGTTAATAAAAATTCAAAAAAAAAAAACAAAATAAACTAAAATATTTGTCAACACTTAACACTCACATCCAATAGTTAGCTCAAGTCTTAACCACAAACATTATTCAACCCTCAAGGCATGCCAAAACCGACCACCAAAGCATGCAAGCAACAACAACAACAACTACAGAAAATAAAACATTTACGCATCCTCAAGTATTTCAACAAACTTTCAATGAATGCATTACAATTCCAACAGCGCCAATTTTCCCCTCCCACACTCTCAACTCTTTACCTCCAAAT
The DNA here is from genome assembly GCA_037044535.1 of Lordiphosa magnipectinata. Classification (NCBI taxonomy): domain Eukaryota; kingdom Metazoa; phylum Arthropoda; class Insecta; order Diptera; family Drosophilidae; genus Lordiphosa; species Lordiphosa magnipectinata. The sequence continues at coordinate 347,817 of JBAMBO010004134.1, read as the reverse complement.
CAATTGAATTCGACTTTTAAGCTGAAACCAAAGTAAAAGTTTTTACCCCACCCACCCACACACACACACACACACACACATACAAATGGGAAAATGCCTTGGCCAGAGCCAATTATCTGACAAACAGAATGGAGAAGAAAATTTGCTTGTAAAACTTTTTGGGCTACTATCGAAAAATCAACGAAACAACTCTTCCCCAAGAATATAACAACAAATATAACAGCAAAGTTTTGCTCTCAACTCCCTCCAGTATTTAGATATTATAAGTATAGGAAACTTCTTTAGACGACCAAGATAAACCCAAACGCAAACCCCAAGCCTTTAATTGAAACCTAGGCAACTTAAACTTTTGCGTAAAATGCAATTAAAACCAGCAGCCAAGCATCAGTTGGAGACGTAATTTTTCTTACTTAATCTTTTGCATCAGAGTTTTGTCCCCAAAGCCCAAAGACAACAAATAAGAAAAGTTTATGCCCGTCTGGGCTAATGCAAAAGCAAAGCAATGCTTAAATTTTATTTACGCACAAATTAAAACATCAAGGCAAAGCGAAAGGGAGAGAGATGCAGAGAGAGGGAAAGAGTGAGTGCTGCCCGGCGGCAGGTTACATAAGTTTGGCCAAAACACAGAGAAGAGGAGGCCCATTTTTTAGTTTATAGTAGTTTGTGGTTTTTAGATAATGCAAAAGTTGCTAACTAGGTGGGGCCTCCAGGCGCTGCAGAGCTTCCTTTCAAAAGTTTGTGTTTTTTTTTTGAAAAATCCTTGCTTTTTGGGTCGTCGTCAAAAAAAAATCAATTAAATTTGCACTTCACACGCGCCTTCGAATTGAATCGATTACCACATTTTGGTAGAGAACATACAAAGTTCGTTTGTCGCTGACACAATTTTCCCCAAAACCAATTGGCAAATAACACTCAAGTCTTATACAAGACTCTATAACAAGGTGAGGCGATGTGGCAACTCTACAGTATGCAGCTACCAACAACTTTTCAAACTTGCCTTACCTTCTTATTACACACACACATATGTATAGCTGCAGGATGCGGCTGGCAGAGACACTTATCGAGTCACGTTTTAGCACCCAAACATGGCAGCCAGTCAATTCCTATTATTTGTGAACTTAAAACAGCTTCCCCCTCCCTCCTCCCCACCACTTGGCATTTGTGTTAATAGATTTCTCTGGCCCCTTTTGACATCAAATTAGGTCGAGTGATGCGAGGAGTTGAATGTTTATTTGCCATGACCAAGTTAATTAGTGTTTGATTTTTATTTCCTCTTAATTTTCAAGCATTTTGTAGAAGGCAAAAGTTGAATCAACTTTTATATATATGATTGCAATTTTATGAGGGATTTGTACACACGCTCACGCAAACACACACACACACACACACACACGCACACGCTCAAGTGCCAACCATTAGAAAACTTTTCCAAGCAGGTGAAGGACTTGTGTGTCTGTTAGTCCCTCAGTAAATTCATTTATTTCACCAAGTAATGAATTTATGTAGGCAATTTTGTTGAATGGCAAAGAAATGAGGGTAACATAGAGGAAATTTTTGCCATAATTCACATTTCGAAGAATATTTAAGCAAAAATTCAAGCCGTGAATTGTCAAACCATAAGCAAGCTACCTCTTTAAGTTAGACAATCTTGAGAATTTCTACAAATATATAAAATAAGTAAGCTTAAATCGCCCTCAGGGGAAGAACTGTTTAATAGCAATTCCTTAATTAATGAACAGAGAATTAACATTATTGTTAACATATGGTAGCGAATCTGGGTTCCGACGCCGCGAACTAGTTGCCTGGAACGTGCCAAGTGTAATGTATCGAGTCATCGATACATCGATTGCGGTCGATGACTACTTGTCTGTGATCTTAAGTCCTCTCTAGTTTTTACACTTGAAACTGACAAGACACTTGGTGAATAAAGAATGTTGATTTGCAACTAACTAATTGGCTGATTACCTTCTTTCCTACCGCTTTTCGTGCATTTCCCCTATCACATAACAAAAATTAGTTCCGCTCAGCTAACTTAGCAAGACGTACTCAACTGAATTGACCTAAATTCAGTACAATATCAACATTGTGTTAGCAGAGAGCGCATGCCGGCCCCAAATATATGACAAAAGTTGTGTTCCTTAAGGAAGGTTTCGTGTACTCTGAGCTGATTACAATAAACTCTACCGAATAATCAACTCGGAAGCTTCTCTAACTGTTCAGCGCAGAGGTTAAACACATTTTGTGTAGGTTGTCTTAAGCATAACCTACCGCCTTTTATTCGTGCTCCCATTTTGGCTTTCGCAAAAAGTTGGTCTTTAGTTCAATTAAGGCGCCTAACTCCAAATATCGATAACTATCGAGAAAGTATCGAGCAAAAATGAGCAAACGCGTTAGACTATTAGCTCGGCATGGCGTGAGCCAAAGACAGAGCGACAACTATATAAGACGACCTTGCACCCCAGAGAGATCACTTCTCGATCAGAGCTCAAAGCGTGCAGGTAAGCCATTCATCATCGTAGTATCATAGTTCCGCCTGGAGTGCGCCCTGCATCCAATCTTGTGGCCCAGAGTGCGCTCTGCATCTGTCCATACCCCTTAACTCTCCCCAGGATACCCTAATCCCCGCCTGGAGTAGGCCTTACACTCAATCTTGTGGCTCAGAGTATGCCCGCATCTGTCTATACCAGAGATGGGCGCGTCGCGACGTTCACAATGCACACGAAGGCAGCGCTGCCTCGTGTGCATTGTGAACGTCGCGACGCGCCCATCTCTGGTCTATAACCTTAATCTGTCCCCGAAAAATTATAAATTCTCGCTTGGAGAATGCCCCATTTCTTCGGACCACCCCCCTAACCGCCGCTAAATCATCATCAGTGCCATCGAAGGAACGCCACCCAACATCTCAACACCTATTCTGAGTTATTGCGTCGATGACAATATCGGCAGCACACTCACTGTAGTGTAAATGTTACATAAATCGCAAAGGCGTTTGCTTTGAAATTTGCAAATCGCAAAATTTCGCTGATTAAAAAACGGCGTCGTATGAGTCCGTGAGATGAAAAGTAAATGGCAAGTGTCGCTAGAGATAAGAACTGCCTCTCTATGAACGTTTTAAGTACGGTGCTTAAATATGAGTTGAAAATTTGAAGCGAATTTAAATATATCGATAAGTATTTAGACGATGGTCACACTGGTTGGATGACGCTAGCAGAGGAGAACGCGGTAGCAGAAGGCGTTAGTAGATTAGTGACAGACCGCCACATGAGTAGTAAATGGACGCTGACACAGACGGATCTGTGTAAATATAATGGACAGAGATAGCCCGTAGTTATAATGTAAATAGTAAGCCTTTTGTGTATATAGAATACTAACAAGTAAGTAACATTGTAAATAAAGCCCGCAAACCTGAGAAACATGGAGAATAAAAGTGAGTGTGAAGAGGCCAAACGTCCGGGCTGGTTTTGCTTTTTTTTTTTAGCTAAAAAGGTAGAATTACTATCGATATGTTATCGAAAAGCCAAGTGTCAGCAATAGAAAGGAGAATTTGTTGTCCCCTTTGCATTTCTTCAGCTAATTATATGCAGAAATCTGTCAAGTGGAAGTGTAACTTTGACTTACAATGGTAAATCAACCCAATACAATCAGCTGTTCATGGTTTACGCTACTGTAACTTTGGCCATTCGTGTGTAATCGTAACCAACTTTCAAGAATCTTGTTGAAAATTTGCTAGTGGAACAAGGCCATTACTCTGTTGTTTGCTAGAAGAACTTTGAAATGGCAGAATCAATTCTAGGCGAACTCCAAACTTAAGGGGATATTCTCCATGAGCAAATTTTTTTTTTGGTTTTTTTTTTTGCATTTTTTATAGCTTGGATATTTGAGAATTTGGCCCTAAAAGGATTTTTTGAAATTCGAAATACTTTAAAAGATATAGCCTTTTTTGTCGAATAATGTCTTCGCTTAAACGAGTCATTTTTGAGATTACTTCAAACCTCAAACGCATTTATCTCGAAACCAAGTTTTTCGAACTGGCGGACATAATATCTCCAGATACACTGAGCCGATTTGTATGAAACTAAGTGAAATCGACGCAGAATTCTCACTATTCTGGTCTGACCCTCAATCATAATTTAAAAAAAATGTTTTTTTTTTACAAAAAAAGTGTCCAAAATCGAATTTTCATTTTTCAAAGGCCGCCATTTTTTCAAAAAAAATCACAAAATTTTTTTCGAGGGTCAGAACTGAATGACATCTATACTGATTATAATCCCGTTTTTACTTTTCATTTCAGACAATCTGGAGACGAGAAGTCGTGGCCGCAAACACTATACCTTTTTTTTTAGACCCCCCACTTTGACGGCTGAGAACTTTTTGAACAGCCCTTATATCGAAGCAGAAACATATTTTTGTTTACTTTAATCTGTTTGTAACACAATAAAGAATTGGAAAACTTCTTTGCGTTTTCAAATAAGATTTTTTTAAAAAAGGTCCAAAAAAACAGCCTCGACATGAAGAATCCCCTCTTAAACCCTTTGAATCCCTTAAGAAAATATGATTTAAGTATATATAATACAATAAGGACTGTATTTGCAAGTTTTTCGCTTGCAATTCCTAAAGAGTTAAAGCAAATTGCCAACTTAGGGCCGATTTCATATCTATTACATAAAGTAACAAATAACAACGAATATTGTAAGTTTATATGTCTGGAAGAAGAGAAATCGGCCCTTAGTTTTGTTGATACAACCCGGGTGGTTCACTGGTTTGAACCTTCTTACCGATAGTTATGAAATAACAGGCGTTACAGGTATAACAAGATCATTTCAAATATATTTATCTCAATAATTTAAATATTGTTACATATTTATTCTTTGATAATAATTATTTCACCTTTTCTAAACCAAAACCAAACCCCTAGAACATGACAAAAGAAAAAAAAACTAATACACAAACTCATAAAATATTGAAAAAATTAAATTGCATTAAATTTTTGATATAACACACAACCAAACATACACACACACACAGCATTATGGTGGAAATTGTTCCACATTTATAATTTGAGAGGTGGGATACGGATATGGAGTTTTTTTTTTTTTGGTTTTTTTTTTGGGGAAGTAGGAGGGTACAACATTTGTCAGCTAAACAGAAACTACAAATGAATAGGCGCCTTCTACTCACTGTAGGGCTGAGGTCGTGTACCGTAAAGTGGCTCCTGCAGTAATGGTGAGCGACCATTTCCAATCTCCTTAACTGAAATGAGATAAGAGCAAATGGCAACAATTTGCGCGTGATAAATGTTTCCACAAATTTGTTCAATTTGTTGAATGGTTGGTTGTGGTGGTTGGTTTGGTTTGGTTTGGTTTTGGTTGGTTGTTTGTTTGTTTGGTTGTTGTGTGTGTTTCTGTGGCGTTTCTTTCAATGACTAAAAAAAAAGCTAAAAAAAGAGTTGAGTGTTAAGGTTAGTCGGGGGGAGGGGGAATCAACTTAAGTAATAAATCATATAACAAAAAAAAAAATTACTCCTTCCCATACCGGGAATCGAACCCGGGCCTTCTGGGTGAAAGCCAGATATCCTAGCCACTAGACCATATGGGAGCTATGAGCTACCCGTTACCCAATATACAATTTAAAAGATGAACGCATAAATAATCTAAACACGGCAAATGTTTCTGAGAGAGCGGAAAGAGAACTTTGTGCCTACATAAATAAATACAAATTCCGCGCTGATGTTTTGGGTTATTCATTGCTTTGCATGTCAATGAATCAGTTTTTGTGTATGCCATCATATAAATACCTACAAAACGCAAAAACAAAACAAAAAAATAACCAGACGAGAGTCGAGTGAAGAGAAGACAACAACATTTGATTTGAGGCTTGGGGTAGGTCAGTCAAACAAAACAAACAGCAAATCAACGACCTGAAAACTTGCTTAGCGACTTGCCGCACCAAATGCTTATGTAACTTATATATATATTTTTTTAAGTGGATTAATTCATGACAGCAAAACATTTTTAGCTATATTAAATGGGGTTGTCAACGCCTGAACGAACAGATTACAGACTACACACGGATCGTAAATCAAGTGGCGCCCTGTAACGATATTGAAAATACAGAATTGAGGTTCAATGGGATAAGAAGCGAGCAAAATGTAAGGAACAACAAAATTAAAGACATACTTTTTGATTTTCCCATTTTGTTTTTCAGCAACATAATTATTTTAGTTTCCCAACAAAAGCATAACGAAAAAAATCAGAAAAACTTTAATTTTTTTCAGTGTTTGTTTCTCATAATGGGTTTTAGAAGCATTGGCTTTCAAATTTTAAGTTATTTCCAAAAAAGCTGCCAAATTGGTAGAACGGTAAAACACACAATTATAACTATTTTTGTAAATATTCTTTTCAGCTTATTGTCAATTACTCCTAATAAATGTTCTGATCCATCGATCTATCCCTTTCATTCATGATTTATATATATTAAACCATCTTTTAGCTTGACATTCGTATACTATTTCATTCCAAACTATGTCCTGGTTCTTAAGAAAATTTTTTTAAGAAAGATGTACCTACAATCTATGCCCTAGAAGCACAATTGTTTTTGTAAACCACTGAGACATAGGTGCCTATAAGCAGTATCCGGCAATAATTGGGTTTTTTCATCCTTTGGTGGTCCAAATATGTACAAATATATCGATTAGTATTTTAGTGTTAAGGTATTTTAAGTCAGAGACTGTGGTCACACTGTATATTTGTAGAATGATCGAACGAAGACGAACGAAGCGGCAGATAAACCCTAAATCAGGGTTGCTCAAGCCCATTCCGCAAGCCACGCAAAGGTATAGCAGGTGCGAACGGCATGCCTTAAGGCAGGGTTCCCCAAGAAGTGAGCGCGAAAATGTGACTGTGTCTCTCTCTTCACGGTATGAATTGGCGCATGGTGTAATTATATAAAGTCAGTTGTATAATGGTATCAGTTGAATGGGGATGTCAACGTCTTCACACATGTTCTTATCAACTGGTAGCCCTCTCGTATGATGAATTTCTGACGACTCTACCGTGTTAATTATACGTTCAATTGGGGCGAACGTTCGGCCCCCAGGGGCTATGGCAGGCGAACTCTGCCTTATGGGCTGCGTAAAGCAACTACACATTCATATGCGTTCCCTTCTCTCTTTCTTTCCGAGCAAAGGTTTTGTTGTTGGCGCTGCAACCACAACTTCATATCTCTCTCTCTCTCTCTCTCCTATGTCTCTGGCAAACTCGAACGCAACAACAATGTAGCTTATGCGTAGGCCAGACCCGGCCAGCCATAGCTATCACGAGCCGAAGTCAGTCGTGTTTTTACGCAAACGCGAGCAGAACTCATGAATGTGTGAATCGGTGAACATTGAATTGCAAGTAAAACGGCTGTAGTCTGGAGAGAGCTCTGTTGCTCACCAACACAAGCACACTTTTTTGTACTCTCCATTTGGCAGGCACTGGCGTAAACTCACTACGCTCAGTAGGTTAGCGATTGGCCTCGTTCGCTTCGCTTGCAGTGGCACACACACACAAACAAAAATCGGGTTTTTCTTTCTATTTCTTGCGGCCGCAACCCTGATGTAAAAAGTAAACCGAGTGTATATAGAAACTCCTGTAAATAGTGTTTAAATAAAAGCTCGAAATGCGAGAAAAACAGCCGTTTACAGACAAATGATTTTCTTTTTAAATATGCCATAAGCAATGAGTGTGCACACCTGTTTAAGTGTGACACATGAAGTGATTCACCGATGGCATTTCTCCAATGCGCGTTTTAATTAAACTGATCTGGTCCGAAGTTCAAGAATCGTTTCTAGTAAGCTCATCGATTAACAATTATAAGCAGCTTTACAATGAAGTACAAGCTTTATTAAACAAATAATATGCAAAAGTATGAGGTTCTGCAGCAAACCAAACCTCTAATAGGTGTTCGTAAACGGAATACGGTATACAAATGAAAACTTTTTTACAAACATTTAATAGGTGTTCGTAAGAAGAATACGTTATACAAATAAAACCATTTCAGTTCGTATTCCTATATCGCCGGGTTTGATGGCCTAACTCACCAAATCGGAAATGAGGATATTTAAATTTTTTTTGAATTTTTATCAGGAAAATGAAAATAAGTTAAAACTGACTTCGGTTTCAGGTTTCTATATGGTACGGAATCTTCTTGTTCCTGAACTAAACCCACTTTTTTAAGCTTAATAGATTCTCATAGTTCAGCTGATAGAGCGTTACCAAGGTGCATAGATATCTCTTTATTTTTTTAAAAAACACATTCACATTTTGGCATTACTTATGTGTGTGTAGCCACTGACACAAAGTTCATTTTGCACGTGGCATCGTTGGCATATCAGGGCAGCGACGAGCTTATACTGTCTGAGCACTTTTGTATGCACAGTAGATAGCGATGCGCAAATTCAAGTACAGCAAATACATAGGGCCAAAGATGTGATACATTATTTCTTTAAATGACAAGAAATGAAGAAAATTATACAATTTCTTCCATACGATTTGCCACTTCATTTTCCCTTTCATTTCTTGAAAATGAGAACATTGGCCCCAAAAAAAATTTGGTATTTCTTATACTCTGTACCAGGGGGGCCGGCAAAAGCACACATGCTCATTTTGGCGTTGCGTGTGTGTGTTTAGCCACGCGAGAGCGCGCTCATTCAGCACTTCTTTGCTGTTGCAAAAGTGAGCAGTATAAGCTCGTATACTGTCGGTGTGTCGACGTCGCTGCCGCAGAGCGCTTTTGTATACACTTAAAATAGGGACGTGCCGGACTCTGCTCTGTACCAAAGGTACACAGAGTATATTAAATTTGTGCAAACGTATGTTACAGGGAGAAAATATCATTTCCGACCCTATAAAGTATAAATATTCGTGATCAGCATCCAAGTCGATAGAGCCATGTCCGTCTGTCTGTCTGTCGTCGCCGTCTGTATGAATGCACAGATCTCAGAGATGGTAAGTGATAGAGTTTAGACATGTATGGGACATATACTTCTTATACTTTCAGGCAGATCAAGTTTATTTTTCATTTTTGCCACGCCCCCTATCGCTCCCGCAGTTGGAAAAACACGTTATATCTCCCACAGTTTTGAAGATAGACGGTTCGTACCTTCTAAAGATAGTTAGTTATTAGCAAGTTTTATCGATTTTCCGAAGAAAACATAAAGATCGGATGAACGATACTCAAGTTATGACCAAAAGAAAGTTACTTCCCCCGCCCTGGCAGTAGTGGCGTCATCTATTCGTCAGTTCTGAATATGCCCCATTGTTCAATGCAAGTAGTGGCGCCATCTATTGTACAGCAGCCCAGCTTTCAGCGGCCACTCCAGGTACAATGTATATTACAGTCGGGCCTGACCGACTTTCTTACTTGTTTTTACTAAATATTCCATAAAGTTCAAGTGAGTTTTGAAAGTGGCGACTGTTATTTAAATCAAACAATTCAGCTGTTTTTGTCAACGTGGCATTGTGATTGTCAAAAAGATAACGATGAGGGGCTGGGCGTAAAGGCAGCAACAGACCAATGTAGATCGTAATAAAGGAGTTCCCATCACTGACTTATACAGAAGTTTAATTGCTTTAGATATTTTGTAATTTCGTAGTCCAATTGTTTTTAATTTGTGGTCATTTTTGTTTCGCACGTTCTCCTTTAGCTGACAATGCTTTCAGGGCCAACTTCTAATCTGGGCTATGCACAAAATCGATCAAATTAATTGCAAGTAACATGAACATAGATAGACTGCAATTGAGTAACCTGTTTTAGTTATTTCATTCATGGGCCATTTGTAGAGTATTTAGTTACATTTATAATGGTGGTGCTTTTGCTTTTAGTGCTTTTTGGTGGGGCGGTTGGGCGGGACGATGGGGCGGGGCGGGGAGCGCGTTACTTATAAACTATAAAATTTGTAATTTGGTAGTAAACAACTGACTCACCTCCGGCACACAGTAGTTGAGTTGACACGCGAGCTGCGCTCTCTCTCTCCGTTAAACCAGACACTTTTGGGGCACACAAAGAAGTAGAAGAGACACTACATACATATGACCGACTAATACCACCAGCGTACATACAACTCTCTACATGCCCCGAAATCAGTAGCAATATATAATACACACGAGAGTACGAGCATATGTATATATAAATATGTAGGCTATTATATATGGTCACATAACTTTGAACAGATCCCAATGGTAGAATGTTTTGTATCGAATTCAAATAAAATTATTAAAATCAAGCTTGTGGTTTATGGTTTTATAATGATTTATAGAGAACAAAAATATAATATATATTCAGGGTTTGATACGTTCGATGTCTCTTTTATTCGTTGGTCAACACATCCAGGCACAGCAACAACCACAATTGGCAACATTTTGTATATATCTGTATATATCTCCGATATAATCCGATAGTTTTCAGTTTTATGCAATTGAAATTCAAAAACTTTGATAGCTCAGCCGGCTTCGGGTAAACATTTCAAGGATCTGTTCAAATTGTACGATCTATAACGACTACTAATTGGGGTTGTAGTGGCAGTAGTAGTAGCAATAGTAGTAGTGGTAGTAGCAACAGTAGTAGTAGTAGTAGTAGTAGTAGTAGTAGAAGTGGGTATTAAATCGCTGCCGTAATGCTCCATTCTTGTATCCATTTCCAACTCCACATGTTTATCAAGCTCATCAAGTCCAGCAACAACAATTCTGGATGCAATGTGGTCATCGTCGAGATTGTCGTGATCGTCGCTGCCCGTGCCATGCATCCCTGCACACAGACAAACACAAGCGAGATAGAGATAGATAGTAGATAGTAGGTGTTGATTGGTTGGTTGGTTGTGAGAGTGAGAGAGAGAGACAGTGAGAATTTTTTTTTTTTGCAAGAATTTGTTGTTTTTTTCTGGGTTTTTTGCGAGTTTTTTTGTTGTTGTTGTTGTGATGCTTTGGTCCTGCCCAAAAGAGTTCTTTATTTTTTTTTTTTTGCTTATAAATTTATCCTGGTTTTTGAATTTTTTTTTTGGATATATATTGGTATATAGATTGCATAAAATTGAATTGGACTTTTCTTGAATTTTTTTTTTGGTGCATTCTTTTTTTTTTTTTTTAGTTGCATTCTGTTGTTGTTGTAGCTGTTGTAGTTGTAGTTGTTGTTGTAGTAGGAGAATATATAGTTATATATATATATATACATGATTCTACATATATATACACACACACATATATATTTTAATGGGTTTATTTCTGTTCTGGAACTTATACGGCACACAGAGACGTACACACACACACATACACACAACAAAAAGGTAGTAAAGAGTTGCAAAGAGTTTTAGTTTTTGGTTTCTTTTACTCATAAAATTATTAGTAGTTGGATTTTTGGCAGGCAGGCTGAGCGGGGGCAGGGGAGTAGAGCTTTATCCGTGTGAGAAATTAAAAGAAGAAACAAAAAAAAAACGAAAAAAAAAAATTAAAAAATTTAGTTAGAAAGTTTTTGGTTTGGTTTTCTTGGGGGTTAGTGGTTTTTTTTTTTTTTTTTGGATAGGCGCGGCAAGTTTCCTTTAATTTCGTTTGGTGCTAGAAAAAGCTGCGTGGTTTTTAAATGTTATTGTTGTAGTTTATGGTTGTTGTTGCTGCACTTATTTAAATTTGTTGTTGTAGTTGTTGTTGCTTGTTAAAAGTTATACAGAATTCGTTCAGGCTTTGTTGCTGCATGTTGTTGTTGCTGTTGTTGTTGTTGTTGTTGTTGCTGGCTTGATGTTGTAGTTGTTGTGGTTTCTTGTTTTTATATTACACCCTGTGTTTTTATGTATATATTTGTTAGCAATCATCAAGGGTTAATTGTTTAGTAAGTAAGGCATTTTTTCGAGTGTTGTTGTTGTTGTTGTTGTAGTGTTGTTGCTGTGGTTCTTTGTGGTTGTTGCTGTGCTGTTTTCATTTTTTCTTTGGTTAAATGTGTGTTGACTGGAGATTTTTGAATAAAATTATACAATTTCTTTTTCTTTTTTCACAAATATTTATAATATTTTCTGTTTTGGGATTTGTTTTCAAAAGTTTTTAAGCAGAGTTCAGTATATAAAGGCTTAGTTATAGAATTTAAAGTATTATCTAGGTATTCGATTCCATAGTGTGCGTGTGTGTGTGTGTCGTGAATGATTGTGTGTGTGTGTGTGTGTGTGTGAGTGTGTGTGATAAAGGCTTTATCTTAAAATCTAATCAAGCAAACAGAAATGTCATGTAAGCAAATGTTTGGTACTTGAATCTACTAAAGATGGGTTATGTACAATATTTTGGTTAATATCTTAGAAATGTATTTAGAATTTAACATTCTCAATTTACAAGAGAGACACACAATTGTGTTCATACGAACATTCTATATAAACCTGATGTTTTTCCGTTTAATAAAAGCTTCGGTTTAAAAAGTTTCGAGAATTAGTTTTTAGTATTTTGAACCCAATGGAAGCTGGTCACACCTCTAGCCAAGGCTAGATATATAAAAGGTGGTTCTCGTAGGACCCTTCCTCTGTAAGAGAAAACGAGAAGGCCAAGCTTTTATACCCTTGCTTTTGAAATTTCCGAGTTAAAATCAAAAAATTTTCTAACTCAAACACATAACATTTTTCGACAAATAGTCATCCGATTTCGACCAAATTTCGCGAATCTTTTTGAAAACATATAAAATTAACAATTGTTGAGTTTAAGAACGGTAAAAATTTAAACCAAAAAAGTTTTTCTCACTAACACCTATTTTCCGAACGATTAGTCCTATGGCAGCTATAAGATATAGTCATCCGATTTTGACCAAAATTTGCAAATCTGTGTGAAAGCATATAATATTAGTAATAACCTAGTTTGGTGACGCTAGCATTGAAAACAAAAAAGTTTTTCTCACTAAGACCCATTTTCCGACCAATGGTTCCTATAGCGGCTGTAAGATATAGTCATCTGATTTTGACCAAAATTTGTAAATCTGCTTAAAAGCATATTATATTAATAATGGCCGAGCTTAAGGACGCTAACATTGAAAACAAATAAGTTTTTCTCACTAAGACCCATTTTTTTACAGAAGGTTTCTATGGCAGCTATAAGATATAGTCATCCGATCTATTCGGTTCCGACATATTAGCAGCGTGCAGGAAAAAGAAAAGTCTCTGGAAAGTTTCAGCTCGTAAGCTTCAAAACTGCGAGACAAGTTTGCGTAGAGACAGACAGACCGACGGAGGGACGAAGCTCAAGCGACTCAGCTCGTCGTCCTGATCAAGAATATATATAGTTTATGGGGCCGGAAATGAATATTTCTATGAGTTGCAAACTTCTGGGCAAAGTTATAATACCCTTTGCAAGGAGATAAGAAGAATGGGTGTCATGGGACGCCCGGTACGAGCGAAGCTCTTTACAACGATAAACCTGATTCAAAATTTAACTGTTTAGTCACTGTTGAGTCATTGTATAGTCATTGTTGAGTCACTGTTAAGCCACTGTCAAGTCACTGTCAAGTCATTGATTAGACTAAATATGAACGATTATAGTACAGTGTGTGTGTCTACTGAGCAGTAGGCTTGGGTTCGACCCCGCGACTGGAAATTTTGTTTACCAGTTATTGGCGTCAGCTGTGAAGCCAAGCATGAAAAAGCTTCTGATAGCTGTGACTTTCAAATTCTACGTAAAATTTAAGGTCCCTTTTCTTCCCTTAACATCAATTTGATGTTAGCGGTCTCGAGGTCTAAAAATGTTTGTGTCAAGCTGAACTCGAGCCGGCTAACATTAACTTAAAAGCAAAAATTTGAAACAGGCTTGACTGGATTTGACAAAATAGTGTGACCATTCACTTTTTACAGCACCAAATATGCAAATGAGTCAAGAACCTGAAGACATTTCTTTAAGACATTTCATTATTTACACATACACGAGCCGAACGCATGCCGAAGCTGAGGCCAAGAGGTTCACAGGCTTTCAGTGGCTGGCAAGCTTTCGATGCGGTTAGCTCTGAACACCAATACACTCTCACTTTTTTGCCTCGCTCTCGTTGACCAAGGCTAATGTAGAGTAAGGTGTTCATAACTTATGAATCAAGCAATTCGGTATCAAAAGTTCCTTACGTAGTAAGATATTACTTTACGTCTGATATCAAACATTAATGATCTACGTACGAAATGCTCCACTTTTTCTCTGTGTGTAGACTTCTCTTTCGACTTTTATGCATTCAAATCCAAAAATTCAATTATCATACCCAAACCTTTTGTAAGTTTGTGTAGTTTTAAGTACAAATCTAAAAACTTTAAATACTTTTGATGCGCCACATTAAACCTTGGGTAAAACAAAAGTCATGTCGTACACAGATTAGAAAATGACCAACTGGGGAGAGTAAAAAGGCGGCTCCTGTACAAAAAAAAAAAAACGGAAAAATGTATGTCAAACCCTTAAGTGTCGCTCCCATTCTAGGCTGCTCTATGTGGGTAGCCAGATGCCTGCACACAAAAGCCATTTTAATTGGTTCCAAATGAGCGTCGAGGCGACCAAAGCATTTGCAAATAAAATGCCCATATCAGAGACAGAGAGAAGGCCATAAAAACGAATTATTCACACTGATTACAATGAAGTTTCTGTGGCTTAAAACATAAAATAAGCCACGCTGAAAAACAAACCGTTATAATTACGATGCATTATTATGCCGGGGGGGTGGGGGTGGGGGTGTACGAAAGGAGATCCAGCATATGGTAGCCACTAAAAACAAATTGTGGGTCCGAAATGGCGCAAGGCTCAAGATAAAATGAAAATAATCAGCAGGCAGCCAGGCCGAAGGACACGCACCCCCACACACATACACACACACACACACACGCACTTGTAGAAATGGTTGTGTCATAAAAATAAACAACCTAAGGCGGGCAAGCACAGCAAGCTATGTTGATTTAGGATAAGCAGTCGTCGTCGGCAAGGGGGAAAAACTGTCTTCGATTGTTATTTAAATAAAAAAACTTTTTTTTGTGGAACGCAATAAGAGTTTTCACATAATTGAAATCACTGCGTACAGGGTTGCAACCGTTATGTTTGAGTGTGTTCATAGAGTTGCCATAGTGATTTGCATATATGGAGATGTGCGAGAGTTTGTTTATGAATAATTTATGCCCATTTAATTCGATTGTTTTAACAAGGGACACACCATCAACAGCACCTTCTCTTTATCTTTGTCTTCGGGGTCCTTAGGGGAAACAACAAGAAGTACAACGACATTAGGAGAAGGGATGTATGGAGGACATGTGCATAATTTAATCATAAAATAGTTTTGTCATGTTTTACGATACAAACTTGTGCTATTTTTCTGTGGTTTTTTTTTTCATGCACTTTGGTAACGAGTTGCTTTTTATGACATTTGGCTTTTCGTTTTACCTTGCCTTTACCTACTTTTTCACGTGCCCTTTTCGGTTGCCAGGCATATAAATAAATAAAAGAAATAATGACAGTCATTCCGCTTTGGGGGTAAAAGTACTTTTGTGGGCTGTTTCCTAGCATTTTGTGGTTAATTATAGCATACTTTTGGGTAGTAAAGGCAGTTTGGAGTGGGTTCTCTTTGGGATATGGGTATATATTTTATTGTAGAGCACTTTTGGTTGACATAAATTGATAAAAAGTTAACGAAACTTGTATTTTAATTCGACAACTAAACGAATTATGGTGAGACCAACGAATATTTAAGAGAAAAGGAACATAATTAGGTGTATTGTTGACTTTTTGAAGTACCCGGAGAGTATACAAATGTGATCTGCCCCCTCAAAGGTTATTTAAAAAGAACTTTTGATAAAATGAACCAGCACATTCATTTAAAAGAAACTGTTAGTGGTCCGGCTCGAAGGACCGAAGAAACCAAAACCGGTTTTGAGTGATTCCGTTGCCGGAAGTTTGTTTTAAAGCCGAAATACTTGATTTATAGACAGTAAGGAAGAATCTTATTCAAATAAAAGATACTGTTAATGGTCCGGCTCGAAGGACCGCATAAGCGAAAACCGGTTTTGAGTGATTTAGTTGTTGTAGGTTTTTTTAAAGCCGAAATACTTGATTTATAGACAGGTAGAAAGAAGCTCATTCAATTAAAAGAAACTGTAAATGGTCCGGCTCGAAGGATCGAATCAACCAAAACCGGTTTTCAGTGATTCGATTGCTCTATATTTTGTCTAAAGCCGAAATACTTGATTTATAGACAGTTAGGAAGAAGCTTATTCAAATAAAAGGTACTGTTAATGATCCGGCTCGAAGGACCGAAGAAACCAAAACCGGTTTTGGGTGATTCCGTTGCCGGAAGTTAGTTTTAAAGCCGAAATACTTGATTTATAGACAGTAAGGAAGAATCTTATTCAAATAAAAGATACTGTTAATGGTCCGGCTCGAAGGACCGCATAAGCGAAAACCGGTTTTGAGTGATTTAGTTGTTGTAGGTTTTTTTAAAGCCGAAATACTTGATTTATAGACAGGTAGAAAGAAGCTCATTCAATTAAAAGAAACTGTAAATGGTCCGGCTCGAAGGATCGAATCAACCAAAACCGGTTTTCAGTGATTCGATTGCTCTATATTTTGTCTAAAGCCGAAATACTTGATTTATAGACAGTTAGGAAGAAGCTTATTCAAATAAAAGGTACTGTTAATGATCCGGCTCGAAGGACCGAAGAAACCAAAACCGGTTTTGGGTGATTCAATTGCTGTAGATTTTTTTAAAACCGAAATACTTGATTTATAGTTAGTTAGGAAGAAGCTCATTCGATTAAAAGAACCCGTTAAAGGTCCGGCTCGAAGGACCGAATACCTCAAAACCTGGATTGAGGGGTTCATTATGCCGTAGGTTTTTTTTAAAGCAGAAATACTTGATTTTTATACACGTACATAGATTTTGATAGTTGTTTGATTACGTGCTGCCTCAGCTTTATGATTTCTCTAAAGGGGAGCTATAACCCGAAACTGCCGGATAATGGAACTATGAATATTCAAAGCCGCTTAACCAAGTTATTTTGTTTTGTCACTAGAATAAGAGTATATGAATTAGATCCGTCATTTAGAGGTTACTAAAACCGAACCTTTTATTTCAAATGGAAAGAATCCCTATATTAAAAGGACCAGTTAATCATCCGGCTCGAAGGACCGAACTAGTCCAACCGTCACTGATTGTTTGCTGGAATAAAGCACGCTGCTAAATACACTTTGTTTCTTGCTCTTTCTTATTCCTTAAGTGCAAATAGCTAACTTTGTCTGAATCTTTTATTTCCAACCAAAAAAGTGAGACTGTAATTTACAACTTTTTTTTCCAATTTGCTGCACCATTGTCAGTGTCATGTGTGTCTAATCAATTTCAACAGCTAAAACATTCACAAAACTACACAAAAAAGAAAAGAGGAAGTCATTGCTCAGCACAAACCCAATTAACAAACAGACAAACTAACCGGCAAAACGAAACTGTCACTTTGCATCAGTCTACCGAAAAGGAAAGAGCGCATTTTGTAAACCTGGTATGAAAATGCACGTAAGTTTGTCAAGTAACAACAAAAAAAAATCGAACGTCCTTGAGCCAAAAAAGAGCACTACCACCAACTAACCATCCAGCCAAACGGCGTGGCCCAGAGACAGACGACAATGAAGCAGAAAAAAACAATTTGCAGCCAAATAAGAACAACGGGGTGGGCCACCGCAGCAGTAACAGTGCATCGCGTGACAACACGAAGGCAAATGCGACTACTGATGAGCATGAATCCATCTAAACGAAGGCAAGTAGTAGCAGTAGGATGACGAGAACAAAATGGGTAGAAAATTAACAAAACGCGCATAGATAAAAACAAAAAAATGCAAATGCAAATACAAATTTTCAGTCTGCACTTGATGAAGTCTGAGCTGGGAATCCTCAAGTCAACTTCCTTAGTACTTAAGCCCCAGTTTTGTGGCCAAAAATTCAGCCGGAAGGAGGGGTGAATTTTGTTTACCCAAGGCAAGGCAAGGCGAGGTCAGAACGACAAACCACGTTCTTGTTCACCTGCTGGCATTTTGTATCGATTCTCTTAGCAGGGAGACCCGCCAAGGAGTAAAAGTAGAAGGTGAAAAATCTTATGCAAATATTATGTTTGCATTTTCCCACTTTATATTTAACTTGCTACGGTACACTTTTCTTCTTTCGTTTGTTACAGCTTCTTGTTATTGCTGTTAAGACAATAAAGTCATGCAAAATTGATGAGGGGACACGGCGGCGGCACAGTGAGAAAAATCTGGAATCTGCATTGTAAAGTTCAGCAATTTTGTAATTTAAGTTTTTACCAACGAGTCACTCTGCAAAGGTTCTGTGTTTAGCCACTAAGATATGGTGATTGTCATTTGCTACAATTTTAATGAATTCTATTGATTTATTTTTTCCTTTCCCCCATTTGATGGAGCGCGGGTAGCTTTTAAAACGCCAAGGGTCAGCTTTTTGTAAGGCAAGGTGGTGCATAATAAAGTAAGGCATTTGACATAGCTGAAGAGGGACATTTGTGACACAATAGGTATCAATTACTGTCATTTTGCACCGCATTGAAGTCATTTAAAGATTGTAAACACCGTTTATTTATATTGAATATCGTTAGAAATATCGTAGAAAATTCTGCTAAAAACAAAATATTTGAGAAAAGGCTAATGTCAGTTTAAGTTCAGAAGAACCTGTCACTGCGGTATTTGCTGAATATCGTAATGGATCTATGAGAAGACAAAACGCATAATTCTGTGACGAAATTGAATAACTATTTCTGCTAAAACGAGTAAAAAGAAGTAGCCATACGTTGATTAATGGAGTTTAAAAACTATGTTAAGAGTATTCCCTTAACTTTATTAAAAAGCGGCGTTGACCATATGAAAACGCAGTGTTAGGCGACATTTACGATATTGAAATTCGGTGTTTGACGATATAGAAAAGCGGTTTTGAACGTTTCTTAAGATATTTTAATGCGGTGTTCACAATATTCCAAAATGATAATAGCAATTACGCAATATCTGCATTGCTTGCTTTCGCTGAATAGTGAAACCAAGTGTCTTTAAAACCGTCAGATTACAAAGCACCGCTTTGGGTGTATTGAAATGCAGTATTAGGCGGTATTTACGATATCGAAATTCGGTGTTTGGCCGCATTTACGATATTCAAATGCGGCATTTGGCTACTTTTACGATATAGAAATGCAGTGTTGAACATTTCTTAAGATATTTTAGTGAGATGTTAGGCGGTGTTCACGAAATTCTCGATTGATAATAGCGATTATGCAATATCTGCGTTACTTGCTTTCGCTGAATAGTACAACCACGTATCTTTAAAACCGATAAGGGTCTACCAAAGTCATTAGATTACAATGCACCGCTTTTAGTGTATTGAAATGGAGCGTTAGGCGGCAATTACGATATTGAACAGTATTTACGATATTGAAATTCGGTGTTTGGCTGTTTTTACGATACAGAAATGCGGTGTTGAACATTTTTTAAGATATTTTAATGCGGTGTTAGGCGGTGTTCACGAAATTCTAGAGTGATAATAGCGATTATGCAATATCTGCATTGCTTGCTTTCGCTGAATAGTGAAACCAAGTATCTTTAAAACCGTCAGATTATACAGCACCGCTTTGGGTGTATTCAAATGCAGTGTTAGGCGGGATTTACGATATCGAAATTCGGTGTTTGGCCGCATTTACGATATTAAAATGCTGCATTTGGCTACTTTTACGATATAGAAATGCAGTGTTGAACATTTCTTAAGATATTTTAGTGCGGTGTTAGGCGGTGTTTACAAAATACTAGATTGATAATAGCGATTTTGACATATTTGCGTTGCTTGCTTTCGCTGCATGGTACAGCCAAGTATCTGTTAAACCGCTAAGGGTCTACCAAAGACATTAGATTTCAAAGCACTGCTTTTAGAATTCGAAATGCAGTTTTAGGCGGCATTTACGATATTGAATTGATTGGTTTGACAGCATTTACGATATTAAAATGCGGTGTTTATCTGCTTTAACCATTTACAAACGCGGTTTCTAACGTTTCTTAAGATATTTTAATGCGGTGTTAGGCAGTGTTCACAAGATTCCAGAGTGATAATAGCGATTATGCAATATCTGCATTGCTTATTTTCAATGGAACAGTGCAATACTTGCAAGACTAGAATGGGGTCTACCAAAGTCATAAGATTTCAAAGCACCTCTTTTAGTACATGTATCAGCAGTGCGTAGCCACACCTGGCAATTTCTCATGTCACTTTAAAAGCATTTTAAAAGCACTGAATTCAGCAAACTCTCTAGGAGCTCATCTACCCATATAAACAACCAAATTTGACTTAAATGAAAAGAACTATTCATCAGTTACCATCTCTGTTGCACCCTCAAATTGTAAACCAACTTCACAACTCCTTCAACTTCAAAAGGCAAAATAAGCAACACTCTTGCAATAAGGCAAAATTTCCAAGTGGCATGTTCATTATGTTGGGACACAAAGCTAGTGGCAGGCCTAATTTACACTCCCACATAATGTGTTGGCAAAGAGCTACTGCTTCTACCGCCAAGTTCATTCAGTTTTCCCCCATTCATTGATAGAGAAAAGCTGGCAAATGGTTGCACCACCACCACCACCACCACCGCTTGCTCAGTTGAGGTCCATTCGCTTGTGGCAAAAACAAACAGAGTGCACAGCCTAGAGTCCGGGATGTGGCAGACTATCGGTCTCGTCTGCTTGCCATGCAAATGCAGTGCAAACAACAACAACAGCAGCAGCAGCGGGAACAGCAATCCGACAAGGCAGATAAATGCAGTGGACATGGAATGGTACAGCCAAACTTTGTCTGCCCCTGAAAACAAAAAAAAAATAAATCAAAACACACGCCTGCTTGTCTGAGATATTGTGGCTTTGGCCACTTGCTCGTCCAGCCCACTCTTTCCTGTGTGTTGTGCCGTTGACACTTTTCAGTGCGTTGGCCTGGACAGGATCAGTGTTGTGTCAGTTTGTCGGCCTTTTGATGTTACTACAAATTGCCCAAGCAATGTCAACAATGTCGCCTCAACGTCTGCCGCATTTTATTATTATATTTTTATTTTGATTCAAAGTGAAATATAAAAAATATATTCAAAATGGCATTTAACGCTCGCAACTTTGTCACCTGTCATAAGAGCAGCGACGACATGGCGAGGGCAGGAGAAACTGCCAGCAAACAGGTGCCATTTGTCTGCCCCGGTCTGCCAGGTGTGCGGGGGCGTGGACTCATTGCTCGTTGGTTGTCGGTCGGTGGTTGGCTTTGACGCGCTCGAGTATCATTAATGTTTCATGTGTTGCAGTTTGTGTCAGTTGCAGCGCTCTTTGGCAATTATTATGACATGGAGCAGCCATTGAGTATACGACACGTGTGTGGCAAGCTGTGGGCTTAAAGCCAGTTTGCCAAGTAAACACATTTAGAAAAAATTCTTGACCACAAAATTGTAGACAATTTGAAGAACAAATTATTGACACTTTGACAAAGTCAGATAAGGGAAAGATGAAAAAAAAGAATGCGTGTCTTGGGAGGCCTGTCGGAACGTGGCTCGATATTCAGTATATGATAATCAGTACATGATACTAAGTATTCTATATTCAAATCTCTATAATCACGATTTGATACTCAGTACTCGATACTCAGTATTCGATAATCAGTACCCCATGCTCTACTAGATAGAAACTCGATACTTAGTACTTGATGCTAATAACTAGATACTAAGGAAATCGATACTCTATATTCAGTTCTCAAAATCCCGTATTTGATGCTCAATTTTCGATAATCATACTCATATGATAATGTTTCTCAGTACTCGATACTCAGAACCTGATACGCTACTAGATAGTACTTGCGTCTCAGTACACGATACTCAAGAGCTTGATAATCAGGAACACTATTCTCAGTACTTGATACTCAGTACTCGATACTCAGTACTCAATACTCAAGATCTCGATACTCAAAAACGCGATTCTCAGTACTCTCTATACTTAGGACTCAATACTTAGTACTCCAAACTCCGCATTCGATACTCAATTCCCGATAATCACCATTTGATACTCGGTACTCGATTCTCAGTATTCGATTATCAGTATCCGATACTCTACTACATAAAAACTCGTTTCTCAGTACTCTATACTAAGTACTAGATACTCAGTATACTCGATACTCTATAATCAGTACTCAAAACCCTATTGAAATCCTATTCCCTACTCACTTTTCAATAATCATACTCATACGATAATGATGCTCAGTACTTGATACTCAGAACCCGATACTCTACTAGATAGTTCTAGATAGTCTACTTGATAGTACTAGAACTTGATACTTAGGAACACTATTCTCAGTACTCGATACTCAAGAACTCAATTCTCAGTACTCTATACTCAGCACTCGAAACTCAGTACTCCACTTTTCAATATTCATACTCATACGATAATGATGCTCAGTGCTCGATACTCAAAACCCGATACTCTACTAGAAAGTACTAGAACTTGATCCTCAGGAACACTGTTCTCAGTACTTGATACTCAGTACTCGATACTCAAGAACTCAATTCGCAGTACTGTATACTCAGCACTCGATACTCAGTACTCCACTTTTCAATAATCATACTCATACGATAATGCTGATCAGTTTTCGATACTCAGAACCCGATACTCTACTATACCCGATATACTAGATAGTACTAGAACGATACGATACTCAATTTTCGATAATCACTATATGATACTCAGTACTCGATACGAAGTATTTGATACTCCGTACCCGATACTCTATTAGATATCATTAGCTACTCGGTATTCAATACTCAAACATTCGATTCTCAGTTCTCAATACTGTACTAGATACTCAGTACTAGATACTCAGTACTAGACACTCAGTGCTAGACACTCAGTACTAGATACTCAGTACTCTCTACTCAAGAGCTCGATACTCAGTACCCCATACTAGATACAAAGTGTTCGAGAATACATACTCAATGTTTAATACTGGGTACGCAGTACACCCACAACACAGCAAAAAGAAAAACTTACTTTGCAAAGACAAAGGCGTACCCAAAAGATTCTGTAGCAAAGACAAACTTTTTCTAGTTTTAATCCTCCATTCGAGCCGAAAATATTCGTTCGGAAAAGCAATTGCTTCTACATACTGACTGTACCTATGACTATTTTCAATAGAAATCTGCTTAGCTTCGTTTTTTCCGTCTTTGATGTGAGTCTGAGCTAAGTGAAAATATGTGTAAAGGGTTATTTAGAAGCTCTAGAAAACAAATTCAGAAATTCTTAACTCGTCTATCAATTTCAAATTTCACAAACAAAAACTTTAAGCATGAAAATTCCTCCCTTTGACATTAAGAAAATTAGTATTTAGAGTATTTAGGGCCGATTTCTCATCTTCTAAATAGTGGCTAAGACTTAGATAAAGTTAAAATTTACTCTGTTATTTGTAAGTTAAAGTGACAGTTAGCTCTTTATAAAAGATGAGAAATTGGCCCTTAGTTTATATGAATTTAGGGTTAGATGATTGTAAATATTTATAAACAAAAGAATTAAAGTTCAAGTGTAAGCGTTGAATGTTTCGTGTACGAAAAGTCCCATCCATGATTTTAATAACTTTCACAACCTAACTGAAATAATTATGTAAAGAATTTATTTTTTAATGAAGGCAATTAAAAAAAGTTTTTTTTTTTGCATCAAGTTAAAAACTCATAAGTTGTCAACTGAAACTAACTAATTGAAACGCCAATTTTATGGTTTTTCTTTCTTTTTTTTTTTTTTTTGGTGACACAAAAAGCATTTAGAGTTGTGGTGAGCGCTTGTGTGTGAGTGTGTGTATGTGTTTGTGTGTTTGAATGAAGTGTCAATGTTGTGTTGGTGCATTTTGACTTATCGACTATTAAGAAAAGGTAGTAAAAAATGTGAACGCACTTGGTAGTAGCTCACCTGTGCTCAGCGTATAGTCCCAGCTGGTGTCGGGCTCATTCTTATACACATTCAATTTTTCAGGCTAAGAAAGTAATAAATAGGATTATTTGTTGTGACGTGGATAAATTGATGCCCATACCTTGGCATAATCAATTTTCAATGTGCAACAGCCGGCATAGATATCAGCGCCATTGAGATTTTCACGCGCCCTTGTGGCCGCATCGAGACTATCGAACTCAACCATGGCCTGAACGCCATTCTTTTTGAATATAACAATGCGCAGCACTTGGCCATGTGGATTACAGATTTTGTGCAAGACATCCTGGAATGGAAAGAGGGGGAAAATTGGTTTAAGAATTTATTTTCATTTTGATGTTTTTTTTTTTGCGGGCTGGTTAATTAAAATGCAAACCAAATGGTATGGCTTAATTAATGGACTTTCGTATTGTCTTTACTTAAATACAGCTATGGGTATACAAATAGTACAACTAAAAATTGGTTATAGTTGAAATGTCATTTCGTTTCTCTTTTTCATTGTGTCCTAGGGTAACAGTTTTTTTTTTTCTGACAGCCTGTATAAAAGGACCACTTTTTGCAAGCTTTTGACTGATTTCAAATTAATCTCTCATTTATGCTATTCTTATGTCCCTGGGTGTATCTCTGCATATGCTGGCCAACTGCCCAAAAGTAGGCAATGTTCATTGAGTTTTAGATACAGACTGTGCATTGTCATGGCAAATTGATAAACGGTAAGAGAGAGAGAGAACTGCAATCCAAATCCAAATGAATGGACTCACATGATGCACACACAACAGACCGCTCCCCAACCCTTTGTTCATCCTATCCAATTCATTGCTCCATTTGGCTGACCATTGTGTGTGTTGACAATTTCGTTTGTAATTTTCAGTTATCTTATTTATCCCTGTGAGTAATTGGAATTTTCTCATTTTGGTGGCGCGTTTCCCTGACAAAAACTCATTAGCATAATTTAATAAACACTTTTGGCCAAAGAAAATTTTCCAATTAACATTCATAAATTTTCAAAAATTAAGTTAATGAGTTTCGAGTGTGCAGAAAAGATCCCAATACAAGCAAATACTCAGAAGCGTGTCAAAAGGCTTTCTCTCTACTAGTAAAGAAATTGATGGAAAATTATAATGAGCATTGGCCGTTGGCATGGAAATTTATGGAAAATTTAAGCTGCTTCCGGGCGCAAGTTTTGTGTTGTTAACTTCTATTTATTCATTTGACAGGCCCTGGCAAAATATTCAAGAACGATTCTGGTTGTGGGAGGGGGGGAGCTGCTTAGGGGCTTGTCATGCTATAATGGGTTAAATGTTCAATTTGTTCAAGTATGGCGCGTGACGAACGGGAGGGGTGGGAAGTTTTGGGGGCGAGGCGTGTCGAAAGCAGCTTTTTGTCTTTGGCAATTTTGTTAAACAAAGCTGTGAGAGAGCCTAAACAAAATTTATTTGATATTCATGAAATTCATCGATAAGTCTGCGCATGAAATTTTCGCCAGCCCCCCCCCCCCCTCCTGCCATATTAAAAAGTTTATATATATATATATAGAATTACCCAGGGGTAAGCACAACTTGATTAAGTGGAATAATAGCACTGAAGTGCGAGGGATTGTGTTGGAATCTATGCAAATTTTAACGTTAAAAAGCTGTATAAATAAGGTATTAAAATTGTTTGTAAATTAAATTTTAATTGAATTTATAAGTATGTTTTTACGTTTCCATAAAAGTATTTATGGAAATTTAGTAGAACTTGATAGAACCCTTAAATGTAGGCAACAAGTTGAATGACAAGAGGTTGCATATCCAAACTATTTTTTGGTGTTTATTGACCATTTTTGTAGTTTACAAATAACGGAAAGTTGAAAGACAGATTGTATAACTAACAAGGCAGCAGCAGCACATCAGCATTTAATCACTCTCCCCCCTCAAGCTCTTTTTATTACTCTTTTCTTAGTTTTAATTAAACTTAAACTTTCCCTCCAGAACAATATCTGCTGAATCGCTCCTTTCTTCTAGGGCGCCGTTTTACGGTTGAGCTGAGATGCGAGCGATCAAGCATCCGTCCCATTCTTGCAGGTGTACCTCAGGGTAGTGTTCTCGGACGGGTACTATACTCTCTGTTCACCTCGTATCTGCCGTATCCAGTGGCACATCGCACCTTTATCGCCACGTACGCTGACGAAACCGCTTTTCTTGTCTCCTACTGGAGAAGAGCATCTGCTAAGAGCAAAAGAGCATTTGCTAAGGTCCAGCAGTTCGTTGGGCGAACCGCTGGAATCTAGCCATTAATCGTTCAAAAAGCCAACACTGCACCTTCGCTATGAGACGCGGGAAAGTTGCTCGAGTGCGACTTCTAGGGTCAAGAGTCCCATATTTGAAAACTGCGGTTAAATATCTTGGTGTGACATTGGACCGCCGCCTGACCTGGAAAGCCCAAGTGGTACGAGCAGCTGCTACAGTAGCAGCTAAGGCGAAGGAGCTTGATTGTCTTCTCAAGCCTAGTAGCGGACTTTCGTTGCGATCCAAAATCCTTGTTTACAAGGCTATTATCATGCCTTGCGGCATGCTCCACTACACTCAAGAAACTAGAATCTTCTATAAGCCGAGTACTACAGCGCATTGCTGATGCTCCCTGGTATGTGAGGCATACAACTTTATATCGCGATTTGGATGTTTTGCCATTATGCGCCCAAATCAATTACATACTAGTAGGTATCATGACCGACTGGTGGCCCACTTTAATAGACTTGCATCTGAATTGGCTACAAACAGGCTCAGAAGACGCCTTAACCGACGACATCCCTCAGACCTCTGGGTCCATGGAAGACGTCCCTCGGGCCGCCTCATCAACTTGGCATAAGTGTCCCCTTGGGACTATCCTTTACTAATATTTGCACGCTGCTGGTTTCCCCAGCAAGATGACAGATTACTCCCAGGACCTGTGCTGCGTGTTAAGTTGTTATCCCAGGCTTTTGCCGTGCTGTCTAAGCCCCGTATAGTATTAGTAATTCTTGTTAACTGTTTGTAAATAAAAATTGTAAAAGCCATCATTAAACAAAAAAAAACAAGAGAAACTTAACATAGAGACTTATTTTCTAGGCACAATAGGGTGCGTTTTTATACTCTGTACCGAAGGTACATAGAGATGTTAACTGACCGTTTGACTCCTGAGCAAATGCGAGTGTAAGGGTACAGAGTATGTTATAGTCGGGCTTGACCGACTTTCTTTCTGGTTTTTTAAGGCAAAAGTGGAAATTTAGATAGGCCGCCCTCTTAACATATTCATTTTGTATCATAGATAATACAAATTCAAACAAAAACAAATAAATTCTAGCAACAAAGTTTAAACTAAAAATTACCCATACGAGCTGTAAGCCAGAACAAAATTTCAACAGTGAAACAGTGGAATCTGTGCTTTAGTTTGTCAATTTTAAATATTGGTCAAATTATTTTGATTTTGATAAAACATATTTCCAAAAAAACGGAAAACGAGTATTCCGCATTCTT
Organism: Lordiphosa magnipectinata; assembly: GCA_037044535.1. Taxonomy (NCBI): domain Eukaryota; kingdom Metazoa; phylum Arthropoda; class Insecta; order Diptera; family Drosophilidae; genus Lordiphosa; species Lordiphosa magnipectinata. Next base: position 320,342 of record JBAMBO010004134.1, on the reverse strand, counting down.
GGTTGGACTTTTAAGAACCGGTTTTGACAAGATCTGACGAGAAGATCTGATCACCAACTGCACAATTTATGGGCTTGAGCACCCCCGTGAAAACACGCATCATCCACAGAGTATACAGAGCTGAAAAAAACGTTTATAAAGTGGGTAAGGCGTACAGAAGACGATACCTCTAAGAAGGAAGAAGCGCAAGAGAAAGGTGAAATGAAAATGGGGACAGGGGCTTTGGCAAAGAACAAGGTGCATATCTTATTTAAAGAACTCTTATTTGTGTCTTAAGTTTTAGAAAATAAAAAGAGTTTTTACCATTTTCTTTTGAAGACACTATTTGGAATGCAATTCATTGGCATAGACATAGCCATTGGCAATGCCATAGTTTTATTCATGGGTGCATTTTGTTTAGCACTGAAGGAAGAAGCAGAGTCCTTCTTTAGGCTGCTGCAACACAATCATTATCGTAATCATAGCCAGAGCCACTACCATAATGGGCTGTCTTTCTTATTGAGGAAATGGCATACCAGCCATACCAGCCTCGCCCTGGACACCGAAACGATATCTCCAACACAGGAGGAGCAGATACCGTCTTTCATTGAGATCGTTTATATAGGTCAAATCCCATAAAATGGCTTGAGCAACGCCACATGTTTGTCCTCAGCGAAGCTCTGCAAATAATATTTAGTTTACTTCTTGGTATTTGAATCCATTTTTGAAATTGTGTGATTGATTCTCGAAGCATTATGAAACATAATTCAAATCAAAGTCTTATGAGTTAGTTAATTCATTTAACCGTTTTTAATAATTAAGCATCGGGCATTGTTGGTTGACGCCATTTTAATTGTTATCATCCCCTATTCTTTGCTAACTATAGTTTGAATCAGAGTAAACTGTTGGAAGTAAGAAAACATTTTGTTTGAAATCAACGCCAACTACAAAAATATATATAGATCACAGGCGACACTGCGTATGAGTAATATAAAAAAACTTCGCGCCAATTCAAACATAACTTTTTCAACTTATTCTTTTCATGTTAAGCCTTACACCATAAACTAACGCATCACGGGGCTCCCATATGACCTTAGAATTTCCATACAAAACACGCATATATATCAGAGCCAAGCGAAACAGACTATGGGAGGTTTCAAGGAAATCTCATCCAACCAAATTTCAACCCAAAACCAAACTCTTTAAAGTTTGTAACCGAAACCGTAGCCGTAACCCTAGAACCTTTATTAACATAACCGGTTATCAGTAACAGAAACAAATATGTAAGTTAATCTCGGTTCTTAAGGCTTGATTCCAGAGTCTTATTTGTACGAAATAAATTTTTATGTCATCTGGAATCAAGCCTTTAATCTTAATTTCGATATGTATTTATTCACAAAAATTGTCTGCTTATTAATTTTTCGTCACATTGTTGTCAGCGAACGAGAAAGAGAAAAAGCAGCTAACCAAAATCTTTACCTTCCGCATCTTTCCCTATATTTGTTATTACACTGCCAATTGGTTCGGATAAAACCGTAAGTTTTCACACATATTGTTGTTGTTTACGCGATCACCTTTTTCGAGTTACTCTCTTCCGCTGAATGTGAATGAAAAAGAAAACCTTAAACATGCTTATGAACGTTAAATGTGTAAGAGAAACATGTTTCTGACACGCCGTCAGCTTGACAGCTTGGCGCCGGTAACTTGACAAGTTTTACTGTGATCCACCTTCAAGGATGGAAGAGAGGAATGAACCATTTTTATTCGCTTTTTGATTCTTGATAATTTTGCTTGTGGACTCTACTGTGCTACTCTAATATTTTTAAAGTGCGCGATGCCTCGATCAAAAACAAGCAATTTCGAGAATTGTTTTCTTTTGATAAATAATTAAATAAATGACGAGCAATGTGGAAAAGAAATTGAAGTAAGTGCAGTAACTACTTACATACATGCAAAACATGGAAATATTTGTTTTTTGACTGTGTGTTGTTCGTTTTAATTTAAGCCATTTGTCAATTGCCTATCACATATAGGGAAAAACCTATTTACAATTTGAAATGTTGAAAGTTTTAAAATCTTTAGTTAAGTTAATTTTTTTTTCTTTAAATATTTACAGCACTTTTAGTTTTGGCGAAGAAGTTCTACATCTTTGCAAAACTGCTGCTAGTTTAATGCATCATAAACTGTGCTGGCAAGACAGCATCTAAACCAACATCAACAACAACATCATCATCATCATCATAGTTTTATAGTTGGCACATGCTATGTTCCCTCGTTATGAGCCAGTTCTTTATAATCCCGCTTTGCCGCCTGGAACACACTTTCCGTCCGTCACATTAAAGTGTGTGTGTATGTGTGTTTGTGTGGGTGTGTGTGTGTGTATTACTATTACTTAATTATTAATGCCGCTGCTGCTTTTGCGGCTCTTCCACTTCGCACACACTTAACACTCACTTCCGCCGTCCAAGTTCCCGCAACCACAAAAAGTTTTCTAATTAGTTTTTCTGTGCACACTGCGCTTTATAGTTATGCATTTCACTTCTTGGCCAACGCAAGTGGAAGGAAGTCCGAAGCAAGAGAAAATATATTTAGCCTTCATTTTCATTCGAAGTGACATTTTACAATTCGCTTGTCGGCAATGAAGCTGCATTTAATGAGATTTGCGTGGGTCCAGCAGGAGTCACTGGAGAGAGGACACAGAGATGCTTGCAGAGACTTGGCTCGATGGCGCACAAAATGTCTGCAATTATTATAAATAGCGCAATCATTGAGCCAAGTCAACAAAGCCGCCACTCACTGGGACGTAGACAGACATTTAAGAGTCCTGCTCGACAGCAATATTGTCCTGTAAATTGACAATGTTTATATACCATGGGCTTTTTGCTAAGTCCAAGATTAATTGTCATGTCAGGTTAAGCAATTAAAAATCCGATTTAACTAGGTTCAACGAATTAGAGATTCTTTGCTGCATCTTTTATAAAAAAATGAGAGTGTATTGGTGTGCGAAAATAAGGCGGCGCATACCAGCTCTGTTGGTTCTCTTCGGCATGCACTCGCGTCGGTGTAAATACCGAAATTTGTGCGGCCCCTGCGAGCCAGACGTAACAATAGCTGCTTTATACTGAGAGACTTGGCGGATATTATTGTCACAGTGGCCACGCTCTCTCCATTGAACACACTCGGTAATTCACACCGAATGCTAGCCGAAGACATCACTGTGTGTTAGAAAGAGAGAGAGAGAGAAAGTTACATTTACGCCATCTCTTTTTGGGGAACCCAGCTCTACTGCAGGGTTGATCAACAAGAGCGAGGACTAAAAGTGAGAGTGTTTTGGTGTGCGAAAATAAAGAGCCGTGAACGAGTTTCGAACTGACCGCAAGGAACGCTAACCAGCGACTCAGACTAGAATATCTAGACCAGTGCTGTCAAAAATGCCCAAAGCCTAAGCTATGGGATAGGAACACATAATTCTTCCGGCGTCGCAGCCGACACACGTATTGAGAGAGAGAATACATGTGTTCTATAAATAGCACGCTCGGCGGCTTGCTCTCTTACGATGCGCATGTTCGGCTTTTTGTTCTCTCACGAGGCATTTGTTCCTTTGTGTAAAGTATAAAGCAGTAAATCGTCTGACTTCGTGACTTTTACTGCGTGTTTCGCTGCTACGCACACAAGCGCAGTGCTTGATTGTGTGAGTTTGGATACCACTAATATAGACCAGATTTGCCCAGCCATAGCCCCGCCCTTGGGGGCCGTTTGGTAATTCACAAGTATAGAGCCCTGATATAGACTGAAAAATTGCCCAGTCGAAACCGCTTTAGTCAGAAATTAGTCAGTTGTTCACTCTCACTAACGGTCTATGAATACATTGGGGAATATGTCCGTCTCAGTGTCCAGAACGAGCATACGGGCGAGTAAATACCAATACAAATGCATAAAATATAGCTCAATCGATAACAACAGAATAGAAAGAGAAACCCGATTTGATGGTGTGTGTGTGTGTATGATCGTTGCTGTATTAAGCAGAAAGCGCGAGGCGAGCGCAGACTACGCAAGGCCAGAGATATAGGAGAGAGAGAGGAGAGTCACATATGAAGTTGTTGTTGCAGGGCACCGATGTAAACTTTTTATTTCAAATAGCCCTACAAAAAGAAGTGTGAAGGCGTCAAATCTCATGAACGCGGCGGACAGTCAAAATCACTATTTCTTGATATCAAACGGCCAGGGAACAATGAGCTCAACAATGAGCTTGTGTGTGATGGAGCGCCATTTTGTTGAAACCAGTAGTGCACCATACGCTTTCGACGAACAATTGGCATCAAAAAATTGGTTATCATACCGCGCTAACGCTCCTGATTGACGGTAACCGTTTGGCCATCTTCATATTCGAAAAAGAACGTCCCAATAATCATTTTAGCACAAACAGTGACAAATTAGTTTGTTCAACGTGAAATGAGCTTCAACGTAAGGCTGCAAATAGAGCATCAAAGATTCTCAAAGACTCGCACAAATAGAGAACTGACTAAATCAAACCTTTTAAAGATTTTGACAGCTTATTAATGTAAACAACCTAATGCTATTGCGCTAACTGTCTTATCAGTACCAGGATGTCTCAGTTGATCAGGTCCTAAAATTTGTTTTGTCTTATCAAAAGTACAGAAATTCTGAATACTATAGTCGAACTTCACTATTACGAGCTTCCTTCCATTTCGGTTCGAACCCGCGAATTGGAGCTCTAAAAAAATTGATTGGGTTTGCAGCCCAGCTTCAACGGTCTTGATGATTTTGCACATTGAGTTTTCACAATTGACTTTTTTTGTTGAATGTAAATTTGAACAATCTGAGAGCGTTCGCGTGGCGTGTACTGTTCCAACAATCTACTTGGATTGGCGATTCAAATTAGTCAAAAGTCCCCTCCAACCCGTTAGGCTAGGTTAATCCCTGCTTTATATTGATACATACAATTGCACAAATTTAGCATACCTTTTATTCCTTTGAAATAGGGTAGAATAAAAAAAAAAAAAGACTTCTTGTTAATGAGAGCAGCTTATTAAATGAATGAATGTGGCGACGGCGTGTGTTCTGAGTCTCCCTGGACTCTGCACTGTCTGATGAATTGTCGCCGTTTGTGCGTGCGAGATTTTCATATCATTAGTCTCCAGTCAATGGTCAGAGCATACATACATATGTAGGTAAAATGTCCTTTGGTAATTGGAGAGCATTAAGTGCATGTGAATGACAGTGAAGGAGTCATGGCTTGGGCAAAGCGTTGGGTGATTAAGCAAACTCTTTGGGGATTTTGAAACAAATGAGGCAACTCTTTGTGGTATTATAATTCATACTGGAGTGCCCCCCTCCAAGCTCTTTCAGTCTATTTATAAACCAAAAAAAATGAATAACATACAACATTCGAGAAATATTCTAATGAAAAAAGTTGAAATCTAAAGCATAAGATAATTAATGGCGTGAAATAAAAACCAAAAAAAGTAAATAAACTGCATCAAAATGGAAATATTAATAAACCAAGAGCACAGCAAAATCGGAGGAGGAGTGGGAGAATGGTGGTTGTTTAAAAATACGAGCTGAGCTTTTCCGACATAGTACGTAAAATTTTATGAGCCACACTATAACTTGTTTGGCTCGCCGCACGACAAGAGCAGTGAGAAAAAAACCAAAATAAATTAATATTTTATCTAGAGCAGAGATTCGCATGCAGTAGCAGCCACGCCTTCCCCTTTTTTCCACGGAGGGGGCGATGCCATGCATTTTGTTTGTCCATTTTATGGCCATCATCAAAAGCGCATTAAAATTTTACTAAGGCGTCCAGGAGAATTGGGGCAGGCGTGCTAAATATTAAATCAGCACAGCAACATCAGCAGCAGCAGCCACAATGCGAGAGAAGAATCTCAGCGCAACCGTGTGCTGGGCAAACATTATAAGCCGCTTTCCCCAGGTCCATCAACGTCCAAAAGGCACTGATAAAAATTTTTGCCTCATAAAATGGTCAGGTAGAGGGGGTGGAAAGCGCATTAAACATTAATAATAATGTGTGCTTAGTTCTAATATCATCATTTTAGTGGCCGGCCGGCTTTTGTCTGTTTTAATGGTGGTTGAGAAAAACAATAAAAATATCATAAACAAAACAAATTAAATTATTAAATTAAAGGTACAGTTTAACATGTTCTTTTCAAAACTCAAAGTCATTGAACCAAACCAAACGCAGTTCATTCCCCTTGCAATTTTTTCCCTTCAATTCTTGTTTTGAGTGTGTTTTTTTTTCAGCATTTGAATTTCTTATTGACCCATTTCTGGAGGGCAAGCCAAACCAACAACAAGACCCCATACAAAACCCGTTCAAAGCCCATTAAAACTGGTTTGGTGTAATTTGCAACACTTTTTGGCTGCTGCAAAAGCAAGAAGAAGGAAGGTCGCTCAATGCCAAAGAAGCACAGCAAGAAAGAGAGAGGGAGAGACAAAGAAAACCCTTTTGGGGAAGGGCCAATGTGAGTGCAAGAAACTGCTGCTGCTGCTGTTTGCCACACCCCTTCTTTCTCGCCGCTGCAGTGTACCGTTAGTTGGTAGTAAACCCGCGGCTTTCAACATCAATTTCGACAGATTTCAAATATGTTGCTATCATTTCAATTTCATTCTCATTCGCGTGTGCAACATTTAAATTACCATACAACAAATTATCAAAATGAAAAAATCGCAGCGGCATCATCAAATATGCATGAATTCCGCAAAAAGAGACATTATACATAGGAAAAAAGCGAAAATCTAATTGTACAAATTTGTGAGAAAGTGACCGAACGAACGAGGCATGCAACAATGTGGTGGTGGTGGTGGTGGTGCTTTGCCTGCCAATGAAAAAGCGGGAAAAGTGAAATGGAAAGAGAGAAAGATTGTGTGTTTGGCTATTTGGCCTGTTGAGACATTTCCGGCGGGCGCTAGCTAGTGTCAGAAATGTGAGGAAAATGGAAATGAGCCAGTAGACAGACGAAGATGGAAATGGAAATGAGGATATAGATGTAGATGCTGCTGCTGCTGTTGGATGACAGCAATAAAATATTACCATTAACACTTAATTGAGGCAACGAACCGGGGCACAGAGCAACAGACACAGTAGGCACCAAAAAAAAAAAAAAAAAGGAATCAAGAAGCTGTTTCTGAAGGTGCCATCAGGTGAGGCACCATGGATAGCTCAATAAAATATTCATTGAAAGGGAAACGTATTCTTCTGGCTGTTATCTGACAATTCAAATTGTTTGACAAGTTTTGTCATTTTCTTATTGAATTTTAAATATATACAAATTTTCATTTGGCATTGCTTTTAGTGTTTTCAATTCTTCTTTAAGTCCTGTACAGTATTTCATATAATTAGAAACACCTTGGCTTTGCTTTGTTGCTCATGTGCTGTTAGGAAAGCAATTTTCTGTCGTTCTGAATACGAGACTTTAAGTTTGAGACATTATTTTCAGATTGTCGGTCCTTTTAGTCTCTGAAGAAATAGTACCATTCAAAGTTCCCAAAATAGGCTGCTGTTTCGCTTTAAACTCAACGTTTGAGTTGAGTTTTTATACTCTGTAACTGTTTAAATTTGAACAAGAGACTCGACTACAATTCTTACATAGCGTTAAATATCATATTCACTAGACACAACCAAATCCATAAACAATTTTATCTTTGTAACTTTAATTTTAATTAGGGTTGCTGACAAGGTACACCAGATGTGAAGAGGACCAGCCTTGAGAGGCACTTGAAATGCGCTGTGTGTGGACCAACGCAGATCATTTACATATACAATGTGTCTTACAAGCACAATGTTAACTCAGTTAGAGTTAAGGGGTTATACGCAGTTAGAAGGCTGAAAAATTACGTATTTTTACAAATTTATTGTAAAAAGGTATTTTATTTTACAAAAATCAAAAGAATTGCTACATTTAGCGGCAACATCTAAGTTTAAAATGACACTAAATGCAATTGGGTATGTCCGTACAACGATCGCTGTTTCGAGAATAACCAAATTCTCTCATCAGCGGACTTGTTCCGCTGGTATGCTCCTGCAGACGATCTCCTTAAGGTCTTAAAAAAAAGTGTTTGGCGGTGACCACGATTTCTTCGGTGTGGTTTCTCCGAAATTAAATAACCAAAAAGATTCATTTAATGATCGAAGGAATAATCGATATGGCGAATTTTGGCAAAATGGCGGCTCCAATTTTCGACCATTTTTTTTAAAATTTCCACGTAAATATTTTTGAAAATAAAGAAATAGTTATACGAAATCTTATTCCTTCGATCAATACCTGACGAATATATCTGAGAAGATTGTGTTAAGACTTCAAAACAGGGAATCAAACCGGAACCAGAACAGGAACCGTATACCGAAAAGAACCGATTAAAACTCAGAACCAGAACCGGAACAGGAACCGATATTTGAAATTGATTGTGTACCGGTATACAAGTACCGATATTTTTGGAACCTAAAAGACCGAATAGAACCTTAACATTGTACCGGTACAGTTTCGGTTCTGAGTGCAACGACTAGACTTCAAAGCTGACACTTAGTTTTGGGGGACTTTTAAGCAATTTCCAACAAAAAGGAGTCTGGTCTTTCAAAACTTTTGTATTGTAAAATAGACTGAAAAATATTGCATCCTTTATTCTTAGGCCCACATTATAATGTCATGCTAATGCTAACATCGAAACTAAAAAGTTCTTGTGTTATCCATTTCTGTTCAACTTAAAACTTAATGAGGGGACACTACAAATAGTTCAGTATTTTCACAAAACTGATTAATGGCATCAATCGTGATCAATTTTTTTGAGCTTAAAACGTTTTCCAAATTGAAGTCTTTGGAACTATTTGAAAATGACCGCCAAGATGTATAAATGTATCGATATTTAAGTGTTAAGGTATTGATAAAAAATCGAATGATGGTCTCACTGTACAGAGAATGGACGATAACGAAACCGAGAGTAGAACGCAGTAGATAGTAGAAGATGGAGGAAGACAGAAGCTGTAATTAAAATGACAAGCAGACAGACAGAGTGACAGAAAGAAAAATCCATATCGGCAAACCGTGAAGAGAAAAACACGTATAGAGACATTCTAAATAGAAAACCGTGTTTAAATAGTGAAACCCGAAAAACTCTCGTTTATAAAAATAAAGAAAACTCTACAAAGTTTCCACAATTTCCTTTGAGAAGGGCAAGCTTAGTATAACATTTATTAAGTCTTTGATAAGAAATCGAATGAATGCATAACCAATGACCGCTCTTTCTTCATATTTACCGGTTCATACCGGTACGTACCGGTATACCCAAATAAGAAAGCAGGTACCGGTACGGAACCGAATACCGAAATATTATTAGAACCAAAACAGAACCATTTACCGAAACACAAGTTTCGGTACGTACCAGAACTGGAACCGGAACCGAAATTCGATTCGGTTTGATTCCCTGCTTTAAAACGATCGGTTCAGCCGTTTTCGAGTAATCGTGGTCAAAGACTTAGAAAACACTGTTTTGAGACAAACGCGTTGAAAATATACCTAAAAAGTATTGACAAATATGCATGTAACTTGGAAAACAATTGGCAGATTGACTTGAAATTTTCTGTGTGTGTACTTAAATGTATGTAAATTAAGAATATGCAATTAACAAAATATCGATTTTTTGAGAATTCTGACTTCGTATAAACCATTAAGGGATGAAATATTAATAATAAAAAAAAACATATGCAAAGCTTCTGTGACTTGGCGTTTGCTACAGTTGTCGGAATTTTAGCTACAAGTCTGATTTGGGATTCCCAAGCGATCTTAGCAGTTCTGGCATGAGGTAGCGTCTGCTAACTCATTGAAGTTGGGCAAAAGATCGCTGATGATTGAACTGTGATAGTTTATGAAATAGCTAAACGATCAAGCCGCCTCCTTTGTGGTGTTCTGCGTGTCTTGTTTTTGAAATGTTATGATGAAAATCATAACTTATAGACCTAGAACCCGCTAAAAAGTTTTATGATATGATAAAAACAAAATTGTTTGCAAGAGTGAGTCAAGTACAAATCTAAAACTAAAACCGTGCAACCATATACATAAGATATGTTAGCTGTGACGGCTGCCAGTAGCGCTGTTTGAACGAATTTTGTGTTCACTATAACTCATCTGACCAATACCTTATTTGGTGCCTCAATAAATAATAATGAAATCTAGGCTACAACAAGTAACGATCTGTCCGGAACGCCATATTGGTGCGCCCTTACACCAAACAAATTGATTTGATCTCGTCCTTTGCATTGAAATTTTAAGTACGTGTCGTCTTTAATTCTACTTAATATGCAGGAAAGGATTGGGAAAATCCTAAAATTTGTGTATCAATCCGGAAAAAGCTAATTTCAAGTACGGATCCTAATTGAAAATCACATAATTAGATTCAACTAAGTACGGAACTCCAATGCAAAAGCGAAAGAGCAACTAGCAACCAAGAGCATGTTCGAAACTGAACTAAGAAAATCCAAAAGGGTATAGACCAGGGGCCGGCAAAAAACACACATGTTCATTGTGCAACTTATTCTTCTAAGTTAAAGAGCCGCTCGTACAGCTCAGTCACTCAGTCGAAGTAGCCGCACATTCGCCGAATCCCTAACTAAATTACACAATCGCGTTACTTGTTAGGAACTGATTTTTATTAAGGTTCGGTTGTGGGTTTTTATAGTCTAAGCTTATGTACCTAATACATGAGACAACTGTAATTCTAAATCTACTTGTCCTTATCTAATACATGTGATACATTTGTGTCTTCTTATAGACACGTTGTTAGATTGTATTACATCTCTTTCTTGATTATCTTACTTGTCTATTTAAATATAGTGTGGTGTTGCTTTTGCTTACTAATTACAATATGTGTTTATATTTATCCTTTCTTGTAATGTATTTCCCCTCTTGCACACATGTGCTTGTAGGCGTGGGAACGGCCGTGACCATCTGGTGTTACCTCGGCTGTGGTCTCTTTCCATGGGATCATATTTTTGTAACGTCTTCTGATGTTGAGTGCGAGGGTCACATGTTTAGCTATGAACACATGTTCAGTTATGAACATTCATTTTGGAGCTGAGTGCGTGTGTTTAGCCACTGATACGAAGTTTATTTCGCATTGCGTTAATGATGAAGCTTATACTTGTACTAGGCAAGGAGTACCCTAATGTAGTAGGCAAGGAGTAAAGAATGACATACATGTTTTTGAAGATTGGTCACACTAAAAAGAATGTCTGATACACAAAGACACAAAATGAATGTACATACATACATATAAACATATGACATATAACATGAATAAAGAACAGTCTGAAGCGAGAGTCGAAACAGATTTTATTGAATTGCTGGAGCCAACTCTACCACATACTGTTTGTGTGTCGACAAATACACAAATTCTTCTGCTGACTCAGTTTTTTTTTTCGTGGTGTGGGTTTTTGGCACAAATGCTGCCTTAGAATTCCCTACCAGTTATAGCACTTCCGAAATGCAGTCACACACCGACAGTATAAGCTAGTCGCTGCGCTGCTTTCGCCAACAACGCAGTGCAATTTGAATTTCGCATTAATGGTTACACAAATGCAATGCCCAAAATGGGCATGTTGTCTTTTGCCACACTCTAGTATGACAAGTCGAGGCAGGTAAAACCTCTTGTATCTCTATAACACAAGTTTTTTATTTCATTATTCATTCATTTTGGAGCACCTTCACAAGGCACACTGAAAGCTTTAAGTAGAGCATAACTTTGTTATAAACTGCACTTTAAATGAGCAGCGATTTGTGTAAACAAAACTTTTCCCCAACATTTTATGCTTTTTATACTCTGTACCGAAGGTACATAGAGTATATTAAGTTTGTGCAAAAGTATGTAACAGGGAGAAGGAATCGTTTCCGACCCTATAAAGTATATATATTCTTGATCAGCATCAACAGCCGATTCGATATAGCCATGTCCGTCTGTCCGTCTGTCCGTCTGTCCGTCCGTCCGTCCGTCCGTCTGTCTGTCCGTATGAACGAAGAGATCTCAGAGATGGTAAGAGATAGAGGTTTGACATGTATGGGACATATATTTCTTATACTTGCAGGCAGATCAAGTTTATTTTCAATTTTTGACACGCCCCCTCCCGCCCCCGTAATTTGGAAAAAACTTCATATCTCCTACAGTTTTGGAGATAGATCGTTCGTTCCTTCTAGAGATACCTTGTAAACAAAATTATTTATCGATTTGCTGAAGGAATGATAAAGATCGGATGAACGATACTCAAGTTATGGGCAAAAAACGGCCAGTTAACACCACCCACCCCCCCACCAACAACCACAGCAACATACCCTAACCGTTCAACACAGGCAATCTTAGTGCGAGAGAGAAAGAGAGAGAGAGAGAGAGAGAAACTTAGAGAGCGCACCGCGTTGTGCGCGGGGTGTTAACTGGCCGTTTGACTCCTGAGCAAGTGCGAGTGTAAGGGTACAGAGTATGTTATAGTCGGGCTTGACCGACTTTCTTTCTTGTTAACTAACAAAATAGTGATATATTTTTTATAGAACATTTCAGTTTCAATTTGATTTTCCTGTGTGGTCCTTGTGTCTCCTCTTTCCATTTCCCCAATTTGTATTTTAATTAAATTTGAAATGCAAATTACCGACGCGTCGTATATAAGTCGAATTTATTAAGTCTCTAAAAAACATAAAACACACAACTCGTTGTTGCTGTTTTTTTTGTTTTTGCTTTTTTTTTTTTATTTCTAACGCACCTTAACGCTGCGCTTAAGTGGCCATTGGCAAGCCAAGAGGCTGCTAATTTTTTTTTTCCAGCCCCTAAAGTGAGTTTTACAACCAATAAAAAGAATTTTATGACCGCAACATTAAAATGTTCAAATTGAAAATGAGCACAAAACAAAACAAAGCAAGCAACATGAAAGGAAAGCAGGTCCAGCAGGAGCCAGAGAGTCAGCGAGGAGATACAACTTAAACCAAATTTATGTGGCACACAAAGGCAGGCGATGAAAGCAGAGGAAACAGGAAGCAGAGTACGGGGGGAGGAGGGGAGTGGGCGCTGCTTAACAAAAGTCCAAAGTCGAAGCCCGCTTAATGTGTGTGTTTGAAGTTGGCTTCGCTGGCCAAAAGCAAAGCACGAAAAGACGAAAAGGAAGACAAAGCTGGAAATTACTAAAAGCACAAGAACCAATTCGAGCATGAAAATGTAAACAAGACCAGGAGAAAATGTGTGTCGCAGACAGAACTGGTAACATGACAACAAAATCAACAGTTAGCCAATGAGCCTGAAAATGGTTAAGGATGTGGGTAAAAGGCCAGCACTCCAACCCGTTAACTCTTAGGTAAGCGAAAGCAAAGAGAAAAGGCGAACAAACACTGAAATACATAAAGAGTAACCCCACCACTTGGACAGGTAACGACTTGGGTGAGGACGACGCCACCAGAAGTTGCACAAGACAATTATAAACGTAATGGTAAGAACAGTTGGCCAAGGTAAAAAGTAGAAGAAAGTATCGTTAGTGTGCGGCAGCAGCTGAGCGCATAAATTCTGTTTAACAATGCATTGAGAGACCAGAGAGCTGAAGTATAAGGGGGGGGCAGAGCAGTGGAACAACAACGCGTGGGTGGCAATGTTCCGTCGGTCGTTAGGCTAAAAAGCTAACGAAGATAATGTTCTCGGCCAACTCACTGTGTGTACATACACAGTGCGGGAGAGGGGGCTCAGGCGATGTCAGGGTTGCAAAGGATTCTAAAGGAAATTAAAAACTGATAAGAAAAGATGATGGTGCTCAGTCTAAAAGGTAAAAAATAAACAATTTTAATTTGGCAAAACACTTTTTTTTTTTTAAGATTATCTTTACAGCAAATTGAAATTTTTGTATACCATTTTTCTTTTTTGTCCAACGTTTTTAATTTTTTAACAAAGGTCAAATGTCGCAGGCTTAGTGTTTAGGGTTTGTGCAGTTAAAAAACAAAAATTATAAGAGTTGAAAGTAGAGCAAAAAAAAATAACTAACAAAAAAACAGCCTCTTTTTGGTGTTGCGTGTTCTTGTTTAAATTGATGTACAAACATAAAGTAACCTTGACACCAGGTTTTGCTTATGCCTGATAGTGGAGTGAGCTAAGACGCAGTCGTCAGTGTGTTCAGTCTTCGACGTCCCAAATTCAAGTCGCAGTAAAGCAAGTAAAAGAAACATTTTGTTAATAGTATCTCAACACACAGCTTAGAAAAAAGTAAATGGTGTTGGTCTAACGTGTGACCTCTCCCTTCCCCCTTTCTCATATCAGGATACTCTGCTTAAATCCGAGAAGATCTATGCTGGAAATCGATTTGACTATGTCTGATATTCGAGTGACTTAAAGCGCCGTCGTCTGTGCATGTTGTGTGTTGTAGTCTTCGAGGTCCCGAGTTCAAGTCCCAGTAAAGTAAGAGTGACCAACACCACGTCGGTCGGTCGTATCTCTGGGACAATGAATGGAAGAGAGGAATGAACAATTTTTATTCGCCTTTTGACTCTTGATAAGTTTGCTTGTGGACACTACTGTTATGTTAGGTTAGGTTAAATGGGGCGATCGGCTGAGGTTGAGTTCACCCAAATGCCTTAAGGCCCATTGTGTTGCCTAATTGGGTAAAGGGAAATAGGGTTTTCTGATGTTCAGGTACTACGCATGTACCACATCCTGTGGAGTTGACAAAAAGAAGCAGACCCTTCAAGGGCAGATCTGCCAGACTGCCCAGGTCTTGAAAGAATGGTTTTCCCAGAAGCTGGGTGCGCTTCCTAAGATGAGCAGCGCAATCGCAAAGAAGGTCTTGGATGCTTTCTATCTCTTCTTCATTACCACAACCACGACAGAAGTCATGGTGGGGTGCGCACAGACTGATGGCCATGTGACCTATGGTGCAGTGCTCCGTTATGACTCCGATCATAGTTCTCATTCTGTTCTTGCTAAAGTATAGGAGTTGGGAAGTTCTTTTAGGTGAGTATCTGGGACAGAGTGATCGAGAGATATGACAGCAAGGTGCGAAGTCGCATTGTCGTTTCGCCCTAGTTCTGGATTTCCAATCAACTTCGGGTGGTGATGTCTTGCAGGGGTCTTTGTATGTCCGTTACCTCCCTCATTGCCTGGTATGCTGGCGTGGCCAGTTACCCAGACAAGAGTGATGGAGAGTTGTTGCATTTGGTTCAAGGTTGTCCCCGTGCTGCGGACTAGCTTGCTCTTTGTGGCTTTCGATGACAGATCCCTAATGGCAGCCTGACTGTCGACCAGAATTGAAATGTTCCTTGGAGTTTCGTCCAAGGTGTCGACTGACTTGTTCGCTTGTCAGATTGCATAGACCTCTGCCTGACAAACGCTCCACCAGTTGGGTAGACAGAGTAAGATTTGTGTTGCAAGTTCTTTGAAGAAGATGCCAGATCTTTTGCTCTCTTCTGTTTTCGAACAGTCTGTATAGGTGGCAGTTTCTTGCTGCCATTGCTCTCTACCCGGGAACCAGGTTCTAAAATTGTTGTTCCTTTTCTGAGCTGGTAAACAGTAGTCACTTCCCTTTGCCTCTGCAGATATTCCTACTTTAAGCAGGATGCTGCTGTGGCCTGGTGGCCTAAAGTAGATGCTCCAAGAAGTCTTACACTCAGAGAAAAAATAGAGAATTTCACTCTTGAATCAAGAGAATTCGTTCTCAAAAGTTCGGTAAGAGTGAAAATTCTTGATCCAAGAGCGAAATTCTTGATCCAGGAGTGAATTTTTGAACTTTGAACTGAATTTTTGAATTTGTGAACTTTGTTTTAAACTGTGATTGTTTTTGGGACTTACTTTTCTGGGACTTGAACTCGGTACCTCGAAAGACTGAAGCACACTTAGGCGACGGGCAGCTTAGCCCACTCGACTATCATCCATGAGCTAAACGAGCGGACGAAAACACACTTATAAATAAACGCAGTTGCCTTTCGTACGCATGGGACAACGACAAACTGCCCTCACTCCCCTTGCCTATAAAAAGAAACAAATTGAGAATGTTTAGAACATATTTATCTCGATTCCAAGAGCGAAATTCTTGAAAATTCAAGAACGACCAAATTTTTTTCAAGAGCTTTCGTACTCAAACTATTTGTTCTAGTTTTTTCTTAGTGTACTGCACTTCTCGCTGCTGTATACTTCAGGAAGCTGACTACAGGTTCCAGGTTTAGAATTAATTCCCCGGCTGCCTGGGGGGGTAGATCCCAGGCAACCACTTTTTGAAACTTATGGAGCTTGTTTAGATGGAATTTGATGTTAGCCGCCTTCCACCAAACCAGCGCTCTATATGTAAGGATAGGTCTGACTACTGCTGTGTATAGCCAGCAAATGATATACGGTTGCAGTCCCCAGCTCCTACTGCAAGTCTTTTTGCAGGCGTAGTAAGCGCTCAATGCCTTGCTCATTCTTTCCTCGGAGTTTCCCTTCCAGGAGAGTTATGAGTCCAGACTGACACCTAGATACTTAGCCTGCTTGACTATGTGGACTTGCGTTCTCCAAAGGTAAAGGGGTATGAACTTAGGGATCTTATATTTTCTCGTGAACAGCACCAGTTGGGTCTTTGCCGGATTTGGTTTCAGAGATTTTCAGCTGAAAGATGATTATAACCAGGGCTGCTAAGAATCGGCAGCGGTTCAACCCGTTTTAGAAAGTCGCTGAACCTAGGTTCAGGTTCGAAGCGAGGTTCAGCAACAAACAAATTCATGTAATGTAGTCTTGGAAATTAATTGAAAATGACCGCCAAAAAGTATAAATGTTTCGATATTTTAGTGTTAAGGTATGGTAATCGATGATGGTCACACTGAATATAGAAAATGGAAGATGACGAGACCGAGAGTAGATGCAAATATGGAGTAGTAGACAGACGCTATAAAGAAATGGACAAGAAATGACCAAATCATTGTGAAAAAAAGTTCCAAGTGTGGCGAATAAACACCAATCGATGCTCAATTTTGTGAGTGAAAAACTAAATAAAGTGCATATGAGAAAGCATAATTCATAGATTTATACACTAGCAAATAAGGAAGTCCATAAACTGGAAAAAAACTTGAACATTTCATTCCTACATATGTCATTTGTATTTACAAATTCAGAGCCTTAACATTTTCCACATAATATTTAAGCTTGGCCGAACCCTGCGCACACAAACACTTAACACTTTTGTGCCTTGCTAGCATAAGCCTTAGCTTAAGTCTTCTGGTCGATAAACTAGAATTTTTAACATACTCCAAGTCAGTGTTGTTTGAGCTGTATTTTAAAAGCTTTTGCCATTCTTGAATAGAAAATGTTCACTTTGAGTCTAGTCTAATCCCATAAGGGGAAAAATCTGACAACCCTGCCTACCTGTGGTGCAAGGGCATGCAATTGTGCGAAAGTTGAAGCAACTCATTGCCCCTGACTCCTCATGCGCGTCTCTGGGGGAGTAAAGAAATTAGCAAGCAAACACGAGCAAAAGAAATAAATAAAAGGGAACGACAGGCAGGGCAGTCAGGCGAAGGTAGGCAGTAAAATAAAAAAAAAAAAGGATAAACTGCCTAGAGGATGAGCATCCTGGCAGCCACATAGGCGACGTGCTCCCAACACTTCTTGAGTAATTCATAGAAAGGTCGTAAAAGTCGAGTCAAAGTAATTATGCGAGAGGCAGCAGAGAGCAAAAAAAGCAAAAGATCCGGCAGGAAAGTTGTTAAGACAAATACACACACACACACACACACACATATGATCTCCCCATTCCCCTGAAGAGTTGCGTTAATTGAGTGGGCCATGCCAGCACACGTGAGAGAGATGAGCATAAGAATGAGGGCGTGGCGCGTTAAAGTGGCGCATCAGGATGCCAACCGCACAAAAGTATGCAACAATTTTCAAGAAATTACAATTTAAAAGGCCATCAGCAAGGCAAGCTGGTATGTAAATTGGCCAACTTCCCCTTCAATATGTCAGATATCTAATCAAAGCACACATACAAAGGCAGCAAACTGATTAGAAATATCAAATTAAGCACCCATTGGATATTTAGTTACAATTTGCAATGCAATTATGGCTCAAGGCAGCAGCAAATAGACGTTTGACATTAATTGAATGAACCAATATGGACCAATCAGGCCCAAAGGGGGCATTTTGACATTCAATGGATGGTGGGAATAAACCTACTTCAAAAGGCTCCGCTCTGCCTTTATGTGTACTTATGCTAATTTGTGTAAAAAGCATGCAAATTTTTGGTTTGCGTAGAGAGAAAAACTTGTTAGGGAACAAAAAATTAAAGCGCATTCTTCCCTCACTCATCAATTGGCAACCCTGCTGCGGTGAAGGCTCCTGCCAGGTCCATGATTCATTTCCACGCCGCATAAATGAATATAAATGTTGCATCAGCTTCAGCTCATGTCCATGTTGTTGTTGTTGTTGTTGTTATTGTGGTAGTAAATCGAATGCCTCACGCAGAAATTGAGTTATAATATGACCAAGGCCTGATGCGCGTTCGTTCGATCGTGTCTTTTTCTGTTCCCATTTTGATAGCATACATTTTGGGGCGTGTATGCCATTTAGCCCGTGTGTGTGTGTTTACCCAGTGGGCGAGCAGCAGCAGCACAAAATGGACAAACACAGCGGCAATAACAACAATGGTGAACGCTAAATAAACTATGCAAGAAATATATGCAAATTTTATGCAATGCTAAAGCATTTAAAAAACGACTACTACCTCTCTACACAGAGAAAAAGGCAAAAGCTGGTTGTCAGCGGGGGGGTTGGGGTTGGGGTTGCGGTTGGTTAGCAGCAGTCAAGGCAAAAACTGATTACAAAGATGGCCAAATGCTGTCAGGGGACACGCAGTGAAAAAGAGTTAAGGCATATCATGTAAAATGAAACACAGTTGGAGGGAAAAGCTACCTTAAAGAAAATTATAAAAAAATAGAGGGGGAAAAAAAATAAACAAAACTGGGCAGAAATGTTTCAAAGGAGGGAATTCAAGAATCTTTAAAAATTAATCTAGAAATGTAAATGCAAAAGAGTACCACAATATCTTGGCTTTAAACTGTACACAAGTGTAATGTTATAAAAACATCAGGAGTAAAGTGTGGGTCACGAATCATGTTTAACAACGGGAGAAGACGGGCAAGAACTGCGGTTAATTGAATCGTATGATACATGAAACAGCTGTACAGTCGCCCAATTGCTTAAGTGCTGTTGGGTGTTTCTGTTTAAAGTTATGTGCAAAGCATAACAAGACCTCGAGCCGGCTAAAATTTGCTAGTTTGATTATCATTAAAGATCGGATGATCTATACTCATACTCATTTTCAATCGAGTGGCAGGTCTCCAGTGCGTGAATATAAACGAGTGCGAATACCAACGCGAGTGGATACCCAGGAAACATCGAGAAGCTTTACCAACAGGAGACCAAGGATCGTCGCTGGAGGAAAGGCAGAGTGAGTGTGAGCGGTGAAAAGTGTTTGGGGTGCGCCGTGTCCGGGCGAATCGTGAGCCAGCGGAAAGGTGGACATTCCCGCATCCTTTCATAAGTCATATAGCTAACAACACCATTAGCGGTGCGGTAAAAACAAGAGCCGGCGAGCTTTGCAAGTTAGCAAGCGTGTCTGCGGCGTCTGAACGAGGAGCAAGAAAACAGCGAAAAGACCAAACTAAGGCATAGCAACCCTGTAAGGCTGTAGCGATAAGCCAACTAGGGTTAAGCAAGTTGGCCCATAGTATTATAAGGCCAATAGCGGAAAATAGGTTCGATACAACTGTTTCCGTTGAGTGTAGAAACTGATGTAGAGATTGGCGAAGTTGGGTCGATGGTAACTTCGGTTGAGTACGTTGCTTCGAGTGGTGGTCGAAAAGTACAAGTTGATCCAAGCAGTGTTGAGGTTGCCTTGCGTCGTGGACTTTTGTTGGCCACGCGTTGTGGACTTTCGTTTGCCACTCGTTGTGGACTTCGATTGCTACGATTTGTGGACTTTCGTTTGCCACTTGTTTTGGACTTCGATTGACATGCTTTGTGGACTTTCGTTTGCCACTCGTTGTGGACTTTGTTTGAGGTCGAGAACTTGTAGGTAGACTCAGGCTGGCATGAAATGCCAAACAAAGAGCGTTTCGAGTTGAAGCAGGTTGCTTGTGTTCGATCAGTTATGCAAATCGTTGTGCATGAACATTGGCGTTGCTGAAGGATGCGACGAAGATCGAAACTCAGCTGCGCGACTTACTTCCATAAGTATGAACGATGGTCTGGCAGGCTGCGTACAATGTAAGATGTGAAAAATTGATCGAATGCTTGACCAATGTCGTGAGATCGGTTACATGTAGTTGCAGAGTCGGCTGAGTGTAGTGTGCAATCGTGTAAACTGGTCTGCAACAGCGTTGAATGTTTTCAACACGTGAACGGCAGGTGTAGGCCAGCCTGGGCAAAATGGGCTGCAGTAGGATGTGTTCGATTGGCCGGAGCGACAGACAGGAGGTGTCATCTGTACAAAAAAAAACCTACTACAGTAGGGCAAACCCAACTTTCTTACTTGTTTAAACGTCCCATTTTTAATTTTAGTCTTTTTCTACCCTTTTTACGTTTAATGCTTTTACTTATAAATTATTTTCTTTGTTCATGTCAAATTCTATTTAGTTTTTATATTTTGTCATTTACGTTGCTTTTTGTTTCCATTTTGTCAGGCTTATTTTCTGTTTTGCCTTTTTAAGTACTTTCCCAGTTTCCCTTCGTTTGAGTCACCTTTTAAATTGTCAACTTTTTACTTTTTTCAACCTTTCCTTTAATTCTCATTTTTTCAACTTCTTAATGACTTACTTTTTCAAAAAGTTGCACATCAAATAGTGGAACTTTTTCAACAGACAACTTCTTCCACCCTCTTAAAGCTGAAAAACCAATTACGATGAACCATAATAAATGACAATAATGCTCACACTTTGACCCAGGGCCAATCTTTTTTCTTTCATCTGCCTTTGCCACAAAGTCAACTGCTTCTCCTTTACAGCACAACAACTTTTTTTGGTTTTTTTTTCTTCTTTTTCTGAAGCTGACCAAGTCAAAATATTGCATTGGTCAACTATTGTGAACTGTGGTGGACTGACCAACACTCGCTCAGCTCTGTTTCCTATTTTCTCCCTCTCTCTATACGAAGTAAACCGCGCTTGCTGCTGCGGTTGGACTGCAATTTGTGTTGCATTGTTGAAATTTTTTTTATTTTTTTGGGGGCAGCAAAAGTTTCCTTGGAGAAACAAATGTTGCCTTAATGCTGCGGTCATCTGACTGACTGACGTTGCGTTTCTTTTCAGCAATTGTCGTGGCTTTCATTTCCGGCTTGAAGTCAACAGCAACTGTCATTCAACTTCCTGGCTAATGTGATTGCAAAATGGCGTGCTTCCGCTAGCCATGTAAGAGCACAGGACTCAGGTTACTTACCACTAAATACACACACACACACACACACACAACGTCAACAATCAAATATAATCAAGACAAAAGATACCAATTTGCAGACGCTTCTCTGGTCAAGGCACGTAAATTATTATCAGAGCAAAGACAAACTTGCCCCAGGGGAGTCGTCCTAGATGAAGTAATAAACATTTCAAAGATTAATTGTTTGCATAATCAGTCAAGTTTCAAGGGCTCTCTAACCCCACCTAGCCAGCCGACTATCACGACTGATTTACGTTGCGTATACGTAATATTTATGGCACCTTCTATTAATTGTGCGTTAGAATATTTAAGCACACTTTATGGTACACCCAAAGGCACTTGAATTATTAGCAGGCATTAATTTTTTAGGTACCCCCAGCTAAGCATTTAGCCTGACGTTACCGTTGTTGTTGTTGTTGGGCCTACACTGGCTAACACTTTAAGCTACGTTCTACGTTGATTGACTGCAGAATGTTCAGTGGGAAGGGCAACAACAACAACAAAGAATTTGTTCAAGATAAGTAGATATTAGTGTATATTTTCTAGATATACAGGCAACACAGGGTACAATGTGGCCATTAAATATGATTAATGAAATGGCTTATTCAAAGTTTTTGCTTGAAAAAAGTTTATGTGAAATTAAAGAGAGCATTCGCAGGAGTGTTTAAACTGAAAGATTTCATCAATTGTAATTTGAAGTGGAAAAAATATTACTCATACGACACCACGTACACCGGGTAAACATTTTTGTCACGAAATCTTTAGCACATTTGAATTGTTGTCATACCTTGGCAAAATTTAAAAAGGTAATAAGATAATTTGTTTTAATATACAATAAAATAGAGGAAAGCTAACTTTGGCTCGACCGAAGTTTATATACCCTTTTAGATTGGAAAATTTATATAAATTAAGATTTTAAATGATTTTCGCGGAACATTCTTCGCTCCCCAACAGTTGGTTTTTTATATGTCAGTAATACGATGTATTCATCCGATTTTGAGCAAACTTTCAAAAATTGTGTGGAAACCAATAATATTCATAACTGGAAAATAAAAAGACCATTGAAAACAAAAACGTTTTTCTAGCTAAAACTTGTTTTTCGACCGATCGTTCCTATGGCAGCTATATGCAATAGTCATCCGATTTGGAGCGAACTTGGCAGAATTGTGTGATATTGATCAGTAACAAGTTTGGTAGCGATAGAATTGACAAAAAAAAAAGTTTTTCCTACTAAGACTTCTTTTCAGAACTATATTTAGTATGGCAGCTATATACTATATAGTTGACCGATTTTCATTAAACTTCGTGGAATTGTGTAAAAGCATCGAAAACTTATTAATAAGAGGTTTGGGGACTTTACGTTGCAGACAAAAAAGTTTTACTCACTGAAACTACTTTTTAGACCGATCGTACCTATGGCAGCTATATGCTATAGTCTTCCGATTTAGATCAAACTTGTCAAAATTGTGTGGTAGCATATAATATTGATCAGTAACAAGTTTGGGAGCGATAGCATTGAAAACAAAAAAGTTTTTCGTACTAAGACTTCTTTTCAGAACTATATTTTGTATGACAGCTATACTATATAGTTAACCGATTTTCATGAAACTTGGTGGAATTATGTAAAAGCATAGAAAACTTATAAAAACGAGGTTTGGGGAAGTTTGCGTTGAAGACAAAAAAGTTGTTTCTACTAAATCTACTTTTTCGACCGATCGTTCCTATGGCAGCTATATGCCATAGTCATCCAATTTGGATCAAAATTAGCAGAATTGAGTGGTAGCACAAAATAGTCATCATTTACAAGTTTGGAAGCGACAGCATTGAAAACAAAAAATTTTTTCCTACTAAGACTTTTTTTCAGACCTAACTTTTGTATGCCAGCTATACTATATAGTTGACCGATTTTCATGAAACTTGGTGGAATTATGTAAAAGCATAGAAAACTGATAAATACGACGTTTGGGGAAGCTTACGTTGAAGACAAAAAAGTTTTACTCACTAAAACTACTTTTTCGAGCGATAGTTACTTTGGCAGCTATATGCTATAGTCATACGATCCGGCCGGTTCCGACAAATGTGCAGCTTCTTTGTACCAAAAGACTTCGTGCAAAAGTTTGGTTAAGATAGCTTTAAAACTGACGGAGGAGATAGCATAGAAACAGGCGGGCATGGCTATATGAACTCAGCTCGTCATGCTGATCAAGAATATATATACTTTATGTGGTCAGAGATGCTTCCTTCTATGCTTTAGAGGAATAATAAAAGAAGTTCACGCTGCGTATGAGTAATACACGAGCCAATGCCCACACTTTGTGAGCAAGTTAAATTCAGTAGGTAACAAGATTGGTTCTAAGTGAATGCAGATGCCAAATTAAGAGCGCACTTATTTTTGTAGACTTTTTTTCTACATTTGATCCTTCGAGCCGGATATGTTTGATCTTCCTTATGAACTTGTATATCGTTATACTAATGAGTCTTTGTTTCAATTCAATATATTAAGATGACTTTCATAGCACAAAGTTTCAAGTAGAGCTTCTCTTGGTGGTTTTTCAATTAGTCACAAGAGTCTGGGATCAAGTCCAAATGCAAATTATTCGTTCTTTCGAATAGGTTGTCATGGTCAAAAGGATTCAAAAGGATTGAATGAAAACACGGTCAAAGAAGCAGCAAGGAATCCGGAGCGAGGAAAGGTTAGGTAGGTTAGGTTTTAGGGATTGATGTGGTTTTCTCAGCACACTTAGGCCATAAAGATTTGGCCCTTTGTGAAGCCGCCAAACAAGTACATCCCACTTATGCTTCAGGGCAAATAGAATCTGAAGTGAGAGAATAACTGCGATACATGTAAATCAGTTCCAAGTTTGGATTAGTTGCAGTCTCAGCAACATTCGTCTTATACATATTAAAATCAGATCAAATCGGGTGAAGAGAGAAGCCAGCTTACAGAAGCGCAGACACTAGAGCCCTGCACAAGTCTACCCTTTAAAAAAAACCGTTCGAATAAATCAGCTTAGGAAATGTTTCCGATTCAAATAGTTCCGCACCTGCCATTCAATAATGAAATATTTGAAAAATTTTGTTGAACTTATTTATTCTAATTACCCTGCTAACATAAGCTGATTGAACTGTACTGTTAAAACGAATTGTACGAAATATTCCTAATGTCAAAAGCTATTGAATCGATGAATCGTTGACTCAGATGAAAATCAAGCATGAACAGATTTTAAACTCTACTCATGCGGGGCTTTAATAGACACCCATACAAATGAAGAGAACATTTCTGACACAAGAACAAAGAGAAGAAATAGATAGAGAGACCCGATTATGGATTATGTGTGTGTGCTCGTGGCTGTCTGATGCACACGAAATCATATTCAAACTAATAGGGGCATCTGAGACAAAGAGAAGAGAGAAAACATACAGATTGGTTGTGGCAAATATACTTTGGTTTGTGCTATGCGTGAGCGCCTAAACGAGCGGCATGCGCATAGACTGTAGGCACCCCTGATATAGAGTATAAGTTCACATGTTCATCAAATCATAAGTGATTATTCTACCAAATAGAAAATAATATGAACTATTATATAAATCAGCGGAGATTGTTTTTCGGTAATTGACTTCAGACAGTCCCAAAACAAAGTGCGTCGCAATCAATTCGCTTCGAAGTGTAAACAACAACAAAGTCCATGCGAATCGGAGCAAGGCGCCTGCAAGACTTACATTTTGCGCTATCGAGACTCGCTGATAACGTTTGTTTTTTCTGTTATTATTGTTCGACTGCTTTCAAACTCTGATATAAAACATTAAAAACTCATTCTGCCATGCAATGGAACAATTTAAACGCTCTGTTTAACATTGTGGCTATCAATAAGCAAACATTTGACAATATTAAAACAACTCTTCCCATATCTCTCAGAGCCAAAAAAAAAACGTAATGCCACCACAATTATCCAACCTTTCAAATGGTTGCACATATTTTGGGCCTCTATATGGTAAGGGTAACTTCTCCGTATCATTTATTTCAATCATTGGCGGTGGCTGTTGGCAACAATGCAAGTCGCATGCTCATTGTCAGCTCTGCACATTCTACGGGTATAATTAAAACCGCAAATAGGACCAGCACGTGATGCACCATGACCAGTGAGCTCTGAACACATAATAACAAATGCAACGAGGCAGTAGTAGGGGCAATCCATTGTCTGTACCCTCTACACTGACATGCCGGACAAACACACACACACACACACACACACAATGGACCGAAACTACCTCGCTTTTTCGAAATTTTAATTATGCGCGTAACAGTTAATTACACTGCAAACATTTAATATGTAAAATCAACATGGCCAACCACACTGCGTATACGCAATGTTAAACCGTTTATTAGTTTTGGATTTTATTTGATTTACATTGGTGGACAGTGGGAAAATAGATTTGCTAGCTTTAATTAGCAGAATTAAAATTGGTGGCATTTTTGGTGAATGGTGTTTTTCAGCTGATTTGGTAGACGTAAGAGGCTTAGCAAATTACAATTTGCAGTATAACGAATCAGTTTTGGCAAGTTTGTTATACAAACCTACAAAATGGTTGACAAACAATAGACATTCGATCATGAGACTTGCTGCTGTCTTCATATTTGTGCTATGGAGTTTTTTTTATGAAAGCTCAGGACATGTAAGCTTACTTGGTGGTGAGTAGAGTTAGATTCCAAATTTAAATCCATTTTGAATTGTATGATTTTGACAGTTTGCCAATCTCATGATGTGATGGTAGATTGTGTGCCCGCCTGTCCCAAAATCTGTATGACTCATTTGCTGATACGAAAATGTAAACCGATTAAGTGTAAGCGTGGTTGTGCCTGCAAAGAAGGCTGGGTGCGAAAGTATTCCGATACTGGAAGATGTATTAGACGTTCGGATTGTAAGCGTTGGATAGTGTGATGCGGGGTATGTGGCGCAAAAAGCAATAAAAAGACGGAATACTTCAATTCGAAACATTTATAGGTGATGGTTTTGTGGGAAGTACTACCCTTGGACGTTGTGGCGCCATAGGAACTGTGTAATAGGATTTAAATTTCCGATATGGTGCCACACGAACTGTGTGAAGCACCAACCATCGCCGATGTGGCGCTACACGAACTGTGTTAAGCTATGAAGCAGTGCTTGAAGCTGTTTAAGCAAAGTTCTTGCCTCTTAAGGCACTCTTTGATCCACCCTCGAAGATTTACCGTGAGATTCTGCTGTGGCGCCATACAAACTGTGTAAACTACTACATAATAACGCTGTGGCGCCACATTTACTATGTGAAGTTCTCCTCAGGGTTGCTGTGGCGCCCAACGAACTGTGTGAAGTACTACCCAACGCTGCTGTGAAGCCATACGAACTGTGTGAAGTACTACTAAAAGACGCTGTGGCGCCACACGCACTGAGTTGCTGTGATTGAAGCTGTTTAAGCAAAGTTCTTGCCTCCTATGGCGCTCTTTGATCTACCCTCGTAGATTTACCGTGAGATTTAGTTGTGGCGCCATACAAACTGTGTAAAATACTACCGAATGACTTTCCGGCGCCACATTTATTATGTGAAGTAGTACCCATCGCTGCTGTGGCGACACACGTACGGTGTAAAGTACTACCCATCGCTGCTGTGAAGCCACACGAACTGTGTGGAGAACTACCAAAAGCCACTATGGCGCCACACGAACTGTGTTAAGCTATGAAGCAGTGCTTGAAGCTGTTTAAGCAAAGTTCTTGACACTTTAGCCATGCTTTGCTGCTGTGGCGCCACACGAACTGTGTTGAGAACTACCAAAAGTCGCTGTGGCGCCACACGAACTGAGTTAAGCTATATAACACTGCTTGAAACTATTTAAGCAAAGTTCTTGCCTTTTCAGGTACTCTTTGCTTCACCCTCGTAGATTTCCCTTGAGATTTAGCTACCAACTGCTGCAGCTGCTTCGACAGAAAGGTGCTAACAAATCGTACATTTCATTCTTCAATTCCTTACCTTTCCCTCTCTCTCTCTCTCTCTCTCTCAGCAAATCACAAAAATTCAATCATATTTCATTTCTATCTCTTACCACAAAATCCCCTACCCTACCTCACACCAGCCCCTACTTCACCACCACTCACCTCGATTGTATCGCATCATTTGTGCGCAGCGCGAATGTCATGTCCCTGTCAAAATTTTGTTTGGTATTGTGTGTTGACTTGCATTTGACAACTTAATGAATTTTGCTTTTCTTCTTTCTTTTTTTCTTGACTTTTGTATAAGATATATATTGAAGATGGCTCAACGAAATTGTAGCATAAATCATTTAGGCAAGTGGCCAGTGCAATTGCCATATGCTTCATTTTAACCCTAAATACGTGCTAAAATTTTTACATAAGCCCCCATATTGAGTGCCGGCGGTTTATGAGAAAACTTTTCCTTTGGAAAAAAAAATGTCCGTTACGTGCTCCATAAAATGGTCGGGGCCAGGAAAACACATATTTTTAGTGGTCGCCGTTGCCGCCAAAAAAAAAAAAACTTATTTTTTTCGTTATTCAACAACAATCACATCAAGTTATATGTAATTTGGTTTTATGCTTTATCGCTTGCTTGATTTTTATTATGATTATTATCGAGGGAATTACTTGGCAAGTTGCTTCGAAAGTTTTTTTTTTCTCATTGTTGAGGACGAAAAGCTTGCTTGAGAGAGAAAATTTTCTAGTGATTTATTGGATTTAGCACTGTTTTCTTTTTTATTTCTTGTGTGTGTGTGTGTGTGTGCATCGTTTGATGTCTTGATGTGACTTTGATGGGTTAATATGAAGCTGATTGCATAGATGAGCAATTGAATTGCTACGTCTTCTGCTTGGCTGGAATTTGATATTTGATTTTTCTGCTCACTTACTAATTGCTCAATGTGTGTCAAGGGGATGAATCAATAGATAAACTTACCTAAAACGAAAGAGAGAGAAAAGATTTTGTTAGAAATTATTCAATTTGCATGTTTGTTCAAGTGTTAAAAGCTGCCTTTGGACTTATCATATATCTCATAAATAGTCGGTTGTCAAAATTGTCTAAAGAGAAACTCTTATCAAATTGAACCTGTCAAATTACATCAAAAACGAATAAATTTTCCAAATATTTAGAGTTTTGCTTTGGTATTACACTATCGTCAGAGTGATTTTTTTTAGAGTTATATGACAAGTGTAAAGGCAGCTTAAAATAGAAAAAAAATAATAATCATACAGCGTAATAATACAAAACAAATGAAAGCTGGACAGCTAAAGTGTGACAGCAAAAAGTCTGCTGATGATAGAACCGGAAGGCCCTTGAAACAGTACTGTACAGACAAACCAATGCCATTCAAAATGCTTAAATGGGTTTCTGAGCTGGCCTTATAGCCAGTAACAGTTGCAATAATATGTTTTAAATCTGGAATTGTCTCTTGATTATACTTATAGAATAGGTCCTTTGCGTCACCCCACAAAAAAAAAACCTCCAACGGTGTTAAATCACAGCTAGGAGAGGGCCAATTGACATCAGCTGATTATCTGATTGATGATAATATGAAATTTGGTGCGCAATAAATCGATTGTTATGGCAAGTGGCTTTATACTGTTAAAATCAAAAGTCGTCAACATAAATGGCGTTGATTTGAGGCCATAAAGCGTTGGTCAACATGGGTATGTAGCGGTCGCCAACGGCTTTTTAAGAAAAAAGGGACCAATTATGCCACCAAGCCAATTCACACCAAACAGTAACTCTTGAACGATCCATAGTCTTTTCTATGATTACGTGTGACTATTCTGAGCCCCAAATCCGGCAGTTCTGGAAGTGCACTTCATCTGAAAAGACGACTTTGCGACTTTTTCAAAATCCGCACTGTTTCGGCCACAGAGCACTGACTTTGAAAATAAGTTCTTCAAGTGAAAGCATATGTATTTAGTGAATCGGAAGGCAAGGCAAATGAGCAGTGAAATTTAGACTACAAAATGTGATCTGCACCTTATTTGGTGTGACCATACTACGAGATTTAAAAAGAAACCAGCAAATGCCCCAACCTTTAGTTTTTTTAGAATCCTTATGGGCATCATAAGGCTTTTAAAACAAAGCCCTAACGGAAACTCTTATCCAAATAAACCAATTGAGCCTCACAATCAGTACCGATATCTTTAGCTTTTATGAGAACCGGTATATGACTACTACTTTAGTTGTGACAAGTTTTCATTGGCCATTTGATTAAAAAGTTTGACAAATTTTAGTATAATACAATCTTTGTGCACACAAATAAATGTAAATGAAGCGTAATAACGGCTGGTTTGAATTTTAATGGTTACGTATCATAATACAAAAAATTTGTATTTGTATATATTGTATAATGAATTACTCATTCTGGACCGAAACGTTTCTGCAATTCACATTAAAAACTTGCCAGAAAGAGAAAGCTACATTTTCCGTCCTATCTTTTTGGGGATCCTTGTGGCAGACCGTAGGATGTATGTATTTTCCCTTATGCTCGGTACAAAAAAATAGCGAAAATTTGTAGAAATTTCACAATAAGTTTAAATTATCATTAGGATTTAATAGTGGGCCCATTATCGACGGGCAAAAAGGAAGTGTAGGCCTAATTGGAGAGTAATCGGGTAAATAGACGGTGTACATCGAACGGTTAAAAAAGTCTCGAAATCATAAATGAGCTTACTTGTCAAGAAAACGGCTAAATAGGCGGGTGAATAGAATGGTAAACAGACGGGAAAATAGGAGGTGTAGATCAGACGGTCGAACAAATCTCGAAATTTTCAAAATTTTATAATGAACTTTGATTATTATGAAGATGTGTAAATTGACCGATACATAGACGGTCAGATAGATGGGTAAACAGGAGGTGTAGATCGAATGATCTAAAAAATCGCAAAATTTCAAATTTTAAAATGGCGAAATTTGCTATATTCTAAATTGAGCTTAGATCAGGGGTGGCCAGAATGAGCTTACGAGCGCGTGAAAGCCAATACAAATGCACAAAATACAACTCAATCAAGAACAACTACAAGAAATAGAAAACCGATTTTAGTTTGTTTGTGTGAGTGTGTGTGTGGTCATTGCTGTCTCAAGCACACTCGTGCGAGCGCTCAGGCAACATTGTTGTTGCTTTTTCATTTGCCAGAGATATAGGAGAGAGAGAAGAGAGTCACATATGATGTTGTTGTTGCAGGTCTGCACGCGCCAACAACAAAACCTTCGTTCGGAAAGAATGAGAGGAGAGCACGCATATGAAATTGTTTTTGTTTTGTATAATGCCGCGTTTGTATATAGCCGCGTTTTTTCGTATGCGCGCGGGCTATGCCTTAGCGCAAAGCAAAAACAAATGCGTGGCTTGCGGAATAGGCTAGGGCACCCCTGGGTTAGACTATCGTGAAGATTTTATATATGGCAATTGTAATACTAGGCTTCACTTCTTCGATTTGTTTTTGGTTTTTTTGGTTATTTGTTTGAGATGTGTTGCTTTCTTGTATAATTTTATAGTTCTGATGTAAAGTATATTATATGATGCAAAGCCTGATGTCAGGTTTGGGCCTCTGGATGAACTAGTCTGAGGCACTCTAATAACAATACTGAACTAGTGCTAATGGTTTAGAGGACCAGTGCGACCACTGGATAGATGATGCGAGCATAGAAGGAGGCGTTAGTGGATTGTGGAGTAGTAGGAGATGGACGCTGACCGAGACTGACGTGTGTTTATAAATGTAAATAATGTGTAAATAATGACCGGAAAAACCCGAAGAGTCGGTTTTGGCACTTGAACCAACTAACATTTGATACAAAATGGTTCCATTTAAGTGGCATCCAGTTTTAAGCGTTCTATTTCAGATGCCAGCCTCAAAAACTCAAGTGGTTCCAAAGCCATCAATGGTTGACGTAGTTTTTACAAATCGCGTGCTCAAATTCAGCGCTCTCTGTCTCTTACTTAGGCTAAAACCTCTTAAACCTAGTTTTTGTTGCAATGGCAACCACAACAAAAAAAAAAGTATAAAAAAAAGCCCGAAAGTAAAACACAACAAACAGATGCTAGGCAAGTAGCAGGCAGGCTGGTTAGAGTGCAACCAATGTTTAGAGAGGAGTTGTGCACCTCCCACCACATCAACAACAATGGTGGCCAGCTTAAGCTGAGGCAAGGATGGAGTCTCACAAAAGGCCACTAAAGAGATGAACACGTGTGCCTGTGTGTGTGTGTCGAGTCAAGGGCTTGTGTTATGCACAGCGCAAAATCCAAATTTAATGACCAAGTAAAATAGACAGCAACGAGTCAACGAGGATTTCTAGACAACTGAGCGTGTGTGTATGTGTGTGTGTGGGTGTGTGGGTGTGTATTGGGGCGTGGCACTAATGTTAGTTGAATGTTTGTACGCCTTTGTTATCGGCATGCGTCTTTTTGCAATTGGATATGCCTTTTATGCCTTTGGGCTGTGTTAATGTTGACAATGCTTGGCCAAGGACATGACATGAGCAAGAGCAATGTTGATGTAGTGTGTGTGTATATTTTGTTGATGTTGTTGGTGTTAGAGACCCTTTGGCCCACTGGCTAAACAGCATCGACACAAACTTTTGATGTTCCTGTGGCAAATTATGACATTGACAGCTAACCCGAAGCTGCTGCTGGTAGGTGTCACATTTCTAAACATGACAGCCCTGCGCCATTTCGTTCCAAGCAATTTGTTCTTGGCTTGCCACATAAATTTCCTGAAGCCGTCTAAATAAAAATACATTTCATGCAAATGTCTTTTTTACATCTGGTGTGAAGTGCACAAAAAGTGTTGCATACTTGGCGGGCGTCTTCCACTTGTCCTTGCTGAGCTGCTGCTGTTTTTGCTGCCAGTTAGATTCTATTTTCATTACAAATGCGTTTGTTGTTTGCTCTTCCCGGCACAAAACTAAAACAAAATTCAACAAAAATCCTTTTGTTTTGCTAGCCACGTTTTCCAGTTGTTTTGTTGTTTTGCATTACAAATGACTTTTCTCAAACTACGTGCGAGCATTTTAACATTTCAACATTTTCATTGCGTCTAGGCCGTAGGAGTAGGAGAGAGAAGGTGCTAGGAAATGAAAATTTATGTGCATATAATTCTTTTTTTTTTTTTTGTGGCCATTCATTCATGCGTTTGCTATTTCCTGCATCATTCTACATCTTCGCCTGCTTTCATTGCAGTTGATTTCGTGATTCATGCATAATTACGTGTATAGTTGAAAAGCAAAAATCAAAATAAATATATATGCATAGACACTGAGATTTCTATGACTTGCATATGGAATGAATGAGAAAAACATAGAATATAGTGTTTTGATATTAGAAACATGTTTTTACAGTACAGATTTGATGGATATTTGGGTTGGAATTGTCATTTATTTTGCTAGAGTTGGCAAGGAAGGGCATGTAGTGGCAATTTGAATAATAAGGGTATGATGCGTAAAATACAGCCATCGACAGGATATTTATGCAAACAGCAAAGGAAAGCGTTAAGCTGTCACTTAAGAGGATCTCGAAGCTCTACAAGAGTTAACCCACACCTCACTTTCCTATCCAAATCGCCTCACGACGGGGCTGAAGCATCTAGAGTAGCGTTTTTCAACAAGATCGAGCTCCAAAAGTGAGCGTGTATTGGTTTGCGAAAATAAAGCGATGAAAAACAGCTCTGACCTACTTCATCGACCGCTGGATAGAGACTGAAAAGCTGTTTGCTCTCTTCACACAAGCCTCGGCATGTTTCGGCCCGTGTCGGTGTGTAAAGCGAAATGTATTCAGCCTCTTGCGAGATAGGCAAACCCCTTAAGAGCACATCTCATGATGCAATGAATTCAAGGTAT
Organism: Lordiphosa magnipectinata; assembly: GCA_037044535.1. Taxonomy (NCBI): domain Eukaryota; kingdom Metazoa; phylum Arthropoda; class Insecta; order Diptera; family Drosophilidae; genus Lordiphosa; species Lordiphosa magnipectinata. Next base: position 287,078 of record JBAMBO010004134.1, on the reverse strand, counting down.
TGCAAACACTTGCCTTATTTCACATGAGCATAACATTGGGAGTCTGTGGCGTCATTTGACAGATTAGTCTTAGGTTGGGAATTTGATTTTTTTTTTAGTTTTAACTTGATTTCGTTTAATCATCTATATATAAAAAAGTCTTGCGGTATTTCCGCAAGCTTGTCTTTGCAAGCGCGTAGTTCTAGTTGTATTTGTCGCATCGGTTCACGCTAGAGCTTTTTGGAAAGCTCTTTTCACGCGCTAACACGTGTTTGATTTATTGTTGTTTGTTTTTAGTCGTTCGTGAGTTATAGCGTCGCAAACATGGAGCAAAATAAAGAGAAAATACGGCATATTTTACAGTACTACTACGATAAAGGCAAAAATGCATCTCATGCTGCCAATAAAATTTGTGCAGTTTATGGACCCGATACAGATTCCATTTCCACCGCACAACGATGGTTTCAACGTTTTCGTTCTGGTGCAGAGGTGATCGAAGATGCGCCACGGTCCGGAAGGCCTGTCGTCGAAAATTGCGATAAAATCGCTGAATTGATCGAAAGAGACCGGCATAGTAGCAGCCGTAGCATCGGCCAAGAGCTGGGCATGAGTCATCAAACCGTTATAAACATTTGAAGAAGCTTGGATTCAAAAAGAAGCTCGATGTATGGGTGCCACACGACTTGACGCAAAGAAACATTTTTGCCCGTATGGATGCATGCGAATCGCTTCTGAATCGCAACAAAATCGACCCGTTTTTGAAGCGGATGGTAACTGGCGATGAAAAGTGGGTCACTTACGACAACGTGAAGCTCAAACGGTCGTGGTCGAAAAGCGGTGAAGCTGCCCAGACGGTGGCCAAGCCTGGATTGACGGCCAGGAAGGTTCTTCTGTGTGTTTGGTGGGATTGGCAGGGAATCATCCACTATGAGCTGCTCCCCTATGGCCAAACGCTCAATTCGGACCTGTACTGCCAACAACTGGACCGCTTGAATGCAGCACTCATGCAGAAGAGGCCATCGTTGATCAACAGAGGCCGAATTGTCTTCCATCAGGACAACGCCAGGCCACACACATCTTTGGTGACGCGCCAGAAGCTCCGGGAGCTCGGATGGGAGGTTCTTTTGCATCCACCGCATAGTCCGGATCTCGCACCAAGTGATTACCACCTATTTCTGTCCATGGCGAACGAGCTTGGTAGTCGGAAGTTGGCCACAAGAGAGTCCTGTGAAAATTGGCTCTCCGAGTTTTTTGCCAATAGGGAAGCGAGCTTCTATAAGAGGGGCATTATGAAGTTGGCATCTCGTTGGGAACTCGTCATCGAACAAAACGGCGCATATTTGACTTAAATCGCATTATTATAACCAATTTTATGAACAATTGAAAATTCAATAAAAATACCGCAAGACTTTTTATATAAAATTTTTATATATAAAAATATCGTGTCACATGTTAGTTAGCAAACTCCTCCGAAACGGCTTGACCAATTTTAATGAAACTTTTTTTGTATATATTTGGCAGGTGTAGAATTTCATAAAGCTAGGAGATTTGGATTTCCCTCTGCAGAACATTCTTTTGAATTGACGTTGCAGCAGGCAGCTCATCTGTGTCACTCTGTGTTTTATTATTGTGAAAATCGTTATCGTTATCGGAATATCGGTTTTCTTCAATCGTTTCAATTTGGCCTATCTGTGTGTGAGTGTGTATGTGTGTTACAGTCAACAATGCCAGCAACACTTAGCGGTGGCTATTTGGGCCATCGAACGAATGCTGCAACACACATGCGAAATGTTAGGGCAGCAAGGACAGATCAACAATTACATGAAATAAATTAAATTATGCGTGTCAGAATGTCGCAACTGCGTTCTTCTCAATCACATGAGGCATGAGCTTTCCGAAGTCAACAACAACAATTAGTGCAGAGACAAGCGCGCCGAACAGATATTAACACACGCAGAACAATGAACCGACAACGCCAACAAGTACATCGAGCATATACATCTGCTTCGTTCCTTAGTGTCGCATTCGAGTATGAGCCAGATATCGAATATTCCGCTCATCTGATAGTCCTGATTGGCACTCAAATTCATAAATAAGTACGCCGGAACTACTACGAACCACATTCTTTATGGGCGGTGAGGACATCAATCGTGTGAATGCACGTTGCGGCTACAATAACCTCAATTCGCCTAACGCCAGGCACATCGTCGGCGAGCTGGACTCACCTTTGAATGAGCACAATGATTTATGGAAATTCTTTAAAATACACATGCACGAATTGCAAAGTGACAATCACGCTATTGTTATCAATCCTGATAAAACACCAGAACCTGCTGTTGACGACGTTGCTGGAATATGGTTGGTCGTACAGCGACGAGTAAAATTGTGATTCGAAGAATAAACAATAATCAGGAGTTTATCGCCGACACACACCGTTTATACGACGCTCTCCAATATCTGTTCATTTTCTGGAAAGCACAAGACGGATATTGCATAAACATTCAAAATATTTACTAGAAAATTTATATGACAGAACAACCTTTGCCGGGTCAGCTTGTTGTTGATCAAATTTCAATTCATTTTCAATTTTGGTTACCGAAGCACACTTATGAAACATTGTTGTGAGGAATGGATGGGCGAAGCTAGTTTAGTTTAGTTATAGATACAAATTGAATTAAACTCCATTTGAAGATTTATGTTGATTTATTAAAAACAAGTGCTCTTTATTTTCCACATCATTAAAATCAACCATATGATGTTCAATTATTTTGCACAATTTTTCCGTTATAATGAATTATTCTTTAATTCATTTTAATTTGCTTTTCTTATTTGCTTCTGATGCATAACAGCATCCGCTGTGAATTTATTTATACATATTTTTTTTTGTTTTTTTGTTATTTAATATTTAATTGACTACCAATGAGGCGGGGCCTGTCCTGTTGTTGGCTGCTGGTCAACTGATTTTCTCGTGTTGGCTGGTTTTTTAATCAAGTGCGGAGAGGAAAGAAAATGAGTGTAAAATCAGGCGAACGACAAACTGTATTAAAAATTTAAAGGTGTGCGCACATTTAATTTGCAGCTGCCAGCGAAAAAAAAAAAAACCCCAAAGTGTAATAATAAAAATTTAAACAAAAGAAAACAACAAAAAAATACAGTTCGTGGGTCGGATCATAAAGTTTCGTGATGAAAATCCTGAACCAGGGCATAAATTTCAATGTGTGTGTGTGTGTGTGTGTGCAAGTTGTTTAAATCCTTTTATTTTTATGGCGCTGCGCCAACGGCAAGACCATAGAGTCGCATTTTGACTAAGCACACATTAAAAATTAATCTTTTAATTACTGGCAGGCACTTCAGCCTGTGGGCTGGGCTCGGGCGGGGGGGCGGCGAAACTATAACAATGTGTGGCAGGCTATTAATTGTTATTGTTGCACACACATTGTTGTGCCGTTCGTATAGAACTTGAAGCTCTCAAAAGTAGGCAACAAAGTTGCTGCTCAAAAACTCCACATAAGTTTGTTAAACATCATATCCTTGTCGTCATTGTACCAGCTTTTCATCGATTGTTGAAAACAAAACGAGACTATGATAACATACTTTTCTGCAACTTTTTCATTTTTAAATTGACCAAAGAGAAAAACCCAGCGACAATTGTGAACAACTTTACACATACAGTTTAATGGAAAGAAAATCTCTTTTGATTTTAATATTCGAATTATTAAAAGTTTGTGCAAAAGTTTGAATATGAAAAAGAGACACTTCGTTTATACTGGCTCTTTGTCTAGTTAAGTAATTTTTATGAAATATGCATAAAATATACATATTCTACAAAAATCCAAGCTTTGAAATAGGTAACTAACAACTTTCTTAATCAGATTAGCATGAATATAAACTAAAATATGGTATACTGAGGAAAAACTTTGACTAGGCAAAGCTAATGCTAAAAAGGCTTCTGTGAGAACAAGTTAGAACGCTGCCGTCGAGTGCTGTGAATACCAAATACTATATACACTTGAATAAAAATTTCAAAAAGGGGTCTTTTTACAGGGTGTCAGAATATGAACAGTCACCCTTGAAAACTATGAAAAAGGGAAACGATTTGACATTTTACCTGTGACTTTTTTCCACTTCCTCTATACTCATTCAATGAGAGTTTTTTCGCTTCTTGAGACACTTTGCTAAGCAAAAGCTGCTGAAACTGTCTTTTGCGCATGTATGTGTGTTGCGCGTGTGCCACAGTAAGCTGCAAGTGTGCATGCGTGCTATTTGTGTGCTCTTTTACGCTTTGCCAGTGATGAAATGCATAAAACATCAACAAAAACTTAGCGAAGATAAATCTGATTGTAAATTTGAAGACTGGCACAAAGACATTTTTTTGGATTCGTTTAGATAAACTCAATCCTGAAATAGCAAAAATAATATAACTAATTTTGGACTATGATTTCTGATATATTGTAAAAATATTTTTGACTGGGAAGGATTGTGGTTCATTGTATAACTGCATAATTTTCATTAAGGATAAGGTACAAGGTAAATGGGAAAAAATAGACCTAGGTAAGGTAAAATGTTTCCAGAATTTCCAGAACCTAGGTGAAAGTAAAGGTACAAAAAAACTTATTTTTAATTTGAAAGCATGGGTAATCCATCAAGAAAGAATTGTAAGAGTGCTTGAATGATCTGTAAAGTAGAGCCTTTTCAGCATCTTTCGTGACAACTAAGTTCAAAGTGTATAATGCCCATCTAAAAGTAATTTCAACAGCAGCTGAACTATCCATCCAGCTTTATTACCTTTAAATCAGTCTCTTCACGTTTGTTCCTTATAATTTGTACACTTTAAATGCTTTACAGAACTTGGGTGCATTATCTGAAACTGTTACACATATTTGGGATTCAAGATCATCGGTAAATCTTAATTCCCTTCATTATTTAGTGATTTAGCATGAAAGAGCCAACAAATTAAGTGTGACCGAAATTTCTCAAAATCCCAAAAATGTAAATACAATTGATATCGATATTTGGGAGTGAAAAAAACACGTACGGAAAGTAACTAGTCGCTTACCTATTGATAAGGTAAGTGGAAATAAAGACCTAGGTAAGGTAAAAGGTACTCAAAATTGAAAATACCGAGGTAAGGTAAAAGGTACATAAAATTTGTATCTAGGTATGCAAGCACTGTTTCCAACTGTTAACTCGCTGTTAACCTACTGTTAGCCCACTGTTAACCAACTTTTAACCTACTGTCAACTTATTGTTTACCCACTGTTAACTCACATTTCCCCCCCTCTTCTTCTCCCCCCACAAACACACACAACCCACCTGCTGCTACGGCAAAATGGTAAAAGCAGCTGAATTTGCAAATACAATATGCAAAAACAAAAGCGTATCCAAGGAAATTCTGCCGAAAAGACAAAATTTTTTCTAATTTTAGTCGCACAGTCGAACGTCCATAAAAAAGCTTTGCTCTAAAAAGACACTTTACGCTGACTCTTGGCTTCTTTTGCTCAGTTGCTTATGCTCAGCTGCTGAAAATCGAACGAAATTATCTCCATCAAGCTGTTATCGCAAGACAGCTCTCACCGAGAACTATAAAATGAACTATGGAAAAACAAAATCAAGGGTTTTGCTTGAGTTTGTCAATTCGGTGAGCAAACAGCATAGGAAAATGGGTTGACCATATTATGACTCTCTGACTCTTCTATTTAAAAAAGACAGCAGAATTGGTTTGTCTCTTTTGTCCTTTCTGTTTACATATGTATAGGACGACACGCCAAAGTTGGCCAATAATATATCTTGGACACTTGTAATGTAATGTTTATTGAATAGAATATGAATGTAATATTAACTTAATTAGGATGAACGTTTACCAACTCTACATCAATTTGACGACCCCGCTTGGCTAACGCATTCTGACTCAATTCTGAGTGCGAACTAGTTCTTTCCTTGTCTGAGTTTATGGAACAGTGCTGCATGCTAGACATATCGATAGTAAATTTTTTCGGATAACCGCTTCTGGTGGTTATTGCACATTCATTATACTATTATATTTCATTATATTGGAATGATGAATCCTCCGATGACTCAGCTTGATTAACCCACTTTTTCATATACTCAGCGACTGTATAAGTTTTCCCTGGACCTTCATGTTCACCCACCTTTTCTACATCGTATCGAACATGAGCTCGAGCCCGCACTATCTTAAAAGGACCAAAAATCTTAGGTTTTAGCTTCAACCCATATATCTAAGCTCTTTCTTTCGACCTTTGTAAAATGTTTTACGATTTTCTTGTTGGATCTTCAGTGCTTTTTTGCGGAGTACTTCCCTTTCAACTCTTGCAAATCGGAGTATCTGATTCATTTTAACTTCATTAAGCAATTTAAAAGCTGAAACTTTAGTACTCCTAGGTGAAGTGCTATTCATACTTTGCTTATCAAAGTCCGAACTGAAAACTCCGTATCCTAACTTCACATAAACTCATAATATATGAGTCATAAATGATAAATTCTAAAAATTTATGACCAACTACTATAAAAACATCAAAAATATATGGCCTTTATAATGAAACTATTAAATCAAAAGCTTTCCTCTTTTGGAATTCATAATTTATCATTGATACACTTATATCACTATTCAAATCAAATTCAAAATCCTCTGCTGACTAAAACCGTTTAGCAAACTTACAAAATAAACCATTAAACACACCTTAAATCTCTTCGGTATTTCACACTGTTCTCCATTTAGACACAATACATTAATCGCCTCCATTCTGTTCATTTCTCTTTCGCTTATCGCCTCGGCTTCTGGCAGGCCTCAACGTCCATGTCAACCAGAGTTTTGGTGCTTGTTGTTGGTTCGTCGTGCACTATCATTAATATTTTAAATGCACAAAAGTTGTTGCCAACACTTTTCTTCTTAGCCATTCATTTCTCATTGTTTTTGTTTACCTACAGTGACAAAGCAAGCGCATAATTAGCTGCAAAACAAAAACAAATAAACTGGACAGCCAATTAGAAAGAGATGGAAAAGGACCCACAAAAAAAAAAAAAAAAAGAAACTAAGCCAGTAAAACCAAAACCAAAAACGTTGCTCAACCAAATAAACTGGGCAAATTACATGCTTCGTTGCTTTTCCGGAACCCCGAAATGTTGAAACGAGGCAAAGCTTTGACAATTGTTGTAATTTAATACGAGTGCAATATGCAGCAGCTGTGAGATTTGTGGCAGGGGGAGGAGCTGGTGACCTACCCATTTCGATCACAAAAAAGTGTCGACTCATGAGCAGCAGTCAGTTTCAACTAGAATTAACCATGCGTATGACAACAATTGTTGCTCTTTCGACATTGACTTGCCTGAACTAATAACCGCATAAACCTGAAACCTGATTAAACTGCGGTTAATGAGCCACTCAGTAGACTCAGCCGAGATGAATATGTATTTATATGTAAACGTATCTGTTAGATACTTGTGCTCAGCTAGGCGTATCAGTTGTCGCAAGGTGTTTTTTGAGGTGAGATGGTCGCCGCTAAAGCATATTGCACAAGTTTTCTTGTGGCCGCGACTTTGGTAATCGAGAAGTCGTTGTCAAATCGCTCAAAAACGAGTTTGGCGGAGGGGGGGGGAGAAGGTTTTATATGTCAACCTGCCACAGGCACTTGACATTGCTAATGATGATTGGATGTGGGTGGTTTTGTGGGTTTGGGTCTATGCCAGGGTTTTGTAGCTATACATGAGATACCACCAAGGGAAATGTCAAAACAAATTGCTTTGTACATACAATATAGCAGGGTTAATTGAATACCCGTGTTACTTTATATGACTTTCTTTGAGCTCGTTTTGTTAATTTAATACTATTTCACCTTGCTTAGACTTTTCCCCTTCTTTATCTCTTTACTTTTTATTATAAATGAAAAAAATAAGTCTACTTTGTCGCTCTTAACGCCCCCACTCTTCGGCCTTGTGGTCGGATTTTACAAGTAAGAGAAAACACATGTCTAATTATTTTGTATAACTGAGCTAAAAACGAGAAGGCCAAGCTAACTTCGTCTGTGCGGAAGTTTTTATACCCTTTGCAAGAGTAGCTAGCATTGAAATCAAAAATTTTTGTAAGTAAAACCCAATTTCCGCCAGTTTGTCATCTGATTTCCACCAAATTTTGCAAATCCTTTTGAAAACATTTCAAATTTACAATCGCCGAGTTTAAGAACTAGAAAATTGAAAACAAAAAAGGTTTTTTTCACTAAGACTCATTTTACAACCGATCGGTCCTAGGGCAGCTGTAAGATATAGCCATCCGATTTTGACCAAAATTTGCAAATCTGTTTAAAAGCATGTAATATCAGTACTGGCCAAGTTTGGGGACTCTAACATTGAAAACAAAAAAGTTTTTCAAACTAAGACCCTTTTTCCGACCAATGGTTCCTATGGTAGCTATAAAATATAGTCATCCGGTTTTGACCAAATTTTGCGAATCTGTTTAAAAGCAAATAATATTAGTAATGGCCGTGTTTGGGGGTGCTAGCATTGAAAACAAAGAAGTTTTTCTCACTAAAACCCAATTTTCGACCGATGGTTCCTATGGCAGCAATAAGATATAGTCATCCGATTTTGACCAAATTTTGCAAATCTGTTTAAAAGCAAATAATATTAGCAATGGCCGAGTTTGGGGGTGCTAGCGTTGAAAACAAAGAAGTTCTTCTCACTAAAACCCATTTTTCGACCGATGGTTCCTATGGCAGCAATAAGATATAGTCATCCGATTTTGACCAAATTTTCCAAATCTGTTTGAAAGCAAGTAATATCAGTATTGGCAAAGGTTGGGGACGCTAAAGTAGAAAACAAAAAAGTTTTTCTCACTAAAACCCATTTTACGACCGATGGTTCCTATGGTAGCTATAAGATATAGTCATCCGATTTTGAGCAAATTTAGCAAATCTGTGTAAAAGCATATAATAATAGTAATAGCCGAGTTTGGGGAGGCTTAAATAGAAAACAGAAAAGTTTTTCTCACTAGGACCCATTTTTCGACCGTTTCTATGGCAGCTATAAGCTAAAGTCATTCGATACGGTCGGTTTCGATATGTTAGAAGAGTGCAGTAAAAAGAAAACTATGTGAAAAGAAAGAGAAGGTAGTGCTCTCTCTACTGAAAAACCTTCCATGCCATCAATCAAAACGTCGCGAAGTGGTAAACTGTTCTTTTAATGCAGCGATGGGCATGTAGTGGCTTTTTGTGCCCATGCAGTCTGAGCCATTCGGCCCAAAAAAAAATGCAGTAAAATGCATTACGTTTCTCGGCACATAAAGAAAATCAACTCAAGGTAACTAAAACATATTTTGTTGCAGCGCTCTTCCTTTAGGTTTTACTGTTTATGCAGGGTTTGTTAACAAGAGCGAGACCAAAAAGTGAAAGTGTACTGGTGTGCGAGATAGTCCCAATAAAAATAGATAGATAATCCAAACAAAGAACTTATGGGAACTTTTTCGTTTGAAGGTCTACTAAACGAAATAGTTATTCGATTTTGATCAAATCTATTGTGCAAATATATATATCACTTTTCAAAGTATTTTGCCACTACAACTTTGTATGTTTTCTCTCTTCACTTTCTCTCCTAAACCTCTTGCCAAATCGAACGCGTGCAACAAATTTGTATGCGTGGTCTTTACCTCGATTCTTTCATGTGCAACAGACAGCCGCGAGCACACACACACACAATAAACGGGTTTCTCTTGCCATTTCTTGTCAGAAATACGTTCTATCTTTTGTATTAGTGTCAATGCCGACATAAGCTGGCTTTGGGCACCTCAGCTCTATATAATAACCCTTGTAATCAATTTTAGAAACTCTCTTTTTACTGTCAATAAATTCAAATAATAATTTTACTAGCATTCAGATTTTTTGGATTCCACAAATTTAAAGTCGACAACAAATTCAAGTCCAATAACAAACCGCACACATTTTTGATTCCCCTTTTTTTTACCGCCTCCTCTTTCAGCCGTTCAGATTTTAGATGCCTGCCAAGAGAAATTCGAAATTGAAGAAGTCATCCGCCAATCCGTATACACGGTACTTTGATGCTCAAAAGTCGTTGCCCGTGGATCAGGAACATTCCAAAGTCGGTTTGTTTCGACGTGAAAGCGTTTATGTTCTGTCCAGTGGCCAAAAGAAGCGACGCAATCAAAAACATATTCAGCTTCAGAAAGCTACTGATAAATCTGGCTTACCAAAATGGAATTCAAAAGTCGATCATTATATGGTCATAACTGAGGATCATACGCAGCAGACCCAAAATCAACAGCAGCAGAATGAACCACCTCAGTTGGATGCCATTTGTTTTGATGTGTTGAAGCAACCACCCATGCTGGTGCATATGGAAGGCACTGACATGTTACCCAGCATTCGGGGGGTACGCCTAAGTATTTGTGTGGAGAATACACGCTTTAGTCTTATATCACGCATTTCAAAGAACATGGGATTCCAGCATGTGCCCGAACATCGTCTGTGGAATGTACAATGGTCCGATGCTACACCCCATCATGATCTACTCAAGGGCATGAAACGTTTCCAGCAGATCAATCATTTTCCCGGTATGATGGAAATATGTCGCAAGGATTTATTGTCACGCAATTTGAATCGTATGCTTAAGATGTATCCTGGGGATTATCGCATTTTTCCCAAAACCTGGCTAATGCCCACTGAGTAGGTTTTACTGAGCTTAAACAAAGACTATGCAATACATAGATGAGAAATTTTATATTTTTATGAAATTTTGCATCTAGCTATTGTATATTGTTGGATTTCTTGATAATTTATAAATCCTTATTTTGTTATAGTGCCTATGATGTGGCCATATATGCAAGTCGTCACAAACGCACTTACATTTTAAAGCCCTACTCAGCGGGTCAGGGCCGTGGCATACGTTTAACCAATGATTTGCGTACGGTGGGCAAACAAGAGAAACTAATATGTCAGACATACATAGACAAGGTGAGTAGTAGGGGGTGAAGAGATGAAGGCTGAGTAAACAATGAAACCATAGACAAAAACAACTAAAAAGTGTTTGATCAAAATGTTTATGTTCATTTGGCGCTATTTGTATGTCCATAGCTGTAATTTTTGACGACTTAATGTCGCCCTAACGACACTTTCGCAAAAACTTGCGATTTAAAACCTGTTTTTGAACTAAACTTGTCTCAAATTTGGAATATTTTGGCGAATGGCGACATAAGTCCGCCGCGGTTCTGTTTATAACGAAATAATTTCCCCACAGAAGAAACGACATAATTTTGCGCTATCTCAAGTCACCTTAAAAGTACATAAAGTTTTAGAACCATTTTCAAGAGATATGCAAACTTTTTCTAAATTACACTTCCGCAAGAATTTTGCGATTTGAAACCTGTTTTGAAACAGATTTTGTCTTAAAGTTACACTTATGAGGAAGTGGAATAATTCAAATTCCATTTCATACAACATCATTTTGGCACAGCAGAAATTACATACATATTGCGCTATCATTTTCACTTTCGCCAAAGTTTTGAGATTTAAACCAGCTTACGAATCAAAATTGCGGTCAAAAATAAAAGATTTTTGCGAAAGTAAAAGTGGCAACACAAGCTTATATCGTTGTAAATCCCTTTAAGGCGACATAAGTCCGCCAATTAAGAGGAAATAAATAGTTGCGCAACAGAAGAAACGACACAATTTCGAGCGATTTTATGTCGCCTTAAAACGTTATAAGCGATCTTTTATGTTAATAAGCAAAGGCATAACGTTTCAGTAACATTTTCGGAAATAAACAACCTAATTCTCAATTCCACTTACGCAAAATATTTGCTATTGAATCCTTTTTTGAATCAGATTTTGACTTTAAAACACCAAACTTATGAGAAAGTGGAGTAAATTTTATTAAATATTGTTCCTAAAATTAAAATGCTAAAATTGTTATTTCTTGTTTATAAAAATGACATAATCTCGCTCGAAATGTTGCTGAAAAGTTACGTTCTGCATTAAATTTGGTCTTTGATATTAATAAACATTTAACCCTTCTTCTCTCTTAGCCCCTTTTGATTGATGGCTACAAGTTTGACTTGCGTGTCTATACGCTCATCACCTCGGTGGATCCTTTGCGCATATTCGTGTACAACGAGGGACTTGCACGGTTTGCCACCCAGAAGTATGTGGCACCCACTATGGGTAATAGCCATAATGTATTCATGCATTTGACCAACTATTGCCTAAATCGTCACAACTCGCAATACGATGTGGGTTGCGATGCAGAGGGCGGTTCTAAGCGTAAACTGAGCGCCTTTAACAAATGGCTAGTGGAACACAAGTATGATGTGGCCGAATTCTGGGCCAGTGTAGATGATGCCATCATTAAGACTGTGGTCAGTGCTTGGCCGGTGTTGAAACATCATTACCATGCGTGCTTTCCCAAGCATGATAAAATTCAGGCAAGCTTTCAGCTACTTGGTTTTGATATTTTGGTGGACTGGAAACTGAAGCCTTACATACTGGAAGTGAATCATACGCCCAGTCTGTGTGCAGACGAGATGGTGGATAATGAGGTGAAGCGACCCCTGATTAGGGATACACTTAATCTGCTGAGTACACCTTTGGTGGACAAGGAGCAGATCATACGCGAAGATCGTGTTACACAACGGGCGAGACTAATGAAGCAGGTGTACAAGCGTCACGGCAGGTCTACGCCACAACAGCCAACTCCAGAGGCTTCACAGCGGGTGGCGGGCGGTCAAGAGTGGGGTCAGGCTTGCTCCATTGGAGCCTTGGCCCAACAGATTGCCTGGGAAGAGAGTCATTTGGGTAACTATAGACGTATAATGCCGCCCAAGGAGTCGGAGAAAGTGAATTACTACTGCAAGTTCTATGATCAGACCAAACAGATTGTCATGTTCGCAGAGACAGCCTCGAGCAGACGACGAGAAAAGCTCACCCGTATACAAATGCAAAAGCATAAATTGGCACAGGAGTTGAACATAGCGCGTGACCCGAAGTTTGCTAGAAAATTAGCCGAGCGACCGGAAATTTCAAGGCTTAATCCTGTTTGGCTATTCGAACAGCAGCGACGCAAAGAGCTGGCCGAGGCGCAAGCGCTTAAGCAGCGTGCCATGATAGCCAAGGAAATTCAGCGACAGAAGGAGCTGCTTTTGGTACCCATGTGCACAGCCAAGGAACGAGTGGGAATATGGCAATCCGTGCGCCTACGTCCGCCCCGTCAGCTGGCAGCCAAGGCCAGCGTCAAGGTGAAACGCAGTGCAAGCAGCAAAATGCAACGACGCAAGCAGCAGCGTCTTAGCCAACGAACGCGACGTCAGCGTTTGTTGGAATTGGAGGCTCAACGGGATGCCCAGTTTGTGGAAAAACATGCCATCAAACAGCGAGTTGAAGGTGGCAGCATTTTGCCCTCGCGAAGCCAAGAGCAAATTCAATCGCAAACGAATTGGTCACCGGACCCCATTAGCGTGGCCGAACAGCAGGAGCAACACAATTGGCGTCAGGAACGAGGCGAGCAGTTGGATGGTTTTGGATTCAGGGAACAGGTACGCAATTTGGTTTTTAAACTAGTTTTGGGTTGAACTGAAAGTGAACTAGTGAACATTTTCTGCTTCGGCTGATCTTTTTTGTTCAGTTGCTCATCAAATAGTTCATTTTGTAAGAGAGCTGTAGTTAAATGAATCAATGAACAACTGAACAAAAGGAAAATTTGAAAAACTACACCAAAGTACTCACTTTACTCACTCACTAAAAAGTGAAAAACTCAAAACAGAAAACTTTCACTTGTTCACTTACTACACAACAACCTTTTTTGCTCTTTTTTGTTCAGTTGTTCATCAAATAGCTCATTTTGTGAGAAGTTATAATCAAATGAATCAATGAACAACTGAACAAAAGAACAATTTGAGTGCTGACACCAGAAAGTGAAAAACTACACCAAGTTACTCACTTTATTCACTCACTTAAAAGTGTGCAACTCAATTGGCTCACTTAGAAGAGCTGCTCTTACCTGAATTTAATGTCACATCTTTGTTTTTTTTTTCTATTTCAGCTCTTTTCTGGAATGTATAAACAGGGACATCTTACCAAAAATGATATCAAATGTTTTCCAAATATTCTCTACAGTCTCCTAGGCAGCGATGCACCGGCACCAACAAATTCTGAGTTTACTGAAAGCTGATATATGTGAAACAATGTATACGCGAATTGCTTATGTTTTTCTTTTTTCTTTGTTTAAAGAAAATTTATAGTCTTTCTAATAGCCGGCAGTTTCTCTAGTCTTTAAAGAGTTCTTATTTGTTGTTAAGCACGAATGCTCACGAGCATGCACGAATATGAATTTCAATTACAGAAGGTAAGCTTTGGTAAACTATCCGCCAGTTAAGGATGATAAAAAGGAAGCGCAAAAGCGCTCGAAAAAAGTCAAACAGCAGCTCTCAAAACAGCGTTTGTCAACAAGAGCGAGAAGAAGTGCGAAAAGAAACCTACGCAGACCAGCTCTGACCTACTTCATCAACCGCTCTCTTTGCCTCGGTATGCAGTTCGGCTCGTGTCGCACTATGGTTGGAATGGTTGGAATAGTTGTGGTGGTACATCTAGTTTGTATTGTGACCGCTTAATAAGGGGGAAGTGTCCCTAACTGACACAGGTGTTAGCTACGTTCGCGTGTTCATTTACGCATCGATTTGGATTCTACAAAATTAATTCTATTCCAGAAAGTAAGTACAACTTGAACGTATTTCTCGAAATTATTATAAACAATGCATGAAATAGTGAGTCATGAATAAAAGTAAAGGTTTTTTCTTGGTCACATTCTGAAAAGTTGTGTTAGAAAAAGCAATAAGTCAAAACTTCTATCATCATATCCTGCTCTGGGATCTTCCAAGCTGGAAAGATTTGCGTAATCGGTCAAAACGGAGGAAGAAGGAAAAAAACATACCGTCTCCGTCTTACAAGGCACAAAAGTAATTACCGATGTCACAGAAGGCAGCACATCGAAAGCATCGCAGTACCGAAAATCTATAGAACGTGTTATAGAAAAATTGTCCGCCATATTGGATCCGCCATTTTGTTTTTCTGAATTTTGACTTCGAATTCGTAATCAGCGGGCCCGAAAACCTCGGAGTTCCAACTTTCAGCCAAATTAAATAAGTTTTTAAAGAAATTGTCCGCCATATTGGATCCACCATTTTGTTTTACTGAATTTTGACTTCGAATTCGTAATCAGCGACCCCGAAAACCCCAGAGTACAGACTTTCAGCCAAATCAAATAAGTTTTTCAAGAAATTGTCCGCCATATTGGATCCGCCATTTTGTTTTTCTGAATTTTGAATTCGAATTCGTAGTCAGCGACCCCGAAAACCTCCGAGTACAGACTTTTAGCCAAATCAAATAGGTTTTTGTAGAAATTGTCAGCCATATTGGATCCGCCATTTTGTTTTTATGAATTTTGACTTCGAATTCGTAATCGGTGAATACGTTTTTCGACTCTTGACCTACTTTTTGGGACAATCGCTTTATATCTCATTGTTTCATCTAGCTTACCCGACTGCTTCTTATAAGATCATTAGTACTCATGATTCAAATTGAAAAGTGAATTTGTAATTTAAATCTTCGGGTTTTTCCAATCGATAAGTTTTTTCTTTCTGTAACTTGGTAACTCTGTTAGTGACAGCTGAGCGAAATTTCAATTCGAAATGTTCATTAATGTTTAAGATACACTTCGTTTTGTGGGGTGATAAAAGTGAATTCTATGATTTTTACTACGTTTTAATTTGTTGAATAAAGATGTTGCTTTGAATTTTGATGCGGAATAGCATTTCGGCTGCGGAAACGTTGGGAATGCTACAAATAGTCTTTGGGGATCAGACTCTGTCTTCAAAGAATGTTTACAAGTGGTATAACGAGTTCCAGGCCGGCCGCAAGACTGTTGAGAAGAATATGATATCTAAGCGCGCGCGCACACATGCGGCTGAAAGATGAACTGACAGCAGAACTTAAGGCTGATCCTGACAAATAATTTCTGCTTGCTAATATAGTAAAATATGGTCAGCCGTCAGTTCATCTTTCAGTCGCATGTGTGCGTGCGTCCTTTTCGGCCAAAAGCATCGACTGATGAACATCACGTTAATCAAGTCCAAAAAAATGGTGCTTGGAAATTGTCGATTGACTATTTTGACTATCTGATTGACTATCGCTGATAGTTTGGGTGTATACATAGATTGGAACGATGCAGGCGATTTTGAGTGATGAATTATACTTGAGAAGAGTCCAATCTCGAATGGTTTCAAAAACACTAAATTTTTTGTGGAAAAGACCGTCGTGTTAGAATCTGTAAAATCATGCTTTCTAACTATTAGGACGTAATGAAATGCATCATAACTGGAGATGAGACTTGGAACTACGCATACCGATCTATCGAGCGAATATCTTGCCAAAGGCGAGCCGAAAACGAAATAACCACGTCAAAGTCGTTCAAAAATTAAGGGCATGCTGACAGTTTTCTACGATTATCGGTATTCCTTCTGCCGGTCCAAGCTGTTAACAAGGAATATAAGAAAATAGGCCGTAGTTATGAGAACCACTCTTGATTTTTGCATATATAAGAAAATTGATCTTTCAATTTGATCACAGTAGTATAACAATTATGGTCAGCAGCCTAGCATTGCTTGCTGAGAGCTTTTGCTGAAACTAGTGTATGCAAGTTTTCACATCAATTGACTACTGCACACCGAAGACATGCAAGCTGAGCAGAGTGCGCACTGAGCGTCGACTATATACCTTTATAGCAGAGTTCCCCTGCCATAGCCCCTGAGGGCAGAACATACTCACCAATTCACACCGAATGCTTGCCGAAGTCATGCATCACTGTGTGTTAGAGAGAGACACAGTCACATTTTCGCGCTCTCTTCTGGGGGAACCCTGCTTTATACATAGTTGTAACAGGTTAGTACGCTTCTTACCCTACAGAGAGCACTGTTAGCTTGAAAGCCAAAAAGCTTAATTTTGCTTCAATTGCCGACCTCTGCATTAACATATAAACTTCTCAAGTTGGCTGTAGACAGTGAGGTGCAACCATTTGGCAAAACTTTAGTTGAGACTTTTACCTTACTTTGCAAAGTACAACACTTGAATCACCCATTCCATCTCCCACAATGCCTTAATTCTATGGCATCAAAAGTAGCATTTCTTGAACTTTCTCACGTCTTGGAAATTTTAATTTTCCACTTCCCCAAAAAAAAGGACATTTTTCTATCAAAGTTGCTACTTCTGTGCACGTGTAGACAGGCGGCAACGTTCCATCATACGCTTCAACTAGCTTTAGTTTAACTAATCGCAAACTAAACGACCTCTAATAGCATTCAGAACTTTTGTCAACAATGCAAACTTACACACCGACACATGCACTTGCCGAAAAGTAAAGTGAACTACGAGCTAAACTTTTTCCCACTGCCAACCCTTTGCTCATATCCGGAAAAAGTACTGGAAAGGAAAGAGAGGAAACGACCAAAAGAGCTTATCGCATGCCACAGTTGCGAGGAACAAAAAGCTGGGAGATAAGATTAAAAACTTTTTAATAAGACGACACTAAAAGCATCAAAGAAAATTTGCTGCATATGTGCAAATAAGTTGCATGCACCATGCAACCACTCCAAGTTGAAGTTTAACCAAGAAAAAATGCTATAGCTGGCGACAGAAAAGAAAAGGACAACAATGTACAATAATATACATATGTATTAGCGAATGCAGCCCTGACCCCAGACCCATGCTAGTTGGAGAGGCTGGCATATGTAAAACCTTCTTTGAAGCGGCTTATCAGAACGATGTTCGACTTTGTACACCAAGAGCAAGTGGGTGGAGAAGCCAGCCATAAGCCAAAGCCCAGGAATCCAGCGGCAGTTGCAGATTTTTGCAATATGTGACACAAGTTTGCAAGAGTCGGAGCAGTCGACCGACCATAATGCGTAGCCTGGCAAAAGCCAACAGCAAGCAAAAAAATAAAAGTAACGAAGGACGTGCGGTGACGGGTAAAGCCGAACCCTTCTCTGAAAGTTCCATTAGAAGCCGAGATGCGGCAGCCTCCGCCTGCTTTGCATATGTACAACGAGAGGAGCCAGCCTCGAGGCAAACTGCGGTTTTCAATAATGCAAGTTTGAAGGCTCCTGCCGCGTATTGTATTGCATTTTGTTTATGCATGCGTCCAAAGAAGCTATAGAAAATGGAGGGGGCGGCGCAGGATTTTGCCTAGGATTTGGACAAATCGATGAGAAGCAAGCAAGGTGGTGCGCTGCCATTTTTTATGCGTTTTTTTCTTCTTTTTTTTATGGGTTGTGTGCGCAGTTTGTGACGTAAAATCACACATAAAAGTTTGTTTTATGGACATATATGTACGCCCGCAGAAGGATAGATTACAATTGCCGCAAGAATAAAGGGTTGACGAAGTTATAAATATGAACCGAGTGTGGAGACAATAGAAGGGAAGTAGATAGAGAGAGGTTTAAAGTGTAGCCAACTAAAGTCGGGCATAGAATGCAGCAATTTGTGTTTTGTATAAAGTTTGGTTTGAGCTGACAAGTGCAACAGCCACAAACAAACTATCTTATTAGGCAGGATTCACAATTTGACTGTTTGCTGGAATAAAGAAAGGGGATTTATGTTTGTTGAACGAAAAGCGACATTCAGTTGGTTATGCTTCTGCTTAAAATCGGGTTTCCAAGCTTTAGCCGGTTTCAAAGTGGAAACTATTTAGGCTATGCCTTTAATAGTGTGCTCAAAGCTCAGAATAAGAATGTTTAAGTGAAGTTGTTTGGACACCTCGTACAAGAGTAAGCAGTAAAGAAAGTCGTAAGTTTTTTCTTATACTTCAGAATGATACTAAATTTGGAAAATCCTACAAAAGCTACATCAAAAATACGCTCAAAATTGCCTTCATGTGGACTAGTGTTGGGTAAAGCTTGTTCATTTCGCTGAACATGTTCACTTTTTCTTTTTTTCAAAGTGAGTCAAGTTTTCCAATTGTTCACTTGTTCAGTTGTTCAATTGTTCAACTGTTCAGTCTGTCTTGCTCTGTGCAAGATACAACGAAAATGGTATGGCGCTCAGCCAACATTGTGGACTAAGCGCTTTTGTTGAGAGCGTGAAAAAGAGAGGGAGAGTGACCGCGAGAGTGAAAGACGCACATGCACACAAATTTAGTGGGTATGTAGAACAAAAAAGCAACGCAGAAACAATTAAAACAACAAAACGATCAGTGCAATAAAATCCCGTCGGCAAATCAAAAAAAAAATCAAAAATTCGTGCGCTCACACAACCTTTCGCAACAAGTGACAGCAACACGCTGAAGTTGTGTGGATGTGTGCTGAGAGCGTGTTGAGAGAGCGTCATACCTTTTTCGTTGTATCATGACACAGAGCAGAGCAGATTTAAGAGCTCACAGAGCAAGACAGACTGAACAGCTAAAAGAGCAAAACAGACGGAATAGCTCACAGAGCAAGACAGACAGAACAGCTCAAATTGCAAGACACACTGAACAGCTCACAGTGCAAGACAGATGCATCAGCTCACAGAGCAAAACAGAGTGAACAGCTCAAATAGCAAGACAGACTGAATAACTCACAGAACAACAAGGACTGAACAAGAGACTCGCAGAACCAAAATGAACACTTGATGAAGAACATGTTCACTTGTGGAAGGCAACTCTATAATTTGACAAATGCCAGCTCAGCTTAGTGGTCAGGCCAAATAGAACCGGTTCTATTTCACCTGATCGCTCAGCTAAGTAAAAGTCTACTCAGATGTCGTGTCTACACGGGCTGACAGCAACTCAGTCGAAAACTCAGCTTAGTGATCAGATCGTGAAAATAGAGCTTTAGTGAACAACTAAATTTTGTTCACCGACTCATGAACAACTCAAAGTCTATACATATTACCTGTACAAAAAAAGTTTTAAAGGATTTTTCCAAATTTGATGCTTTATTGTGAAAACTTTGTTTAAAATTCCTTTTTCAAAGTATTGTCTATCGGAAGCCATTAGTTTTTTCCATCTTTCTCGCAATTTAAAAATATCCACTCGAAATAACGATGCGTCTTTTGATGCAATCAGCGAATCGATGCAGTTTTGGAGTTCTCTTCAGCAAAGCGATATAATTTTGGAGTTCTGCAAGCTGTACGGCGGGTGGTGTAGGATTTCCCATTTTAGCGTTTCAAGGTATGTTTTGACCGGCTGTGCAACATGTGGCTGAGCTTTGTCATGTTGCAAAGTAAGCTTGTCGTGGTTTTGCTCGCATTTTGGCCGTTATTGTTTCAATACTCGACTCAAACGCATCAATTGAGTTCGGTACAGTTGTGCTGTGATAGTTTCACCCGCTTGTAGTAGCCCATAGTATACCACGCCCAATTGGTTACACCGAAAACAGAACATGACCTTGCCACCGCGAATATAGGTCTATGGTTTTAATTTTGGAGTATGGCCGGGCAGCCCGTTGGAGCATGTTCCACGTAAGCTTAATGCAGCTGCATATTTCTTCAAATAAAAGCAGAAAAGTAAACTTTTCCGCAAATTGTAAATTGTTGGCATATTCGGAGCACACAAAAACTATGTTGTTTACACTTTAGCATAACGACACATACTGGAAAAGAAAGCCAAATGAGCCTGATGAGGCTTCAAAATGAAGTTGGTTGCAACTTTGTTCGATTCAATTGAATATAAGTGAAGACATCTCTTAAAAATCTTTTAAAACTTTTTGGTACATCAAAAAAACTCACAGATTTGCGATTATGTGGTCTTTGTCAGCGTCACAGTTATCGCTTTACAGCTACCAAATTACTGGGCTGTCCATAGCTTAGATATAGACGTTAAGTTTCATGTGTAAGTTGGTTATATGAAATTTGATCATTTTTCGGTTTTCAGCTCAGATCAAAGCAGTTGTTCGGTGCTGATTTAACGTTCTCAGTGAAGTTTCATCACAAGTTTAACTACCATCTGTATATTCGGCAATCGAATTTTGACTGGAGTTAACTTGTAGCTAACGATTTCACTAGGGAAAAGTGGTGAACAGTTTCCATAGCTCGTAACAATTTTATAATTATTCCAAGTTAACTTATATAATCTTTTCGTAATAGCATAAATTTCGTAAGTCAGTTGAAAGTCTTACCATAAATAGGCAAAGCTATTTTCTGCGTTATTTGGAAGACTGTTTTCTAATATTCCATTTCTATGTTTTTGATTTGATCAAGTGTTTAGAGGCACTTCTTTGCACTTCCTTTAGCTAGTGTTCAAAGATATTTGAACAGTGCATTGTCAGTCCAGGTACCTGCGTTTGACATTATAGTAAGCGAGGCGCATACAAAACAGACTAGACCATACAACACCAAATTTTGCTCTAAATGGATTCAAATTGATTTCCGCTCCAAGCAGTTAAAGCTACGGAAAAATGTTTACCAGCGAAATTCCTTAATCCTACATTAATTTGAATACACATTTCGAATAATACAATTGCTTTCACCAATTATGATATATAAATCTCACACTTCTCGTGCAGCAATGCGTGCACTTAAGCTGCCGGCCAGCTTCATTTCGTAAAAATGCACTCGGATAAAAAGAGAAACGAGAATTGCAGTTACACAAGCCTTTTAATTTGTGCCATAGTATAAAGGGTAAAATGGAATTGCTTAATTCCACAACAAACACTCTCGAAGGGAATGGAGTGAGCCAGCGACGATGACTTAAGTCAACAAAAAGATTTATGCGAGACGAGGCGAAGCGTAAAGCCGTTGAAAAATCTACGACCAG
The DNA here is from genome assembly GCA_037044535.1 of Lordiphosa magnipectinata. Classification (NCBI taxonomy): domain Eukaryota; kingdom Metazoa; phylum Arthropoda; class Insecta; order Diptera; family Drosophilidae; genus Lordiphosa; species Lordiphosa magnipectinata. The sequence continues at coordinate 265,304 of JBAMBO010004134.1, read as the reverse complement.
GACTACGACGGACTTTACGATTACAACAACAACAGCAGAACAAAAACAAAAAAAAAAAGGAGGAAAAAGTAGAAAAAGTCAGTCAGTCAGTCAGTCAGGCCGGACAGGAACGGGAAAAGCTTTGGTATTCAGGCGGCTGTAAAGGCAGCCATTTTGTCGGATGCGAATTAACATGTCTGGGCTGTCTGAGGCCCTGGCTTTATCCACACCAAAACACAGCTACAGCTGCAGTTACTAGCCCAAAAGCCAGCCAACAACACACACACACACACACACACACAGAGAAATAATTTCAGTTTTACAGTTTGCAGTTTTTATGCTGCATGTTTTCCACTTCACAGGATTTTATGTTCCACTACGCTCTCGGCTCAAGTGTTGGAAAATACAATTGCCTGAGCACACACACACACACACGCGCTCACTGAAAAAGCGTTTCCGCATTTTTGTTTTATTTGTTGTTGTTGCTGTAGTATCGCCAAATGTTTTTGCCTTTGCTAAAAAGACAATAAACTGTGTCAGTGTGGGCCAACAATGTGTGAATACCTCGTTTGTGTATAGGAAAAATATTGGGGTTTATGGTTTTATACAAAACTTTCGCAGATTTTAGAGTGTTTCATAATTGTTCCTACGAAAAAGTTAAAAAAAAAACAGAAACCAAAGGACTTAACTTTCAACGGTGTGAAAGCCTTTGGTGTTATTACTAAAGCGATAGCGCGCATAAGCAGACGGCGCAACAAGTGCCATAGCAGACTATGCACAACCGGCTTGGCCACCAGCCATCAGTGAGACGCAATGGGGTAACCTGCAACGGGCACAGGACGAGGACCACCTCCATGAGGAAGTTCTAATACTGGGAGTAAAAGCCCACTGGACCAACAATTCCTGGCCAGCAGCCCTGTGAAAGACCAAGCGAACCACTGTTCTCTCCAATTCCCCCTTCCCTCACGTACCAGTAGGCAAGATGTACGCATCTTTATGCTTGAGATTCGACAACTGACAAACAATGCCAGCAACCTGTCAGCCACTGAAGCTCTAAGCGTGAAGGAAGAAATCCACAGACACAGGACTCAAAAACAACATTGTGCTTGGTGATCGCCCATCAGCGAAATAGAGAACCTGCTGCCCCGAACCACAAGCACGACTCTTGCCCAGCTCAGATCAGGGTACTCATGCTTCCCTCGCCAGAATAAACCCTGAAGTAGTAGATGAGTGCCCTGACTGTAAAGGAAGCTCGCATGATACTGCCCAAACGCTCCCTCCAATCTCACGCCAGCAGACCTTTGGACGCACCCCACCGAATGCGCTACCTTTCTCGGCGATTCGACATCGTCTCTATCTCTTGTATAATCCCACTCTCTATATCATTCCATTTCATATTTATTATCCACCTTTAACATTCTTTCATTCTCTTTTACCCCTAGTTACAACCCGAAAAAACGAAAGCCGCTACAACAACAACAACCAGACGGCGCAACAAGTGCAGTTTAAGCGACCTAGAGAATTCCTTGAGATTCTTAAGAAGTTTCTTAAGGTTCAAAGCGAATTCCTTTAAGTTCTTAAAGAGTTCCTAGATCAGCAATGCCCAGCCGTATGCTTTTTGGGTAAGTTTTGTTTTTGTAATTGCACCGAAAATAGGAAATCAATGATCGTATACATGCAAACGATTTCGTGGTTTGCTTTGCGTAGAACAAAAATCGGTTTTGTTCTCTTCTTTGATTGGTGTTTGCGCGCGCAAGCAAATTGACCAACAACAATACCCTTATTGGTATTGGTGCTTTTCTTTGTGAGTATTGGTGAGCGCTCTGCCGTATGCGCTGCTTTTGGGCATGCCTGTCCTAGATGTTTTTAGAAGTCTTTAGGGAGTTCTTTGAAGTTCTTAAGGAGTTCCTTAGAAGTTTCTAAAAGTTCTACGGAAGTTGTAAAAGGTTCTAACGACGTTTCTAGAAGTTTTTAAAAGTCCTTTGGGAGTTCTTGAGGATTCTTAAGAAGTCTTAAGCACTTAAAGAGTTACTTTGTCCCAATGATAGTCGACGTAATTGTTAAACAATCAGCGGACTACATTGAGGGACTCAGAGGACACCCAAATTGGCAAGCAAGGCAACTACTTCGCAAAATCAATATAAATGGTGTCAGAGCCAGAAGAAGACTTTTGACAATCTTCCCTTGGCTACCTCCAAGACAACGGAACATCTAACATCTAAAACCAAAGCAAACATAAATTGTACCATATGAACATTAAACTTTTTCAGTACATCGTAAATTGCTGACAAAAAAGATGAAAAAAGGCGTTCCGGCGCCAGCGCGCACAAGCAGACGGTGCACCAAGTGCAGAGTGTGCGACCCAGACTCGCTTATAAGGGTTGTTTTTTACTGTTGTGTTGGACTGCTTACCAAACTCAAATTTCTAAACGACTCTTTAAAGAATATTGATCTTAGAATACTTGGTTTTCCGCTGAAGTTTCTGCAATGGATAACTTTTAGGGTGACCAGCTGCGCATTGATAATTTCATTCAGCAATACATCTACATAATGTGAGTGGTTTGGTAGTCAAACAAAAAGTTCACAAAGCTCTTTTACAATCTTATGTTTAGTGGAAGGAATTTTGACCATGTTTATGATAGAAAGTGAGAGATAGTTTAGCGATAGTTAAGCAATTGTTTCGTCTATTGACAAAAACCATATGCTTTAGGTCCATTCCATTCAATTTCGATCAGATTTATTGGCTAAAATTCTTAATTTTTATTTTCTCTTATCCCCAAGTTGAACCCAGAGTACAACCAAGTCGCATACTTAGACAAATAAAGAGTGCACACATCGTTGCATTTGGGATATGTGAGTTTGCTTCGTACATTTTTACAGCCTTTCACACTTAAGTACTTTATGCATTTTTCACATTTTGTTCTTGTTCTTGTTGTTGTTCATGCTGCAGGTTGTTGCACGTCTAACAATGCACTCAGGCTAAACACTCATCCTCATAGATTCAGATTCCACAAACACACACATCCACACACACATGCACACACACGCACATCCCACTTGTTGTTGTCCTCCACTGACTGTTATTATTTTTGTAGCCTGTGCACATATTTTCTAGCCAGTTTGTAGCTAAAAAGTATCAAATGTTATGATAAGGCACAACATACCACAAAAAAAGACCACAACCGGAGCAAAACTAGTAGGAGGAGCAATCCACACTCTGCTGAGCCAATGGCAGCCTAAGCGCTTCGCCAGAGGCGAGAACTGTCATCATACAAACACAAACATAAGTTGAGCTTCACTCAAGTGTGTGACAAGAGTTTTGCAGCCAAACAACAAATTGCAATGGATTTTATTTTATTTTTTTTTCTTTTCGTCACATTTTTGTACAACCAAGTAGCTAAAGGATAGCACACAGACACACACACATACAAGGATCAATTCTACAGCAAAAATATTTTTGTGTGTACTTACAACTGTGATGGGATAGAAGGGATTTATGATGGTGAAGAGTAGAATGTGATTTGGCCGTGTGGTCTCGGGACGCTTTCTCCGTAGGTCGTCATTTGACTTGTTCATAAGTGCTTGCTGCTGATTCTGTTGTTGTGTGGACTGTAAATAGTAATAAGTATATAACAAGTGGTGAGTAATGGCAAGAGAGAGTAGTATCGGTAATAGTTATAGTTGTTTATTTTCTGTGTATGTGGACCGAAAGTGTTTATTTTTACATTTAAGCGAGTTGATATGATTTTTATAAAGCGTCACATTTAGTGACATTTTATTATAGAGACAAGTATGCTGGATTATGTGAGCATCAAATGATGTTTTCTGGTTTCTAAATAGAGCGGGTAGAGTGTAGGCATATTTTGTTTTGGAAATAATGTATAAACGGATTTTCATTCATTTTTGCCAAAAAAATGCTTCCACATTAGTATTTTGTAGTAAATATAAAAAAAGGGTGACCGTATATTTTAGATACAAAATCCTACAGGTTCTTCGTGTGAAGACTGTTGTTTTTATTGGAGAAAATAAGATACCATAGAACTAATGAATATTTGTGCTTGACCGACTTTCTTAGTTGTTTTTATCAACGTTTAGGTCGAATATTACAAAATCCTGGGAATAATAGTTTTCGATCAGATCTTAGAAAAAGTCAATACCCTTGAACCCTCGCCACTTTCTTGCCATAAAAAATCATGACATGATTTCTGAATTCCTAAGTCTTTTTGTACAGAAGTCAATAAAGAGTTCCAAAAAGTTAAGTAAGGGATTCAGGAATTTGTTAGGAGGCTCCTATAAGGTATTTATGAGTTCCTTGAGGTTGTAAAAGAAGATTCAAAAATCCTTGAGAAGTTCCTAGAACTTAAGAAACCAAAAAAAATTGGCTTTAGAAGTTTATTTCAGGCCCTTAAGGAGTTCCTGGAGGTTTTCAAGAAGTTTCTAGAACAGCGATGCCCAGCCGTATGCTCTTTGAGTACGTTTTGTTATTGTAATTGCACGGAACATAGGAAATCAATGATCGTATACATGCAGGGCGCGAGGCATACGAAACGACTCACATGCTAACGATTTCGTGTGTATGCGACGCGTAGAACAAAAACCGGTTTTGTTCTCTTCTTTGATTGGAGTTTGCGAGCGCAAGCAAACTGACCAACAACAATTTCATTATTGGTATTGGTGCTTATCTTTGTGAGTCTTGGTGAGTGCTCTGTCGTATGCTGCTTTGGGCATGCCTGTTCTAGAAGTTCAAGTTTCCGTACATTCTTAAGAAGTTCATAGAGGATTCAGAAGTCCTTAAGGAGTTCTAAGAGTTCTGAACTGTAGAGAAAAAGAAGTTCTAAAGGTGTTTCGTTGAGGGTTTTAAGGAGTTCTTTTAGGTGGTAGTACGGTAGGAGTACCCTTACTGTGGTATGAGTACCCTCACTGTAACTGTAAGCTAGCATAAGAGTAACTGTACGTTCACATAAAGAGCACTGTAACTGTACGCTAGCATAGCAATGAAAGTTAACATTGGGCGACTCTATGAAATAAATATCATGCTGCAAGTGACGGCGAAAAAGGAGTAAAGGAGTTCCTAGAAATATTTAGGAAGTAGTAAGAAAGTAAGGAGGGTCTTAAAAAGTTCTTAGAATAATTTTATGAGTTGCTTAAGGTCTTTGAGCCGTTGCTGAAGGTTCTTAAGGAATTCATAGAAGTTTCCTAGAACCTAAAACAAAACCCTTAATATTTTTTTTTAAGATTCTTAAGAAGTTCCTTGAGGTTCTTGAAAAGTCCCTAGAAGTTTCTAGAAGTCTTCAAGGAGTTGCTTGAGGTTTTTTAGGATTTCATAGAAGCTTTAGAAGTTCTTAAGGAGTTCCTAGAACTTAAAAAAAGGAAATCCTTAAAAAATTTCTTTAGGTTCCTAAAGAAGTTCCTAGAAGACATAAGGGAGTTCTTTGAGGTTCTTAAGGAAGAAAGACCTAAAGAAATTTCTCCTTAGTTGCTTTCAGTAGTTGCTTTGTTCTCTTAGGGATTTCAAAAAAGTTCCTTAAAGAATTTTCCTAGAACTTAAAAAAGAAAATTCTTAAGGAATTTCTTTAAAATAATTAACGAGTTTTCTTGAGATTTATAGGATGTTCATAGAAGTACTTGGGTAGTTCTTTGCCTTTAAGTCTTTAAGTTGTTGCTAGAGGTTCTTAAGCTATCCTACAACTATTTCCTTGAAGTTCTTTAGGAATTCCAGGAAGTTTTCAAGTCTTTCAAAAGTTCTTCTATGATTTTTGGCTTTTTCTCAAGAAGAAGTGAGACTGTCCCTACACTTAGGCCAAGATAGGTCCATTGCGATACCATATAATTCCTTATTTAAGACAGGGGGGTTCCTGTCGACTAAACCATTGTGACAACGTTAAGAATTTCGGTAGAAACGGAATTTTTATCTCGGACACTTCCGAGAGGTAGAGTAGAAAGGGGTAACCAAGAGTTTTGAGTCTAATTCTACTAAAAGCTGGGCAATGGCAAAGAAGATGAAGTAATGCCTCCTTCTCTTCCCCACACTTGAAGCTTCTACAGAAGTCTTTGTGAGCGACGCCCAAATATGCTGCATGCTTGCTGATGAGGCAGTGACCCGTTAGGGGCCCCAACCAGAAGTGAGATGTTTTCTCTACTTTGGCGCAAAAGACTATTGGTTCGTTTCAGGTTAAACGAGGGCCACGTGACCCTAGCTACAGCGCAAACCGAAAGGTTATTCCATCGTTCCGTAGCCAGGCACCAAGTTTCATTCCTTGTGATTAGCTTGTATGAGGCTAAGGGAATCCCTATTAAGCTCTTTTCCGAAAGGAGCTGAATGGTAGTACCCAATATGCCGGCTGACTCGTTACCCTCAATCTAACGGTGTCCAGGTAGTCAGATGAGCTGGATACGAAGATGCTGAGCGATCGCATTTAAGGATCTACGGCATTCCGTGAGCGTCTTGACGTTATTGGTGTACCAGTCAAGAGCCCTTAGAGCTGCTTGACTATCTGAGTATATGTATATGTTCCCTTCTTCGATCATGAGTGTGCTGACAGGTACAGGTACAGGAAGCCGGAATGAGATTGCCGTATTTAGCTCGGTGGAGAAAACTTCCCCTACTTTGTCATCGATCTTAGATCTAATTGTGTAGATATTGATGGCATTTGCTCTTCTGTGGGGCAATGTATCCCAGTCGCGTCTACTAGGGATATTGACTTGAAACATTTTCTGGAATGACGTTGTGTGGGTATACAATAGTCTTTAATGGCGGGAACCGCGTTTCTCAAAATACTTTTACATCGTCGAAGTCTTTAAAAGGGTCCCCCCTAAAAACTGTAGCAGTTCTCCGAAATCTTCCAGGATTCCCTAAAAGTTCCTTTATTAGTTTGAAGTTCTCCCTAAAACCTCTCCATCTCCAACATATATAGGAACTGAATAGATTAATGAGCTTTGAAAATTTATTAAAACTTGATTCTACACACAAATCGTTTTCCATACTTGCACTGAAAACGAAGCAAAAGCGAAACCCCTCTTGGCTTGTGCAGTTTTCATTTAATTTAAAAACATAAATTTACGCATTTCAAAACCCCCTCTTTTCCTCCTTCCCCCCCCCATTCCATTTCAAACACCTTCTCTAATGTGGTTTTTTGTTGCGGTTAAGTGCAAAATATATTTGAGTCAAAGCGTATAGAGTTTGCATAATTTTTTCATGTTAATTGACGCTGTCAGCGCAAAATGTTTAAAACCCCAAAATAAAAAAAAAAGAAATGTTGTTTGGCAGTAAGGTGGCAATGCCAACATAATTCTTTCTCTATAAATAAGTTGCGGAATTTAGGTGAACCATGTACATGTCACGTTCAAATGTCAATCAATTGCTAGACAAGGGGGAGGCGAAGTAAAATTCAATTTTCGGTGCAGTAGGGAAAAAAAAAAACAGTGTGTGTACTGGACAGGTGCCATGGCCAGACAGTTTGTTTTGGCCACTAAAATTGCGTCGATATTCGCGCTAATTAACAACAATATTTAAGTAAAAAGAAAAGGAAAAAAACAAAATCATTCTGATGCCCACTTTGCAGTCTGCAGTGAACATCTTGACAGTTTGTTCTATTACACAACTTTAGCAAAGCTACGTGCCATGGAGGAACGGCTATTCATTAACTAATTAGCCTTCGTGTTGATTAACTTTTACTTTAATTTCAAGTTTCTTCCTTCTCGGACTTTTTCATTTGCTTTAAGCTTTTACTTTTTAAGATTTGTTGCATTTTTTTTTCAACATTTGGCACCGCACAGAGTGAAATGTACTTAATTTTTTGCACTTAACCTTATTTTTAACTGGTGGCTGCTGTTTCTACTGTTTACTTGGCATCGTTGTCTGAGGCTTTTGTTTTCATTTCCTGAGTTTTTGTAATTAGGTTAATGGATCGCTTTGTGACGTATTTTTAGTAGCTTGTAAAATGGTTTATATGAGACTATGAACATTTTACATGTGTGTGTGTGTTGTGTGTGTGTGTGCTCACACGTGGGTTGGAAGGGGCTTAAGCAAGAACACGTGGGACAAGTAAGAACCAGAAAATGGTTAACAAAATCCATGTAATGTTAAGTAATAGACAAACGACTGGGATACTCGCTTCTATTAAAGAAATTTAGCTGCCAGATGGGTGCCGCGTTTACTAACGGTCGATAGCTTGTTTTGATAGAGTTTTATGGTTAAGTCAACTGCAATTAGAGCGATTTTTAGGTAGACAAAACTTGTATACATCAGAGATCAAGGGAACATTACAAAAATAAGGATATGGTATAGTTAACTGCCAGATGGGTGCTGCGTTTACTAACAGTACATAGCAAACTCAACGATTTGATGGTTTTGATACAGTTTTTGGCGATGTTAAGGTGTGTGTTCAGGTAGATGAGATTTAAATCCACCAGGAATCAAGAAAACATCAAACCATTACTTACAGTCGATTTCCAAATCGTCGACTGTTTACTAGTCTCGTTTACTAACATCCGTGAGCAAACTTAATAGTGTAAACCAGCGACTCTTTGGGATTTTCCGCTCTTTATTTACACATTATTTACACTATTACTATTCATTTATATAAACACGTCAGTCTCGGTCAACGTCCATCTCCTACTACTCCACAATCCATCAAAAGCCTCAAACTATGCTCGCATCATGCATCCAGTGTGACCTTCCTCTAAACCATTAGCACTATTTCGGTATTTTTATTAGCGTTCTTCAGACTAGTTCAACCACAGGCCCTAATCTAGTTCATTACACTAAAATGTTTACAAAAGTTTGATCGATTTAATAGAGTTTTTTGGAAATGTTATATTTCAATTAGAACGAGACGAAACTTTGGTCCACCAATAATCTGAAAAGTCAAACCTGAAGGTGTCGAGTCGACGACCATCGCCGTAGAATATCGACTAAGGGCCGATTTCTGTTCTTCCAGATAGCTCTTATGTGTCAGATAAACCTACAATTTACTCTGTTATTTGTTGGTTTATGTGACAGATAGCTCTATGTATATGTATATGCATATTTATATGAAGAAAGTGTTCTATCAGATGGGTGCCGCGTTTACTTACACTAGAGAGCAACCTCAACGACTTGATGATCTTTAAAGAGTATTTGGAGATGTTAAGCTGTCATAAAAGCGACTTTGAGGTAGACGAGACTATAATCCATTACAGATCAAGAAAAAGTCATACCATTGGATGCCACGTTTACTTACAGTCGTTCTAACAATCGTCCTAGATCAGCGGTGGGCACGCCCTTGCTCTCATTGCTTCGAGATTGGTAAGACGCATAAGAAATTGCGTTGCAATGTCCTCGCTTCGAAGTGTATTACAGCAACAGTGTGTGCGATCGAGATTCGCTTAGTGTTGGGTAAAGGTTGTTCATTCCACTAATCATTCCTGCAAGCAATATGTGCGCTTTCTGACACTTTTTTATGAGCATTCACCTACGACCGATGTGCACAAAAAAGAGTCCGGAATGAGCTTTTATTTTCTATGAAAACGGTCGCACTTAATGTGGAAGTTTTCTGAGTCTAATTGGACTCTTTTCTGACACAGATGTATGTAGGAATCCGCGAAGAGCCAAGAGAGCCAGGAGAGCACGCAACCCAGAGAGCGACACGAAGGGGGGGTCGAACGTGAAGAGTCAGTCGAAGTGAAGACACGTTTTCGCTATGAACCATTAAAGTCACTAAAGTTTATACACTCACACACCATTGTATAAGTTATAAGTTTATCCTCATAATATTCATAAATAATCATCATAATATAAACATCGTCGTCTCTGGACTTATTTGCATCACGACAGAATCCCAGGGGCCACATATATGTGCTTTCACCCTCCTCACCAATGAAGCATATAAAAACCTCTCATAAAAGACACATAAAAGTTACTTTTCTAGGCACTTGAAGGGCTACTGAATAGCGTCCTGAAAGGCTCTTTTCAGAAGCATTTTAGAGTGCAGATCTGAAAATGCTTATGTTTACTTCAAAAACGCTCATAAGCTCGGCTATTTTCAGACACATAGTTTTGAGCGCTACGAACTTGACTTGCTGGGATGTTCACTTGTCCTTTTTTTCTAAGTGAGTCGACTCATTCAAATTGCTCACTTGTTTAGTTGTTTTCGTTCAGTTGTTCTTGTTCATTTGTTCTACATCTATGGCGAAAGGTTGTGTGAGCGCACGAATTTTGTTTGTTTTGCCGTCGGTATTTCAAAGGGTTGGGTTTCTGTAGTACTGGTCGCTTTATTGTTTTTGTTGTTTCTGCATGGCTTTTTTGTTCTACCCAATTTGTGCGAATGTGCGTCGTTTACTCTAGCGCTCACTCTCCCGCTCTCTCTCGCGCTCTTAGCAAAAGCGTTTAGTTCAAAATGTTGGCTGTGGGTTATACCTGTTATAGTTGTTTCATGGTACAGCCCACTGAACACACACACAGATCAATTCTCAGGCAAGCCGTCCCAGTTGGTTGGGTTGGCTTTATCACAATCAAGTCACAGCCAGCCATCAAATATTTATAAGTCATGCTTGACCATACGATGGCGTTCAGACAACACCTGGAGTACGTGAGCGCCAAGGCTGGGAAGGTAACAACCGCTGTAACATGAATCCTCTAAGGAGCGAAGGTCTGGGCAGCCGTCAATGCAAGTCGTTATATAGACTCTGATCCCTCAGAAGTTTCTGCTGCTCTAGGATGTTGCTGGAACAGTCCTCATAGACCTACAAGCAGCGGAAAGACGGAGTGGATGCACAGGAAGCAGGACACAGTGTGAATCCACAGATTCGCAATGACAGAGCAGATGGGATTGCGGAATCAGCGGTATGTGGATTTACCGGCTACCAAATCTGGAGCCATGGCTGACTAGAAGGCAAGGACAAGTAGACTTTTATCTGTGCCAAATGCTAACGGGTCACGGATGCTTCAAGGCGTACTTGCACCGTTCCAAGATCGAGGAGAATCCCTATTGCGGTCACTGTGGTGGCGAAACTAGCGTAGACCATGCCTTTTTTGGTTATCCACATACTTATCTTATAATAGTTTCAAAAAAGTTCCTTTCCTGATTTCAATTGCCACACATAGATTTATGTATTTTGTGTCTAAACAAACTTATTGATAAATTCTAATTACTCTTACACAATTGCTTCATTTCGACTTGAAGCAAAATCAACATCTCCAACTACTCCATTAATTTCTGTCTCATTTTTCATTCAAGTCTTTTATCATATTATATGGCAGCTATTCTCAATTTCATTCTATACTCCAAAGCTTTTGTGCGCCCAGTTTGATAAACATCGATACATACATTATTGGGCTGGGTTGGGCCAGCCTGCCTGACTGACTGACTGACTGTCTGACTGACTAACTTTGGCTATATTTCTTGCTATTTATACTACCTCGATTCTTTATCTGAGATTTTGCAACTCGCCAACTTGCAGTTCATTGCGATTGCAACTCGACCAGCGGCAATTTCTTCATCATTTGCATGCCGTCGCATCTTCCTTTTTTGCTGTTTTTTTTTTTTTGCTGAATTTCTTGGCAAACGCATTTATATTGTGTATTTGTATCTGGTAGATGTCGCTGCTGCTGCTGGGTGAGACTGCACTTTATAGCATTTGATCGACTGAGCGCAAATTTCTCGAAACAAAATTTATTTGTGATTTGCAATCGTCGACGCGTCGACCGTGTGTGTGTCAGTCGTTTGGTCGTCGGATCCTTTAGCATAAATTTTGTGGGTAATTCATCTTCATTTCGTTGCGGTTCGAGTTGAAATGCGGTGCGGTATGCAGCCGCGACACCACCACACCCGAGCGCTAAGATGCGGCGGGCTATTTTGAAATCGTCGTCGGCTGCTGCTGTGCTAAAAATGTTTCAAATGTTTTTCGAAAATGAGAAAAAATACAAATTTGTACGACTTTCATGGCAAAAGAGAAACAAAAAAAAAAAAAAGCTGAAATCATTTTTAGGCGCAATGCACTTAAGACAACCCTTGGCCAAACCATCTAGGCGTCCATCAATCAATCATTTTTTTGTTGTAACAGTATTTTCTTTCAATCTTTCCTTTTTTTCTTTTTTTGTTGGAAATTTAATCAACAGTTTCCAGTGTTGCTTCTGTGTGGGCGTTGTGGAAAACGAAATAAATGTGTTGTGTATTATTATTAAAGGCAAATTTGACAGAAAACAAATGTTTTCTTGTGTTGGCATACCGCAGGTTATACTTTTTTATACAAATCGTTTGCCTGCGCTTCAAAGTTGTTGGTATTAACCCTTGGGACCATGGACGGGTGGGAAAACTGTCGGCTGTTATTGGATTTGCGTTTAAGTATCAAGTTGCAGACAAAGCAAATACTAATTATCTGCTCTAGTTCGGGGTCATTTGGTTAGTTTTGCAGAATTTAAGGGATAGATTTCTGAGGGTTTTCTTTAAGTTTTCTTAGGGAATAATATCAGACCTGTTAAACGGAAGGTATAACAAAACACAATACTTTCTTGCTCCAGACTTTGAAATACTTTTTATGAAAACTACAGAAAGAAAAATTCAATAAAATTGGAATCAAAACAATGAGAACGGGTTTTCTCATTTGTAGTACAATGTTCTCAATTCAAGAACAATTTTTTAAAGAGTAAGAACTGGTTTGTACATAGTACAATGTTCTCACTTCAAAAAAAATTTTTCTACGATCGAGTTGAGCCTGCTTCATATCAAGCACATATCAAACATTTGTCCTCATAAAATTTGAGAGTATTTCGTTTTCTGAACAGTATTTTCCCCTTAATGTACTTCATAGGGTAAGTTGTGGCTTAGTGGTAGTGGGTTGAGACTACTAAGTTATAGGACTGGGTTCGAACAAAGAAACAAACTTTTAGCTTATACACAACCGTTAACTTCACCAGCTATTGTGAAGTGAGTTGCCTTTTTTGCTCTTGGAATCAGGATAAATTCGTTCTAAACGTTTCAATTTGTTTTTTTATAGGCAATGGGAGTGGGGGCAACCTAACTTTGAGAGAATAGCGTTGGACTCGCTCTCGCAGAGAGAGAGAGAGCGCATGCGCAGTTTGTCATTGTCCGATAAGTGTGTTTTCGTCGCCTCGTTTAGCTCATGGTTGATAGTCGAGTGGGCTAAGCTGTCCTGTGTGTGTTTCAGTCTTTCGAGATACCGAGTTCAAGTCCCAGAAAAGTAAGTAAAAAAATCTCAAAATCAATCATAGTTTAAAACAAAGTTTGGATGATGGTTGGTTGATAATGGTGAGTGGGAGGGAGGGAGGGAGGGGGGGGGGGGGGTGAACGGACCACGTCGGTCGGGTCGGGTCGGTCAACCCCCACCACAAATATTCTTTTTAAGTTTTTTATTTTAAGAATTATTCGTACTTGGATCAAGTACTGAAACTCTTGAATCAAGAATAATTCGTACTAGGATTAAGTACTGAAACTCTTGAATCTATAATGTCGGGATCAAAAATTCACTCTTGGATCAAGAATTTCGCTCTGGATCAAGAATTTTCACTCTTACCGTACTTTTGAGAACGAATGCTCTTGATTCAAGATTTAATTTCTCTATTTTTTCTCTCTGAGTGTAGAGGAAAAGGTGTTTTTAGGTGAATTTTACAAAGGCGAGATAATCTTAACTCCAGATTATATTCTGAATTTGGGATGCGCTCAGCAATTTTGGCTTAAGATCGCTTATACTCGACTTTGAAATGAAAAAATCTCTCACCGTGGAGATTTCTGCCAGTTGAGTTCTTAAAATGCATCTGATGACTCCTAATAAGTGAAGGCCGATGGCAAAGCAAGTTAAGAGGCCATGCCAAGCTGGCTGGAGTCGTTGGCGCTTTGGCACGCGTACTGCGAGTCGACTGAGTTATCAGTAGTCGCGAAAAGCGGACCATATATGCCGGATTCATGGTGCCTTTTGCACTATTTGGTGCCTCGGTTTGGTATGACTTGACGAAGCAAGTAGTTGCCAGGAGGCGGCTCATATCACGCCAGATGCTCATCCTGCTTTGGATGCCTACCGGTATGGCGAACAGTGTCTAATGTGGCAGTGCAGGTGCTTGCTGGAGCTCCCCCATTTGATCTGACAGCCATGCGACTGGCTATCAGGTTCAAATTGAAGCGTGACTCTACCCGCTGAAGGATGGCGATTGGCTGCACAGTGAAGACCTGACGAGTCTAAACTGGATGCAAAGGATGGCGCGGCTGAACGAATGCTTACAGCGCAGATGGGATAATGGTGCCGATTACGGACGAGTGACCCACCAATTTCTTCGTCTTCAGCGACTGGCTGACTGGCCACGTATCGCTGAATGTATTTTTGCATGCAAGACATCTCAGTGAAACACCTGCATGTCCAAGCGGTGCGAGTCTGGAGGACTGACAGCACGTACTATGTGTTTGCCCCTTGTATGCAGATTTGCGAGACCTTGATGGACTTGGAGTACGGTACGAGAATGGTGTCTGGATTGTGTCTGGAGTTGCGGAGACAGAGGAGAGGAGGAGGCTGCTAGCGGTGTACGCGGAGATTGTCTTCACGAGGAGGTTGCAGTTGCTGGATCCCTTGCGGGTGAGAGGGCTGCCAGTCACTGTCAAATCCTTCTGGTGATCCCCATTCCGCTGCCAGTCGGGGACAAAAGGGAGGGCTCACCGAGCGTATCGGTACCACGGGTTGAGTAGTTTTTTCAAGACTACACATTGAGGTCGGCCCCCTTGTGGGAGTATCGTGGTAGCTGTGGTTGACACCCAAATCGCCGGTAGAGTCTTAGTTAAGGCTCGACGTGAAACTGCGCATCAGCCGGGTGCTGAGACCCATAGACCAACAGAGGTTTTAGATAAGCCTCGACTCTTATTCAATTGGTACCTCGGGAGCTTCGGTCTCCTAGGGGCGCTAGTTTGGAGTCACCACTCCAGACTCACCGTATCATATGCACATTCATGTGCATATTAGAGTACCGTGGTTGTAATCCTAAACAAAACCTGAGCGACCAGAATTATTCTGTCTCACTCTACTAGAACATGCCGGCTGCCGGTAGCGCTGCGACACCGAGTTTTGTTTTGCTTATAGCTCCTCTAACAGTTAACAAATAATGCTGATTACACTCTAAATTAAATCTGCCTATAGAAATGTGGACACAGGGGTATAAAATGTAAATTAAATTTTATCTTTTCCTTCATTCCACAAAACTTAAAAGTAATTCATTAATTTTAACCATTTCCAACCATTTCTCAATAAAGTTGCAATCACTTTTATCCTCGCCACTTGGAGCGTTAAACCTCACACTTGAGCATGAGAAAACCGCACACGTTAAAGTATGCTTGAAATGCTTCTAAAATCCCCACGCAGCCACCCAACTACCAAACGGGAAGCCAAAAAAAAATAACTTCATGTAGTGCGCTTGGAAAATTTATAACAAAAGCAATTGCAGTGCGATAAAATGTTCATTTACCAGCTTTTTAAAGCATAACCCATAATCATCATCAACACCACCTGCGGACGAGGCAATCGCCGTCGACGGACGACTATGCAAACAACGCCGCCGCGTGAACTCTGAGCGCGCGCCAGGGAGCAGTAGCATGGAAAAGATGGGCCTTTTCTCCTCCGCCCCCACCCCCTCTCTAATGGGCCCAGAGTGCGAAACGCGTGCGAGGCACATGATGGGCAACACTGACTCGCTATTCAAATGTTTACTTTGGCCGCGTCTTTGGCGGCCACTAAATTACCGAGTCGCATGGCTTGCTGCTTGGGCCTCATCATTACCCATTATCATTATCAAAACACAGAAGAACCCACAACAAAAAACTTTTGAAATGTGTTAATCATCAAATAGAAAAATCAAGACAGACGGACGGAAAGACAGGCAGCTAATGCTGCTGCTGCTGCTGCTGCTGCAGTTGTTGTTTGGTTAAACACAAAACTTGCATTCAATATTTGTCAGCAGTTTGCGACCCAGTCAAGCAAATTAACACATGTGGCACGGCTTAGCGGAGTTTTGGGGTTTTTGTTGTCTGTGAAACACTTTTCCAGCTGGGTTTTGTTTGTTGTTTAATCAATATTTAAATAAATTTTGACTTATTTTTTGTTGATTTTACAATTTACACATCGTTTTTTAGATGAATGTTTCAATTCTTCGATAAGAATTTTATAACACTACAAGAAATCACTGAGACATAGCTCTTCCTAGAGGTTGTTGTAGTTTTTTTTTCACATTTATTTAAGAAAAGTTGTTAAATGTTTTCCAAATCGAATCTGATTAGTAAGTGCAAAATCGAATTAGTTTCGAAGCTAAAGCTTCATACACCTGGATCATTAAGCATAAATGATGAATGTGTTGTTTTTTTTTTTTTAAATAAATGATGAATGTTCATGTTAAATACATATAGTCAAACATTTATTTCACTACCGAATATAGAATTTGGCATTTGGCCTAGAAAATGTGAGTAGTTCTCCTTAGATTGTAAATAAGATCAAAGGAAAACACATTTATGAATTCGTTTATATAGCTGGAGCGAAATCTAGGCCGGCACGTGCCTAATATCTTACATAATATCCCTCCCTCCCTCCCGCTCTACTTTGCTGTAGCCAGCTTCAATTACGCATCCCGCTGATTAGTTTTGCTCTTTGGTGGTCAGAAAGCGTTGCCAATTGTCAACCGAGTGGAAAAATAAAATAAATAAATAGCACAAATATTTCACCCATTGACGTACAAAATTCTTTTCATAAGAACAAAACCAGAAATTGAATTACCTTGTGGTATAGCAATAATTTTCAATTGTGTGTACACGCAGTGTGTACCACCCTCATCTTTTCTCCTACTTCTCCCTATCCCATCTACATAATTCACATGACAGTCACAGATTGTGTGAACATTTCGAAGAGATTTGTGTGTGTGGCCGATATAATAAATAAATCTTTGGCTTCTGCATGTTTAATTTACTTTGTTTTTCTAGGCAATTTAATTTAATCTTGGTGAATTAAATTTAATTAAATATTTTGTGGGCCAATGACCGCATTTTTAACTTGGTTATTAAAGAAAGCAGGAAATATTTACTATTGATCAGTAGCAACTTTGAAATTTAAAGATATTTATTAACAAACTAGCAAGTTTTAGCTGGCTCGAGGTCAGCTTGCGAAGGCTGGTCGACTGTACAGCTGTTTCAAAAACTTCCCGGTTCTATCATCAGCCGACGTTTGCCTATTTACTGCAAGTCAGCAGCTGCCTTCTTCAAGGCGGTCCTGAAGCAGTAAAATATCTAGTTTTATACTACCAAACTACAGACCAAAATTCAAGCTTATAGCTTATTTAACACAACCCAACAGTGTTTTTGATTCTGATTATGTTAATATGGCTTGCACTGAACAAAACTACATCATTGGTTTTGTTCTATCAGCTCTTGTTTCCAAGATATTTGTTGAATTTTGGAACTCCAGGATTTATGGGGGCCATACTTGGCATTAATATGTGGATTTACGAGCTAATTGCGGCAGAGCACATATCAATGCATCTTTGAAAAAATCAAAGGCTCTATATAAGTATAGCAGAAAGTGTCTAAATTAGACTCTAAAGGCAGACAAACCTAGTTTTATGGCAATTTGATTTGATAAATTATCCCCTCTCAGCAAGTGTGGTTGTTGAATTCAACTTGGGCATATAGACCAACAACTGCTTTAATTATGAGGTTTTTTTTGCATTTATATTAGCTTGTTTGGCAGAGCAATAGCCTGTTTAAACCAAAAATACATATTTAAATTTATGGGAGGAAAACTAGATTGTTATTCTAAGTCTGTATGGCAACAGGCTACTTGATTCAGCATAAATTGTTCTATGTTTACATGTAGATGATAAATTCTATGTTGATTCAAGTAGCCTTTTCATAGTCGCCATACAAATTTCCAGTGGAAATCTAGTTTTCCTCCTATAAATTCATATATCTATTTTCGTCTTAAACAGGCTGTAACTTTGCCAAATAAACTGATATAAATGCAATAAAAATCACATAATTTGATCACTTGTTTGGCTATATTCTAGAGATAAATATTAATAGGATACGAATAATTTTTTTTTTTTAAAAATTACATAAATCTAGAGTAGTCTGAATAGCTCATAAATGCAGATATTTATGCCAAATGTGGCCTCCATAAATCCTATAGTGCCAAAAATTCAAGATTGTCGTTTTTCCGCCATACCTTGGAAACAAGAGCTGATACAGCTAAACCGAAAACCAGTTTCGGAATCTGTGAACATTAACTTATCATAATTCCAAATCAACTGGACTCCACCTCACAAAGTTAGACATTTTGTTGGTCAGTGTATTTTCTAAGAAATGGCTCTGAATCACTTTTGGACCGTTTCGAAAGCGGTCGTTAACCAATAAACTACCTATATTGTACAAATTTCAATAAAATCCAATCAAAAATACGGAAGCTAAAGCTGCCTTTACACTTGTCATACATCTTTAAGGAGACTCTCTGGCGATAGTATAATAGCAAAGCAAATAACTCGAAATTTTTGGAAAATGTAGGCATTTTTGTTGTAATTTGACAGGTTCAATTTGAGAAGAGTTTCTCTTTAGAGTATTTTGACAACCGACTTTTTAGTTTAGCTTAGACAACAAAATTTATATTGTCTTTTGACTAAATTACACAGTGTTACAGCCCAAATATACTTTCGAAATGACCAAGCATACGCTGTCGATTATTGGATTTCCCCATACTGGGTTCTTTCCTAACACCACCAAAATCTGAAGTTATGGCCCAAAAACCGCTTTTTGCTATTTTAATTCAAATAAATTGATATAAATTGCGCATGGACCGTTTGATTGTTTATAAACTTGTTAATTCCGATAGCGACGAGAGTAATCTAATATATTATAGTTAATGGTTTGACTGATTAAACGCAATGGCTGAGAAATGCGGCTTACAGATCTGGCATTTTTAACATTTCTTTTCTTCGGAATTTCTACTTTGGCCACCACTGGTTTAACTATTTAATTTTATGCAATTTTTCCTTAATGTTTATTATAAGAGCCCATTTCATTCTCCGTGGAACAAAAGTTGTCCCCATGAATTTGGATACCGTTTGACGAAGTTATTCGCTTATTTCTGAGTACACATCGAAAATGTAGTATTATTTTTTAAGTGTGTTTACATATTAGTGTCAGCCTTAACATAAGTGGTCCTTTAAGTAGGCTCTGTTTTGTTTGGCGCCAGATACAAATAATTGTTTTTAAATACTTAAAACGCAAATATATATTATAATAAATAAATATTTCTCGGACTAGAAGAACTTTCTCCGAATACTGTTACAAAAAAGATAAGTAAATCTTTAGTGCAGCGGTGGGAACGAATATTGAGTTTGAGTCCAACGGTCCAACGCAACCCTTATCAGCGAGTCTCGTTAGCCCAGACTGCACTTGCTGCGACCTCTGCTTGTGCGGGCTGACGCTGACACTCACCAATTTGGTTGTTTTCGCTCACTTTGAATCAAGGCAATTGCACTTGCTGCGCCGTCTGCTTGTGCGACTCGGCGTCTCGAAGCGAGGCAATTTCTTATGCGCAAAGTCAACCGAGCATTTTATTGCACATTGCTTTATAGACAGAATAAAGGGCGTTGCCCATCGCTGTTATAGTGGATTCGCATGCTGATGTCAGTTTCTTTTCATTTTTCCTTGGCTTGTTCTTCTTTGGTTTTTGTTTGGTATTTAATGCTTCGTACTTCTTGTTATAATGGTTTCTACATTCTTCATCATAGGTCAATGAAATAATTATTGAATTTCCTTCTCAAAATCAATAAAAACAGGGTACTTTTGTAGTCGGTTGTAGCCACTCGACTAGCTTCTTCTACATTTTTTGTTTATTTTTTTGTAAATTAATCAATTTAGGGGCAAGTATTTTTATGCGCATTTAAAAGCATTTTCCATAAATAAAAATTATGAAAAGACCAACAGACGAATTAGTGAAGATTTTCACATGAAAAGCGGCGCGTAAATTACGCGCAGACCACAAGTAGTAGGAAAATGAAAATTGTTTTATGTTTGGAAGCACACGCACACTCGCACACGCACACGCACCCATAAAATTTTTCCACATAAATTACCGCCGCCTTCGCCGAGTTGAGAAAACTGTTGTCATAAGTGATCAACGCGTACCTTAGGCCTGTCCATAGCTGCTCCTACGCTGCTGATGCTTCTCTATATTCCCACTGCCACCACGTCAAGTGAACAGACATCAAAATGACGAAAACGCAAATCAACAGCAAACAGCATCAGCACCAGCAGCAGCAACAAAAACAAAAGGAAGCACATATGAGGAAGCATCTCTGGCCACGTCGGTTAGTGTTTGTTGAAAAGATGGATGGATTTATGGCTCGGTTTGTTTTTGTTGCTGGGTGGGTGTCTGGTCAATCAGAAGTTTTTGCTGTTGTGGTTTTATGGTGTTAGAAAGGGCTTTTTATACCCTTGCAGAGGGTATATTAAAACTGATAAGGTGTTTGTAATGCATAGATGGAAGTATCTCCGACCTCATAAATGATATATATTCTTGATCAGCATGATGAGCCGAGTTGATATAGTCATGTCCATCCGTCTGTTTCTTCTTTAGATACGAATACGCTGCACATTTGTCGGAACCGGCCGGATTGGATGACTATAGCATATAGCTGCCATAGCTATATGATCTATATATATATATATATATAGATCGTTCGAAAAAGTTGTTCTAGTGAGAAAAAACCTTTTTTGTGTTCAATGCTAGCGTCTTTTTACTTTTCAGTTATGAATATTATCGATTTCCACAAAATTTTGGGGAGTTTGGTCAAAATCTGATGAATATATCGTATTACTGACATATAACAAACTGGCCAGCCAAATGGTTGTGGCGACTTACCATCTCTAGTCAAGTGTAACTGCACACCATCTCTGGCTGAAATGCCACAACACTCATAAAGTGATACATTGATACAGAAAGTGATACATGATGGCCGCAGATGTTTACATATTCAGTTTGTTAAGTTAAGGTTCAGTAAAGTATAATAAATAGTGGAGGCATTCATTATTCCAACATTGGTGACCTCGATGTGATTTTTTTACACATTGGTGACCCCGACGTGATTTTTTCAGGCAGAGAAGGAAAGTGTTCCGGAAGAGTCTACACCTGCTGTCTACGCAAGCAGTCTTGACCCTGCAGCCCACGCCACATCATGTCTATCGAGCTGCGCCGGCATTTATCCAATCCTGCACTTACATGTGTTCAATCCAGCATTGAGTATGAGAGCTATGTGCTCTGGCCAGCTTTTCACCGGATGCTCAATCACAATAATTGCAACACCACGCAGAAAAACTAAAACAGCTGTCTACTATACAGCCGCTCAATGACAGCGAACATACATTCGCCCTCCGTAAAAGGGAGTATCAGCTCCAAATTTTCAACCTCTCTACGTTAGTTTCTAATTGATTCGGGTTCAGTCTTAACACTCATACCGATATCAATCAAAGTCTTCAATTAGAGGAAACACAAAGTCCTCAACTAGAGGCAAAACAAAGTTCTCAAGTAGAGGCAACAAAAAGTCCACATAGTAACATTCGCCCGCCGTAAAAGGGAGAATTTCTAATTGATTGGGATTCAGACATAGCACTCATACCGATGTCAATCAACGTCCTCAACTAGAGGCAACAGAAAGTTCTCATGGTAATATTCGCCCGCCGTAAAAGGGAGTATCAGCTACAAATTTTCGACCTCCCTACATTACTTTCTAATTAATTTGGGTTCACTCAGACCGATATCAATCAAAGTCCTCAACTAGAGGCACCTCAAAGTCTTCAACTAGAGGCAAAACAACCACCTCGACGAGAGGCATCCTCAACCTGCTCAGGCGAACTTGCATATCGGTCCCACACAAAGTCCTCAACTAGAGGCAAAACAAAGTTCCCAACTAGAGGCAACAAAAAGTCCACATAGTAACATTCGCCCGCCGTAAAAGGGAGTATCAGCTCCAAATTTTCAACCTCTCTACATTACTTTCTAATTGATTCGGGTTCACTCAGACAGATATCAATCAAAGTCCTCAACTAGAGGCAACACAAAGACCTCAACTAGAGGCAAAACAACCACCTTGACGAGAGGCATCCTCAGCCTGCTCAGGCGAACTTGCTTTTCGGCCCCCAATCGAAGCAACGGCCTCAACAATAGCTTAAAATCGACTTCACTACAACTCCAATAGCTCATCAATGCAAGCCACAGATGTTCTGCTGCCAGAATTTACAATTTGCAGCTCCTTTCAGCTCCCGCAAAGGGTAGTAGATATTCTCTATATTTTCTTTTTTAAGGTAAGCTGGATGAAGTTACAGCTCAAACTGTTGTATTACCTTTAACCATAGCATAGACATAGTCTGAATAGAAAATTTACAAAATTTCTGCTACTTAAAGGCTTAAGGTTAAGCTCTTTAAGTTTGTAGTTTATCAAGCTTCACTCATTCCAACCAAATAAATCTCATCCGCCTTTTATCAGTAGACAATCCAAGTCCGCCCTTCAACGAGCATAAGTCGCTGCAAATCTGTTCGAGACTCTAATTGAAAATCATTAAAAAGCAAAGCGAACATACAACATACGTTCACCGTTTTAGTTGGCATCCCCCCGGGCAGAAACATAGAAACACAAAAAAAAATAGGAAAAAAAAAGAAGAAAAAAGAAGAAAATAGAAAACAAAATCAAACGTCGAACTAATGACAATTTTCAATGCTCCACGCGCTATCCCTAGCCCCTGCCTCCTTCCCGCTGTGACTAATGAGCGTTGCTAACTGAGATAAGAAAACTGGCCAGAATAGAGCAATTGCTGTTTGGTTACCGCGCAAAGATTTGTGCCAAATGGCAACCAGAAACCAAAAGACACACACATATTCTTCCTCTAGTACTTATGTCATTCTTCTGAGCGAGAGAGATGGAAGGAGGAGATCTCTGACGTTTGTGGCCACAAGTTTTCGACAGTTTGCACATGTATTTACTCAACAGGGAATGGGCCTGATGATGAGCAATGCCAATAGCATCTGCAAGGGGGGATGGTATAAGCGACTTTTCACCATATTATATAGTTTAAAAGGTTTGTTTATGCCAAAAAGTGATTGATTGCCACACACACATAACAAGTAGACACGACTAAGTAGAAATGTATCTCATAGATGCAAGGGGCCACAGACCAGATTGTTTATAACTTACACATTGCTTCATTATAATACTTTTGTTGTTGTTGTTGTTTTTTTTTTTGGGGTGTTCTGTAAATGAAAATGATTTTCATTTTCATTTTCTTATTTTGCTTATTTGATGTTAGGCCACTTGACTTGGACTTTTTGATGTTTTTACTTGATCAGGCACAGGCAAAGGCACAGGCACTCGCTCTTGTCGCTCACTGATCTGCAGCATTTAATTTCATTGTTTTTGTTGTTGTTGTTGTTGGTGCTGCTGTTTTAATTAAATTTCGCAATGCAAACGTTGAAGAAAACATTCTGTAAATTGCATTTTATGTGCAATTTTCGTTCGACATTCGCCGGCGCGGCCTCGTCGTCGTCGTCGTGGCTGTCTTCTTGCACATATGGCTGAAGGGTGAAGGGAGGAGGGAGGAGGTGACAGTGTTCTGTGTCTGCTGGCAAAATACAGTGCAACTAATTGCGAGTAACAAATGCCGCCTCATGTTGCTGTCGCATGACGTTTCATCTGCACAGACTCTCGCATCTCTTGGCCTGGCCAAGTCAAATATTGCAATTTGTTGTTGTTGTTGTTGTTGTTATTGGTTATGGCTATCAAAAATGAAGGGCAGCAACATGTGCCTGGTACACCACCACCAGGCGGAGCTAAGGAGAAGAGACATTAGCTAGACGATCGAGGCCGGTTTGTCAGTGGGGGGCCACTGTGAAAAGTTTAATGAGCTACCCTTTGTATGGCAAATTAGTTGGCGAGTTTTGAATTTTGGAAAAATTTTTGTGTAAATCAACTTGTCTGAAATAAGCTGTGACGAAAAACTTTAATTAATTTGATGCAAGAAGTCCTCGTTGATAATTTCTTTTGAATTTTGACCATCTTTTCTTGATACCAAACTAAAAGGACTCGAAAACTATCAATATTTCTATATTTTATTGCACCGAGGACTTACATTTTTTTCTGGTTTCACACTTATGTCGGGTCTTAAGCAGAGAAAATGGCGATAAAGCTGCCTGCACAAAATCGGTTTAATACGGACAATGTCTAGTTTTGTCCCAACAAAAACTATTTGCGGGAAGCGCTGTTTTTTTTTTTACCATTTCATAAAATACTCGCTGAGCTTTCAAAGCACTTTAAAAGTAATGAGTTTGTTGAAAAAGACAATAAACGTTCAGATAATACATCTTTAGGGTTCAGGAACCGTTTTGTACCCAACGAAACAGTTCTAGAAAAGCTCTGCCTAACCAACTAACTCCACCTTGTAAAAAATTCGCCTCAAACTTATTTTGTATGTGGGCCAAAAACTAAACCAATAATGATCATAGAACTTTTTGCAGGCGCCAGGTCAATATGTTATGTTTTGTTTCATAACTTTTCCAACACAGGACAGGATAGGAGGCTGATTGTCTATATAGCTATTTCATGAATCACCACGATTCAATCATCAGCAGTATTTGCCTATCATGCCAGCAGTTATAGCAGAGTCTACCTCATGTCAGCATTGCTATAACTGCTTGGGCACCCAATGGCCCGTTGGGCTCACCACGCCACGCCCCTAATTGCCATCAAAGCACAATGAAATTAATATGATTTTGAAACAGATGGGAACCGGATTAGGAGGTTAAAAACAAGGGTGCAGAATAGGGATGTCGGAAATAATATCGATATTTTTGTTTAAAAAGACGATTATAATTATCGGATTTTTATCTGAGGCGAAAATATTTTGTTGATATTTTTATACTCTGTAATCTGTACAGTGAGTGCAAAAGTATGTAACAGAGAGAAGGAATCATTTCCGACCCTATAAAGTAAATATATTCTTGATCAGCATCAACAGCCGTGTCGATATAACCATGCCCGTCTGTCTGTCCATATGAACAAAGAGATCTCAGAGAGGGTAAGAGATAGACGTTTGACATATAAAAGACATTTTACTTTTTATACTTGCAGGCAGATCAAGTTTATTTTCAATGTTTGCCATGTCCCCGCAATTTGGGGAAAAGGTCATATTTCCCACAGTTTTGTGGATAGATGGTTGGACCTTCTAAGCATATTTAGTAATCAGTATTATTTATTGATTTGCCGAAGAAATAAAAAAGATCGGATGTACGATAGTCGAGTTATAGGGATACAAACAATTATGATGGGCAGCACTGGCCGCATTGGCAGCACTTCACACACTTTATGGCTTTTTGGCACTTTGTTTGGCTTCTAGCTTCAATTGATCAGATAAAGGGGGAATTTTTAGCATTTTTAACACATGTTACTGTCAAACATGTTTAGTTTGGTCTATAACTTAACTATAATTTCGGAACAAATTTACATAATTGGACATGAAACCACCAACACACAAACGTAGAGTGCGGACAGAGGAAAATATCGTAGCTGTATCCGCCAGTGTTGTTAATGACCGTGAATTATCGATTCGGCGCCGTTCCCAGCAATTGGGCCTCTGTTACTCCATTACGTGGAAAATTTTGCAAAAGGATTTGGGTATAAAACCTTTTAAAATACAGCTGGTGCAAGAATTGAAGCCACAAGACCTACCACAACGGCAATCTTTTGGTAAATGGGTGCTGGCAAAGTTGGATGAAGATCCACTTTTTATACTCTGTACCGAAGGTACATAGAGTATATTAAGTTTGTGCAAAAGTATGTAACAGGGAGAAGGAATCGTTTCCGACCCTATAAAGTATATATATTCTTGATCAGCATCAACAGCCGATTCGATATAGCCATGTCCGTCTGTCCGTCTGTCTGTCTGTTCGTCTGTCCGTCCGTATGAACGAAGAGATCTCAGAGATGGTAAGAGATAGAGGTTTGACATGTATGGGGCATATATTTCTTATACTTGCAGGCAGATCAAGTTTATTTTCAATTTTTGCCACGCCCCCTCCCGCCCCCGTAATTTGGAAAAAACGTCATATCTCCTACAGCTTTGAAGATAGATCGTTCGTACCTTCTAGAGATACCTTGTAAACAATTTATTATTTATTGATTTGCTGAAGGAATGATAAAGATCGGATGAACGATACTCAAGTTATGAGCAAAAAAGGCCAGTAAACACCCCCACCCATCATCACAGCATTCTATTGAACGACAAGCTTAGTGAGAGAGAGAGAGAGAGATGAGCGCGTATAACTCTTGAGCAAATGCGAGCTGCGACGATAAGGGTACAGAGTATGTTATAGTCGGGCTTGACCGACTTTCTTTCTTGTTTAAATCGGAATATTGTGTTCAGCGGTGAAGCTCAGCTCTGGTTGAATGGATACGTGAACAAACAAAATTACTGTATTTGGTGTGAAGAGGAGGCAGAAACATTGCAAGAACTGCCAATGTATCCCGAAAAATGCACTGTTTGCTGTGGATAATGGGCTGGTGGCATCATTGGATCGTACTTTTCTAAAGATGACGAAGGCAGGAAGATTACTTTGAATGGAGAGCGCTACCGTGCGATGATTACAAACTTTTGTTTTGCCCAAAATGGAAGAGCTTTGCAAATCAGCAGACAGCATTGCTATGACTGTTTAGGAATTCCAAGTCAGCATAAGTGCAAAAACCGAGAGCAAAAGACAACGCCAAATTGACTGGGTTTCCTTGTGATAATGTGTGTTCATGTTTTAAGTTTTGTGCAAACATAATATGAGCCGGCTAAAACTTGCTAGTTCGAAATACATATCTTTTGTTAAAGTTATAGAGTCACATTTAGGGCCGGTTTCACTTCTCTAACATAGAACTAAACTATCTTTCACAAAAACTAACAATTAACAGTGTAAATTGTAAGTTTATCTGAAGAAGGGAAAACTTTCCTAAATCTTTATGATTCCGTATTTTGGTGCTACGATCTCTATATTTTGTAGTTTGAGAATGTAGTTTTTAAATATAGTCAAATGACACCTTAATTACCCTAATAGATCTGCTTCTTGCTAAAAGGTCTCTATAGAAAATATCAATAATCAGTCCTGTTCCCGTTTTCGATTTCGATCAAATCCGGCGGAATCGAAAATGTTGAATGTACTTGCTTTCAAGTTCCAACTGTCTTCTTCAGCTTTTAACTTCAAAATCCCATTAAACTTCTCTCGACCCTCTTGATGACAAAAAGATTCACCCGAATTCTTTAATCGTTTCTTAGAAATTGCAACTCTTTGCAATTCAGATCAATCGAATTCGGAAACGGGATTAGGCCTGATTATCAAGGTTTTTTACAAACAAAATATCAATTTCGAAATGATACTTTTTCAATATCGAAAAAATATTGAAATAGATACTTTCAAAATATTCGGCAAACTTAAGGCAAAGTCTGTAAAATTCTGCTAAAAACTTCTTTAACTCAACAAACCTAAGGTTTTGATTCAAGTCTTTTATCATAGATTCTTAGATAGTTTACAGATTTTTTCACTCAATTTTTGGTCAAAATTTTAACATATATTGGCACAGAAGGACATGTTCAGTTAAACAAGCTCTTCAAAACTAAAATGGATTACATTCCTCATGGTTATTATTCATACGTCCTCTACAACGGCTTTTAAAAGTGTCTGGTTTTTTGAAATACAACATCTGTTTTGACGTTTTTCAACTTGATCAATGCTTTATTTTCTTCTAGAAATCGTTGATTTTGAATAAGATTTCCAAGTTTTTGGTACACATCATAATTTTTGGGGAATTTAAAAGTGATGGTGTTGGATCGATCCTTTTTTTTATAAGTAGGGGGTACGGTTCGGCTTACGAACTTAGTAGGTCCGGTTCCAGGGACCCAAAGAACGCGAAGCGAACCGATGTCAGGTTTAGGACCGGTTTGCAGCCTTGGTTAAAAACTTAAAGGTCAGCTTCGAGGGAACTAAAAGGAGGGTTCGAGGGTTCCAAGTTACCAACACTCCGTCGTCCCTTTCAATTTCTTTAGAAATTTGATCAGTAAAGTCTACCCACATCTACCCACACATTGCCTCACACATCAAAAAAAAAAAAGTCTGATGAGTAAATTTCTGCCATTGTTTTCTTAGGTGTTTGTTTTGCACACCAGTGTTTCGGTTGTTATTGTAGCTGGTACCTGGCTGAAATGTGCTATCAGTAGCGAAATGTGCCAACAGCCTGGCGAACAATTTAAATATTTTACGATAAAAAACAACAAAACAAAATAACACGAGAACGAAGTGAAATATTTTCGGTGTTGCGTGTTTGGTGTGAACGAACTGTCACTCATTGTGATGCGCGTTGTTATTTCAGCAATGCAAATTGCGCTAGATAAATAAATGAAAATTGAATTATGGTATCTTTACACTTTCTAATCTTAAATTAGCTCACAAAAGTGTTAACTCTTCACTTAACGATTAAACCGCTTTAAATCAATTAAATCAATCCACATACCATTAATTACATTTAACAATCGATTTGGAATGGTGCGACTTACCTAGAAAGAGAAAGGAAACAAAATAATAAATGTTATTACACTTTTGATAATTCAATTAAATGGTTCAATTTATGTTCATCCGGTTTGGGCATCCAATTATTTTTAAAAATTCATTTATAACCATTTAGATTTAAATATTTATGGCTGAGCCTGACGTTAATAACTTTATTACAATTTTTTTGTAATTAATCGTTTTAATAATAAATTGAAATTGCCCAGAGCCAAAAATAAAATGCGGCAAAGGCGAATAAAAAAATGTTCTATAAATCAAATTTGTGTGCAGCGAGAAGTTTTTCTGCATTTGCAGCAAAATATGAAATTGTACAACACGTGTTTGTGTGTGTGCGGTGTGTGTGTGTGTGTGGGTTGGTCTTAATGTCATCGTAAAGCAGTTTATTGACTTTTAATTTTATGCCCAAAGCAGCGGAAAAGTGACAAAATTACAAAAGAAAACACACACGCTGCTCACATAATTAAATTACTTGTGATGTGACAATGTACAAATTGAGTTTGGATTCATCCAAAGACTTTAATTGCAATTTCCCACTAAAATCAACAAAATATGCATAAAACGTGCATTTAATAAATAACTCACTTCTTCGAATTGCTAACGAGAAATGCCAACAACAACAACACAGAATTGGGTCAATACATTTAAAAGCACGAAAAAGGAAATGCAAGTGTACAAAATAATCAAAGTTGGGTTTTTTCTCTGTGTTGATGCAAATATACAAATATTAAATTGATGGAGAGAAATCCGTTGCTTGTTTAACGATGATGGGACATAATACAACCTTGAAAAATATTGTGCGAATTAAAATAAAGTTGATCTGAACTGAGAAATAAGAAAGACTATACAATACATAGATGCCACTTCCCATTCAACACCGTTTCGGTTGAGTATCAACAACAAGCAGAGACTGCAATAATGTGTCGAAACAACAAAACACTTTCAGTTCTGTTTCTGTTATGAGGACCAAAACTGGTTTTTCTGTTTTGTGCCTGAACAAGTCTTCAACCTTCAACACTTTTCCTTTCAGTGTGACAAATAACAGAGGTCAAATTTTAAAATCTAGAAACGTTTTTCTTAAACCATAACTGGTTTAAGAAGGTCTTAAATACCAGTGTAAATTCGGTGTTACTAGAATATATAGCTTAGATACCTAGTTTAGTTAGATAGCTCCCAACTTTAGTTGAATGAGAAGGCTAAGCTAACTTCGTTTTTATAACCTTGCAAATGCTGATTGTGAAATATTATTAATTTTTCCTACTTCCAACCTATCGTCATCAGATTTCAATCCCATTTTGTGAATCTGTTTGAATGCATTTAAAATTAACAATCAGCATAAATGGGTTTAGGACCTGTTTTGATTTTAGTCAATATTTTTTGCTTTTTCAAGCCCAAGGCGCAAGCTCAATAATGGTTGATTATAATTCTATGCAATCAATACACTTCAACAGAGCCAACCCAAAACATTATTGGGATAGCAATGGTACGTCTGGACAACCGGCTGTTTCGGAATTGACCACAATTCACTCATCAGCAGACTAATTGCTTCCACACTTCAATCAGCGATTTTAAAAACGAAAAATAGAGGAAAGCTAGCTTCGGTACGACCGAAGTTTACATACCCTTGCAGATTGTATAATTTATATAAATTAAGGATTTAAATGATTTTCGCCGAAAATTCTTAGCTGAGCTATTTCCCAAACTACTTTGACCATTTGTTTAACAGTTTGTTATGTGGCAGGTATGCGATATATTCTTCCGATTTTGACCAAACTCCCTAAAATTGTGTGGAAACTGATCATATTCATAACTGGTAAGTATAAAGACGCTACCGTTGAAAACAAAAAAGTTTTTCTCACTAGAACTACTTATTCGACCGATCCTTCCTATGGCAGCTATATTCTATAGTCATCTGATTTGGATCAAAATTGGCAAAATTGCGTAGTAGCATGTAATATTAACCAATAACTAGTTTGGGAGCGATAGCATTGAAAACAAAAAAGTTTTTTCTACTAAGACTTTTTTTCAGACATAACTTTTGTATGGCAGCTATACTATATAGTTGTCCGATTTTCATCAAACTTGGTAGAATTATGTGAAAGCATAGAAAACTGATCAATACGAAGTTTGGGAGCGATAGCATTGAAAACAAAAAAGTTTTTTCTACTAAGACTTTCTTTTAGACCTAACTTTTGTATGGCAGCTATACTATATAGTTGTCCGATTTTCATCAAACATGGTGGAATTATGTGAAAGCATAGAAAACTGATCAATACGAAGTTTGGGAGCGATAGCATTGAAAACAAAAAAGTTTTTTCTACTAAGACTTTTTTTCAGACATAACTTTTGTATGGCAGCTATACTATATAGTTGTCCGATTTTCATCAAACATGGTGGAATTATGTGAAAGCATAGAAAACTGATCAATACGAAGTTTGGGAGCGATAGCATTGAAAACAAAAAAGTTTTTTCTACTAAGACTTTTTTTCAGACATAACTTTTGTATGGCAGCTATACTATATAGTTGTCCGATTTTCATCAAACTTGGTGGAATTATAAAAAAAACATAGGAAACTGATCAATGTTTCTACGACTTTTTTTCAGACCTAACTTTTGAATGGCAGCTATACTATATAGTTGTCCGATTTTCAGCAAACATGGTGGAAT
Organism: Lordiphosa magnipectinata; assembly: GCA_037044535.1. Taxonomy (NCBI): domain Eukaryota; kingdom Metazoa; phylum Arthropoda; class Insecta; order Diptera; family Drosophilidae; genus Lordiphosa; species Lordiphosa magnipectinata. The sequence goes on along the minus strand of JBAMBO010004134.1, from coordinate 234,059 downwards.
TATGTGAAAGCATAGAAAACTGATCAATACGAAGTTTGGGAGCGATAGCATTGAAAACAAAAAAGTTTTTCCTACTAAGACTTTTTTCAGACCTAACTTTTGTATGGCAGCTATACTATATAGTTGTCCGATTTGCATTAAACTTGGTGGAATTATGTAAAAGCATACTAAACTGATCAATACGAGATTTGGGGGCGTTTGCATTGAAAACAAAAAAGTTTTTCCTACTAAGACTTTCTTTTAGACCTAACTTTTGTATGGCAGCTATACTATATAGTTGTCCGATTTTCATCAAACTTGGTGGAATTATGTGAAAGCATAGAAAACTGATCAATACGAGGTTTGGGGGCGTTTGCATTGAAAACAAAAAAGTTTTTCTCACTAAAACTAGTTTTTCGACCGTTGGTTACTATGGCAGCTATATGCTCGGTCGGTTCCAACAAATGTGCAGCGTCTTTGTACCAAAAGGCTTCGTGCAAAGTTTCGCTAAGATAGCTTTAAAACTGACGGGGGAGATAGCATAGAAACAGACGGACAGGGCTATATCAACTCAGCTCGTTATGCTGATCAAGAATATATACTTTATGAGGTCGGAGATGCTTTCTTATATGCGTTACAATCATCTGGGATAAGGTTTTTCTCACTTAGACCCATTTCCCGACCGTTAGTTCCAATTGTTGATATAAGATAGTGTCAACCGATTTTGTTCATATTTTGCAAATATGTTTAATTTTAATAATGAGCTTTGCAAGGGTATAAAATGCCTGAGGTCAGGTCAAAATAAGTGCCTTCTGTTCTTATTTCAGGAAAACTTCTATTCCGAAGACGGTACTGTTAATGAAGGATTAAAACGAAGGCTTCAATTAAACGATTCTAATTGGTACCACATAACATTTTAAAATTTTCATAGCAACAAAATTTGTTAAGTTCAAGAAACAACAATTAAAAATAGCAAGTTCCTCACTTATTTTTGGCGCGCAATTTGTTGGGTTTTGTTATTTGACTCATCGACGATTGTCTCAAGTCATGCCCCCCTTACGCCGCCAACCGCCCCCGCATATACAAGTAGCATACATAATTCGTCATTAAAATGAAATATATTTATTATTGCTGCTTTCTTCTGCCACGATTATTATGGCTTGACTTTCTTTGCTTGCTGGCGCTCTCTTTTGGTTATGTCGACTGCTTTCTTTTGCACTCACCGTGCTCTTTTTGCTCTGCCTCTTTATCTCTCTCTCGCACTCTCTCTCTCTGGCAAGCGCTCACGCTCTTCCAAAAACCAAACAAAAATTGTTTATCATAACTTTTAATTGCTCTCAAAACTCTTCAGAATTTGTAGGGCTGTATGTTGTGTGTTTGTCTGTATGTATGTGGTGGGGCGTGTTGAAGAAGTATCTGGTGGATTGTAATTGCTCATACGCCACCGGAACGTTTATTTATTTCCAGTTAAGTACATAGATAAAACAAATGGAAATTGTTTTTGTAGCTTTTTTTGTTTTTTATAAATTTACTTTTGGGCAGGTGCTTGAACTTTTCTGCTTTACTTTGAACGGCGCGGAGGGGGGTGGGGGGGCTCTCTTTTGGCCTTTTATGGAAATTTTTTTGCGTTGCAGCAGCCGCAGCCCCCCAAAAACAACAAAAACACGTTTTGTGCAACAACGCCAAATACAAATCAATGCAGTTTTCAGTGTTTCTTTTTATATTTTTTATGTGCCGGTTTGCCTTCACTGCAAAATGCTTTTGAAATCCAGTTTGGCGCAGCTGCAGCGACGCTGAGAATCCAAAAAGCGCAGCCGCAAAACAGTTACGAGGCAAACAACGCGATACAACAAAAAAAAAATATAATTTCGCTGACCTACTAAAAAGAACAACAACAACGTGCAAAAATATAATTAAATGTGCGTGTCTGTCAATATCTGTCCATGTGTGTGTGCGTATCTGTGTGACGATCGCGCGAAGTTCAAAAGATAAAAGCAATAAAAGGCAACTGCAAATGCAAGCCCGACTTCTGCCCGCGGCGACCTGAGAGAATCAGAGAATTGGAGAGAAGCGACGACGACAGAGTCGACGACGACTGCATTGCAAAAGCAACGCATTTGCTGCCTTTTTATTGTTATGGCAACGATTCTTGTGAGGCCTTTTCTTTGCTTCGTTTCGTACTTTTTATACCCTTGCAAAGGGTATTATAATTTTGCCCAGAAGTTTGCAACGCATAGAAATATTCATTTCCAACCCCATAAACTATATATATTCTTGATCAGGGCGACGAGCTGAGTCGATTGAACTTTGTCCGTCCGTCTGTCTGTCTGTCCGTCTGTCTGTCTGTCTGTCCGTCTGTCTGTCTGTCCGTCTGTTTCTACGCAAACTAGTCTCTCAGTTTTAAAGCTATCGAGCTGAAATTTTGCACAGAGTCTTCTTTTTACTGCACGCTGCTAATATGTCGGAACCGACCGGATCGGATGACTATATCTTATAGCTGCCATAGGAACCATCGGTCAAAAAATGGGTTTTAGTGAGAAAAACTTTTTTGTTCTTAATGTTAGCGTTCCCAAACACGGTCATTATTAATATTATATGCTTTCAAACAGATTTGCAAACTTTTACACTTTTTTTACTGCTCTTCCTCCTTTTTTTTTTTGGTGTGTTGCTAACGGTGCTTGGGTTTTATTTATATTCAACTGCATCTGTATGCGTGACTGTAAACATGTTTTTTTTTTTTTTTTGAATTTGCGTTTTTTGCAAAATCGAATCACGAAATGACTTGTAAAATGAAACAGCTTTAACCCTTTGTTAACCAACGTTTGGAATTTGTGCATTTTACCAGAATGAAGTCAAATAACTAAGAATGATCAGTTATGGATCAGCTACAGCGACATAGCATGTCAAAAAAAGCAGTTTGTTATATGGCAGCTATACGATACGATGCATCAGATATTGACCAAACTCCCCAAAATTATGTGGAAGCTGATAATATTGATCAGTAACAAGTTTGGGAACGATAACATTAAAAACATAAAAGTTTTTCCTACAAAGACTTTTTTTCAGACATATTTTTTGTATGGCAGCTATACTACATAGTTGAGAGATTTTCAGAAAACTTGGTGGAATTGTGTAAAAGCATAGAAAACTGAAAAATACGAGGTTTGGGGACGTTTGCTTTAAAGACAAAAATGTTTTTCTCACTAAAACTACTTTTTCGACCGATCGTTCCTATGGCAGCTATATGCTATAGTCCTCCGATTTAGATCAAACTTGACTGAATTGCGTAGTAGCATAAAATATTGATCAGTAACAAGTTTGGGAGCAAAAGCATTGAAAACAAAAAAAAGTTTTTCCTACTAAGACATTTTTCTGACTTATCTTTTGTATGGCAGCTATACTATATAGTTCTCCGATTTTCATCATACTTGGTGAAATTATGTAAAAGCATAGAAAACTTATAAATACGAAGTTTGGAAACGCTTGCGTTGAAGGAAATACAGTTTTTCTTACATTAACTACTTTTTCGACCGATCGTTCCTATAGCAGCTATATTCTATAGTCATCCGATTTGGATCAAAGTAACAAGTAACCAAACAGTAACAAGTTTGGGGGCAATAGCATTGAAAACAAAAAAGTTTTTCCTACAAAGTCTTTTTTTCAGAACTGTCTTTTCTATGGGAACTATACTATATAGTTTGTCCGATTTTCATCAAACTTGGTGGAATTATGTGAAAGCATAGAAAACTTATAAACACGTTTGCATTGAAAACATGAAACGGTTTTCTCACTAGAACTACTTTTATGACCGATCGTTCCTATGGCAGCTTTATGCTATAGTCGTCCGATCCGGGCGGTTCCAACATATCAGCAGCAGCATTCAAAAGAAGACTCTGTGGAAAGTTTCCCCTCGATGGGCTTCAAAACTGATGGACTAGTTCGCGTAGAAACTGACAGACGAACAGACAGCAGAAAAAAAGGACTCACTTTTTGCAGAGCTTAGCTCTCTTAAATATGGAAAACTCTATATAATTTACGAAATTTCCAAAATTTCCAAAATTTCAACAAACATTTTCTGTACGAAAAATCAATTTTAAAAATTTAATGACTAATGCATGACTTATATGCACGATGTTTGACTTAAGTTCACTCACGGATCACGCACGTATCACGGTTGCTCACTCAAGAAACTCGGTCTTTGCTCACTACCACGGCGTGACGCATAGTGACACGTTCAAATTCATGTCACGGACACACCTCTAGTTAAAACTCACAAGTTCAGCTTTTAATTTCAGAGTGAAGTTCAAAATGTTTGTAATTTTTTGAATCAACTGTGCGCGAGAAGTTTATCCTTATCGACTTGGTCTTTAAACGTCTGTCGATTACTCCCACCTAGCATTTAGAAGATCGTTAGCTGATTCCTCACCTTGGTGAGTCTTTTTCGAACCCATTTGATGATTAAAAAGAGATTAGTTTCATGTGCGATTTAATAAAGTCTCGAATGTGACTCATGCATTTGCTCAAAATGTGATTCATTAAAAAACGACTCGAAAAAGACTTGCAAATGACTCGAGTGTGATTAGAAATTTCATAAAACGCTTGCTGGGCTGCTACGCAAATTCTTTACACCTAACTTCCAAGATCTTCCCCAGATATCAGATCGTTCGTGTTACCGTTTTTCAAAACAGTCCTTCAATAATTTGTTTTCGAAATCTCAAAGACTGACTTATAAAACTAAAAAGTGCCGACCAGTTTTCACCATTAAGATAATTTATTATCTCGTGCAGTTGTAGTTTTGCCTTGCCAAGATGAAGCAATCGGTGCTCCCTCAAAATGGGGCAGACGCCAATGAAGTGCACAATATTCTGTAGTGTTGTTCTGTGTTGTAGCTGTTAACCATATTAGGGACAATGTTTAATTCAAGAATCTCTTCTCTAGCCTTAAAGATGAAGCGAATTTGATCCACTGTGAATGTGTCTTTGAAATAGTTCCTTACTCCAAGGTTATTGTGCAACTCTTTATAAATAAGCCGTTCGGCGCTTCTTTGTGATTCCTCAATGCATGTCTGCCTGTAAGCTGCATCCATTTTAAAAAGCGTTTGGTCCTCCCAGGATCCCCAGCTAGAATGAGCTTCTAAGGAAAGCTCCACTTCGTGCGTGCTGGCTAGGTTTTTCCAATGAAGAAAAAATTCCTAGGGCCCGGGCCAATATGTTTAGTAGCCCATGTTCTGACATACTGAAAACTTTTCAAACATACTTAAAATGCATGTCTGCGGTAGTTATATGCAGCTTGGACAGCCCAGTGTCGAGGTAGAGCATCCTATGTGGCGTGAAGCTGGGCAAGCGGAAAAGTTTTTTTTGTGAAAGTATCGCAGCAGACTCTCAACCTGGTCATATTCCATGATACCCCCATACTTCAACGCCATTATGGATCTAACTGCTGCCTCAAAGAGTTGATATTCTGTGCTGATTGGTACATCTTTCTTACTAGGGACCTCCATGTAGAGTTGATACCCATTTTCGCACACTTAAGCTTCTCATAGAAATGAAATTTAAACTGAGCACTGAGCATGATATATCCAAATACTTAGCTTGTAAGAGAGTGTTCTTCTATCAATGGACTCAAACGAAAAAAACTCATACAGTTTGCCTCCACTGTCAATACTTGACAGGCTAAATATAAGGTTGTCAAAAAAGTCTTGCGGTATTTCCGCAAGCTTGTCTTTGCAAGCGCGTAGTTCTAGTTGTATTCGTCGCATCGGTTCACTCTAGAGCTTTTTGGAAAGCTCTTTTCACGCGCTAACACGGGTTTGATTTATTGTGGTTTGTTTTTAGTCGTTCGTGAGTTATAGCGTCGCAAACATGGAGCAAAATACAGAGAAAATACGGCATATTTTACAGTACTACTACGATAAAGGCAAAAATGCATCTTATGCTGCCAATAAAATTTGTGCAGTTTATGGACCCGATACAGTTTCCATTTCCACCGCACAACGATGGTTTCAACGTTTTCGTTCTGGTGCAGAGGTGATCGAAGATGCGCCACGGTCCGGAAGGCCTGTCGTCGAAAATTGCGATAAAATCGCTGAATTGATCGAAAGAGACCGGCATAGTAGCAGCCGTAGCATCGCCCACGAGCTGGGCATGAGTCATCAAACCGTTATAAACCATTTGAAGAAGCTTGGATTCAAAAAGAAGCTCGATGTATGAGTGCCACACGACTTGACGCAAAGAAACATTTTTGCCCGTATGGATGCATGCGAATCGCTTCTGAATCGCAACAAAATCGACCCGTTTTTGAAGCGGATGGTGACTGGCGATGAAAAGTGGGTCACTTACGACAACGTGAAGCGCAAACGGTCGTGGTCGAAAAGCGGTGAAGCTGCCCAGACGGTGGTCAAGCCTGCATTGACGGCCAGGAAGGTTCTTCTGTGTGTTTGGTGGGATTGGCAGGGAATCATCCACTATGAGCTGCTCCCCTATGGCCAAACGCTCAATTCGGACCTGTACTGCCAACAACTGGACCGCTTGAATGCAGCACTCATGCAGAAGAGGCCATCTTTGATCAACAGAGGCCGAATTGTCTTTCATCAGGACAACGCCAGGCCACACACATCTTTGGTGACGCGCCAGAAGCTCCGGGAGCTCGGATGGGAGGTTCTTTTGCATCCACCGTATAGTCCGGATCTCGCACCAAGTGATTACCACCTATTTCTGTCCATGGCGAACGAGCTTGGTAGTCGGAAGTTGGCCACAAGAGAGTCCTGTGAAAATTGGCTCTCCGAGTTTTTTGCCAATAGGGAAGCGAGCTTCTATAAGAGGGGCATTATGAAGTTGGCATCTCGTTGGGAACTCGTCATCGAACAAAACGGCGCATATTTGACTTTAATCGCATTATTATAACCAATTTTATGAACAATTGAAAATTCAATAAAAAAATACCGCAAGATTTTTTTGACAACCTTAGTTGGTAGTTAAATTGTCTATTGGGGAGTATCCTTTCCGGAACCCTGCTTGGAAATCTGTTAGCGGGTCGATTCCACATATCCAGTTGCTTAGCCTATCCAAAAGCACCGCTGAGAATACTTTGTCTACTGCGTTTGGAAATGAGATTCCCCTGTAGTTACAGACCTACTTCGGATCGCCTTTTTTATAGATTGGAAATATAATCGCATTCTCCAATCCACACACAAAATCAATTTATATGCTGCTGTTAGTCTTTCCATAAAAAGAGGTGTGGCAAATTTGATAAATTCTACGGGTATTCCGTTCTTAAGTTTTTTAAACAACTGCAGACAGTTCTTGTGTGTTTATTATTCCATCAAGTGTCACTTTTGTTTGCAACGTATTAAAACATTATTTTATGTTATTATTGTTTATGTGTTATTATTTTATTAACATGTTTAGCTTTTGATTTCATAGCGATACATATAGTTTGATGACATCTACTCTTACTTTTTTTTGAAAAGAATTCTGTTGGGCTTGAAACGAACACTTGAAGACCATTCTTAATTTTACCACACACAACAGGAGGTTTTTAGCTGTAAAGCCGTTTCAATTTCTTTTTGTTTGCCATTTTGCTAAACACTCAAGTTTGACAGTCGTCGTTTTTAGATTCTTTTCCTTATCATTTTGAAACTTGCTTCTGATTCTTTTCCTTTCGAAGTAGAAACAAGTAAACTAAACTCAATTGAAAACCAGTTATCTGTCAAATGACTAATTTTAACGTTTCAATTGTCTCTTAAAATTACCTAAATTACATCTTCTATTTCCAGCTTGGATCGATCAATTAGTAGCTTAATTGGGAACAAAAAGCTGCAGTATCAACAAGAATAGGCAAAATACATATGTATACATATATCTGTGTATCTATCTCTGGGTACCTGTTGTGAGCTGCTGAGTTACCTACAAACGTGAGGAATGGCCAACTAGAACAACACGTTCACTTGTGACAAGTAAACAAAATGAGCAGAAGTAATGGGGGGGGGGGGGGGAGGCAAAACGCAACTGCGGGGCCGATAAAGTAAAAACGTGTTTTCTGTTGCAACCGTCATTGTCGTTGCTATTTATCGCCACCATCCCCCCCTTCCGATTTCCACAGTTTTATTGTATATCTGGCAAGAAACGTGCTTTTAGAACGGAATGCCAGCCCAACTGGAATTGTATCTAATTAGTCTACCGGTCTGCCTGCCATACAGAAGGTGCTACAAATTAGACGCCTCCCCCTTTTTTTTTTTTGCCTTCTGTTCAGTGCACAATATGCTGGGTCCAATAAATAAGCACAAATGAGACAAATTTTATGCCCCGAGTGCATAAATATTTTGCCAGTAAATTATTAAGTTTTATTATTTGTTGACACTGGCATTTTGTTTTCACATAATTATTTATTTCAGGATTGAATATTAACCCAAAAAATTGCAATTAAATGCACATTTTTGTTGATTTTGTTTTTTTGGTGGGGAGGAGGGAGGGGGGGATATGTGTAAATGCAAATGATTTTTAACAGCATTATTAATGCCTGAGAGAGAAGTTTTTGTTTTTTCAATTTTCAGCTAATTGAATGCAAATTGGCGCTGATACAAAACAAATAAATTAATTTGGTTTATGAAAAAAGCAGGAGAAGAGGTGTGAAACTATGTTGGTGACAGGAAACGGTAATTGGGTACAAACCCTTTGACCTTTTTTTGCTGCCAAAAGAGGCTGTTGAGTAATATTGTGCTAAAAAATACATAGAGGACAGGTAACTTCGGCACGACCGAAGTTTATATACCCTTGCAATTACTTTGACCATTTGCTTGTCAGTTTGTTATATGTCAGCTATACGATAAATTCATGCGGTTTCGACCAAACTTAAGCTTAATGACCGGGTTGGGTATGGTCACCACCTGCTGTTTGGCCTAAACCGCGTGCGGACGGGTCCGTTGGCCTTGGAGACGGTTTTCAGGGTACGTCCCCTCAGTGCGGATTTCGTCATTTTGTTGGGACCTCAGCTCATAGTATCCTAGAGGTGGAAACTTTCCCTGCTTTTTCCTTTTGCGCTTTGTTTTTTATTCTCCAAGGTCGATTTATGATGTCAAAATAATAAGCTGCACAAATTTTCGCATCGGACATCTGCTGTTCATTCAATCCACTCACGACCCACAACGCTATCGATACGTGAACTATCGATAGGCCAATTGATTATATATTTAGCGTGTCTCAGAACACAGAAAATGAATTTCAACCGCGGACAATTTTCGCCATTTTTTTTTTATATGGAGTGGGTCATAAAAATTTATTTTCCGCGCTTCTGAGAACACGCCTTCACACCCATTTTTCGACCGATCGTATCTATGGTTCCTTCGTTCCTTTGTTTTTTAGATTTCAACTCGTTCCTAAACTCGCTTTTTGTTAATTTTATATGCTCTCAAACAGATGCTCAAAATTTGGTCGATTTTGGAAGACGAGAAGTCGGAATAAGAAAATTTTGTTTTGATTTTAGGCCTTTTCATTTTTAACTCTTTTGCCAATTTTTCCATTTTCTATTTGTTTCGGGTCGGACAGAAGAGTTGTGCGGGAGGTGGGCTGCTAATTTGCCTGGGTCTTTGCTTGTAACAGGCTCCGGCCACTTCTAAATTAGTTAATTGTACCGCTTTTGGCAAGTTACTTAATAAGTTCAAGCTTCTTTGTAGCTAAAAGTGACTTTTCCTTCACAAAAAATTTAGCTATCAAACCCTCGGTAAGAAGTGTTTTCATTTGATTCCACCACACATTGCCCAAAATTGCATTTCCTGCTCGGCATATAAAACTGCACAAAATTTCATTAGTCAGCGGTTAGGGCTCCCTTCAATAAACCAAACACCACCAACCAGAGCAGAGAGAACTAACAGCAGGCAGAAATAATAATTAAAAATTCAACAGCAAAATGAAATTGCTTTGGCTGCTAAGCACAAAATCGGGTAAATGCTCATGCGGCAAACTTTAAGATACATTTCGAGGTACGAGCAACTTTTCTTCATTGTTTCTTGTTTTTTGTTTGTTTACTTCCCTCCCTCCGCCCCCTCCCATCACGGTATTTCACTCACGAATTTCATTTCGACATGGGCGAAAAAACAAAGATATTAGAATTCTTCTTGGCCAAAGTAAACGTGGCACGCAATAATCATCATAACAATAATATTACAAGAAAAAAATGTTGTAATGAGTCAAAGTGAAAATAAACTGGCCTAAAGATGGAGATGAAGTGAAAGACAGAGAGAGAGAGAGAGAGAGAGCAGAGAGTGAAAACTAATTGTAGCGTGGCGAAGTTGGGACGAAAAGAACTAAAAGCATACATTTCTATGCAAGTCACGGCTTAGTAGTCCCTCCCCTTCAGGGCACAGGCACCCACGCACGCTTGTAATTGACGCAAGTTTCAAAAGTGCTGCATTACATGGATTTTGGGGTGGGTTTCGGACCGGCAGGGGTGTGGGGGTGGCTGGGTAGCGCATGTGCGTGGCATATTGAAAAACAAAAGGCAACGGAACTCAATCGTCGTCGAGACGACGTTCGTTGGGCTAAAAGGTAATAGAAAAAACCGTTAGCAGCCAGCTCGTAATTGGCATTTAAAAGTATGTCGCATGTCGCCCAACTACGAACAACGAAGGCGATGAGCCATGGCTGCAAATGGACATGGAACCCATAAGAACGTGTCAAGGTAGAGGAAAAATGTACCCCAAGCAGCTGTTGAGTGTCTCCAGAGAGCAGCATGAAAAAGTTTACAAAATTTTGACTGATTATTCAATTTTATTAAAAAGTTTGTCGTTTTTATACCCTTGCAGAGATAGATAGAAGGAAGCATCTCCGATCACATAAAGTATATATGTATATTCCTGAGCTGAGTTGATATAGCCAAGTCCTTCAATTTCTATGTTATCTCCACCCTCAGTTTTAAAACTATCGTGACCAAACTTTGCACAAAGTCTTTTGGCACAAAGACGCGACACATTTGACAGAACCAACCGGAATTGGATGACTATAGCATATAGCTGCCATAGGAACGATCGGTCGAAGAAGTAGTTTTAGTGAGAAAAACTTTTTTGTTTTCAATTCAAACGTCCCCAAACCTCGGATTTGTTAGATTTCGATGCTTTTTCACAATTCCATTATGGTTTATGAAAATCGGACAACTATATAGTACAGCTGCCTTACAAAAGATAGGTCTGAAAAAAGTCTTAGTAGAAACAACATTTTTGGTTTCAATGCTATCGCTCCCAAACTTGTTATTGATCAATATTATATGCTACCACACAATTCTCCCAAGTTTAATCCAAATCTGATGACTATAGCATACAGCTGTCATAGATACGATCGGTCAAAAAAGTAGTTCTAGTGAGAAAAACTTTTATATCTTTAACGGAAACATGCACAAACCTCTTAATTTTAAGTTTTCAATGCTTTCACATAATTCCACCAAGTTTTATGAAAATCGGACAACTATATGGTATAGCTGCCTTACAAAAGATAGGTCTGAAAAAAGTCTTAGTAGGAAAAACTTGTTTGTTTTCCATGAAATCGCTCCCAAACTTAATATTTATTAATATTATAGGCTTCCACATAATTCTCATAAGTTTGATCCAAATCGGATGACTATAGCATATAGCTGCCATAGGAACGATCGGTCGAAAAAGTAGCTTTAGTGAGAAAAACGTTTTTGTTTTCAATGGTAGCTACTTTATACTTTCCACTTTTGAATATTAAATGTTTCAACACAATTTTGACGCGTTTGATCCGAATCGGATGAATATATCGTATTGCTGCCATATAACAAAAGAATATTGATGAGTTTGGGAAATAACTCGGCTATTATTGTACAACGCTAAACTGAAATTGTGGATTGAAAATCATTTGAAACCTTTATTTTTATAAATTATACAAGCTTTAAGGATCATAGCTCGTAAATAACTCTCAACCTTTTTTTCAGTTCGCTCTGCTCACGTCACTGACCGAAAAACCAAACATAAAAGGGGTCTGGGCTTCCCGCAACCGAATATGTTCTGTTATCGCGCTCACTGTTAAGTGGCTGTGGTTGACCACACAGTACTGATCGGTTTGACAGCAACCGAATAACAGGCCCAACTCAGTCAATTGGTCTTAAATTGCTTGCTTCTCGAAGACCAAACTCTCAGAATGTTATTTGAAAAGGTTGCAGACTCAAGAGTTGCGCCAGAGCTTAACATAAGCAGAGAGAGAGTCAATGCGAGTGAGAACGAGAGAGCGCATATAGTTCGTCGCATACATTTATATCTTTAGCCGTGCCTCACACACTGATGCATACATAGGAAGAAGACCTTTTGAATTCGGGAATTGGGCCAAACGGTCCCAAAAAGAACTAAGAGGAAAAAAATCTGGCCAGTACACTCGCACTTTTTGGCCTCGCTCTTTTTGACAAAACCCTGCCTTAAACACTAGCACTCAATATCTTGTGGCAAGTCTAAAAGCGCACGGACCAATGAAGCGCAATTTCTAACTATTTTATGGTACTGAGTAAGAGATCTTTTCCAAATCTACCATCATAAGCTATATTATTTGGGCGCCAAAATTAACACCTTGTCATTATATTTTCACAAGTATTTGTGACTTAAAGTAGCAAAGTAATAAGGCGATTTAAAGGCATTAAAAACACATAATCCAAACAGACACAAAAAAAGCATTTCCCAAAATAAAGCTGTCAAGTATTTTTGGGTTCTGTTGCCGGGCAGAGGAAGCGGGGCGGGGGGTTAGGGTGACGAGACTAAAACTCCAATTACAGGAAATTATGAGTCGTAAAGCGCAGTGAGTGAGAGAGAGAGAGAAAGAACAAAAAAGTAAAAAACAAAGTTCAATTTATGTCGCGCTGTTAGGTTGCCCCGTTCCATTCCCTTGCCTTTGCTTTGCAAGCTTTCTTTATATATATATTTCTTTTTTTTTGTTCTTTTTTTCAAATTTTCTCATTTACTTACTTACAAGACATTGCATATATGTGTGTGTGTGTGTGTGTCTGTATGTCTGTCTGTATGTTTAAAGTATAGTCGTGTATTTGGCGGATGTCATGCTGGGTCTCTCGAAGGTCGCAAGTGTAGTTTTTTAAGTACATGATGTCTAAATAATTTGATATATGGCGCCATTGTCGTTTGCCCACATCTTATGTAGTATATACTATATATTTTATATTGTAAGAAGGGCGGGTATATGTTTGTGCAACTGTATCTTGTATCTTTTGCTCTGACTGTGTGTGTTTTGCAAAGAAAGTGGTTGTAAACCAAGCAGCAAGCTAAGTTGCAGTTGATTTTATGCTAAACGAGGTCACCTTTATGCTGAATTTCACATTTTAAGCAAAGCTAGAGAGAAAATATTTCTTAAAACAGAAATTTTCTTTTGAAACATTCAACGAACTGTCAAAAATCCAATAAATTTCATCAGAGACGACCATCCCGGCTGGGGATGAGAGCAACTCGAAGGGTGCTAACGACGAGTTGTTTGTTGTTCTTTGGCGAAGCTTGTTATAAGCAAATCCAGGCAATAAAGCAGCCCACCTCCCGCCCATCACTTGAAAACTCTAAGAAAAATACATTAAGTAAAGCAAAACTACGGACTAAATACTATAGAATTGTGGTTTTTAAAGCAAAAAGAGAATCTTATTATATAGTCAGAAATCAAGCCCATTCGTTAACAAAAGTATAGTACTCCCGCTTTTTCTTGAACCATGAACTGCGGATGTCGTATTATGAAAATTTTGTGCTTACTTTATGAACAGCTAGGGTAAGTCTTAAGAACATTTTGTGCTCGCAATATAAACCCTTAAAAAACAAAACTGTTTTTAATTTATAATTTTGTTTTTAATTTTGTTCTCTCGGTCCTCTAATCAGCAGACTTTGTTGCTTTCACAAGTTTCTTTTGTATCAATTGTCCACTGAATAAGCACTTGGGGATTACACGGAACACTACAACGAGCATTAAGGAATTCATTGATTCAAAAAAATTAATCATCTTATAGTCAATTTGTGGTAGCAATTATTTAGTTTGAAGAAAAGAACGAAAGTACGAACCTTGGACTTTAAGACGGTTTCAAACCTTCGAAAAAAGCAAGGCTGTAAACCTGTAAAATTTTTGTGAAGGTAGTAAAGTCTAAGGTTCGTTCCTGTACTAATCGAACCCCAGGTTTTGGCTCGAGTCTGGGTTCATAGATTGTTAAATAGTTGACCAATTTTTGCCTCAACATTCGTTCAAAATTTAGAAATATGTTTGATCAGGAGAACGCGTCCAGATTACCATGCTAAGTATATATGAGTCTTCAAGTCGACTGGACCACATTCCTTATTGTTATCATTCACAGGTGTTCCAAAAAGTCTTTCAAAACTGAGTGGTCTTTGAATTTTGGACATACCCGGCCAGCATTTTATGAAATTTCTGATCACATTTTGAGTCCTCTGTCTGATTAAAATAGTCAAAAAAATTACTTTTGTCGGGAGAATATGGTGCCCAAGCCGAGAATCTTCTTAAAGAGTCGTTTATAGCCCATTTCGAGTCATATTTCCAATCATTTCCGAGTCTTTTTAAAGTCTTATTTCAAAAAATTCAACTTTTGAGTATATCCTTGAGTAATTTCACAGTCTTCTTTAAATCGGACATGAATTTAATCTCTTTAATTTTCAAAAGAGCTTAAAAAGGACTCATCAGGGCGATTCTTGTTAAAATGATCTTCCAAATTTGCTTTGCTTTCCCCTTTTGCGAGTATACTTACGTTTTTCTTTCTTCTCGAAATCTCAATACGGATTGGATTTCTAAAAAGCATTTTTAATTATCAACTAAAGCGATTCTGAACTAAACTATAAAATAGTTTTTCGGTCATAATTGATAAAACTAGAAAAGATCTTGAGAAATTGACTTAAATGATTGTTTGAACCGAACCCTTTTTTGTATACAGGGCGGTACAGCTCGGTTCGGGGGCTGAAATATTTGAAGGGTTCGGTTTATTGTCCGGTTACGCAAAACGCAAGACGAACTCATGATTGTGTGAATCGGTGAACACTGAATTGCAAGTAAAACGGCTGTAGTCTGGAGAGAGCTCTTTCGCTCACCAGCACAAGCACACTTTTTTGTCCTCTCCATTTGGCCGGCACTGGTTTAGGTACATTTTTTTTTCCAATTCATAAATTATTAAGTTAAGTTTGCAAAAGTCCAAAAACGCTTGTCGGTGTACTTTTGCTTGAGGAATATTGCAAATTTGCACATATTAGAAAACAATTGTTAGGTTTTTGCACTCCAGCTTAGGTTTAGCTTTGGACTTTCCAAAAATGCTTTAGTTTTTCAAACTGTTTTAATGCAATTTTACTGTACCTTGGCTTAGGTTTGAAATTCATATCTAAATGACAGTTGCCAATTTCGCACACAGTTAATTCATCTTCATGCTAATTGAAATTGATAAATGCCGGTGGCTTATTATTAAGTCATTTGCTGATGTTTAACATCTAATTTAAACCGCCCTCCGTCTACCGAAAATCCATTTACACCGCCGCCAACACGCACACATTTCACCAGCCGAAAAGTGTACACAAAGGAGGAGGCAGCGGCACACAGATGCGAGTATCTGTATCTGCTTCAATCGAAGTACGAGTAACGTATACAGATCAGTTTTTTTTTTTTTTGTTTTTGTTTTTTTTCTCTTTGCCCCTTTTTAAATGTAATTCTTATTGCTCGTTTTTGGAAATGCTGTTGTTGTTGTTGTTGTTGTTATTGTTTGTCATTATTTGTGCTTACTTCTTCGCACTCGCTCTCGCTCTCTGGCCGGTTCTCTCGCAGGGCTTTGATTTGCTTTACCGCTGCTTAAACATTATTTGCTGTTATGTAAGCAAGCGGCGTCGTCGCCGTTGACGTCGGTTCGGTTGTGGCGCATATTTTGTTTCAGTTTCAGTTTTTATTTTTTTTTATATTTTTTTCTTCTTCTTCAGCTGCTGCTGCTGCTGCTGCCGCTTTGTGCCGTTTGCCGGCGTTTTGCTTCATGTGCATGTGGCCACATTATTTGGTAATTGTCTTTGTATTATTGTGTGTGCGTGTGTGTGTGTGTGTGTGTGTGCGCGAGTATAACTGTGTGTTGGCCAGGTTATTGAACTTGAAACGTCAAGTGACGTGTGGGCCTGCTGCTGGGCAAAGGCCTGGGCCTGGGTCTTGGTTTGGTTTGGGTTGGGTTTGAAATCGGTTTGTTTTTAGTCTCTTGCGGTTGCTTTTGTGCCGTTTCTGCTGTTGTTGGTCAGGTCCACTCAAGCATTGCAATGCTTAAGGGAAAAAAGATGCCATAATTATGTCGGTTGACTGTAATGCAGTGGTGTCCAAACTTACAACGTTAACCCAAGTAAGCAACAAGCAAACGAACAAATGCCTCGTGCGAGAACAAAAAGCTGTACACGCGCATCGTAAGAGAGGCAAGCCGGCAAGACATAGTCCCTGGGGGACGAACATACTCGTTAATTCACACCGAATGCTTGCCGAAGTATTGCATCACATCACATTTTCGCGCTCTCTTCTAGGGGAACCCTGTTATAGAACACATGTATTCTCTCTCTCTCTCTATACGTGCGTCGACTGCAGAATTATAAGTTCCTATCCCATGGGAAAGATTTTTGGCATTTTGGACACCATTGATCTAACGCCAGCTCCATGACTTACAATAACTAAACCAACGATCTCCATACCTGAACTCGAACCGAACTTCCTATTTGTATAGGAGAAGGTTTAGCTATGGTTCGGTTCCAGATTTCTGACAAATTAATTAATCCAACCAAGTGTAGTCTTTGGAATTATTTGAAAATGACCGCCATGATGTAAAAATGTACAGATATATCGATATTTTAGTGTTAAGGTATTTAAGAAATCGAATAATGGTCACACTGTCACACAGAAACCCTCATTTACAACTCAGGTGTGTGGGGTATATCACTCCAAAGATCAGAAGAACTTTTAGATGGACTTCGCCTCTTACCTTAGTGGAATTGTCACGCCCGACAGTTGAATTTTCAAATAAGGCAGCTGAGACGCTGTTGTCTGCTCTTGCCATTCTCATCTTGAATGAAAACTTGAATTTCCAGACCCAAAATTTGTGATTTAGGGAAAGATCTGCCACCTAGCTAAGCCCTTGGGCTTTAACGATTCGCATTTCATATTCTGTTACCAAAATCACTGCTGGAGAAGAGTGTGGGGTTAGCTAAGAATACCCAATTTTGGCGTTTTTGTAATTTTTTGTCTATTTTAGCACACTATTTTGTTTTAGGATCATCTCGTGCAATTAAATGACTTTTTCGTGAGCCAAAACAGTTTGAAGTTCTCCGTAAAGAAAAACCCTCGTTTACAAATCACAAGAAAACGCCATATAAAGCAGTCGTTACACTCCAATTCAGCAGTTTTCAATTGCAATTTGCCAATTTATTTGCGTTTGTTTCACCATCAAAGTGTCAGTTGCAAACGTTGCAGCAGCAACAATTACCCATAGACCGCCCCCGTTTGCTCGTGGGTCACTCTGAAAAGCATTTCCATCACACGCCGCCGTTGCGTCTGGCAGCATGACGCAGCATCAACAGACATGGCAAATAAATTTTGCATGCCTTTTAAGCCACGGAGCTAGAGAGAGCGCCAACAACTCATTCCATTCCAGACAGTTAAAAATAGAGCTGGCACACGCATTCGTCTGACCACCACATCATCATCATTTGCAGCAACAGCAGCAACAGTCACAATCAAAGTGCATTTTTTGGTGGTGCGTCTGGATGATGCCAACCCCTTTTACAAAATTATGCACACAGCTAAAATGCATTTGCAAAAGTTTGGTTAATTAAATGCATCATCCAGACAACTCCCCCAATAAGGGTTGCATTTTTTGGACATCATTTCACCTTTTGGCTGCTGCAATAATTGATTTTTATTGTCTTTTCATTTCAAAGTTTTAATTGCAAAAAACTTTTGAGGGTTGTATTGCATTCTTCTGCAAGGGGTTGGTTCTTCACTCTGGTCATTTCAAATTGTACTAATTGAAAATGTTGCATCTGCATACGCATAACTCATAAGTTTAACTAAGCTCGTCACTTAGTTGTAGCCAAAGAAGACCAACCCCTTTAACTGAATACCGCTGAGACCTTTGTGTGTGTGTGTGTCTCTCTATCTCTTGTGGGTAATGAAAGTGTTCAAAGTTCTAGTTGTGTGTGGTGAAAGCATTCAATTTCATGCAATTTGTCTTTGATAGAAATAATAGATGAAATCGATGGATGGATAGATGGATGGATGAGTGTATAGATGAATGGATGGAGGAGAGAACATAAAAACAAAGATTTATTTCTAGAATTTTGTGGTCAACTGCCAATTGTTCAAATTACCAGCTGACTGTTATATTGAGACTTCAAATTGATTCTTTTTTTTTCGTCACACTTTGAATAGGAAATGAAATTCTTGCTTTTGCCTGCCTGTCTGGCATTTTTAATTTTAGTTTGCTGTATCTTATGCATAGTAATTTCATATTTCGGTCAAATCAAATCATAAATTCTAAAATTGATTGGAAAGTTTTGGGTATGAGTCTAAATGACTGAGATTTCCAAATTCCAATCGAATTCCAATTCTTAGGTGCCACAGAAACTTATTTTTGTTGATTTCAAACCTCCCATGTTTTGTTAGGAGATTTAGCTAAATTCACCAACCAAACTATTTTGACAAACAAAATTTGTTTTGGAAACTTTATTTACACTTTCTTTTGTGGATTGTTATGTGTAGTTTGCATCAACCAACCAAAGTATTTCATATCAAAAACCAACCACCTCAGGTGGCGCCATCTGTGGCATCCCTGGCCACCTCTGGTCACATCATTCATTGAACACCATCCTTAACGCGATAGCAGAACGACAAGACACGCGCCATCCCTGGCGCTCAGTTTCTGGCTGGGCTCCCGCCAAGGCGGCTGGCGGCAGCATCGCGCTTTACAATCAAACAATAATTGTTAGCTTAAGTTATGTTCAATAAAGTTAGTTACACGTTAAAAGCTAGTAGCTAAACATTTATCTATGGTGGCGCCATCTATCTATGATGGCCATTACTGGAACACACTTACTGGATCATTAACTAAAACACAAACCTTCTAACTAGATTTTCTAATAAGAAAATGAAAGCTCTCGGAGTTCTTTGGCACAGAAGGATTTTTCGAGAGATTTACAAACCAACGGTCGACAAAATCTCTAGAGATTTCTGTATCGCCCCCGATAGTATATGAACTAAGGTTTGATGCATTTTTAAAACCGTTCCGCATACCGAATCTTGAGGTTTGTCAGGCGCGTATGGCCTTCCCGCATGTCTTATGGGCTACGTAAAACAGCGTTGGTCAACGAGAGCGAGGCCAAAAAGTGAGAGTGTTTTAGTGTGTGGAAAAAAAGCGCCGTAAATTTGCTTCGACCTGACAACATCAAAGGCTAGCCAGCGATTGAAAGGCTTTTTGCTTTCTTCTCCTCAGCTTCGGCATGCGTTCGGCTCGTATATGTGTAAATAGCGAAATGTCTTCGCCCCCCTCAGGGGGTTCTTGTGATCATCGCTGACGTAAAGCAACAACAAGTTCATATGCGTTCTCTCCTCTCTTTCTGTCCTAGCGAAGGTTTTGGTAGTTGGCGCGAGCGGTACTGCAACAACAACTTCATATCAGTGCCGGCCAAATGGAGAGGACAAAAAAGTGTGCTTGTGTTGGTGAGCAAGAAAGCTCTCTCCAGACTACAGACGTTTTACTTGCAATTCAATGTTCACCGACTTACACAATCATGAGTTCGGCTCGCGTTTGCGTAAAAATACGAATGACTTCGGCTCGTGGTAGCTATGGCTGGCCGGGTATGCTTCATATGTGTCTCGCTTCTCTCTCTCCTATGTCTCTCCGTCAAATTCGAACACTACAACAATGTTGCTTATGCTTAATAAGCGCTCGCCTCGCTCGCAGTGGCCAAACTTTTTTCGCTATTCACGCCGACATGCACACACACACACACACACACACACAAACATAAATCGGGTTTCTCTTTATTGTTTTTTGTGGTTGTTTTTGCTCCACGCGGCCGTAAGCTTATTTTGGGCACCCTTACTTTAAATGGTTGCAGTTTTAGAGAAACCAATATATTCTTTTAAATACAAAGTCAATCGTACGGCATACGTTACTTTTCTACAGTAAACAACAAACTTCTCATCATTTCCCAAACTGCAAACATATAAAATTCCTTAGAACGTTCGAAACCGGTTTTAAACTTAAGGTTCTATGCAAGTTTTCCAAAAAAGCATTCAAACAAAAGTTTCATTTCGAACCATAATTAAAAGTTTCAGAAACTTTATCGTTAATCACCACTTAATATGGCGACATGATAGCCATAGATCCAGTTATTCAATTTAATGTCAAACACTTTTCTGGACTAAAAATGCTGGGCAAAGATAGGATCAAGGAAGTAAGCCAGTGAAGTTAGCTCTCAACATGCCCGTTAAACTCGAGAGACTGAAGAAGAGGTATGTATGAAAAGCCAAAGTACCTGATTAATACTAAACACGGCTTATCTAGGAATAGAGCCGAGTAAAGTTTTCTGAAATTTGCCAAACTAATATTCTTAAAGAAAACTTTTGAAATGGAAGTGTTGGTCACAAAAAAAAAAAGAAATACGAAAAAAGTTCGTTAAGAAATTAATCTGCGGTTTCTGTAAACCTATAGAGATCTTCGTATAAACGATTGCATATCAATCTAAACTTCGATGACTTTATATGTGATTCGTTTTTGGACCGGCAAATATCATAATCGGCATCTGGGCATTTCCACAGAAAAGTCCACCGAAACCAAAAAATGAAAACAACTTAAAAAAACTAATTTTTACTATATTTTCATGGGGAAATAATCAAAGTTAACAAATATGAGCTAATTTTAAATATATTCATAACCCATTTCGAGATTTTGGAATGCAAAGTCGCGCAAGCGCCATTTTTCTCATTTGGTTGCGTTATGTTATCATAAAAATGTCTTTAGATTGCATTGATTTTAGGTCTCTAAACTATTTCTAGAGTACAAAGAGCTTAAAAAATATTACATAAGACATCATAAGAAACTATATGATTACAATTAACTGTAAGTTTCTGCTTTATATTATAACAAAAACAACATAAATATAATGAGGAAATTTAAGTAACGTAACGTATGGTAACGTCGCGTCAGATACTTATGCAAATCCAACAAAAATTGGGCAAACATTTTTGAATAAGATAAACTGGGAAATAAACTTGTTATATTTCAAATCATGCTAAAAAAAATTTTATACAAAAATCTTTGCT
This sequence comes from Lordiphosa magnipectinata, assembly GCA_037044535.1. Classification (NCBI taxonomy): domain Eukaryota; kingdom Metazoa; phylum Arthropoda; class Insecta; order Diptera; family Drosophilidae; genus Lordiphosa; species Lordiphosa magnipectinata. Next base: position 212,766 of record JBAMBO010004134.1, on the reverse strand, counting down.
CAATTCGCAGAGTTTTGCATTTTTCTAAAACTATTCAAAACCCACTTCCGATCTATGTAACGTCACGCCAGCAAATATGTTTGCTTATATCTTTAACATCATTATGATCGATTGATGTCATTGTTTTTGCTGATTATAGTGCTACTTAATTGCTATCTAAATATAGAACTATCTTTTTCAAAGTCCAAGATTTTCATATTTTCTAAAAACATCTTGGAAATGCCCATCTGCGTCTTTTAATAATGTAGTATGACCAGGTAACAGCAAAAAGTCACTGAAAATGAAATGGTCTTAAGTTTCAACATTTCTTGGAGAATTCATAAGTAGTTTTAAACGATATTAAAAACAAGTTGGTCTTTCTTAGAATGCGCTTTCTGCAACTGATTCAGAATTCTTAGAATTTAAGTGTATATTCTCAGAGCAGTCTCAGAGTTTTTGCTATAAGCTTGTGTTCAGTATCTTATCATCAGCCTTTATTTAAGTTCTATTTGCAGTCATATGACTATTGCTCAACATGCATAAAATTAGTAACGATCTTATTCGGTGTTTTAAACCCGGCACAATTTAAGTGTTCTAAAATATGCTTAATTTCAGTAACAGTTATGTGAAATTCTCAACAGTTTGATGTTGGACCAACTTCTTTAAAGGAAATGCCGAAAATTAGATTTTTAACATGTTTTACAATCTTTTTTTAATAAATCTCAAGGAAATTATCAACCTTTAAACGCTTCCTTTAATAAAGCCGTAAACGAAATACACCAGATAACCTCATAGAACAATGAATACAAAATAGTGCAAATAACTGGCGCATTTCCCTGTGATTGAGATAACCTGATGTAAACACATAAAATATTACACCGTCACCATTTCACCGATGAAAGTTTCTTTTTTCGGGTTCTCTTGTGGTGAAATGAGATCACACTCATAAAAATAGAGGAAAGCTCGACCGAAGTTTATATATCCTTGTAGCTTGTATACTTTATATAAATTAAGGTTTTAAATGATTTTCGTCGAACATTCTTAAGCTTAGTGATTTCCCAAACTCAGCAATAGATGGCATCACTACTTTGACCATTTGCTTGCCAGTTTGTTATAGGGCAGCTATAAGATATATTCATCAGATTTTTACCAAACTTTCCAAAATTGCGTGGAAACCGATAATATTCATAATTGGAAAGTAAAAAGACGCTACCATTGCAAACAAACAAGTTTTTCTCACTAGAACTACTTTTTCGACCGATCATTCCAATGGCAGCTATATGCTATAGTCATCCGATTTGGATCAAACTTGGCATAATTGTGTGGTAGCATATAATATTGATCAGTAACGAGTTTGAGAGCGAGAGCATTGAAAACAAAAAAGTTTTACCTACTAAAACTTTTTTTCAGAACTATATTTTGTATGGCAGCTATACTATATAGTTGACCGATTTTCATCAAACTTGGTGGAATAGTGTAAAAGCATAGAAAACTTATAATAACGAGGTTTGGGGAAGTTTGCTTTGAAGACAAAAAAGTTTTTCTAACTAAAAATACTTTTTCGACCGATAGTTCCTATGCTAGCCAGCTATATGATATAGTCATTCGATTCGGCCGGTATCCGACAAATGTGCAGCGTATGTGTACCAAAAGGCTTCGTGAAAAGTTTGGCTAACATAGTTTTAAAACTGACGGAGGAGATAGCATAGAAACAGACGGATATGGCTATATGAACACAGCTTGTCATGCTGATCAAGAATATATATACTTTATGTGGTCGGAGATGCTTCCTTCTATGCGTTACAAACATCTGGGAAACTTTAATATACCCTCTAAAAGGGTATAAAAAGGGTGGTCCCCTTAAGTCATTTAAATTTGCTTTCATGAAATCTAAATCAAATCTAAATCGCTTTCAGGAATATCACTAGCGTCTCAGTTACCTTATATGGTGTTTTAAATCACACCAAATTTGTTTAAAGTGTTGTAAAATATGTAGAATTTCAGTAACAGTGTTGTGAAGTTCTTAAGAGTTTGATGTTGGAGAACCTTCTTTTAGGGGAAGGTCAGAAAATTTGATTCAAAGTTGAAAGTTTCATTCTTCGTGTGAAATGTGATCACTCTCTCATAAAAAGGAAATTGATGTTTGTAAAACCAATCTCTTGACGACAATGAATACCTATATTTACCACAAACTCAATATTGATTCAATAGTACTTGGGTTTAGCGCAGTAGAGAGCTTTTTTTGGTGTCGCTTGATGTCGAAATAAACTGATAAGCAAAATAGTCTAGAGTGAATGGTTTTTCGAAGGTATTACGCGAAGCATTTTTAGAGTTTATCGTTCAAGTTAAGTGCTATCTGTTTATCAATAATAGCAGCAAACTTTGTTGGTCATATCGTACGCCATTTTGTGGTTTGATATCGGTTTTAGTGATGGCTATGAATGTGGATTGAGTGGCAATAGATTGTTTTCTAAATTAGTCACCAGCGATGCTTAAGACTAAGAAAGTCCAATATCATTCTTGTATTAAATCTATTTCGTTTAAATTTCAAGAGCCTCTTACAAAATCTAAATCGTTTAACCTGGCTATAAGATAAGTGTGAAAAACTTGTTATTTTTTTATTTTCTTTTTTCTATATTTTTTTTTTTGTTGTTGTTCATAAGATTTAGCGCATCCGCCTACAAGTGCACACTTAATCATATGGGGAAGGGTGAAAGGGTTGGCTGGGTTAACGCTGCCCTTTTGGCACGTAGAGCATGAGCATGGTGACACGTAAGCGACAATGCTGAATGGCGCCTACAGGTATGCAATGGCAGCAGCAGTCTAAGCTAAGCTGAAAGGCCTAAACGATGCCAAGTGGCAAAAGCGGCTGGGGCCAGCTACAAAACCATCTGGACAAGGCAAGGGCTAAAGAGCACAACGATGACGATGACGACCGAAACTCTTGAAATGCTGAGAAGATGCTGCTTCATGTGCTAATTGCGCTGTCAAGTCAAGTGTGCGTGTGTGTGTGTGTGTGCAGACGGAAGCAACAGCTCAAAGACCAAATGAGAAATGAGACTTTTCCACCCACACACGCACACGTAACACGTACACACACACACACACACACACACACTCCCACACAAGTTAAGAGAAAAATTGTTGCATACTTTGCGCGGTCGCAAGAGCTTGACTCTACCGCACGCTCTTGACAAACAATTTCCCACAACAACAGAAACAGACGCCCGAAATGAAGTAATATCCATGTTGAGTTTGTGTCCATGTCCACCCGTCGAGTAAATCAATTTCTGCTCCAATATACCGTGTTTATATATATATATAAAGATAGAGCGTCCTCCGTGCTGTTTTTTTTTATATTTTTTGGTGCTTTGCATAAAATAAACATTTTTATCGGCATTTGCAGATAAAGCGCGCCGGCAAACAGACAACGAATTTGACTTCAGCCAGGCCAGTGGCAATGGGAAAAATCGATTTTTCCACAACCCTTATGGCTGCTTGACTAGTCTCTGGTCCGCCACAATAGCAACAATTGCCAACATGCACACGTGGTGCAACAACAAGCGGCGTGGGTGTAAACTGAAGTTGTGGATTAAGGCATTGCACTTGATTGCACTTTGCTACAATTGGTTACGCCATGTTTACCAATAATTGGCATTGATTTTATGACTTTAATGAAAATCCAATTGCATTCTTTGGCAAGTTCAATGAATTGAAAAATGTTAACCAACACTGCGCCAGACTCTTATGGCAAAAGTAGCTGTAGTAGAAAGAGATGGAGTAACACGGGCTATAACCTGATCTTGTGTGTGTGAGTGTGCCTAAGTCTCGGTGTTTTATAAAAACAATTGAGCTGCTAGGGGCTTAGAATGTGCTTACCTCTGGCTAATAAGGTACTAGCACCTCGTAAAGTTGAGTTTGGAGACGGCGACCTGCGATATTGGTTTTAGCCAAGGCTTCAAACCGGTCCCGAACCGAACCTCATACTGTTTAACCGGTTCAGTTCAGGTTTTTTGGATGCCTCAACCCTGAACCTGAACCCAACATCTTTTTTAATAAAAGATTTATTGCAAAATATTACTTAATCACTTTTAATAGAACTTTTCCAACTTTCTGTTCATTATGTAGTTAAGATTGGTTTTTAAATTTATATCTAAATTCCGAGTAAGATGAGATCGAAACGGATAATGAATCAAAAGTCAGACTGCATGGCAAAACTAACGTCCAAAATGTATGTACATTACAATTTCGAAGACATTAGAAAGCTTGAAAATAACGAAATTCAACGGAAATAGAGGAAATTGCTTAACAATCCTCTAGAAGCTATGAACCAAGGCTCGAAGCAAAATCTCAGGTTCGACATGCTTAGGGTCCGTTCCGAAAGGACCATTGTTCTTAGCTTACTATATCATTGATCGTTCAACTTTAGACATGTTCAAAGGTTTTTGTTGTGAAGGCTTTATCTAAACTATAACTTACACCTTCTTTCAAGTATTCCAAACGCTGAGGTCTTTGAAAATTCTTTTTTTTTAATTTAATTAAAATTAATTTCGGTGAATTTTCTTTGTCTGAAGCAAGAAGTTGCCTTAAATTTGGTAAGGTTGCCAGCCTCTCGCCTGAACCGTTGTGCAGACATTATAAACCTACCCTTTAAGAGCTCGACAGTGCCTCCTGCACTTTCTCACAGCTATGGCTTCTACAGAAGTAGTGATGCCTACCAATGAGGCGATCTGTTTTCCCTACTGCTGTTGAATAAGTAAGAAAGTTTTAGAAAATATACTGACATTTCAAAAGGAATAGTCAATTCCATTTAAAAATATATATATTTTTATCCAAATATCTGGTTCCTATCGTCGAAAACCACCAGAGCTGAAAACACATAAAAACCAGGCTCCCCAAGTCGTTCTTTAAATTTAGGACAGTTATCAATCGATATAAGGAAATCGATACATTTCAGTTCGATAAAACGGATGGCAGCCCTGATACATCGAGCCATGGCCGACTGAGAATATTGAAGCTGCGCAATGCACTACCTCTAGTTATTGCAACATTCATTTCTATTGTGAGAATTTTTCACATTTTAGTTTGAAACCATTTTGGCATTTCGATTGACAAATGAACAGTTTGCCGACATGAAAAACTGGGACTGCTTTGATTTAATTTGTAATTCCTTAGGACAAGTGGAAATTGTGGCATATTCTTTAAGGGAAATTAGTGGCTTTTTAAAAAAATTTCGATAAAAACTCAAAATTTTATGATCAAATACTTAAATCCTCTTGAAACGAATGCCAACATTTTGAAGAAATTTCAGAACCTATAGGAACTCTTGAAAACTTAAAGTAACTCAAAAGGGACTTTCGGGAATCGCTGAGAAAACTTAAACGATGAAAGCCAAGCTAACTTTGTCTGTGCCGCCTCAGCCTTGCAAAAGCTGATTTTGAAATGTCAGAGCTTAAAACCAGAACTGCAAATTCAAACATTTGTTCGGAATCTCCGGCTTTGCAGGTTCGAACCAAATTTAACAACGGTTAAGGTTCGGAAATTTGAGGTGTCGAGGTTTATGTGGAGCTTTGGTTTTGGTTCGAAACCTTGGTTCTTTGCACTTTTCACCCAATATATATTATATATATTATATATAAAATTGCAATACAATAGGTATACATACACCTGACGCAAAAATATATTGTAAGATTGTAAGATGTCGATTATAATTGAAGTGAGATTGGCGCTCGTGTGTTGTATATGGACTTCCTTCAGTGCTAGTGTATCTTTAGTCCGCTCTCTAAAAAAAATTCGGACAATTATGCCAATTATCGAGCAGTCTAGATGACTGACACAATGTTTGTGTGCATGAATGTAGATATGTACACACATATTTTTCATAAAACTGATTCAGTGCTGATTCTGCAAAATATTGGTTATGCTTTCTCGTATGCACTTTTATCAGTCTTTCACTCTCAAAATTGAGCATCGATTTGTGTTTATTCGCCACACTTGGAACTTTTTTTCATAATGATTTGATCATCAAAAAAAAAGGTGGATAGTTTTGTCAATTTATCTATTTTTCCCACCAAATATCGACTGTTAAAAATGCTAAAACTTAACAGAGATTAATTTAAAATAGCTTAACAATGTCAAATAATTAGCTAGAATTGCAGGCAGCGGCAGAACTGAATAGTTTCCGGCTTTCGAGTTTACAAAATAGTTATATCTGGTGGATATAATAATAATAGCTAAATTGGCAACGCTGCCTGTGGCACACACTTCTGTTTGTATAAATGTATGTACTTTTGTTGCTGGACAATTCGGCTGACATGTTTCTGCAGGTTCAGAATGGGTTCGGGTTCATCTATTTTCGTCCTCGCGGTTCTGTTCAGGGTTTGGTTCACAGTAAAAACAAAACCGGAATTCCGGGTTCGAACCGATTCGGTTCAAAACCGGTTTGCAGCCCTGCTTAAAACCCATTTTCCGACAGATAAACAACTGATTTCGACCAAATTTCGCTGAATCTTTCTGAAAACATATCAAATTAACAATCGCCGAGTTTAAGAACGATAAAATTGAAAACAAAAAGGACTCGTTTTACAACCGATCGGTCCTTTGGCAGCCCTAAGATATAGTCATCCGATTTCGACCAAATTTTGCAAATCTATTTAAAAGCATACTAGAATTAGTAATCAGTTAGTTTAAGGACGCTAACGTTAAAAACAGAAAAAATTTCTTACTAAGAACCATTTTTGACCGATCGGTCGTATGGCAACCATAAGATATAGTCACCCGATGTCGATACTCTTTTTCAAATTAGTTTGAAAGCGCTTAATACTAAGAATCAGCAACATTAAGAACGATAAATTTGAAAACAAAAAAGTTTGTTTCACTAAAACCCATTTTCCGACCTATCGGTCCTATGGCAGCTGTAAGATATAGTCATCCGATTTTGACCAAAGTTTGCAAATCTGTTTGAAAGCTTATAATATTAATAATGGCCGAGTTTAAGGAGTCTAACTTTGAAAACAAAAAAGGTTTTCCCACTAGAACTACTTTTTCGACCGATAGTTCCTATGGCTTCTATATGCTATAGTCATCCGATTCGGATCAAACTTGGTAGAATTGTGTAGTATAATAAAATATTGATCAGCAACAGCTCAGATCACAGATCAGCAAGTTTGGTAGAGATTGCATTGAAAGCAAAGAAGTTTTTCCTACTAAGACTTTTTTCAGAACTATCTTTTGTATGGCAGCTATACCTTATAGTTAACCGATTTTAATAAAACTTGATGGAATTATGTGAAAGCATTGAAAACTTTTAAATACGAGGTTTGGGGAAGTTTGCTTTGACGACAAAAAAGTTTTTCTAACTAAAACTACTTTTCGACCGATAGTTCCTATGGCAGCTATATGCTATAGTCATCCGATCGGATGATGCTTCTTTATGTGATCGGAGATGCTTTTTTCTGTGCGTTACAAACATCTGGACAGTTTTAATATACCCTCTACAAGGGTATCAAAATGATAAAGCGATGATTGCTACTGCTGTTCGATTTTTCTCAATAATCGTTTTGTGCTGCTGCCTTCCACTGCGGCTTTTGTTTTTCTCAAATGCAGTGGCAGAATCAAAAGCAGACGAAATGAAACTTATTGCAGTTTTTTAAGCACTGATTGTGGCACAACCATTTCGTCTGATTTAGCATTAATCGTAGACACAGGTGAAAGATGACAATTGGAAAAATTATTGGCAGGAAAGATTACTTAAAAGGCGATGAGATAGATGTAGAAAAAAGTATATAGAGTTTTCACGTCAAGTTATAGGAACTGTTAAATACCGAAATAAACTCCAAAGGGGCTTCCGGGACTCTCTAAAAAAGACTTAAGTATTCCTAGGAACTCCTTAAGACCTTTAGTAGTACATTTGAAAGTGGCAAACTACTGGTTAAACTTTTTTCACATCGTATTACCAACAATATTGTGCAATAGACTATAAATTGAATATTGCACTATAAAAAAATGCATTCGCATTGTCCAAAATTTGAAAAGGCAGCCACATATATAGAGAGAGAGAATATGTGTATTCTATAAATAGAACGCTCGGCGGCTGGCTCTCTTACGATGCGCGTGTTCGGCATTGTGTTCTCCCACGAGACATTTGTTCGTTTGTTTGTTGCTCATATGGAAATGTCAACATGCTTACTTCGTGTTTCGGTGCTACGCACACATATGCAATGCTTGCTTGTGTGAGTTTGGACACCACGGATTTAAATCTATAATATTGAAACAGGTAATATATCATACAATAGTAGGTCAACTTGTATTATCAACGAATGTCTTCAGAAGTTACAATTACAATAGAAAATGAACTCATCTAAAAAACCTGTTCAGAAAAAAAATTGCCATCAACTCATAACAAGAACAAAATATTCACAAATTTGATGAGGACCAATGCTCTTAATGTTCTTCACATGATGAAAGTTTTAACTTAATTGGAAAAATATTGTCCTTAAAGTGAGAACATTGTACTAAAAAGTGAGAAAACCCTTTCACACACCGTTTTTGGTAATGTTTGTGTTAATCTTGAGTCATATCTTGGCTTTTACCTCTGGGTACTTGACTTCTGAAACTAATCAATTGCTTATTGTATTTGCTTGATTAGAATGCTAGATCACCAAAATCGTAACTCCTTCAGTTTAAGGCTTTGACAGAGCAAAAGTAATGTAGGATTATGGAAGTAATTGTATTACTCACTAAACTGAACAAGTGAATATGTTGTTGCTGAATTGTTACTTTTTGTTCAGTTGTTCTGTCAGGGAATACTCTCAGCTGCTAAGCGATACTGAACAAGCGGGTGAGCAACTGAAAAACTGAATAATTGAACAAAAGAGAACAAGTGAGCATGCAACTGAAAAAAGTTACCCTACATTTTCTGCAAGTTTAATGTTATGGGAAAAAATATACTTTTTTTCGCTTTAACATCAAACCAACTGTCAAAAAATTCTATGCTTAATGCCTTGGGATGAATTCATTTCCAATTGGGAAACAAAAATTTCATTTCAAGTAGCAATTCATATTGTATTTACCCAATGCAAGGGGGTCTACTTCAATCCAATCAGTAGCAGTACCTTGCATTTCGGGCACCCTTCAACCCCAATCAACCATTTCAACTGCTTACCACCCCGTCCGTTCGTTATTATCAGGCAAATGCCACCCAGAGAGCGGTACACAAACAACAACACGTTACGGCACCACAGAAAGGTGGTGAGAGCTGCAATCTATCTCTACTAGGCATAATGTCCAACAAACGCTGATAAGGGTGGTTAATTTGATTGGAGCCCCTATTATTAATGTTTGTAGTAACTCACCCTAGCATGCATATGCACATCATTCTCGCCCGGCTGCTGGACGCCGGTGCGTATCTTTTTGTTCTGCGGCCCCTCGCTAACCACTATGGTGGCGCTCCCGCCTCCGCCGGCTCCTCCGCCGCCACCGCCGCTACCGTTACTGGCGCCGTTGTAGGGCATAGTAGTCGCCGTTGCGAACTGGAGCGAAATCTCGGGGCTGATTAAAGTTTGTTGGTGTAGAATTTTGGCGATTTTTTGGCCTGAGCCTCCGCTGCACGTGGAATATGGATAAATGATTTGGCGACACTGACGCGACGACGCACACAAACACACACACACGAGACGTAACGAAACGCGCGCGCGATATGTTTTCCAGTTGTAAATATTTAGTACAACTTTTATTTATTTACTCTGGGGCTTGGTTGTTGGTGGTTCTACTTCCTTTTTTGTTAATATTTTTTTTTGGGGGTGTGGGGAAGGGCAAATCACTTTCAACTTTTTAACGCTCTACGATTTCTTTATTGCACGTTTGATTTGCGTGATAAATTTTCCGTTTGTTTGTTGTGTTTTTCTTTTAAGTATCAGAGAGCTGAAAGACAGAGAGAGAGAGAGAGAGAGGATATTATAAATAAATACATTTACAAAAAAAATGATTAATATCTGTTGAACTATTCACACATAATTGTGCAATTTTTCCTTGTGCAACCCACTTGAGCACGTTTTTCCCCAGCTGCCAAGTGGCGGGAGGGAAGCCAACATTTGAACACAAAATAACTGGCAAAAATGTTGTTAAATTCCAGAATGCATTCATTCGAGTGTTATAATTTACACTTGAATGTTTGCACGGGGAGTGCATTTATGGTAGTTAACAAATTGTACAACAAGTAACAATTAAACATAAAATTCAATGAAAATACAACAAAATGTGGTAAGGGTGCAAAGAATAAGCTTTTTTTTCAACCATTTTCAAAATTATTTCATTGTGGGTAGGAAAGCAACAAGAATGAGATGAAGGAAAGAGGAGGTCATAGGCAAAACAAAATTCGGATGGTAAAGTTACAGACATAAAGGAACGAGATTTCCACTGAAGTTTTAAACAATATTTTCTCCCATCTAGGAAAAGTCATGGCAAACCATAGAACAATTAAAAATGATTCTATCAATAAAGTAAAGTTTTTTAAATCCATGCCATGACTCCTAATGGGAAAATTTCTTTGATGAATGTAGGTGAAAAATATGAACTTATCTCAGTGAAATAAGTATATGTGCATATACCTTTTGCTCTATATTTTCTATAATAGCATAGGTAAATTTGTTGTTGGTATACAAAAGTGTGTTCTTGTATTCTATTTATAGATGCATATGCCAAATTCTTCTTTGGTCACCATTCTTAGTACCGTTAACATGAATTTTATGTGGTGTGATCGCATTTTCTTAAAAAATAAGTATATGTGCGAGCTAAGTTTGGTGTGAACTTGGCTGTGAGCGTCCCGTTAAGGAGGTATTCCCCAAGTGCCTCCAGGTGCTTGGATATTTGAGAATATCGCCCTAAAAGGATTTTTTTAAATTCGAAATACTTTAGAAGATATAGCCATTAGTCGCACAATGTCTTCACTAAAGCAAGTCATTTTTGAGTTTACTTCACAATTAAAACACATTTATCTCAAAACCACGTTTTTTGAACTGGCGGCCATGATATCTTCAGTTACACTCAACCGATTTTGATGAAACTAAGTGAAATCGACGCAGAATTGTCACCATTCTGGTCTGACCCTCAATCATTATTTTAAAAAAAATTTTACTATATTTTTTTTACACTAAACTACATAAAAAAGGGCCCAAACGCGAATTTTCATTTTTCAATAGCCCCCATTTTTGTCAAAAAAAATCACTAAATTTTTTGCGAGAGTCAGACCAGAATAACATCTATACTGATTATAACCCCGTTTTTACTTTTCATTTCAGACGGCCTGGAGACGAGAAATCGTGGCCGAAAGTACTAAACCTTTTTTTAGGCCCCCTCACTTGGCGGCCCAGAACTTTTTGAACAGCCTTCATATCGAAGGCTTTACTGTTTACTTTAATATGTTTGTAACACAATATAAAACAGAATTGGAAAACTTTTTTGCGTTTTCAAATAACATTTTTTTTAAAAAAGGTCAAAAAAACATACCCCACCATGGACAATACACCCCTAAGCCGATAAGCTTCATTCAAAAAAAAAAAGTAAGACAGTCGGTCAAGCCCGACCGTAATATACCCTATACCTACAGCAGCAAGCTGCAGTATTTTTTGCTCATAACTTAAGGGGAGAGCCTGCTTTAGAGGCTTCAAAAAATCGAATTTTTTTTGCATAAATGTCTACCCAAACTATCCCAGAATGTGTCCCTAAAATTTCAGAAGCAAATTCAAAATATTTTTAAAGTTACAGGAGAAATATTGAGCAAGCGTCGAGATTTTTTATATACGAAAACTTTGACGTGCGATTTCTCGGTTTTTCATTTTTACGATTTTTCCTAATTGGCGGGAAAGTAGGGAAAAAATTAAACGTCCTATCGAAACGAGACAAAGTTTATTGTATTCGGGATTAAATTCTCTTCTAGTTGAACCTAAAAAACCTTAAGAAAGTTATGATTAACCCACTTTTTAAACAATCTGAAGTGAATTTTTTAAAAAAAAAAAGGATTTTTTTTTTAATTTGCGAAAAATTTTTGAATTTCTCGCTTTTTGTTCAATTTTCTTGGTTTAACTAGAAAGTATACTATTGAAAATAGAAAATTTTTTGGTTTTTTTTGTTTCAGATGGAAATTGCGACCTGCATCTTTCCCGCCGCACGACACATGCACACTCGAGGCGCCTCGGCGAAATGCTTGTGTACCAGGCATAATATGACATATATTTTAATGAAAAAATTTGAGAAGACTGTTGAAATATATAACAATAAAACCTGAAAGCTTCGTTTCAATCGAATATTTCTTTCCATCACAAAAAAGTCCTCGGAAAAATCGACTTTTTTAAGCTTCTAAAGCAGGCTCTCCCCTCTTAAGTATCGTTCATCCGATCTTTATCATTTCTTTGGCATCTTCGATAAATAATGCAAATTACTAACTATCTTCATAATGTACGAACCTTCAACCTTATCTTCAAAACTGTGGGAGATGTGACTTTATTTCCTAATTGCGGGGTCGACAGGAGGCGTGTCAATCGTTTTAAGATAAATTTGATCTACCTGCAAGTATAAGAAGTATATGTCCCATACATGTCAAACCTCTATATCTTACCATCCCGACTCGGTTTTTGATGCTGATCAATAATAAATATAGGGCATTTCCATGATGTCGAACGGGACCTTCAACATCATATTTGAAGTAAAAAACGAGAAGGCCAAGCCAACGCTTACATAAAAATCTAAAAAATTTTAACTAAAAGGAGTTTAAGAAAGACAAAATTTAAAACAGAAAAGCTTTTCTCAATAAGACTCATTTTCCGACCGATCGGTCCTGTGGCAACCATAAGATGTAGTTACCCGATGTCGATCAACTTTTTCTAATTAGTTTAATATTAAGAATCACCGACTTTAAGAACTATTTATTTGAAAACAAAAAAGTTTTTTTCACTAAGACCCATTTTCCGACCGATCGGTCCTATGGCAGCTATAAGATATAGTCATCCGATTTTGACAAAAATTTGCAAATCTGTTTGAAAGCAAATAATATTTATTATCGCCGAGTTTAAGGCCGCTAACATTGAAAACAAAAAAGTTTTTCTCACTAAGACCCATTTTTTGACCTATTGTTCCTATGACAGCTATAAGATATAGTCATCCGATCTTGACCAAAATTTGCAAATCTGTTTGAAAGCAGATAATATTAACAATGGCCGAGTTTAAGGCCGCTAACATTGAAAACAAAAAAGTTTTTCTCACTATGACCCATTTTTTGACCGATGGTTCCTATGGCAGCTATAAGATATAGTCATCCGATCCGGTCGGTTCCGACATATTAGTAGCGTGCAGTAAAATGAAGACTCTGTGCAAAATTTCAGCTCGATAGCTTTTAAACTGAGAGACTAGTTTGCGTAGAAACAGACGGACAGACAGACGGACAGACAAAGCTCAATCGACTCAGCTCGTCGCCCTGATCAAGAATATATATAGTTTATGGGGTCGGAAATGAATATTTCTATGCGTTGCAAACTTCTGGGCAAAATTATAATACCCTTTGCAAGGGTATAAAAAGTAAAAATATAACAAGTTAGAGTGCTGCAGACGAGTATCCAGACTGCAAAATACCCTGCACCAAGTAATGTTGTTTTTGCTCGGATTTTATTGTGGTTTTCATAAATCAAACTCAGAGTTCAAACTTAAAAATTTACGCTCTGACAGTTTTCCGCGGTTAAAAGGAGGAGAAGGAAGAATTTGGGTACGGTATACAACAACATTCATGCAAAAATTTGTGGCTCTCTCTTATAGTCTCTAAGTTCGACGCGTTCATAAAGACAGACAAACGGACGGGTCGGAGAAGTTTCGTTCTGGATGTCATAATCCCCTTTTCCCATTTTTAATGGGAATATATCAATATTTATAATTTTTAGTTTCATTTTTAAATGCTTACATTATATTACCCACACATTAGAAAAAAAAAATATCTTATTTCTTAAAATCAAATTATCAAACATGAAAATATAGTACATGTTTTCTGAATGAAATATACTTGAAAAAGCTCCCTCCAAAAGTTAGCGATATCGACCAAACTTCGCAAATCAGTGTGAAAACATTTAATTTTAATAATGACCGAGTTCAAGAACGCTAACATTGAATACAAATATGTTTTTCTCCCAAAAACCCATTTTTCGAACGATCGTCTCTATGGCAGCTACAAGAAGTAGTCATCCGATCCAGACGGATCCAACATATTAGCAGCGTGCAGCCAAAAGAAGACTCTGTGCAAAATTTCAGCTCGATAGCATAAAAACTGAGGGAGTGGTTTGCGTAGAAACAGACGGACGGACAAAGCTCAAACGACTCAGCTCGTCATGTTGATCAAGAATATATAATATATGGGCACTTCTCAAATGTCGAATGCGACAATCGTACGGATTCAAAGTGAAGAAAAACATATGCCAAAACATTATTTTATTTTGACAAAAGGCGAAAATTTTAGCTCTTGATTAGCACTATAATTGGGGCTAAAGTTGATTTTGGGCCATTGTTGGTTTTCAAGATAATTACAAAAAACCAATGCATTCGCATGCGACAAAAACAGAAGTCGATGTCAAGGCGAATAGTTCAAACACTGAATTCAGCGGAACCTGCAGGAATATTTTAAAGGGACAATTTTTAAAATATTATGCATTGATGTATCACGCGACATGTCGCATGCGACATTTTGTTCCATCATACTTTTTATGTAGTTTCCATTACAATGCCAAGAAAAAACTTAAATTTTATTGCAATCACATGTTTTTTCATGGTTTCTGCATTCTTTTTTGACCATTGGTACCCTCAGAAAGATTTTAGATAGCAAAAGTGAAAGTAATCTAAAGTCACTTTTATCAAAAAAAAATGTGCAAAATTATTGTCCAAATTAGAAAAATTGAGCTAGCGCGGCCGTAAATCCGAATATTTCGAAATGGGCTATGTATAAATGTAAGATAGGCATTTATTAGTTCAATTCGACTGTTTCCTCATGAAAATTTGATAAAACATAGTGTTTTTAACCACTTTAAAATTTTTGGCTGCGGTTGACATTTCTGTGGAAATGCCCATATACTTTATGTGGTCGGAGATGATTTCTTCTATGCGTTGCAAACTCCTGGGCAAAATTATAATACACTTTTAAGGTGTAGATCAAACTCGAGTCCGTCAAGGTATGGATCTCGAGATTAATTCTGACATAGCACATATTTTCGAAAGAAAAAAATTACATTACAATTGCATTGAGAAAAAAATCAAATTAAAATCAAGACTATAGTCTCGAAACCAAAAGAAACGGCGTCAGAAGTTGACAGAGACGAGATAGTCTCAACCCAAGATTATATTATAAATTTAAATTTTAATCCAACAACCTTGTATCAAGATTGACTCGACTTTAAAACACATTTTTTTAGCAACAAAATATTTGGCGAACATTTGTGCTGATATTAGAGCTATGGCCCAGCCAGCATTTTATGAAATTTCTGATCACATTCGAGTCTGTTTCGAGTCCTCTGTCTGAAATAGAATGCGCTTGATTTCTGATCACAAGTGATACTTTTGTCGGGAGAAAATGGTACCCTAGCCACGACTCTTCTTTTTGATTCGTTAATAACCCGTTTTTCTGATCTGTTTCGACTCATATCACCGAGACATATCACCTTTTGAGCATTTTTTTTAAATCGCACATGAAATTAATATTTTTTTAATCCCCTAAAAGAGCGCGAAATAGAATCATCAAGGTGATTCTTGTTAAAATTATCTTCTAAATGCTAGGTGGTCGTAGGAGATTATTCTTAAAGGGAAATATGTGGCCTATTTATTCAATATTTTAAATAAATAAACAAATTGACTCCGGGTAGACCTTTTCCGGAAATGACAATATTTAAAACAAATTTTCATAATTATTTGGGCCAATTATTTGCCAGTGTGAACATAACTTAAGTTTCATACTTCCAAAGATATCAAAATGGCGTATACTTAACCGACTGCTAAATCAAAGGCTACTACGAATGGTTTATTATTAATTTAGTTACAAAGCAGCACATTTTATATTAAGTAAATTAAGTAAATTCAAAGTTTTGTTAAAACAATGCTAAAACAAAAGCCAAATCAACCCTCGGCATATTAAAAGTTGTCAAAAACAGTCGGCGAACAGCAGCGAAAAAGCGCCGGCAAGAAATTGGAATATGGCCGAAATGTCAAAAAAATGAATTGGAAGCGAAGAGCGGAACAAAAAGGAAAACAGGGTAAATGTGAAAATCGCGTAAAAGTAAACTTGAAAAAGTTTTTCTTTTGCAACCCTTATGCACGTTGTGTGGGGAGGGGGGGTTTGGGGAGGGAAATGGAAAAGCACACACGCAGCAGCGGCGGCGGCGGCGGCGGCGGACACACGGACTCGGACTCTAGCGGCTGCCGCTGCTGCCGCTGCTGATTTTTGTTTTGTTTGTGGGGAGCCCACCAATATGCCGGGGGTTGATTTTTCATTAATGAAAGCTGAACTTTTCTATTTTGTTTTTCTTTGTTTCGCTTACAACAAAATGGCCACCAGAAGCACAACAACAACAACAAAAGTTAATTGCACTTTGTAACAATTACAATTTGGTTTTCAACTGTTTAATTTTGTATTTCGAATTTATTGTTTATGGTTTATTTCACATTGTTTTTTTTTCGTTTTTTTTTTGGTTTTGTGTGTGTTAATTTCAAATACCGAGAACTGCACTCTGCTGTGTGGTGTTCAATTGATGGTTGTCTGGCTGCGTCTGACGGGCCCCCGGTTAAGCCGGAATTTGACAGTGACAGTTTTGCTGTGTGGCCAGAGACTACTTTTACTTACACAACTTTACACACACGATTTGTTGTTGTTGATGAAGAAATTTCTTTTTGGCCAAAAAGCACAGAGACGAAATGGGTGAAAATTTCTTTTCAGCTGAGGAAGAACTTCGGCCTGACTTTTTGCGCTGGCGAATGTCAGTCAAATGCAAGAAATGAAAACCTGACAAACTCACGAAAAGCCCAAGCACGACGCCGCGCGTGAGAGACAGAAAGAGAGAGTGGAGCAAGAAACGCAGTTGCACTGCGCACATACAGGTAGTGGAGAAGAGACAGGCGTTTCATTTAAGGGTTGAAGCTAGAGAGAGAGTGAGTGAGAGCGGGAGAGAGTGAGAGGGAGAGGGAGAGAGAGAGAGAGAGAGTGAAAGCCTACAAGAAGAAGAAGTAGCAGAAGCAGCAGTGTAAGAGCAACGCGTGGCTGCATTTTGTTGCAAGCCTCTGTCTACTACTATTTTGCTGCGGCTGCCACGCGCCCCATATCTACTACTTTTTTGTGGGGCAGCAAAGCGCCGTCGCCGTGGCCAAAGAGCAAAAGTACCTTTGTTGTTGTTGTTGTTGTTGCTGGGTGGGAAAACCTTCCGGTAGAGGTGTTTTTTTTTCTTTTTTGCTCAACAATTGCGAATCAGCAACGCAAAGCAAACGGGATGATAAGAAAACTATTTGGCCACTTTCACCGTTACCTGCTGTTTGGTTATTGTTTTAGTTTGGATATGCACTTTTTCCACTTGTTTTTGTTTATGATTTTTTTTGCAGTCACCAGACACAACACAAAACACCGAAAACGTGTGCGTGCGAGCGAGACAACAACAATCGATAACCGTAGACAGACGACGACGACGACGACCCGTAAGAAGAAAAACTGGCGCGGAAGTATTTAATTAAGCCAAAGTATTTCAATTTCAATTGATGTGTGTATGCAAAAAATGCACAAGCCGCGAGCCACACACTCACAATTACACACAATTATTGCACACACAAAAACACACACGAAAACAACAATGCAAATGCAAAACGCTTTCTGTTGTTGCCGTTGTTGTTGCTGTTGTTGTTGTTGCTGCTGCTGCTGCTGCTGATTCGCTTTTCTTTTGTTTTGTTGGTAGGCAATTTTCAACCGTGCGCCACAAAGTTTCAATTCATACTGATACTGAGAAAATGAGAGCAACGAGCGAGTGGTAGCTAGCGGCGGTGGCAGCCGTCGTCGAACCGTGTGTGTGTGAACGGTGCAGCAAGTGCGCCTTGTAAAATCGCTCTTTACACACAGATACACAGATACATGCACACACATTGGTACATACAAAAGGCAGAATGAAAAACAACAGCAGCAGCAACAACAATACGCACAACGCAATCGCCGAGAGCATAAAAAACAGATGTCCACTCTCTCTCGCTCACGCTGTCTCGCTCTCCCTCTCAGTACGGTGTAATGAGAGCGGGGAGAAAGACCTTTTATGTATGTTTGTATGCGAAATTCAAATTTGACGCTGAACTGAGCACAGTGGTCAAAGGGCTGATTGAAAGTTGACAGTGGTGGAGTTTGACAACTGAATTTAATTAAATTGATTAACAATGGTTAATAATGAGATTTTGTTTGGATTTGAAAGAAACCTGAAACTATTTGGGTGAAAATGATAATGATGATTAACAAATACTAATTTTAAGATTAAGCTAATGTGCTATTAATTTTTAACAAACAATTCTTCAAACTAATTTTGACAATTAAAGTTCATAATAAAAATCAGTTCAAATTATATATAACATTAAGAGCATGTAATAATGTTACATTATTAAACTAATTTTTAGATTCGAAAGAATTTTAAATTTACGTGATAGAAAATTATATTATTAATTCTAAATTTGGATTAAAATAAATACAATTTTTTTAAATTAATACTTAAACTTTATAATGCTTAAAATTTGAATATATTTCAGATTTTTAAGGAACAATATATATAAACATGGTCTAATCTTAAGTCCAAAGTGCCCAATTTTTTTTTTCCGGAAAAATAAATTAATTTTTGGTTTAATTTGTGTTAAAAATTAATTTTAAATAAATAAAATATGTTTTTTTTTTCAATGATTTCAGTCTGTCCAGAGGTGATCTTGGGCACTAGAGGGTTAAGATACTAAGTACTTAAATTCTTTTAACATTTATCTAAATTAAATCACATAAATCTTTCGAAATATCAAGATTTTGGTTTACTATTAACAGCTTTACCCCAAAAATAAAGAAATACTTATGTAAATAGCCGTTTCTTAATAATTTTCAACCTATCAACTATTAACATTTGGTAAGTAATCTTTTTGTACTATTAATTTTCTTTCAACTATCGATAACATTTGCATTGCCTCCTAATCCTAATCACGAAATTATGCTCTCGTCATTTAAGAGAGCGCACTGTTAAAAGAGAGTTCAAGCTGTTGCTTTCTCTGGCCCAGCATAACTCTCCCCATTTCTCTCGCTCTTTCACTCTCTCTGGCTGCTACCCATCCACCCAACAAATATGTCGCAAACGTTTTATCAGATTTAACAATTTGTAGAAATTTAAATGGAATCCAAGAAACCTAAATAATGGGCATATTTTAATAACTTTGTTATTCTTGATATCACCAAAATTGTTCTTTGAAGAAAATAATGCTAAGTTTTAAGACTCTTAGGGCCGTTTTCTCATGTTGGTGTTCTTGCAAATCTAGGTGGATTTGCTGCATTTGCTTTGCTCATGTTTAATGCTAACAATCTAGATGAATTTCGTAGCAATCTACTTGACCCTCATTGATTTTAAAAGCATCTACATGCTTATGCAAATTAAGTATTTTTGTGTATCCGCGCATATGGACACACTGGAAAATATTTGAAAACAAAAAACAACTGCTGCTAAAAACAGTAAAGTCTGAATTGTTATTAAGTAAACCAAAAATGGAACATATAGGATGTGCCTTTAATATATAAGAACACCTGCAGACATTGGTGAATATACAGATGCACATTCTGATTCCCCTAGTTCATTGCTTAAGCTAAGTTTACACTTCCAAATAATTTGGCTAAATTTTGATAAAAATAGCCATGATTAAAGATTTTACAGGATTAAAAACTTAAACTGTGGTTCCATACGCAAATAATATGATCAAATATGCCCGGAAAGTTCCACAATTTGGCATATATAGCCCAATTTTCATGAAAATTTTTCCAAATTATTTGCCTGTGTGAACATGGCTTTCGACCTACTGCTTAATATCCCATCATAGTAACAAGACGTTCCAAAAGAAAAACCTTCTCCTCCTCTGTAAAATTCTTGCTTTAATTTTTAAAATTGGCGCGCAATAAAAAAGACAAAATTCAGCCGATTGCAGAGGTGCTGACAACCTAGTATTATACCACTCCAGCCCTCCCGGTGTGACCGTGGCGCAAATGCCCGAATTTATAATCAACCTACATGAGACAACCAATTGCACAAAAGCCATCTAGTTGCAAAATCTAGATGGATTTCGATTTGAGCAAAAACATGAACATGAGAAAACGGCCCTAAATCCGTGTTTCAGCGTTTTCATAGCAGGAAAAGGATTCCTTTAGACTTGTCTTTTATTTCATAACAGAATGAAATACGGACCGATACTTGACTTCTTACATTTGATCGATATCAACAAATAGGCAAAATCAGTCTGTTTTATTCTAAAATTTGGCATATTGTTAATTATTCCTCCCTCGTACATAATATTAACATAAATAACTCTCAATCCTATTTACAGTTCGCTCTGCTCACGTCACTGACCGAAAGAACAAAAAAAAAACGTGCTTGGGCTCAAGGTATACCTAACAAGGTAGCCGCACTCGGTCTCACAACTTCTTAAATAAGAAACAGGACACAAAAAAATTCGTCGGCGGAGATGCGTCGCTCGCAAGGTTTGTTTACAGACTGACATTTAAGAAGTAATCAAAGCGGGCGAGAGAGTGAGCGCGGCTACCTTGTTAAGTATACCTTGCCTGGGCTTCCCTCAACCGAATGTATGCTGCAATAGCGCTCACTGTTAAGTGGCTGTGATTGAACACATAGAACTGATCGGTCTGGCTGCAACCGAACAACAGACCCAGGTCGGTTCGGTCGTAAGCTGTGTGTTTTTCGAAAATTGAATTGCAAAATGTTCTGTTCAAAAGTTTGAGCATCAGCAGAGAGAGAGAGAACGAGAGAACCCATATAGTTATCGCATACATTTATACTGTAAGCAGAGTTTTACACACTGATGCACATGGTGAAATAATATAAAGGTGTTCCATTCCGCCATGGCGGGGTACTTATTTTTTAAAGAGAGCAGTGAGTATGAGAGCATGGTGAGAGAGCTAAGAAAGAGACAGATACGACTTCATATACCGGCACTGCAGCAAATAAAAGAATACGAAATGAAAAATACTTTGCGCGACAAATGCAACAGTATTGTTTCGACATTTTCTAAGTATAAAATTAAAAATATTTCCGCAACACGACTGCTCACTTCAAAATGTCAATGCATACTGACAAACGCTAAGTACCCCGAAAGAGAGCAGGCATGTGGAATGGAACACCTTTATATTGTTTCACCATGCTGATGCATACATGCGAATACGACCTTTTGAATGCGTGAATTTTGCCCAGCCAGAACTAAGAGGAAAAAGAAGCGAAAAAATGTGTTTCTCTCCTCTCACAACCAAAGAAAAGCAGTGAACGCTGTTAAAGATTGTTTTGGTTCCTCTATTCCAGGGTTCCCCAAGCAGAGAGCGCGAAAATGTGAGTGTGTCTCTCTCTAACACATAGTAATGCATGACTTCGGCAAGCACTCAGTGTGAATTGGCGAGTACGTTTGTCCCGCAGGGGCTTTGGCTGGGGAACTCTGCTCTATGCAAAGTGTCGGGCGAAAAGTGTTATTTTCTGATAAAGGCAAACGGGGGACCGATATTGGGGACCTCTGATTATAAGTTAACATAGTTATTTAGGGTCTCAGTTTGTTCATCTAAGCAGAGGGAAAGACGGAGCGAAGGGCTCCAAAGGCAAGATCGGTTCGGGTATTGATGCTTATCAAGAATAAATATACTTTATAGCCGAAGTGTTGATCGTCTATAACAGCGGTGTGCACGAAAATTGAGTTTGGGAGCGAGTACAACCACAAAAACAACCCTTATCAGCGAGGCTAGAGTCTAGCAGCTATCACACTGTATATATATGTAAAAAGAGATAAAGGTTCATGCAGCAGATTTACAGCGAAGTTTGGGCAGCAGTAACAGCAGGCTAACAGCAGACTAACAACAGAGAACTAACAGCAGACTAAAGCAAAGGATTAACAGCAGACTTGCAGCAGACACAGCAGAGAAGCAGCCGAGACAAGGGGAAGATAAACAGCAATCGAGCAGAAGAGTCAAGAAGCCGCCGCCGAACAGAAAACAATTAAAACGCCTTGTGTTAAATCTTAAGCTGACCTATTTTAATCACTTATTACTGTTAACTGTAAACCTAATAATATATTTGCCATAAGAACCGTAAATGAAAGTAGCAGATTAGTCCAATCCGCTCACATATATGTTGTTTTTGCAGCAGTCTGCTTCTCCGCCTAGCGAGTTTTGGTAGCATACACTGCAATTGTTATGCCGTCTGCTTGTGCGATCAGATGGCACCGCGACGCATGGGTTTTGTTGAGGTAATTGCACTTGTTGCGCCGTCTGCTTGTGCGCGCTGGCGCCTTCTTGTTGTAACTCAATACGAAGCTTGTGCAACTGAGAGATCGTCTATGACATGCAGTCGTAGGACACATACACGAGCTCACACACTAGGCAATCGACAAGAAACGGTTCTTCATGTTGTGAATTTTTGTTATTTGACAAAAGATGTAGACTGTATTTTCAGATTATCTTTGTTCCTTTGAGTTTAAGTTAAAAATGTGTGATTCAATGACCCACCCGTCACTTCAGTTCATCCGTTAACCATTTAATGGCAGCACATGACCCACTCACGTACTCATAATAAACTAATGTTAAACCAAACTCATTATAAATATGTTTAGCCTTTGACTTGCATTTTTGCACCTTTGAGGAAACTCGTCGCTTATCGGCCACACAACACCCAAGCAAAGTGGGGACACAACAACAACCAGAACATAAAAAAGGATGAAAAAAAAAGTGGAAAGAAAATCTGCACACTTTTATTAGATTTCTGAAACGGACAACAATGGCAACCGGGGCAGACAAATAGTACGACATGTCCACGCCGCCTTTCAGCCCCGCCCACATGCGCACTTAAGTCGCATACACATGAATGCAGCTGTAGCTGTACGTGGTCCATCCCCATGTCCTGGTACATGTCCATGGCGCTTTGCTTAATGCCAAAGTGCAGGAGAAACAACGGCCAGCTCTAGCTCTGGTAAACAACATAAACTATTTAGTGTATGGGATGGGGGGGGAGTGGGGGAGGTTGGGCAACCTATTCGATTTCTGGTTTTCGCTTTGCTCCATAATCCCCTAAGCACTTGGTTCTGCTCCAAACTCCCCGCCAATATTTGTATCATAAAATATGGATTAAGTCGCACACTTTTCCCTGTGTGTGTGTGTGTGTGTGTGTGTGCGTTTCAACTTATCGATGAACATTTTGTAGACATGCCTTGCTGCACTTGTTGCAGATTGGATGCCAAGAGTTCTACGCATATTTGAAGTGGGCGAAAGTCAATTTCTACCTCGCTCTAACTACATGCTATCTACGTCATATTGTACTTCGTAACAAATAAGCATTGCCTGCTTTTGGGCGTCATAGGAAAGCGTTTAAGCCGCTGTGACGTAGCAAGCAGCTAAAAATATTCAAATTTGAACGTAAATTCTGAGCTCAGAGCGGCATACTTAATTCAAATGTTCCAGATACTAAAGAATTTTTATCCATTTGATTCACTCTTTAAGACACAATACATTCACGACTTTTCAATCTTTCATTTCCTTTCCAAAAAAGAAAATTTTTTGAATACCTAAAATAAACCAAAAGAATTCATCTCTTGTGTTTGTCACCAAACAAAAAAAAAATGCGAAAACAATTCTCACATTTAAAGTTGGAAATCAAATTAAGTCAACTGCATAAATTGACTTTCAGTGCATATCCAATTCGAGCAAAGTGCACACTAGAAAAAAGAATTAATAGAATAAAAAAAAAATGAAGAGGAAACCATAGTACTTTATGTGCTGTGAACCTGAGAGATAGAGACGCAGTCAAATGCGCAAGCAACGACAATAAACAAAAAAATTCTGGCAAAAGAATTTAAAAGTGTAGAACATTTTTTTTTTGGTTTTTGTTAAACTTTTTTTAATAAAATGGAAAATATAAAAACAACTAATTTAACTAGATATCAAGGTAGAGTTTTTAGAATTTATAGTGCAGAATTTAGATAATTTTTGTGTGACCCTTTCTAGATGCGTTTTGTGGGGAATACACATATATGATTCAACTATTAATGAAATAATTGTATAGTACCATTTCATAGCTTCAAAAATACATTATACCAAACAATTCCATGACTTTTTTATGCAAAAATATACCACATGGTGCTTCTGGCCGATGACGCCCGGGAGTTGCAGCAAATGATAGACGCATTGCACTCATACTGCCAAACGTGGAGCCTTCAAATTAACTGCCAAAAATCTAAGATAATGGTAGTACGTGATACAAGGGGTCGAAAAGCAAGGACAGATGCTTGGTCTATAAACGGAGTGAATTTGGATATTGTCACCGAGTACCAGTACTTGGGAGTCACTCTTACACCAAACATGTCATTTCGCAAGCATTTAATCAAAAAACTAAGCGACTCGAAAATTGCTATCAATACCACGTGGAACAAATTGCTTAGAAAAAGAAACGTCAGTCACAGCACTAAGTACAAATTGTTCTTAGCCACAGCCAGAGCAATTATGTGGTATGCTGCCCAAGTATGGGGCTTTGGTCAATACGAAGAAGTGGAACGACTCCTCCGTTTTTATATAAAGAGGGTGTTCCACTTACCTCTATGCACGCCTAACTATGCTATACACTTGGAAAAGGGGTCTCCCAACTATGTTTCTCTACACACTGCAACTTCACTTCGATTATATTAATAAAACTATGCAAATGCCATCCACGCGTCTTCCAAGATTTGTCAAAGAACACCTATTAGAAGCAAAATCACAGTTTGTCGGAAGGTGGGAAGCCATGGCGTTGGAACACAATATTAGGTGCAACATAGAAGACCATAGCTCATGGAACTATTGGTAGACAAAACTGCTGCAGAGCATAGACAGCACGGAAAGGATTGGCTTTGAATCACAAGCCCGAGAAAGTCAGTCTCGGGACACTTACAGCAAACTGGAGTATAACTTAAAAGATAAAAATTATTTCACTGACATTTTAGACGTGACATCAATATCAGACAGATTTTTCGAACGAGAACGGAAGTGCTCAACCTAAAGTATATGCCACATATCTCAAACCCCAGTCATTGCACTCTCTGCAACACCGGAGAGAGAAGACACCGCCCACTTCTTTTCTCGCTGTCCAATTCTGAAGGAACTCGGGGTTCTATACTGGGAAAAAGATACTCTGACGAACCAGGAAATGCACAAGCTCTTAAACGGAAGTTCTTGGCGTTCGCTCACTTCCTACCTTAGAGAGTGCCTGCAGTATCGACGCGATTTTTTAATGGACTACGGAGACATGTAACCAGACATCGGAATCGGGGAATCGGAGTTTAGGAAAATGTCACCTACATTTAGCTAACGGCAACATGCCACAGCCAAAATTTTTTATAATCATTGGAAATCCTTTTAATGTTTGAAACTTTTCGTCACTATAAGATTTTTCTACCTATATATATTATATATCGACAACTCTGATTGTAAATTTAACTGTTAACACACTGTTAGCTCACTGTTAAATCACTGTCAAGTCACTGTTTAGTCACAGGAAATCATTGTTAACCCCTCTTTCCAGCCCACACACCCACAAACACACAACCCACCTGCTGCTACGGCAAATAGTAAAAGCGGTACGCAAAAGAATCTGTCGTGAAGATAAATTGTTTGTAGTTTTAGTAAAAGAGCATCGCTCTATAAATCAAAGAGACGCTTCTTCAGCAGTGGTTTATGAAGTTGCTACCTTACCGGTTCGGTTCAGAAAGTGGTTAGTTTGGCTATTCTTCACTTTCGTTTAGGACTGCAAACATAAAACATTTCTGAGTACATCCCGTTCGCCTCCGGTGCCTTTGAAAACTGAAAAAAGTGTAATTTTGTTGCTTTGTTTAATTAAATTATATCCTTAGACTCTCGTCCTTTCTGTTACTCCTCCAACTCATTTATCTGCTGGTAGAGCTTAACTTCGGTTTCTGCATTTCTGTTGCAAGCGTGATAACGTTAAAGGCGCCAGTTATTGGCTCAGGACGTTAAGTGCTGCCCGCATATTGACAGGTGTCTTTCTTCGGCTATTAACGTTGGGGTCTACTCGAGGATTCTCGCAGTTGGTCGTTTTCGAACGTTTGAACTTGTCCTGGGGATATATACCCAAGCTGAGGGGTCTATCTCTGCGCTCTGAACTAAGAAGAGGCAGAGGTCGTTGATTGCTGTTGACGTGGTCTTTGGTTTAAAAAAGCGCTGATGCGATTGATATTTTAGCTGAAGAACATCTATCTAGCTCCCTGGTCAAATTTGAATCCTGAAATTTTTATGATTTAGGTGATGAATAACCCCCCATTGAGTTCCAAAATCGGAGTTAAGGGAACAAAATCGTAGATAGAATCTAAAAAAAAATTGTCTTTTTTCCAAAAAAAAACTTCAGTTTCAGTATTTTTCGCCTTAATTCGTACAATTTTAACATTGAACAAAATTATGCAAATATATATTTGCAACCTTTTATCTTAATCAGATCCATTTTGCCAATTTGGAATCAAACTTCATCTTTTCCATTCTCTTCACCATTGTTGTCTTCGATTCAATTCAACTCCCTTCCCATCCAACCCCCAAAACCAGGCCATATGCTTCACTCGTTCTGAGTTGCTGCTCGGTAATCGTACGTGTGGAAAAGACGTCAGCACTGATTGCTGCATAAATGATTGAGCCTCCTCCACATCAGTTGCTATCAGCATTCCTCCATGCATCACACAGGGTTCACATATCAGGCCAAATATTGAAAAAGTCGTTGCATTACAATATATATATGAAAATTGATGGAGAAATGCCAAAATATTTAAATCTAATTTTTTGTGGCAGGCAGGCAGTCAGCAGTCAGTAACTCGATTTCTGCCAACAATTTAAATATGCAGCCAAGTGCGGAGCTCTGACTTATTTTTAGATAGACACAATAGACACTCGCCGGACAGAACGGGTGACAATGTTGAAACACCCATGGCGATGGCGCTGGGCGGGGCAATAAATCACCAAAAAGCGCAGCGAGTGTTAAGTGAAAAAAAAAAAGAAATTCATAGAAGAGCCAAAAAGGCGGACGAAATGTTGTCAGGGAAAGCGAAAAGCAAATCATTTAATTGAATTATATGCGATAAAATTGCAATTTATTTTGAGCTGCTGCTGCTGCCGTTGCCATAGTTGTCGTTGTTGACGTTGTCCTTTCCATGTTGGCGACAGCAACAGCCGCATTTGTCCCGAATGTCCCGTTAAAGCAGCAGCATGCGTATTATTAGCCTCGGTCGCATATCTATGCCATCTCTGGCCATTGTGTTGAATCTTTTGTGGCAAGTTGCATTTTGTGTATGCAAATTAATTGCGTATAACGCGACTGAAATATTTTATGAAATTCCCAACTTTTTCTGCCTCATTTCACTAGCCAGAATCTGCTGGTTTGGGCCAATTAAGAGGCAGACTTGGAACTGCAACTTGTTTGTGAGAACAGCAGTACAAGCTGTGTTGAAAACAAGCATACTTTCGGTACACCAGCACAATAGATGACTAGCAGACTCCTATATAGTAAGAAAAAAGTTGAACGATCTTGAAAAGATCGATTCGTTCTTGAATTTTTAAGAATTTCGCTTTTGAAATCGAGTTGAATTCGTTCCCAATTTGGTTTTTATATGCAAGTGGCTTAGAGATATGCAAATTTTGAGAGAATAGCGTTCAACCCACTCTCATAGTTTCGTTTTTCATGGGAGAGGCGTGTGTGAAGAAACTACTGAGATAAGAGCGCAAACGGTTATTGAGACATTCGAACATTTCGAGTGTTAAAAACACCTTAAATAAAAATAAAAAACATTAAATAAAAAGATAAACTATGCTCCTCAACGATTTCTAAGCGATTGTCTTGTCCACTCGACCACGACCCTAGTTGCTCGCTGAGCGGCAAAGTGCCAACTGCTTACATTCATAACTAAGATTTCGACTCGTGAACTTGATTATGTGTGAGAGTCGAGTGAGCTAAGGCGCCGTCGTCTCTGTGGTCTTCTTGAGGTCCCGAGTTCAAGTCCAAGTAAAGTAAGGAAAAAGAAAATTTGTTAAAGATATCTCACAATCAATCACAGCTTAGAAAAAAGTGGGTGTTAGATGGTGGTTTTTATATTTTTTTGAGTATTCATACTTGGATCAAGTAATGAAACTCTTGAATCAAAAAATTCTAGTTCAAAAATTCGCTCTTCTGACTTCAAACATTATTGTTCCAAGTACAAAATTCTCAATTTTTTCTCTGAGTGTAGGACAGATCAATCCCTCTTGACAAACTCAATCGCGTTACCTTTACAAGTTTCGGTTCAGACTCCATGATACATGAATAACAACAAGGTAGCGCACTGCGCAAGCTTAGATATTCTTAGTCGATCTTGGTTTGATGATACAAAGTTGTAATCTGGTATATCGAACCGACATAGTCGCCTTCGATTTTCTATCGAAAACAGTCAAAAAAGTAAGCAACGACTGAGTTGCCCAGCTACTTGTGTGTGCTGTAGCCCTTTGTTTCCATAAATTCTAGCGCAACCGAACAAGCACTTGCAGTTGCGCTAGCTTGTAGACATTGTATCATGGACTCATAAATAAAAGTACGTAAATGAAGTACGAAACATACTTAAATCGAAAAAAGAACGGAAATATACAGACGTGTTATAAATTTGTCCCTGGAGACGGATGCCGAGGCGCATTCGAAATATATCGGAAACAAACCAAAAACACTGAGTTTTTCTTCTCGACCTGGAGCCAGCTAACATCTACATTCTAATAATTAGAAAGGGCGCTAACCAACAATTACGGAAATATTATTGAAATGAGTTTTTGAATCAAGAACTTTTCGTACTTACAGTAAGCCAAGGAAGTCCGTTCTTAGTTCAAACACAAAATATGTCAAAATTAGTACAAAATAACCTAACAATGCAAGCTCCAAAAAGCATGCCACGAAAAATGCGAATTACACTAGGCAACACGGTCCAGTTTATAGAAGTAATGGTGGTAAATCTAGATGATTTTCGTGTGATACACATGAATTTGTACAAGGAAATGGTCCATCACGTCTGGATATTTGCTAATTTGAGCCTAAAGTTGCTTAAAATGCCTATTTTGAACCTATTTAGGTGCGTTTTGTGGGTGACCTATACCTTTGTATTGACTCTCTTTAAAATTATTATAAAGAACTATTTCTTGGCTTTAAAATAAACTATTCTAAACAATTCTACGATTTTTTTAAGCTTAGATATACCATTTGGAAAATATGTGATTGAAATGACTATATTCTGTACTGCCCATAAGTATGCAATGGCTGTTCTTCAAAGATTTCATTAGATTTCAATACAAATGGATAGCCTTTTATATTGTTTTTGCATTGCATACCTTTAGGCATTAGAAAATTATGCTATTTCGAACATATCGTATATCTTTGCATAAAAAAACAAGAAAGAAAGTCGGTCAAGCCCGACTATAACATACTCTGTACCCTTACACTCGCATTTGCTCAGGAGTCAAACGGCCTGTTAACACCCCGCGCACAACGCGGTGCGCTCTCTAAGTTTCTTCTCTCTCTCTCTCTTTCTCTCTCGCACTAAGATTGCCTGTGTTGAACGGTTAGGGTATGTTGCTGTGGTTGTTGGTGGGGGGTTGGTTGGTGTTAACTGGCCGTTTGTTGCCCATAACTTGAGTGTCGCTCATCCGATCCTTATCATTCCTTCAGCAAATCGATAAATAATTTTGTTTACAAGGTATCTGTAGAAGGAACGAACGATCTATCTCCAAAACTGTAGGAGATATGACGTTTTTTCCAAATTGCGAGGGCGGGAGGGGGCGTGGCAAAAATTGAAAATAAACTTGATCTGCCTGCAAGTATAAGAAATATATGTCCCATACATGTCAAACCTCTATCTCTTACCATCTCTGAGATCTCTTCGTTTATACGGACGGACAGACAGACAGACAGACAGACAGACAGACAGACAGACGGACAGACAGACAGACAGACGGACAGACGGACATGGCTATATCGACTCGGCTGTTGATGCTGATCAAGAATATATATACTTTATAGGGTCGGAAACGATTCCTTCTCCCTGTTACATACTTTTGCACAAACTTAATATACTCTATGTACCTTCGGTACAGAGTATAAAAATTGTACTATACTTACGATGATTTCATGAAAGGTTAGTTCATAAATGTGGGTTTACAAATCGTTTCTAAATAGGGTCAAAATGGGCGATTTAAGCAACTTTAAGCTTAAGTTATCAAATATCTAGACGTGATGGACCATTTTTCAATACAGACTCGTGTTCTGTACTGAAAAGTGGGTGTCATGGGACGCTCGGTACGAACGTAGCCCTTTACGACGATAAAACTGGTTGTAAATTGAACTGTTAACTCACTGTTATGTCACTGCTAAGTCTCGGTTAAGTCACTGTTAACCCACTGTTAACCCTTCTCCCACTCCATACACCCACAAACACACAACCCACCTGCTGTTAAGGCAAGTGGTAAAAACAGTTGACTTTGCAAATACAAAATGCAAAGACAAGGCGTACCCAAAAGAATCAGTCGCAAATACAAAATTTTTCTAGTTTTAGTCCCCCAGTCGATCGTCCGTAAAAGAGCTTCGCTCTAATAATCTAAAATAGCTACCACCTCTTCTATAAACAGAACCTTGTTGCCTAGTGCTATCTTTTTTTCAAATTCCCAACTGGTTTTAACACTTGGCTGATGGAGTCATGGTAGACTTCTAACATACAGTAATACCATTTTCATTGAATACAGAAATCATTGGGATAAGCTTTAGAATTTCTGGGGCTTAAATCAAGAACATTCTTATTAAGAATGTATTAAGGTTAAATTTAGAATTTAATCGACTTCATTAAAGAATGTTTTATACTTATTATAAAGTTAAGAGTTAATAGGTTTTCGACAACCTAAAGTATGATTAAAAAAATATATTAAAATAGGTTGACATCGACAGTTTTACATCAAGTATTACAGGATGGAAAAAATTGTGCTCGAAATATGAATTTTGTGCTTGAATCAAGTATTTACGCACTTACCTCACTATTGACACCTTATGTACTTACTTTTTCCAAAGTGTTGAATGAATCGCAGCTTCTTCTTGTTAATATGCCTCAGCATTCAGTTAACCAACTTACCATCTCCAAAATAGCTGCAGGTGGAGCTTAAATGAGCAATATAATTAAGTTTTTGTCAATGAAATTAACTTTCTCTGTTTTGACTTCGAATTGGAATACATTAGCTGCAACTTGCTTTATCTCCCGCTTCCTGCCTGCCTCATTCAAATAGAGAGCACCAAATAAAATGTAAAAACCAGCAAATTGTCTTCCCTGGCACCTGTCTCCGTCGCATACCCTCCAACCCTCCCCCCGCACTTCACTTCCACGGTTTCCGCTTTGCTTGGCCGTGTTGCTGTGTTGGCATTTCATTTGAGTTGCTTTGCGCCTTCGCCATCGCTTGCAATTGCCATTTCCGTTTCCTGAAATTTGCCACTCGTTACACACAGAAGAACACAGGAACAACAACATACATGCATATAGAAACACAGGCCGTCGTCCCTCCCATCCCTTCTTTTTATTCCTCATCAGCAACAGCTCCGCCGACATTTTCATTTCCATGCTTGGGCGCTTCGCTGCGAATCAATTATTCATCATCATCGATTAAGTAACAGTAGCCCCCCCCCATTGTCCGCCACCCCCTCACCAGTTTATTGTTATGATTTTTGCTGTCTGTAATGGGCACACTTGAAGGACAGCACACTCACTGGCCAGGACACAGAACGCAGAAACAATAAGCTGGCTGCTTTTTCAGCATTTCGCGTGAAATTTTTTGGTTTTAATGACACTGCCTGAGCCGGGGAGCACAGATTTGCTATAGTGTGTGGCATATGTGAGTGTCATATATCTACACAAATATCTGGTCTGAGCCAACTGGTACTCCCCCCCCCCTCTCCCACCTATTATTCTTATTATTCCTGCGATTCTTGTGCCCATTAAATATTTATGAAAATTGCTTTTGCTGCAGTTTTATTCACTTTCTTACGTTGCTTTTGCATGCCACGGGAGGGTTGGAGGTGGGTTTGCTGCCTGTTTTCGGTTTTGGTTCAGAAGGCCAGTAAAACAATAAAGCTTAAGATTTCAATTTCCTTAGAGCTTAAAGCTGTTTCTGTGTGGCGGCGGCCCATCCGCCTGTCTGTTTGCGATTCTTGACACATAAATCTTTGGAAGACATATGCCTAGATAATCCCACATTATGAAAAAGAAGACACACATACGTTAACATAAATATGCACATCAATAGCGCCATTTTTAATAGCCAAAGTTAAACGAGCTGTGTGTGTTTGGTGGTATGAATGAAATATTGAGAGATTTGTTTGGGAATGCTACAGATAATCCTAATGACCCTGTTATACCATAGCTTGAAATTTGTGGCACTTCACTTCTTTAGTGGAAAGGATGGCCTTCGAAATAGGGCTTGAACCGCCCATAGGGACAAAGCCAAGCTTTGGTGTATTTTTTAATGCTATTACAAGTCCGAACGGCAAAGCATTTGGAACATTCCACCTAGATTCTCAAAAGTCTTCTTCTGGCTCTGACACCATTTATCCTTCTTCTGCGAAGTAGTTGCCTTGCTAGCCGATTCAAGCAAGAAACGTTATCTCAAATGGACATGTCCATGGTTAAAAGTGTGTAAAGTGTGGGGCCGAGGACGCACCCCTGTGGCACTCCTGCACGTATAGTTCTTTTACTCGATTCAGCTCCATCAAGGACGACAGAAAAAGTCCTGTCAGTAAGGAAGCTGCGCACCAGATTCTTTATCTTGCACAGCAATCCTTCATGCTTCACACGATCGATCGTGTGCTTCACGTCGACAAATATTGTCGAGACAGTTAGTTACCCTGTTTAACTGTTCTGGCGTTCCGTGCGACCTTCTAAACCCAAATTTAAAGGGCGGAATGCGTTGGTAGTGCTCATCCAATGCAAGTATTCTGCTCAGCAGGCAACTCTTAAAGATTTTCGTTTCTGATTGGCCGGTACGATTCATCTGAAAGACTCATTCGGGCTTTGGATGTATCCCAGTCTCAACACTGAGTTTAACATCAATACTAGGAAGTGTGTGGCTTTGTCAGGGAGTGCCTTCAGCGTCTTGTTGTCAATCCCGTCTTCTCCAGCAGCCTTTTTGCACTTAAGTTCTTGTATTTTTTCTTTCACGGAGAAACTGACAATTCGAGCTGACCAGGGTTGTGAAGGATACTTTCCACTCTGCGAATTCTGGATACAGTTGAGGTTGTTAACAGCGTAAATCTCTCCTCAAGATTTTTTGCAATTTAGCCCAAGTGCCCAAGGATGGGGAAAGAGGAAATTTTTTTAAATACGTTTTTATAACTCACAATTTTCTAAGTTTTTATACCCTTCTACATTAAGAAAAAACTAGAACGAATAATTTGAGTACAAACGATCTTGAAAAAAAAATTAGTCGTTCTTGAATTTTCAAGAATTTTGCTCTTGGAATCGAGATAAATTCGCTCTAAACGTTCTCAATTTGGTTTTTTATAGGCAAGGGGGATGAGGGCAACTTAACTTTGAGAAAAGATCGTTGGAGTCGCTCTCGTAGAGAAAGAGAGCGCATGCACAGTTGGTCGTTGAGAGAATAGCGCGTGCGCAGTTTGTTGTTGTGCGATGCGTAAGAAAGGCAAATGCGTTTATTTATAAGCGTGATTTCGTCGCGTCTTTTAGCTTACGGAAGATAGCTGAGCTCTCTAGCCTGCCCGTCGCCCTGTGTGTGTTTCAGTCTTTCGAGGTACACCGTACAAGTCCCAGAAGAGTAAGTAAATAAAAAAAAAAATATCTATGTGGTAATCTCAAAATCAAAATCACAGATTAAAACAAAGTTTGGTGGATGGTGGTTGGGGTTCGTTTGGTTTTGATAATGGGAAGTGGGAGGGGCGAGGGAGACGGACCGCGTCGGTCGGGTCGGGCTGGGTCGGTCATGTCTCTCACACCACAATTCCCCCCCCGCCCCCAAATATTCTTTATAATATTGTTATTTTGAGAATTATTCGTTCTTGGATCAAGCACTGAAACTCTTGAATTAAAAATTATTCATACTTGGATCTAGAGCTGCAACTCCATTTTTTCTCTGAGTGTAGAGGGTATATGAAAATTGTCTAGATGTTTTTAATGCATAGAAGGAAGCATCTCCGACCACATAAAGTATATATAAGGTTGTCAAAAAAGTCTTGCGGTATTTCCGCAAGCTTGTCTTTGCAAGCGCGTAGTTCTAGTTGTATTCGTCGCATCGGTTCACGCTAGAGCTTTTTGGAAAGCTATTTTCACGCGCTAACACGTGTTTGATTTATTGTTGTTTGTTTTTAGTCGTTCGTGAGCTATAGCGTCGCAAACATGGAGCAAAATAAAGAGAAAATACGGCATATTTTACAGTACTACTACGATAAAGGCAAAAATGCATCTCATGCTGCCAATAAAATTTGTGCAGTTTATGGACCCGATACAGTTTCCATTTCCACCGCACAACGATGGTTTCAACGTTTTCGTTCTGGTGCAGAGGTGATCGAAGATGCGCCACGGTCCGGAAGGCCTGTCGTCGAAAATTGCGATAAAATCGCTGAATTGATCGAAAGAGACCGGCATAGTAGCAGCCGTAGCATCGGCCAAGAGCTGGGCATGAGTCATCAAACCGTTATAAACCATTTGAAGAAGCTTGGATTCAAAAAGAAGCTCGATGTATGGGTGCCACACGACTTAACGCAAAGAAACATTTTTGCCCGTATGGATGCATGCGAATCGCTTCTGAATCGCAACAAAATCGACCCGTTTTTGAAGCGGATGGTGACTGGCGATGAAAAGTGGGTCACTTACGACAACGTGAAGCGCAAACGGTCGTGGTCGAAAAGCGGTGAAGCTGCCCAGACGGTGGCCAAGCCTGGATTGACGGCCAGGAAGGTTCTTCTGTGTGTTTGGTGGGATTGGCAGGGAATCATCCACTATGAGCTGCTCCCCTATGGCCAAACGCTCCATTCGTATAAAAAGCGACTGTTGGTTATGGTTCTAAACATAAATGAAAAGTTAAAAAAGTCGTTAAGGGTTTTGTCTTTACCTTCAAACATAATGAAAAATTTGCATTGATATGTTGAAGCAGAAGTTTAAAATTTGTATTCTATTATTTTATTAAAGTCCGCCTAAAAGAATGCAAATTTTTTGCTGATTTTCCAGCATTTTCATAACAAAATCTTAAATTTGTGTTTGTTTTATTTTTGGTAAAATAAGCAGTGCGAGGGCAGTGTGATAAGTCAGTGACAATTTGAATTTAATTAAATTTTTCGTTTCCAGCATAGATTGATACATTTTTTTCAGCGCTTTTCAAATTTAGCATACCTTTCATATAAGAAGTTGCGCAGCTGTGAGCTCAGAATGGGTGGTTATTTTCAGTGATGACCCTTTGATTCGACCCAAATCTCTTATCGTCGAGCTATTAAGAAAAAATTTGTAGAAAATGTTGCGTGGGGTTTATCAGTTCAACTGGCTACCGTGAAGTGGGATATTGCCTTGTCCAATGGAGAAGCTTCGATTAAAATTTGCAGGTAATCAGCTTCATCTATTCGCCTTGAAAAGGTTGCCTTGACCTTGCAGACCCTACTTGACTTGCTTTTGTTTCACTTTAATGCGACGTTCTCCAGAATCTTTGGTCTCGGCTGGCTTCCTAGCTGGCTATCTCCACCAGCATCTAAAGAACCCTCCAGTTTGGCAAATTAAATCAAGCTCTTTGTCCTGCTGCCGCCACTCTGAGATCCCTTGCATTTCCATCGAACCTTGATCTCGACGTATAATTCTGATGGATCTTTGATTCATTCGTGTCTGCGAAACTTCCCAAAAACGCATCTGACCTCTTTCAATAGGTCAAGTATCAGCATCAATTCAGCAAAGATGCCATTCTGTTGGGACGGCTTCTATTAAGTTACCTAATCCTCCCAAGTCACTAAGATCACAATGATGTTCAGTGAGTCAATAATTTGATGGTTTTTTGATTCCCCATTTTCATTACCATCAAAATTCCCACAGTTTTCTGCTTGCAACTAAATGAAGCAGTTAGTTAAAAATTACATAGCCGCCCTCGTATGTTTAATAAGCTTTCTTTCTCATATGGTTGCTGCTTTTTGATTGCCTTTCTTGACTTCCTTTGCCATGTTGAACCTTTGCCTTTCGAAAAGAAAATTGCTTATGTACCTCAATGCGTTCCCCTTTTTGGCATCACAGACCCTGCTGGCATTTTCTGAGCGACACTTCACACCTGGCTATAATTTTGTTACTCTCACACAAACAAACACACACACACACGTAGCAGCTCTCTAAATTTCAATTAGACTTTAAACCACCTTCACGGAGTCATGGCCAGGACTCCCCTTGGCGTGTGCCAGAGATACCCAAATAACTCTGCTCATTAGTTGACGTGTTCATGTGCGGCTACATTTTTTCTTGTACTTAAATCATTTCGAGATTACACAAGCTGAAGGAACTGGAGTAAGACACTCCACTATCTAAACGCTCAAGTACTTCCCGCGTATTTACAATATAAATTTTTCGGTTTTTTTTTTGTTTTTTTTTTTCTTTTTGCTGAAAATTGCGTATCATAAATTTGTTGGGAGGATTTTGTTGGTACATTTTGTTTGAGTAACGATACTTAATAAACTCGCATCATTTTCCCATTTCCTCATCTTGTGTGTTCCTGTGCGTTGCCCCAAATTACCTGTCATTTCGAAATTATGATACCCAGGAATCGCTGCTGGCTGCTGGCTGCTCCTGCTGACTGTTGACGTTCCTTTCCGGCATTTGGTGAAAATTTTATGTTTATGGATGGAAAGCAGAGCCTTCTAATTTTATTTTTATACCCTTGCAAAGGGTATTATAATTTTGCCCAGAAGTTTGCAACGCATAGAAATATTCATATCCGACCCCATAAACTATATATATTCTTGATCAGGGCGACGAGCTGAGTCGATTGAGCTTTGTCCGTCCGTCTGTCTGTCTGTCTGTCTGTCCGTCTGTCTGTCCGTCTGTCTGTCCGTCTGTCTGTCCGTCTGTCCGTCTGTTTCTACGCAAACTAGTCTCTCAGTTTTAAAGCTATCGAGCTGAAATTTTGCACAGAGTCTTCTTTTTACTGCACGCTGCTAATATGTCGGAACCGACCGGATCGGATGACTATATCTTATAGCTGCCATAGGAACGATCGGTTCAAAAATGGGTCTTAGTGAGAAAAACTTTTTTGTTTTCAGTGCTAGCGGCCTTAAACTCGGCCATTATTAATAATAAATGCTATCAAACAGATTTGCAAATTTTGGTCAAAATCGAATGACCATATCTTATAGCTGTCATAGGAACCATCGGTCGGAAAATGGGTCTTAGTAAGAAAAACTTTTTTGTTTTCAATGCTAGCGTCATAAAAATCTGCCATAATTAATATTATATGTTTTCAAACAGATTTGCAAATTTGGGTCAAAATCGGATGACTATAACATATAGCTGCCATAGGACCGATCGGTCGGAAAATGGGTCCTAGTGAAAAAAACTTTTTTGTTTTCGAGTAAATCGTTCTTAAAGTCGGTGATTCTTAATATTAAACGCTTTCAAACTAATTTAAAAAAGTTGATCGACATCGGGTGACTATATCTTATGGTTGCCATAGGACCGATCGGTCTGAAAATAGGTCTTACTGAGAAAAACTTTTTTGGTTTCAATGTTAGCGTCCTTAAACTCGTCCCTTATTAATATTATATGTTTTCAAACAGATTTTTAAATTTTGGTCAAAATCGGATGACCATATCTTATAGCTGCCATAGGACCGATCGGTCGGAAAATGGGTCTTAGTGAAAAAAAAATTTGTTTTTCAAGTAAATCGTTCTTAAGGTCGGTGATTAATTTGATAAATTTGGTCAAAATCAGATGACTATATTTTCAGGCTTATCAGTCGGAAAATGAGTCTTAGTGAGGAAAACTTTTTTGTTTTCAATTTTATCGTTCTTAAACTTGGCAATTGTTCATTTGATATGTTTTCAAAAAGATTCGCGAAATTTGGTCGAAATCAGATGTTCATCTGACGGAAAATGGATTTTAGTTACAAAAGTTTTTGATTTTTATCTAAGCGTTCTTAAACTCTGTCATTTCAAAAACAGCTTTTGCAAGGGTATTAAAACTTCGGCACAGACGAAGTTAGCTTGGCCTTCTCGTTTGCTTTCACATATCTCAAACTAATACCTTGACATGGGAATGTAAAACCTTATGCGCATTTTCCGATTGTAATCTGTAAGCATAATGTTTAATAACCGTTGATATGAGGCCGATTTGGGGGGGGGGGGGGGGGGGGTGGTGTGAGGTGAGGCAGATTTGATGTTGTTGTGTATCCTTGGGGGAATCCTTCTCAAGCCAGAGCTGCCTGTCAGTGGGCCTAAAATATTTTTATTTGAAATGACAACTTGATGATATACCGTTGAAGTGGACATATTTACAAGGTGCCAGTGCAAACATGTCAATGGCATGTGTGTAAGGAATGAGTAGGGTATGGGTAGGGGCAGGACCGGGAGGGTGAGGAGGTAAGGAGGAGAGATTTACTTTCAACGAAAGCTGACAGTTGATGTTTTGATTGGCTAAGTGGAATGCGAAATGGAATAGGTGAAGGCCAAGAAGGCAGTTTTGATATTTAAGCATGTCGTCGGCAGTTGAATACATTTTGTATTTTTTCTTTGTATTATAACCTTAATTTTTG
Organism: Lordiphosa magnipectinata; assembly: GCA_037044535.1. Lineage (NCBI taxonomy): Eukaryota > Metazoa > Arthropoda > Insecta > Diptera > Drosophilidae > Lordiphosa > Lordiphosa magnipectinata. The sequence goes on along the minus strand of JBAMBO010004134.1, from coordinate 173,723 downwards.
TATACGTACTAAGCATTTATAACTGTATAGAAAAGGCGGGCCACAGCAAAACGATTTTCAATTGAAGCTAGGCATTGACCTAATTTCATAAAGTAAGCTAAATGTGCCACAAAATTAGCTTGATTTGTGTTCTATTTTGAATCCGTGCATATTGAACAAACTTTATAATAATAAAACAAGATCTAAGCATTAAATTTTCTCGACATCACATCTTTGGTAAATTGAGCTAAAATTAGCTAAAATTGTTAGAAACCTACATTGAAATTTTGACTTTTCATTAAATCATTGTATAGTTCTGTTTTTTAGCTTTCAAATAAATCATTCCAAACAATTCTGTAATTTTTTTTAACAAAGATATACCATTTTGAATACTTGTTTACGTTATGACATAATTTTCTACCGCCCATAAGTATGCAACGTATATTGTGGAAAGTTTTCATTAGAATTCAAGACAAATGACTAGCCTACTTTACTGTTTTTCAGTGTGGTCAACCTGGAGGAGGTCATCGACCATGACAGGACGACTAAGATCTCGTAACCCTTCACCTGGAGGATGTCATCGATTCTGACACGACACAAGATACGGTCACTCGCCCTTTGGCCGACCATGTGCCCGCTCTCAATCGCTGACGTCCAACTGTCCACATCCTGCTGCATGCTGTCCACAAGCGAAAAACATTCATACAAGTGGAATTTCCATTTTTTGTTTTACTCGAGGCACTCTTTGTTTGGTAATTAATGCCAGCCTACGCCCACAAACAAACTCTCGAACTCAGCACAACACCCTCATCACAGGCAACACCAAGTCCTCAACTAGAGGCATCTCAACGCCCTTAACTAGAGGCACAAGAACTACAAAGTACTCAACTAGAGGCAAAACAATCGCAGCAAGCATTTTATGAAATTTCTTATCACACTCGAGTCTTTTTCGTGTCCTCAGTCTGATTAAAATAGTCATAAATGCGCTCGTTTTCTGATCATAAATGATACTTTTGTCGGGAGAAAATGGTACCCTAGCCGCGAGTCGTTTTTAACCCGTTATTCTGATCAGTTTCGACTTATTTTCGAGTCATTTGCGAGTCTTTTTCGAGTCGTTTTTTAATAAATCTCATTTTGAGCAAATGCACGAGTCTTTCTGATATCTCACATGAAACTAATCTCTTTTTAATCATCAAATGGGCTCGAAAAAGACTTACCAAGGTGAGGAATCACCTAATGATGCTCCAAATGCTAAATGGAATACTAACTATGCCTTGCATGAAGCGTTTCATGTCCTCTGTGCTGATTACAATGAACTCTACCGAATAATTAGCTCGGAAGCTTCTCTTCCTGCTTTAAGAATTTATATTTTAACTTATTTAGCTCGTAGTTAACATTACTTTATGTTCTTCCTAAGGCATTTTGTGTCACACGCTAGTGGCTGCGCCTCTCGGTCGGTTGGGCGGGAGGTGGGCTGCTATTTTGCCTGGGCTTTGCGCATTGTACGTCAACGTCCATTAATTTTAAAAAGCCCTGCTCGAACTTGCTTGTCAACCCCCAATCGTAGTAACGGACTCAACTGAGATAACCATCAAAGCAACTACGCAGATCTGTACTTGGTGCACATGCTCAGTACTATGAATTTATCAGTATCTACACTCAACGAAAACAGTTCGTCGATCCAACTGCAATACCAACGAAATACATCACAGCAAGAATTATACACAAAGTTTTCTCCACATTTTGACTTGTACAAAACTTGTAGATGATCGCCCTGGACCTGCATCCCTCAAAACTGAAAGACCCTTCGTTCACACATGGTCACTGGAGGGGAAGTACTGTGGTAGATCTGGCCACACTAATCATCGCAATCACGCGAAAGCGTGGTTGTCCATCTCTAGCCTTAGCGCTAGTGTCTGGCTGGCGCGGCTGGCGACCGCATCACGCTCTTCAAACATACAGTAATAGTTAGCAGTTAAGTAATATTCAATAAAGTAAGTTACACATTAAACCATTTGCTTGCTAGTTTGTTATATATCAGCTATACGATATATTCGTCTCGTTTTAACCAAACTCCTCAAAATTGTGTGGAAAGCGTTAATATTCATAACTGCAAAGTATAAAGACTAGACTACCATTGAAAACCAAAAAGTTTTTCTCACTAAAACTACTTTTTCGACCGATGGTTCCTATGGCAGCTATATGCTATAGTCATCCGATTTGTATCAAAATTGGCAGAGCTGTGTAGAAGCGTATAATTTTGATCAGTAACAAGTTTGTTAGCGATAGCATTGAAAACAAACGAGTTTTTCCTACTAAGACTTTTTTCAGACCTATCTTTTGTATAGCAGCTATACTATATAGTGGTCCGATTTTCATAAAATTTGGTGGAATTGTGTAAAAGCATAGAATACTTCGAAATACGAGGTTTGGGGACGTTTGCGTGGAAGACAAAAAAGTTTTTCTCTCTAAAACTACTTTTTGGACCAATGGTTCCTATGGCAGCTATATGCAATAGTCATCCGATTTGGATCAAAATTGGCAGAACTGTGTGGTAGCATATAATATTGATCAGTAACAAGTTTGGGAGCGATATCATTGAAAACATAAAAGTTTTTCCTACTAAGACTTTTTTTAGACCTAACTTTTATATGGCAGCTATATTATATAGTTGTCCGATTTTTATAAAACTTGGTGGAATTGTGTGAAAGCATAGAAAACTTAGAAATACGTGGTTTGGGAACGTTTGCGTTGAAAACAAAAAAAGTTTTTCTAGCTAAAACTACTTTTTCGACCGATCGTTACTATGGCAGCTATATGCTATAGTCATCCGATCCAATCGGTTAAAACAAATGTGCAGCGTATTCGTATTTTAAGACTTTTTGCAAAGTTTGGTGTTGATATCTTTCAAACTGACGGACGGACAGACGGACGGACAGACGGACATGGCTATATCAACTCAGCTCGTCATGCTGTTCAAGAATATATAAGCTTTATGTGGTCGGAAACGCTTCCTTCCTTCCTTCTGCAAAGGTATAATGCAGTGGTGTCCAAACTCACACAATCATTGCGCTTGTGTGCGTAGCAGCGAAACACGAAGTAAACATTTTAGCAAGATCAACAAACAAACGAACAAATGCCTCGTAAGAGAACAAAAACCCGAACACGCGCATCGTAGGAGAGCAAGCCGCCGAGCTTGCTATTTATAGACCACACGTATTCTCTGTCTCTATATGTGTGGCGGCTGCTACGCCGGCAGAATTATGAGTTCCTATCCCATGGGATAATCTTTTGACATTTTTGGACACCACTGGCATAATGACTAGCCTACTGTACTGTTTCTTAATTGCATTCCCTTAGGCAGTAGATAATTTTGTCATTTTGTACACTTACATTCGAATTGGCATATCTTAGCTTAAAAAATTTATAGAATTGCTGGGGATAATTTACTTTAAAGCTTTAATATAGTTTAATGAACATTTTGATAAAACATGTATGTTTTCTAAAAGACAAGACTTAACTTTAATTCTAGCAACTTGATGCTCAAACTAGTCAAAATCTGGATGTGATGTAACATTTCCCAAAAAAGATTCATATTTAGCAAAAGAAAATCATTTAGAATCACAAAAAATCGCTCAGAACCGACTATATTATACTAGGTTTGTTATGTTTGTTCATTGCTTTTAAAAGCTGATCGACTGTACAGCTGTTTCAAGAACCTCCCGATTTTATCAATAGCAGTCCTTTGCCTATCTTCTGTATGTTCAATGGAATCAGAGTTGCATCTGACGAACGCTTTCAGTAAGTTCATTCTAAAGCTTAATACTTCTCGTTACTTCCCAACTGCGTATAGGGCTTTAACATTGTGTTTCATCAGCGACTAGTTATTTTTAGAAAGTAAACTATGTACTAGAGAGTTGGTTATTTTGTAAGTTAGTGTTTCTTCTTTGTTCAGCTGCTCATTTACTTGTTTCAGACTGTTTAATAAGCTTTCTCAGTTTTTTATACCCTTACAAGGTGTAAGAGTTCGATTTGGTCAGAGATTTGACTCAGAAATATCCTTTGAATCTGAGTCTTAATGATAGCACTAACCAGATATAAGTAAGTCTCTATATATAAGTAAGCCACACAGTTAGGTTAACTCACTTATGAAAAACTCTATACAATAACCTACGCTGGTAATCCTTACAGTATAACGTACAGTTCCAAGGCAATAGAGAGATCAGTTGAAAGATCCTACTTCAAAGTGACTTATAATAGAACTCATTAATGTCCATTCATATGTCCCATATAAGATAGATTAAAAATTTTAATGGAATTGTGACCATGTGGCAAGTGCTTACTTAGATTTATGTGGAATGTGTGTGTGTATTTTGCCTCGAAACTTATTTCTAGCTAAAATTCTCAACACATTATTTTGCATACACATTATTGTACACATCCAACTGGGTCAAGCACTGCCAGCTAACCATGACAGCCAAATGTCCGAGCAGAGAGACTGACATACCCAAGTGTTGAGAGGCAATTTTTAACATACTTGTTAATTAGCAATGGATTTATTATTTAATTCAAGAGGAAGGAAAAAAACTTATGTGTATATGTGTTATTAAAAACCAATTTGTCACTTTACGGAGCTGCTGAAATTTTTCTCATTACTCAAACAGTGATTGCATATCGTGCAGAAGATTTGCTGTGGAATAATCACGATTAAAATCCAGCTGAATCATCTCGAAAAAACTCAAAACTTACGGGCAACGAGGAACGTGAGGAGAATCCGCCCGCCTGCGAGGAGCCCGTGCATTCAAAGTGTCGTAGCCAAGATTTGATGACATTCGAGGGTGGAATCTGATAAATGCTAAACTGCTTCTTGAACAATCGCTGTGCGGTGCTAATGGAATCGTTGCTCCGATAGTACGCACGTATGATATACGCCCGATGCACACCCGTCCACTGATCCATTGCGACTGCACACAAAACGGCGAATGCGCCAGCGTTTCCGGCCCATAATTGACATAAAAAAGTTTCCCAAAAATATATATATAAAAAATCAAATAATTTCACGAAAAATTAATTGGACATGTAACTACATATTCGCACATGCAGCGAGCGCCAACTGCTAAATTTATCCACCACACGGATGACGCGGCGTATGAGTAATTCGGCAATTTTGCTGGCCGCATATAATTTGTGGGTGGCATTCCGTTTTAGTTTCAAGTGTGCAAATTGTCTTTTGGATACGCCCTCTACCCCCTCGCCCCCCCCCCGCAACCTTCAGCTATCAATCAATCAAATTGAAACCATCATCATTATGCTTCATCAGCAGGAGAAGTACCACAGCAGCCATCAAGTGGGCGTGAGGGGGTGGGGAAAGTCACTAAATCTACAACTTGAACTCATTTAAAGTTTGGCTACAAGTTAAATCCGCTTTGCGATTTGGCTATTATGCTGCCAGTGAGTAAGTGAAGCTGGCAATGCCAAAGTCTTTAAGCGATTTTGTTGTCTCTATTGTGTATGCGCGTTTGTGCACTACTCGATGCCAAGGGGTCATTCTGCTAAGTCATTGTGTTTACTACTTACATGTTGTGTGCAGATTGGTTTGGATAAGCATGAAATGGCAATAATGCAGTTATGTCACATAATGCAATTTATTAACTGAGAAGTGGTAAATTTCTAGTTTGACATTTTACAGTATTTGCAGGAAAAACTTATGTGGAAAAAGTCGATCAAAGTAAAGTGATTATGGCTGGAGTGAGACTAAGAGAAGAAATGTACACAAATTATATTAACGACTCTTTCCTTAGGGTATATTCTTATGGTCGACTTAAAACTTGACGAAAAATTTAAATAAAATGTGAACATTATGACCGAATTCTATTTTAAAGTTTTTATTACTAGATACATATATATTTAAGCATTGACAAAAGGAATGTTTAAGCAATTAAATATTAAACTAGAAGCAAATGTTGAAAGTGAACATTCATCCACTGAATCAGCCGTCCAGAACTTTAAGCATCATTTGGTGGTTGTGCTTGACAAGTTGGAAATTATATCCCAGTACTTACTCTGTTTGCTTTTAGTTTTATATTTTCAAATGGACTTTAGTTTCCAAATTTTCAAACAATGACTTAAGAATACTAAAAATACAAAGGAAAGGCAATAGGAATCAAAGTTGAAAACTGATTTGGTAAGTTATGCATAGTTCAGTTTTTTGCTTATATTCTTAAAATAATACAGTTTATCGAAAAAGTATACTCGCAAACTTATTGCGCTGTTTGAACTGGGTGCGAGCTTTCTGAGAAGTTTTAAACAATTAACTGAGTAAAGCAAGCAAACCGTTGCTGTTTGCGATGTACATATATGATCTGCAAGAACACTTAGGAGGTGGCCTGTATATCGACAACACAAACATTAGGGTATTAATGTACGCAGATGACATTGTGATGGTAGCGGACAATCTCTCAACCCTCCAGCAAATGATTCAAAACCTCGAGACATACTGCATATTGTGGCAAAATACGAAATTATGGTGTTAAGAAAAGTTGGTAGACTGGCGGCATCGGAGAACTGGACGTTTCAGGGGGAACAGCTAAAGGTGGTACCGGAGTACAAATACCTTGGCGTTATCCTAACACCTACAATGAGCTTTAAGAAGCATGTGGCAGCCAGGATAAAAGAAGCAAAGGCGATTATGTCTCTCTGTGTGGGCGAATTTCAACAACAAAGTAACAGTGAACCTAGCATCTAAGCGGAAAATCTTTAACTCAGTCCGCAGAACGGTACAGTGCTATGGAGCTCAACTCTGGGGTGGAGAAATAAAGGAAGAGGCATACCAACTGCAGCGATACTTTTTAAAAAGGATACTTAAGCTACCAGATCACACCGAACTACATATTCGGAATTGAAGCAGGGCAAATCGATGGCCAAAAGTACACAGAAAACAAAAGGCTGGAAATTTTGTAAGCCTAAAAAGTGTGATTTGATTCCGACAGTAGGATTAAATTTTTAAGTACGAGTGGGCATTTATCATTCCGAAAAGGATTGTTTTATGTACGGATCGTACTTAACAACCAATTGAGAGAGTGAGAGAGCGAAAACCCGAGAGCAAAGGCAAATTCGCTGTCTTTGCTTCTCTCATCATTGTTCGATCTCCTTTTTGCATGCAGCATTGACCGCTTTTCGGCATGCCAGCATTCTTTGTGTGACGCTTGCGAGAAACAGTTGAAGTGAAAAGTGAAAACAACTAAAAAAAAGTGAAATGGCTGATGAAACATCAACAGCTTGAGAAAGCAACAACCTGCACCATATAGTAGAGAATTTGGCAGGTGAGTGTAAAGTGTTGTAATTACTGCGGCGGTGTTTGAGTGTGTAAACACGCACGTACATACATATGTGAATTCAAGGCATTGCTTCGACACCGGGTTATACATACGTATGTATATATGTCTTCACACCCAAGCCGAATATCAGACGCACGCAAAACTCCAAACTAACGTTTGCATGTACACACAAAAATACTTAAATTCAAGTTTATTAAGTATTTTGTTTATTTGTCGTTACATTTATCAAATTATTTCCATTATTTACAGATGCGGGTATTTAGTTCGAGCTCTTAAAGCTTTTGACAGCTGAAGACCTTAAAGAAGCGATTCCTGATTTAGGCCCACGAATGGACCTTAGACAGAAGCTGTTCTAGTTTAATCTAACTGAAGTAAGTAGATTTAAATTTGTGTATCAAAATCGCAACCAGATCAAGAATGTTTTTGTGGTTTGCCACTCCGCATGCCACAATTTTTCGAAACTTCTAGACATTTATAGTTATCTTTTATCTATAAATTTTTTCTACTTGCAGCTTGCCAATAAAGACGATTCGATTTCTGCCCAATCAAAAGTGGCTAAGCGAGAACGAGCATTATAGCGGAAAATATTTATAAATTTTATATTTATTACAAGAATATTTCAATTTAATTAAATGCAAAAACAACATCTATATTGCCTGTAAGAAAATATCAGAAATATATAAATAAAAAAATTACTAGAATAACTAGAATATTATCTCTTATGGGACTAAGTTATGTTCGAATAGGAGGATGAGCTTAAGTTCGACCAGGCTAAAAGTGGGATCAAAATTTAAAAAATTATCCGTACTTAAATTGTTCCTGTCGGGAATGACTTAGGCCATTCCAGGATCGACCCATTTTTATTACCATTTCGGCATGAATTGATCCCGGAAATCCCGGATTTTTTTTTTCAGTGTATGCGAAACAATTTGGGGTGGTTGGCAAGGCTTAGAGAAATGTTCGCGTGTCGTGGCATATCACTCGGAGACAACCACTCGCATGCAGATTGGATTGACCACCATCCAAGCAGACAACCGCATGCTAAACATGAACAAGTCGTCAGTAAGTGCATCGAGAATATATAAAGACCTTAATTATGCAATAAGGCCCACTTACTGCGAGTCTTTCACGAGTCTTTCAAGCAAAGCGAGGTTATTTGGATTATGGAGGTTAGATTCTTTTATGAAAAATACACTTAGCTTGCTTTGCTCAGCTGCTGAGAGCCGAATGACTTCTTGCTGTTATCATAAACCAGGAGTCGGCAAAACACACTTGCTCATTTTGCCGTTGCGTGTGTGTGTTTAGACACCCAAGAGCGCGATCATTTAGCATTTCTTTGTTGTTGCAAAGAAGATAAGTATAAGCTCGAATACTGTCGGTGTGTCGACGTCGCTGCCGTTGTTGTATACACTTTAGATAGGGACGTGCCGGACTCTTTCATAAGCCCATCAAGCTGTTATCGTAAGACAGCTTCATGTGTTTCTCGCATCGAGAAATATGAAACAGAAAACAAGACTAAAACATAATACAAGGCAACAAAATTAGACATTTTCAGCATATTGAAGGGTTGGTGGTGATTCTAGATGATTTTTTTTAGAATCGTTTTTCAGAAATGGTCCATCATGTCGAGATTTTTAGTAATTTGAGCTTAAAGATACAAAAAATGCCTTATTAGACTTTGTTTTGTACACGTTTTGTAGAGATCCTATACTTTTGTTTTGGCTTTCTTTAATATTTTCGGAAAGAGCTACTCCTTAACTTTGAAATGAACTATCCCAAACAGTTCTACGATTTTTTTCAATGAAGATAGACGATTTTTAGTAAATGTATCCGAGTGCACAACAACCCAATATATTGTTGCTGCCCCAATGTAGTAATGGGTTTTGTTGAAAATTTTCATTGAAATTCTATACAAATTACTTACCGGTTGTACTGTTTCTGCAAAGCATACTTTTGTGCAATAGACAGTTTTGTTATTTTATTATTATCAAGACTATGTCTTCAAAATGGTATATCTTCGCTTAAAAAAACCATACAATTCTTTGAGATAGTTTATTTTAAATTAAAGAAAGAGTAATTTACGACAATACCAAAAATAGTCAAAACAAAAGTTGGTTTCCCCACAAAACCCGTCTGAAAAGGGTCAAAATAGGCACTTTAAGCTCAAACTTCTAAAAATCTCAACGTGATAGACCATTTCTGAAAACAGATTCGTGGTCAGCACACGAAAATCATCTAGAATCACTACGAACCCTTCAATATACTACACCTTGTTGCCTAGTGTAATCAAGTGTTCTCTTCAGAGAGTGACTCGCTCACTTAAATTTGTCCCTGTCATTTCGGTGAGCAGACAGCATAGAACAAATTTCTTGGCCATATTTCGCGAGCTCTGATTCTGAGTGTACAATTGTCAATTGACGCGAAAGCTCTGACAATACATGATCCTACGCTTTAGTTTAAAAATCAATTGAAAAGCGAGACTAGGTTTGCAATTTCATCATGGGGCCGTCCGTGGTGGAATTAACAAGGTGAAGCCCTCAGCATCTGCTGAGAGTCAGTATATGTATGCCTGTAAGTTAGAAAGAGACAGCTGAGTATTTGTTTGTCTCTGCTTGAGTATTGCCTTTATGTTTCTAGCATTCACAACGCACTGGCCCTTTGGTCCTACAAACAGAGAGAGCGGAAGTGGGCGTTGCAAAAAGTGGAAACAAACTTGATCTGCATGCAGATAATAGGAGTCTAGATATCAAGTTTAGTTGCTCTAGCTCTTCTAGTCTCTAAATCTAGGTGTTCATACAGACAGACGGACATGACATATTGACTCGGCTGTTGATGATGATTTAGAATATATATACTTTATATCGGAAATGTCGGAAACGTTTGCTTGCACGACTTAAGTATACCCTTTTTACCCTACGTATAACTGGTATAATAAGCTTGATTTAGTGAGCATGGAAGTGGATTAGGCTAATTGATCTTCGGTGCTCTCCAATTCACACAGTCCTAGGTTCGGCTCGTGTCTGTGTGAAAATCACGGGTGACTTCGGCCAGTGCTGCATTTTCTCAGTTGCCAGTGGCAACTTCTCTGCTCACTTTGCCGACCACTGCCTTAAATTCATTAAGCATTTTGGTAGTAAACTCTCTCTTATGAAGATATAGTTCAAAGAGTATCAAAATTTCGCTGCAGAAACAAATGTATACTGTTTTTTTTGGTGTATTTCTTTTTCTGTTTCGCCATTTTGCTGGACCATCGAGCACGTAACTGCAATACAATGCACGGACATCGTAATATACATAGACATGGATACATTTATGTAGCTGTGTGTTGGTGTGCTGCTGCAGCAACTGAGTAAATGTGTGCAGTTAGCTAGGCAGTCACCCAGACACCCATCCGTCCATCCATCCATCCATCCAATGTGTGTGTGTGTCCTTCGTTTCTTTTTTGCTGTCTCTCTGCTTGTCATTTTGACACCTTCATTTGCTCTGAACAGTCAGCTCCAGTCGGGGGCAGAGATTCTGTTTGCTTTTGTAACTTTTTTTGTTGTATTTTTCCTTTCGTTGGTCGAGTTGTGTGTGTGTGTGTGTGCAATTGGAGAGAGTAATTTTTGATCAATTCCTTTTTAGGGATTTTCTTAAGGCTAACAGCTTGTTGGCATACCCTACATTAAATCAAAAGAAAAGTGAATAATAAATTATTCAATTGATGACATGAACTTGATTGCTTTTCTTTTTTCAAGGTTTAGAAAATTGCAACAATTTTTGAAGTTATTGGATGATGCTTGCTCTTAACAAGAACTATTACTATAACTATACTTTTACTAAATGCGGACTTAATTATTGCTATTCTGTTGATTTGTGTTGTTTATAAAGAATTCTACTCAATCATAGACCTTGAGCTAGCCAAATGTAAGTTTGACTAAAATCAAAAACAGCTCACTAAACCCCATATACATATAACTATTAACTATATTAACAGTTTGCTTCGAAATGGAATATCAGTTTGTTATTTGTTTAGAAATTTAGTTTAAGCTCGAAAGAATTGAAACTTTAAGCCGCATAAGCGTCATGACGTTGCGCCAAAACTTGCATTCACGTGCAAAAACTTTGGGGTTGGATAAAAAAAAAAGGCAACAATGCCAAGACAAATGATCCAATGACTGTCTGACTGCACTTTGCTTCACTTCAGCTGCCTCCTTTACCCCCCACACAAAAAAAGCAGCAGCAAATTGTATCGGGTTAGGTGCTTTTTCAGTTGGCTGATGGTGTCTCAATTTTGGTAAGTGAACATTTTGGTATGTAAAGTTGCCTGATTTGCTCTCCCCTTTTTTCACTTTTTGCTGCTGCTGCTGCTGATGATGATGACAAAGGGCAGCGTAAAAAGTAATGTCGAACTGGGTCAAGACTTCATTGTTTATCTAAAACAAGGATATATAGTAAAAAAAAAAAGGAAAGCATAGAGAGAGAGCGGAGATTCACATTGGTCATTTGAAGCGGGCACATATTAAATTCTTGAAGCATTCTTCAACTTTTGAAATTAGTTTATATTAAATTTTGCATAGCGAATGGCTACAAAGAAGGTCATATGTGTGTGTGTGAAGGCACACTTAAGCCGGACGTTTTCATAAACGTTTCACTTTCCGGCAGGGACACAGATAAACACACTCACATGCAGCAGGGACCTCAAGGAGTTCGCAATTGCTGTAAATCTGGCGAAACAGGATAGCTGGCTCCCCGGCAGCTGCAGCATAACGGAAACGGATGCAGGAACAGGACGGGAGGGAGGCAGAGAGAGAGAGAGAGAGAGAGATGATGACTAAGACAGCAGTCAGGCACGCGTGGATATAAGGCGTTGATAGCGGCAGCTTATCAGTATCCACCCACAGCTGAAACTGAAGCTGGAGCAGGAACCGAAACGAAGCTGGATGCTGCTTACTTCGTCCTCTATCCTGTTGTTGGGACACATTGCGTGCCGGGCATTAAAGGAGCATTAGGTTTTTTTTTTTTTTTGCGGAAAGAGCATTTCTGCAAGTGGGCAAATGTGGTTGTGGTTGTGGTTTTGGTGGCTGCAGCTCAAAAGTCAAGTGAAAGTTAGCTACAAGGGGGAGATGCACTTAGCACACTTTAAATGGGGGCACAAACACACACGGTAAAGCGCCATCAATTGGATATAAGAGAGAAGAAATAAGCTTAAGGATTTAAATATTAAGGAGTTTGTTCACTTTTTTCTCATTATATTAAGTGTGACCAGATTTAAAAGTTTGACATTTTTGACCAAAATGTTACTCAGAACATTTGATTGTAAAATAGATTTCTGGAACTAAGTATAGGTAGACAAAAAGCAAAGTTTTAGTTCTGTTTTGAGCTTAAAAACTGTTTTATACAGTAAAAAACAGCTTTTGCTTCATTTTTTTCTGTCTTTGTTGTGTGCAGTTCATATGATAAAGCTGTGATGAAGGGCTATTTATGAGTTCTTAACACTTTCAGTTCTGTTTCAAGTCTCAGATATGCTCAAAACTGTTCTGTAAAGTGAGAATCAGCGTGTGCTTCATTTTTTTCTGTCTTTGTTGTGTGCAGTTCATATGATCAAGCTGTAATGGAGGTCTATTTACGAGTTCTAAACACTTTCAGTTCTGTTTCAAGTCTCAGATATGCTCAAAACTGTTCTGTAAAGTAAGAAACAGCTTTTGCTTCATTTTTTTCTGTCTTGGTTGTGTGCAGTTTATATGATAAAGCTGTGATGGAGGGCTATTTACGGGTTCTAAACACTTTCAGTCTCAGATATGCCCAAAACTGTTCTGTAAAGTAAGAAACAGCTTTTGCTTTATTTTTTTCAGTCTTTGTTGTGTGCAGCTCATATGATAAAGCTGTGATGGAGGGCTATTTACGAGTTTTAAACACTTTCAGTTCTGTTTCAAGTCTTAAATATTCTCAAAACAGTTCTGTAAACTGTGAAACAGCTTCATTTTTTTCAGTCTTTGTTGTCTGAAGAATAATAAAAACTTGTAAAGAAGTCGTATATCCCTATATGACCCTCTAATATCCGGCACACACATTAAAAAAAATTCTGACAAATATTTTATTGTACTTTCCAACTTGACCAACTACACCCTTAAGCTGTTGTAGTCCTTAAGTTAACATTTGGTTTCCTTACAATCCACATTTTACATTTCCACCTTTTCAAGTCGCGGCTTAAGAACTTATGCAATTGACAACAGCTGCAACTTCTTTGCAGCTTTTTTTGGCCAAGTTGCTTACACTAATTACCAACATTAAGCTACCTGCACAGACTCTCTCGGCACACTCAATTAGCAACTGTAAACTGCACTTTCCATGCAGGCCCCAAAACGAAAGCAGGTTGGCTTAAGCCCGCAACTTTGTCGTTGTATTTGGTGTGTGTGTTCCTTCTCTTCCTTTTTGCATTATTTATGCCATCCTTTTGACCTTTTGTCGTAAAATTCACTGGCGCTTAAATGCGCTGTTTTGTCAAATTAAAGCAAAGCCCAGCCAAGAGATTTTAGTTGGGCGACAACGGAAGTTGGGACCCCGAAAACACCACAAAGCGACGAGTTGCCAAAGCGGAACTGTAGCAGACACCCAACAACAACAACAACAACAAATGCAGTGAAAGTGTTGCAGTTGGCAGGGTCAGAGAATGGAAGGGAGTTAGGATTGTGGATGCTGGACGCCATCTTGCTGTTGTGCACAAACGTCGCGGACCTGGCGCAACAATTGCATTATTATTTATTGCATAACTACGGGCGTTTATGCGTCGAAAAGTATGCAACACATAAACAAAAGCCAACCCAGTGGGAAGGTAGGCAATCGAACAAGTCGACTAACAAATACCCTGTACCCTAGATTTTATGCGGGCGTGAAAGCGTATGTGAGTGTGTTTGTGTGTGTGTTACTTTAGACTCGATATTCCGTACTTGATTGACAGTACTCGATTGACAGTTCTCGATACTTGATACTCAGTACTCGATACTTAGTACTCGATGCTCAGTACTCGATACACAGCACTCAATATGCAAAACTCCAAACTCAGTATTCTACACTCGCTCTCGATACTCTTTACTTAATACTCAGTACTCGACACTTAGTACTCGATACAGAGTACTCGTTATTCAATACTCAGTACTCAATGCTCAATGCTCGATACGCAGAATTCGATACTCAGTACTTTATATTCAATACTCTATTGAACTACTACTTGAAACTCTATACTTGATACTCAGTACTCAATACTTATACCCGATATTCAAAACTCAATACTCAGTACTCGATGCTTAGTGCTCGATACTCAGTATTTGATACTCAGTACTTGATATTCAGCACTCGATACTCAGTACTCTAGTTCGATTTTCAGTACTCCATACTCAGTTGCCGGGTGTGGCGCCCCAGTAGTATGTGTGACTGCTGGAGCGGGAGGTTGTGTGTTCGATCCCGCCTCGGACCATCTAATAGTAGTTTTTTCTTTCTTTCCCGGTCACCTTCACCAGCTACTGGCGCCAGCTGTAAAGTAACTAGCCATGAAAAAGCAAAAATTCTCTAACTATTGCCGATCGGATTCGGTGTTATAAGCTGGAGGTCCCTTTCTCTCTGCGAAAAATTATAAGCACAAACGCCAAGAGATTGAGAGAAGCTTGGCCCTGGCTCTCCTTTGGAGGTGCTGTTTGGGCCAATTTTACAATTTACAATACTCAGTACTCGAAACTTAATGCTCGATACTCAGTACTTGATAGACAGTACTCAGTACTCGAAACTCAGTACTGGATACTAAATTCTCAGTACTCGATACTATGCACTCTATACTCGGTAAGCTGCTACAATGGCAAATGGCAAAAGCGGTTGACTTTGCAAAGACAAAGGTGTACCCAAAAGAATCTCTCGCAAAGACAACATTTTTCTAGTTTTAGTCCCCCAGTCGAAAGTCCGTAATAGAGCTGTGGTCTAAAAACAAACTAAAATGGTCGCGAAGCTGTCGCATTTCGATCATAATTTCCGTGGCTTTTGTCGGATCTTATTGAAATTTACTAAAATGGTTCGATATTAGTTTTTAGTCAAGCTTACTCGAAAATTAGTGCTACATACTCAGTACTTGATAGAGAGTGCTCAATACTCAGCAACGGATACTCAGTACTCGAAACGAAGTACTGGATACTAAATTCTCAGTACTCGATACTCGGTACGCAGTACGCAGGGCCTTAAAATTTAAGGGCTTGACATTAAAGTAGTATCTTCCACAGTTTTTTGCTGTTTCTGGAGGAAGAAACAAACTGATTTAAGCGTATTTAAGCGTGATTTAGGCCTGTTCCCGTTTTCGATCAAATCGTGCGATATCGGAATTGTTATATGTTTCCGATTCCAAAAGACATTTATCATCATTTGACTCTCTTGATTGAAAAAAGTTTTGCCCGAATTCTTTAATCGTTTCTTAGAAATCACAACTATTACCAATTCTAATCAATCGAACAGGCCAATCTCTATAAGCTTTTGCTATCCAGCTACCTACTTTTTCACTTTTAGAGATTGAATAACCAACGGATTCGGTTTCTGGAATAAATAAATCCTTTATAAGATCGCAAAATATTTGCCTCTGTTTGTGGCTTAAATTCGCACAACTTGATAATACCCTTGTTTGCCCCATTTTAAATGGTAACAGAATATAAAAGTTCCCTGTTAATCTCCTTTCCTTTCGGTTATTCATGCCACAGTCCCGCATAATAATTACACTCGCTATCAGCGCCGACGGTCGACAATGAAAAACTGCATGAGCACGCAACCTGTTGTTGAGTGTAGAGAACGTTCTATGTAGTCCTTTGCCTGGGTCCAACTAAATGTTGGCTAACTAGGGCTGGTAGTCATCCCCCCCCCCCCCCCCCCCCCCTAGCAACCTATGCAAAGCCATAAAACGCAAGTGTCGCACGGATTATTCATGGTTGGAGAATGAAGATGAAGCGACCAGCGAGCTGCATTTGACAGGTAAAATGGACAAAAGACAAGTAAAAAGGATGACATGGAAGGTGGGCGAGCTAGTGTAGAGTTATCTAAGGTAAAGTGGCTGATGGGGGGTTTGGTGAAGCGTAATTTGAGCACAAAGCGTGAGAGAGAGAGAATGAATGTTTAAGTTTAATTTGACATTGATTAGTAAATTAGCAAAGTGTTGATTAGAAATCCGGGAACAATAAGGGGGGGTTCAATTTATATGGGTGAAAAAAAAGTATAGCAAAAACGAAATCTACAGAAAATTCTAAGAAAATTTCACCACGGAACCATGGGTCTAAAATGAATTCCTAGACAGCCCAAATCGACCTCTAATTTTAAGGTCATTTAAGGATTTTGTCTCAGCCATCGATTTTCTTCACCAATACCTTATTGTCTTCGCAGAAGCGATTTTCAAGTAGTAGAAAAACCAAATAATTTTCTTGAAGTCTAGTTGGAAAAGACAAAATCCTTAAATACTCTTAAAATTAGTTGTTAAAAGCGTGAGCAGCAAAAAACAAAGTTCTCTAATGAGAGAATTTGCTGATTCTCGAAGCAGCGATCATTGTACGGTCATACCATTGATATTCCAAAATGTTGTAATTTATATCTGTTGATTTGTATTGATTATATTGAAATTTAATTAACCATTGACCTTGAGCCAGCCAGATGCTACCTTTGTCTTAAATCAAAACTGGTTACTAAAACCCATATACGTCTTGTGTAACAATTTTCCGAATGTTACTTAATTTAAAAATCTTGGTAATATTTTGTAATGTAAATCTTACAAAATAAGTCTTCCGCCCATTTTCCGACTTTGGTGGAGCTGAAACTTCGCACTGAGTCTTCTTTTTACTGCACGTTGCTAATATGTCAGAACCGATCGGATCGGACGACTATAACTTATAGCTGTCATAGGAACCAACGGTGGAAAAATGCGTCTTTGTGAGAAAAACTTTTTTGTTTTTAGTGTTAACGTCAGCAAACTCTGTCCTTATTAATATTCAATGCTTTCACACAAATTTGCAAATTGCGATCCAAATCGGATGATTATATCTTATAGCTGCCATAGGAACCATAGGTCGGAAAATGGGTCTCGGTGGGAAAAACTTTTTTGTTTTTCACGTTAGTGTCACCAAACTGGGCCAATACTAATTTTACATGCTTTCAAACAGATTTGCAAGTTTTGGTCAAAATCGGATAACTATATCTTATAGCTGCCATAGAACCGATCGGTCGAAAAATGGGTCTAAGTGAGGAAAACTTTATCTTACAGCTGCCATAAGACCGATCGGTCGGAAAATGAGTCTTAGTGAGAAAAACTTTTTTGTTTTCAATTTTATCGTATCGGCGATTGTTTATTTAATATTATAATAATATTTAATGCTCGAAATCAGATGACTATTTGACGGAAAATGGGCTTAAGTTAGAAAACTTTTTGATTTTATGCTAGCGTTCTTAAACTCTGATATTTCAAAAACAGCATTTGCAAGGGTATAAAAACTTCGGCACGGACTAAGTTAGCTTGGCCATCTCACTTATGTATAACTATGACAGGGGGTGAGTTTTTCTTTCATATATTCAAATCAAATTGTTTCGATAGAACTATCGATAGTATTGATTTAGTTCACAGTCGATGTTCAAACTATCGTTCGTACCTACAATACTGCTTGGCATGCGTTCGGCTCGTGTCGGTGTGAATAGAGAATTGTGTTCAGCGCCTTCTTTTCTATCATGAGTGTTGTAACTGAGATGATATAACTTGTTCAAAGAGTTTTGGTATTGCAGTGAGTTTCACAATGCCCCTGTAGTTTGAAATCTCAGAACGTAAACCCTTTTTATGTAAGGAAATAATGAAAGATTCTTTCCATGGAGTTGGAAACCTAGACTGCTCAAGTGATTTGGAAAACAAGATGTGTATAGGATAGGCAAGCGAGTCTGCGCAGTGCTTTAAGATGCACTATGTTAGATTTTAGCGAAAGTAAACCATTCTGGACAGAGGAAAAAGAAATCGAGGGGCAGCTTATGAAATCATATGAGGAAATAGGATAAAAAAAGCCTTTGCTGGCTTTGGACGACAAGTAAGTTGATTGAAAGAATTTGGCGAAGAGATTTGCATTATGAATGTCAGACGAGGCATTTTCAAGTTTGAGGTAAAGAGAAGAAGGTAAGGCATTGGAACGACGTTTGGTATTCACGAATTGATAGAAGCTCTTTGAATCGTTACAAAAGTTACTCTGTACTCGAGACAGGTAGTTTTTATAGCAAATACGATATTGAGCTTGAAATTTTGCCTTAGCAGTCGAGTTATTGGAGAAGATCTTTTGAAAAGCCGAAACTTCACATTTTTCAAGTGTCTCAGGCTTGCACAACTCCATGGAACATTTTTTTGAGCACTTCTTACAATCCCCTGAGGAATGGAGACATCAATTAGCTCGTACAGTTTACAATAGAACAGATTGGTGGCAGTTTCAACACAATGAACTTGATTAAGATATGACAGACGATTCTAGTCTGTTTTCCTAAAGCAACGCCTAAGAAGCGCTTTCGTTGGCTTTACTTCTTCGGGTATGCCTGGAATATCCAATTAAAGTTATAAGGTAGGATGATAATTATCTTCAGGCAAAAAAATTGGAAGTGTACGAGATATAGTAGCACATGGACTATCAGTAAATAATCAATTCAGTATAGTAAATTAGACCAAGCGAGTTTTTTACGAAATAAGTTTGAAGCAGAGTTGGACCAAACATGCTGTCCAAAATGCTATGTTGGCAACAAGGATAAAAAAATTCAGAATTTGTTATTAAGATCTCAGGCGCTATGAACCAAAGTTCGAAACGTAAACTTTTGACAGACAGTCAGTAAAGCAGGGCATTCACACATGAATTTGTTCGACGAATTTGTTGTGCTCGACGATATGTTCGTCATTAGTGGAGGTGTTCGTGACAGATTTTTGTGTTCGACTTTTTGTTCGCAGGGAAAAGAATCGTTTCTATCTTGCGCGTGTTCGTGTGAACATGTTCGTCAATGGATGGGAACAAGTGCACGAACATCATTTGTCAAAAATATTTGTAGAGTGATCCAAAGTGCCCAAATGAGCAACGAATTGTGGCTGGAATTTATTGATGAAATAGTGCTTTAAGCTAATTTGTATCGCCATCTAGGCCATGATTGTGTTAGTTTTCGCTGCCATATTTTCATGTTAACTCGTTGAGATGCAAGCAAATGATGTTCGTGAGAAATGTTCGCCAGGTTAGAGGGCAAATGAATTCTTGTTTGACAAATTTGTTCGTCGAACAAATTCGTGTATGGACGCCCAGCTTTAACGAAGCCCAACCAAATAAGCCTCGAGGTTGATTTTGATTTCGATACTGATTTTTGTTTTGTTTGACTGTTTTTTTTTTGTCATTTTCTGCAGGTTATCTAGTCTCACCGAAATTAAAATCAGAATCAAAATCACTTACTCAAACGAGCAATACCCCTATTCATGGTGTGTTTTCCACAGTCATGAACCAAAGTAACTACACATGTTAATTCATTTGCATTGAATTCTTCAAAAAAATAATTTCCGTTTGATTTAAAAACACTTTCAGTGTTTGCTGTCAATGATTATTTGAATTTCAATTTATGAAAAATATTTCATTTTGTTTTTTTTTTTGTTTTTTTTTTCTTATTTGCACTTTATGTTCGTTGTTAATTGCAAATTGGAATTGATGAATTGTGCAGTGCAGTGAATTTAATTGCTTAATGCTGCGGAGTCACTTGCATTCGAATGGGGAAATGCATTTGCTTCTCGGTTTCTTTGCCGGCACCTCGAGGGACAAACTGTAAACCAATTTTTTACCTTGTATAGCCATGATTTTTATGGCCATATATATGTATGTATACGTACTATATGTATAAATTTGTGTTGGTAATTTCCGCCAGCGCTTAAAATGCAATTGCAAATGGTTCAACAGCAGCTGCGGCTGGTGTGAGTGTGCTTAATTGCAACTGTTTCGTGTGGCAAATCTTTGGGGCCAGACTCTGCCCATGCTGCGCACTAATTAAATTAATTGCTTAATTTCAACTTAATTTGCCACATGTGGCAAGTTGTCCTTGTTCACGTGCATTGGTTTTGTAGCCAACAGATGCCACGTAGCTCTCGTATTGCCCCATAAAGTTGGTTTTGCTGCCATAACAACAGCAAGAACAACAACATCTGTGTGGGTGGAAGTTTTAATGGGTAACAAATACGAGTTAAAACTTTATGCAACTGCAAAATGTTAATTTTGAAATTTAGTTTTGAAATTCCAAATTGTGATCCAAGTACGCTGATAAAATCACATCTATACAGTTAGTCGTTTGTTAAACATTAACAAAATGGCAGCATCTAGTTTCGTAGATTTTCCTGAACTTATTTCTAACAAAAACAGAACAGAACAACTTGCCCTACCCGATGTCAGACGCATTAACAATGTGCGTGAATTCATGTCCGATCCAGCTAATTTTGATGGCAATATTGAGAAACTAAACGAACGTCTTGAGGGTTATACCAAACAATGCCAGAATATAGTTACTTTATTAAGAGATCAAGTCAAGGGAAAAATGGCCTCACTGCATCAGGTCAAAGAGGACATGCTGGAGCTGCAACGTCAACTCAAGTCACCTGAGGCTAGCCAACGTTTTCTTACTGCCCGTGAGAAGGTGCTGGTCAAGTTCACCGATGAGACGGAGATGAATGAGTATGATGTACCTTCTGCTCTGGAGCGTTATAGTCTAAAGATGAGCAAATTGTATGGAGAAATTTTGGCACTGGATAGCGATGTGGATTATGTGAAATACTTGGAAGGCATTTCTACCGTTAATAGTCTGTTTGTGAAACAATGGTATGAAAAGTCGGCCAAAGAAGACAAAAAGCCGAATGAAGCAGACAAAATCTAAATAATTATTCAAAGTTAAAACAAAATTTGTGTTCAAATGTTCTTAAGCGATTTAAACAATGATTAAAGAAAAAAATCGTGTCAAGTAAACTGTAGTGCGAACCCGGTGAATTTCCGGCTTTCAGCCGGTTTGGGTTAGGTTAGGTTAAACAGGCCGCTCGGAGTAAGACCTAGTTCACCCAGAGGCCTTACGGCCCATTGTTGAAGGTGGGGTTGGATGGGCTTTGAAGGTCAGGTACTACGCAAAATACTATTAAACCATCCTGTGGAGTCAACAAAAAGAGCCAGATCTGCCAGACCGCCCAGGTCTTCAAAGAAGGGGTTTCCCAGATGCTGGGTACGCTTCCTAAGAAGTTTTCCTCATTCCCAAAACTACGACAGAAGTCATGGCGGAGTGCGCGCATCCTAATGACCATGTGACCTATGGTGCAGTGCCCCGTTATGACTCCGATCATAATTCTAATGCAGCGATGCTCAGCCGTATGCTCTTTGAGTACGTTTTGTTTTGATAATTGCAACCGAAGATAGCGAAATCACATTGATCGTACATATGCTAGGTCTGCGACTTATACAAAACGACACACATGTCATAACGACTTGCAGGGGTCGCTGTATGAACAAAAACCGGGTTTGTGTCGTCTGTAGCGTTGAATTGGTGTTTGCGCCCGCAAGTCAAACTGATCGACAACAATTTCATTATTGGTATTGGTGCTTTCTCTTTCCGTGAGTCAGGTTGGTGAGATTATCGTTCCATGTCTGTAGCTGGTTAACAGTAGTCACTTCCCTTTGCCTCTGCAGTTTTTCTCAATTCAAGCAGGATGCTGCTGTGGCCTGATGTAGATGCTTTGAGAAGTTTCAGTTCCCATGAGTCTTTCTCCGCTGTATACTTCAGGAAAGGGTCTACAGGTTCCAGGTTTAGAATTACATCCAGGGCCGCCTGGTTAGATCGTTAGATCGCAGTTAGATACTGTTATACCCAGGCAAGCCGCTCTTTGAACCTTATGGAGGTTGCTTAGATGGGATTTGGTGCCTGTTTTTGGCCTTCCACCAGACCTGCGTATACATATGAAATGTATACCGCTGTGTATAACCAGTGAATGATATACTGTTGCAGTCCCCATCTCCTTTTTCATTCTAATTCTTTCATTCTTTCCTCGGAGTTTCTCTTTCCAGAAGAGTTTCGAGTCCAGAATGACACCTATATACTTGGCCTCGTTGACTATGTTGAGCTGCGTTCCCCCAAGGGATGAGGGTATGAACTCAGGGATCTTATATTTCCCCTAGACCGTTCTGTTTTGCCCAACGAAGGGTTTTAGCAAGGGCAGATTCCAGTAGTTCACTAATTGTGGATAAGAACTTACCCGTTACCATTACAACCAGGTCATCTGCGTATGCTGTCACACTGCAACCGCTGTACTTCATGCTAAGAAGAATTTCGTTAAGAACCAAGTTCCAAAGAAGTGGGGCGTACCTCTCGTTGTTCTTCTTCTTATGTTGCTTGCTCAGAGATTAGAGTTAATTACCCGGTTGCTAAGCATGTTCCTTAGCCAGTGAGTAATCAGCGGGGTTATCGACTGTGTTGAAAGCTCCCTCGATATCGAGAGAGGCTGCCGTTAAGGTTATACCGGTTTGGTTCTTAACTAGCTTGCAGTCCTGGCCAAAACAAACTTTCTCTAATATTTTGAGTTCAACTGTTCTTACTCCACTAAACCAGCACCATTTTCCAATCAATCTATTGCTATTTAAAGCAGGTATGAAAAATTATAATAAATCATTCGAAAATAATTTCAGTCAATATATTTCATACTTTTTTTCTTAATATCTTAATCAGATCCAATTGAAGGCACTTGAACTCTTAAACTACATTGATATGCTATATTCTCCCCCTCCCAATCAAGTTCTGGTTCATTAACCCTCAGCATGATTTGACACTTCCAGACCTTGACCAAGACCATGACGTTCGCCAGCAAAGGGCAGCGACACCAGCATGCTGAATAGTTTTCTTCTACAAGATCGAAAGGAGAAATAAACAGAGAGAGAGAGGGAGGAAGAGTAAGATAAAGCTGCTTTAGTGATATGCATTTTTATTTCGATTTGCTTACAGTATGGAGCCAGAACGTTTGGTGCGACATATGCCATGTGCATCACGGAATTGATGGTTTCGACAACGTGTGGGTGCATCAGTTATGGCACGCTGAACCTTAACCTTGAAAATGGGTGAGTTGAGACCCTGCGGTGGTGTGTACTCTATGTTATCGGGTAAGCTGGGTCGCGTCACTGGAGCAGCCAGAATGGCTGCATCTTTCGATCTGGCGCGCAACGTTGATGTTGAGGAGCTACCAATTGGCGTCTCCATTATAATCAAATTGCTGGACTTAACTTTAGGCCTAATACGGGAGGCTGCTATGTCAGCCAACAGATTGGCACTGTAGGAGGTCAAGTTGGTTGGACCTTCTGTTGTTAAAGCTTTTGCTGTGGTAGTTGTGGTGCTCTCTGTTGTTGGTGTTGTGGAAAACTTTATGGGCTTAATGGTCAACGCACTATCATCATAATAGTAATCCTCCTCATCGTTATACGTTTCCTAATAGAGGACACAAAAGTTATTTTTAGCATAAACATCTAGCTAGCTGCACCTTTCAACTGGTTTCTTACATCTGCAATCTCATTCTGATCCACCTCAATTATGGCCACATCCTTTATGCTCACATGGATGTTGTATTTGCCAGACTGTCGCTGATCGTAAAGTACTCTGCCGGCAGCTGGCAACTCAGCTGGCGACTCGGCCTCATCGATGGGCAGCGATTTGGTGGCAGTCAGGCCAAATGTAATCAATGCCAACGACAGCAGCAACATTGTTGATGGGCGAAACCAGTTCTAGGGTCTGACAAGTACAAGTGGATAAATGTCCGCGTGTGTTGGGTTTGAAGGTGCGACAACAACTGAGCTAACCGCTGGCTGGGATGGTTCTACTTAAAGATGATTCTTATGCTTGTTGGCCAAGCATTTTTTGTTGAGGCTCTCTGTGTGTTTGTGGTTACGATGGTAAAGGTGTTTAAGCCTTAAATTTTGTATAGATGTATTCATTAAAGCTGTCCCCCTCGCTCTAAATCTGTATGAACTTGTGCGTACATATGTAATCTTACCAAATATTGATATTTACTCCTCACTTAGCAAACATAAATGCCCAGCCAAAGGTGCTAAAGGGCTGCTCGGACTTGTTCAAATAATTTGAGTGCAACCTCAGTGACCAGCATGAAATGTGTCAACTGCATATAATCATAAGTATAAACAGCTAAATGTAAATACATACAAAAGAGGTTATTCCTTTTGAGGGCTTTAGCCTGAGAATATTGCTCAAACATCGTGCACACAAATATTTAGAAATAGAAACGTTGGATTATTCATTTAATTATTAAGTTAATGTTTTTTATCTAAATCAAATGTGCTCAGAGCCTTAAATTAACTCACCCATAATCAAACCCAAAACACTTGTCAAACCTACATAACGAAATAAGTTAAGCGAATAAGGGCCGATTTTTTTTCTTCCAGATTGCTGCTATGTGTCAGATAACTAGACATCGGATTTTATGCACTTTTTTAAATGAATGTTGATTGAGGTGAAAATTTGGTGAAATATGCAAAATATGCAAAATATGCAATAAATATACAAAGTATGTAATTGTATAAAAAAAGTATAAAAATGGCAAAATTTACAAAAATTATCATTCTTGTGCTTAGATTATTATAAAGAATATATAGATGGCATTTATAGACGGTTAAATGGAAGTTGTAGACCGAGCAAATGAAAGGTGTACCTTGAAAGTTCTAAAATATTGGGAAATTTCTAAATTGTTCATTAATTTCAGATCTTTATGAAGATTTTATGGACGGCTAGAGTACACGGGTAAATAAAGGAGATGTGGAACAAATGGTCGAAAAAATCGCGAAAATCCAAAATTTGCCAAATTTTCAAAGGACCTAAGATAACTATGAAGGTTGGATAGATGGCAATTGAAGACGCGTATGTAAGAGGCTTAGACCAAAAACCGCGAAATTTTCATTTGAGTATTTACGAGGCGCACTGGCGTTGGTAAATAAGAGGCGTGCATTGAACAGGTCAAAATTTGCCAATTTTTCATATGACCAAAGATTATGTGAAGACTTAATAGACGGATAAATATAGGAAGTGCAGATCAAACTGTTAAAAAAATCGCGAAATTTTTAAAATTGTTGTTTGAGTTTTGATTTTCGCGAAATTTGCAAAATTTTATGAGTTTTGGGAATCATTAAGATGTGATAGATGGCAATTGTGGACGCGTAAATGGTTAAATCCAAAGGTCCAACAAGTTGCGAATTTTATAATGTAGACAGGTAAATTGACGGGTCAAGATCAAGCGGACTAAAAATATATGTATACAAAATTTTCTGATTAGTTCGATAATCATGAAGATTTAATAGTTGGCTATTAAAGACGGGTAAATTAGAGGTGTCGGTCAATCGGCTTAAAGAAATTTTAACATTTGAGAAATGAGTTTAAATTGACACGAAGACGGGTATATCGACGGGTAAATAGGAGGTGAAGTTCAAACGAACCAAAAACTCGTGAAATTGAAAAAAAATTGAAGGAGTTTAGATTATCATGAAGATTTAATAGAAGACAATTGTCATTTTTTCATATTGTGTTTAAAATTCTAAAGGGTGCGCAGCAACGCACGTAAATATGTATACGTCTGGCTCCATACTGTAAGCAAATCGAAATAAAAATGCATATCACTAAAGCAGCTTTATCTTACTCTTCCTCTCTCAAGCTGGCTAGAACTAGAATATATGTGACAAAGGAAAGTAAGGTGTTTAGAGCGAGACGGGCACAGTCAAAAAATTACTCAGAGAGCCAAAATGACAGCGAATAGCTGACAAATATAGCAAGCAACGCACTGAAGCAGCGCGAGAGAAGAATGAAGGTCATAATGCTGCTTTGTTGCAGCTGCCTCGTTTGACAACTCATTGAATTTTATATGATAATCAGATAAAAAAGCTCAATTTCAATCAAAATACCCGAAACTCTATCTGGAAACAATTATGTGATCAATGTCCTTTTTTTTCTTTCTTAAAACCCTTTACATTTTTTCTTTGTTAATCTAAGCAGTTCCTTAAGCCCAAAGCTTGGCAATTATTTACAAAAAAAAAAAAAAGGTACCTTGCTGGCTAAAGTAGGCAATGCAGAAACGTTTTTGCCTAATCCTTTCCCAAGCAATTTGGCGACACTAAAAGCTACTCAACGAATGGTATTTTTACTGTCTTTCAAGTGGCTAATTGATGAAAGCTGCAAATGGAAATGGGTTGGGAAGGGGTAGGGTGGAAACCCCTAAAGGCAGCTGTCAGGCAAAATCTGTGAGCATTTTTCTAACGCTCTTTTGCGTACCTTGTGGACGAATTAAAGGTGCAACTAAACGTTGGCCATTTATTACAAGAGCAAGATGCAGTAGGAGACTTGGGCAGAACTGACTAGCTTTAGAAATTAGAATTAATATTTTTTCGCTGAGTTTACACAATTTCAAGTTGGTTGCGCGAAAAGTGCATGGTCTGGTCAACATTCTTGCATCCTTGTTGTTGTGGCTGCTGGCCAGGCAGGCACTAGCACTGCGTGTTGCCACCTTTTCTGTGTGTGGAAGAACACGTCTTGTGCTGAGCCAGCTTCTGCCCTGCATTCGTGGCAGCTGCAGCTGCACTGATAATAAATTCATGATGAAGTGCAATTTATACACTTCATATGCGGCTCCACTGTTGTCCGTGTCCAAGTCTTTGGCTTGGCATCTTTTCTGCTGAGCTTGACAGAGGTCTGACCCATCAAAAAACGAAATGTTTTTTTGCAAGTCCAAAAAATCTCCCAAAAACTAATTACAAGTCTCTCTTGCTCTGCAGTCTGCAGCCTGCAATTTCATTTCACAATTAATCTAATTTTTTCTGGCAAATTCCTTCTAATGAGAAATGCTGATTTGGCCTGCCGCCTGCCGTTGCATACAAATGAGAGATTCACAGAATAGTCGAGCAACGGTTGCTCTTGGCATATCATTTACATGGCCTGGCCCTTTATTGGCATAATTAGAGGTTAGGTGTTATGTAAATGCACTTGCCCAAAGATTGGGTCACGCATATATTAGCCAGTAGATGGAAAACAAATCAAATTTCGCAAATGAGAATTGCAGATTCACTGGAAATTCTACAATAACAAGGCTACATTCGATGTCGTTGCAATTTGGATACCCTTAAAAATTTATCACAATTATCATTTTTGTTGATTGTTGGTCAAGAAATGGAATTGATCGAAATTTGAGCATTGAAGCTTGAGGACTTAAACTCCAATTTAGACTAGGGCCCGCTTTCTTTCTAATAGTCAGTAAAACGTCATTTCGCTTTAAACTGGAAAGAGGAGTCCTTTCATATCGTCGGACCATTTGCTATGATGGTGCCTTTTTGACCCTCAAATGCGAGTTAATATTTTATTGCACCATCTTTAGTATTTTAGATAAATATATAAATCCATCTTTGCTTGACAAACCAAAACGAATCAATACCTAGAACAAGCCAGTCCGGATATGAGTACCGACTATGTCCTTTGGAAACTCACCAAAAGGGAAAGAGCCAGATGGGTCGTGGGCAAGATCAGCAAAAGAAAGGGCAGAATCATTCACATCAAACCTGTCTGAACGATTTAAGCCACTGAACACAGCGAAAGCACACAGAATACAACGCATCAAGGAGTACTTGGAAGCACCTTTGCAACTTGAGCTCCCAACTGCACCTGTGACATTCCAGGAAGTCACAGCAGGCCTGAAAAACTCCAAAGCCCCTGGTGAGAATTTGCTAGATCATAGGACTTTAAAGATTCTGCCAACCAAGGAGCTGCTTTTTATGGTACTGTTATATTACGCCATACTGAGAATTGGTCATTTTCCAGAGCTGTGCAAAAAAGCTCAGATCATCATGATCCACTAGTCTGGAAAATTCCAAAGTAGCCCAGACTCTTTCTTTCATTCTTTCTTTATTGGCTAATCATCCTATACTTATAATTTAAAGCGCTAGTCACAAAAGTTATTAAATTTAGAAATGAAACATTTATGATCCTACTTAAGTATTATCTTAAATCTAAACATTCAATACATATATGAGTTTTACAGTTATTTAACATTGATAAATAGCTAAAAATAATTTATTTATTTATTTGCTTTTAGTTTTGATGGTTTTTGGTTCGTAGGTGCGATTCTAATTTAATCCTAAACTGCGTGGCGTTTCTTATAGTCTTAATTTCGTGTGGTGGGCGGTTCCAACCGCGAACAGCATAGATAAAGAAATGCTTTTCTGATAATGCAAGCCTAACATTTTTACATATAATATTGTTCGTTCTTCTTGACAATCTGAAATTAAGTTTCTGGTACAGGTATGAAGGTGCATGAGTCCAAACTATTTTATGTAAAAGAACTAGACTTCTTAGGTCCATCCACGACTGCAGGGGTAAATTAAATATCTTTATAGAAACATCGGAAATTCTGTATGTTCAAATTCGAAAAATCCTGTTCAACTTTTACTTAATGAGTTATAAGGTTCGTAGAATCAAATAATATTATAAATCGCATAATTTTTTGAACACAAAACTTTCTACTTCGTGCCTTTTTCAAAGTGTTATTGAAGGCATTACCTCTGAACCTTCACACAAAGAAATCTGCGGTTAAATTTAACCGATATTTTGGGTTAGAAATGCGCCAACCCACAAAGTAGGCAAAATTAACCAAATTTTATAGTAACTTTCTCGTAAACCATTACGTAAAGAGAATTATTGCAGTAGTAAATCTAACCGAAATTCTCGTTTAGAAATGCGCCAACCCACAAAATTAGTAATATTTACCGATGTTCACAGTTAGTACTTTTCTTATTGTGTTCACTGTAATTTTACCATAAAATTAGTAATTTAACAGCTGTTACTCCAACTGAAGAAAAGTAGGGTTGGATACTGTTTTGGCTGTCACAAGTTGCCAATCTACTTGAGCTCATCATCATCCCAGACCAGAGAAGAGGCAACCTTTTTCAGTATATTGAAAGGTTGGTGAAGCTTTGGATGATTTTCGTGTGCTGAAAATGGTCCATCATGTCAAAATTTTTAGTAATTTGAGCTTAAAGTTGCTTAAAATTACTATTTTGACCCTTTTTTAAGCGCTTATTGTATCGACTCTCTTTTATATTATCGAAAAGTAATACTCCTTAACTTTAAAATAAACCATTCTAAATATTTGCAGTGTAAAATATTAATTGGGCTTGCTTCAGCAATCAAGCTTTTTGCAGTTGATTCTCCGTTTTGCAGTTCTAGATAATTGAAAACACATCTGGTTCCGGAGCGCAGCCCAGAGTGACGTCCGCCAAATAACAACACGCACATCAGCTTCTGTTAAATTAATGTTATTATTTTATTTGTGTATTTAAAGTTGGGGCAGAGTCAAAAGCTGACTCGAGTATATGCAAAACTCAACTGAACTTTGTGTATTTGAATATCTTGGGCAAATGCCTTAACTTGAGAATGAGGCGAATGCATAAGCATGTGAACTGGTAAGTGGACAAAGAGTTCGTCCACTCAGCACTTTTGCTGTGGCTAGCAATGCTTTTGTGCGTTCAAATAAACAAGAGATCTCGTATTACACATGAGAGCTGATGTTTGTATTTAATATACCTATGCGACAAAATGCCGCTAACATGCGCTTGTTAGTATTTAGTTAATCAATCATTTTGAGGCGATGATATACCATTTTGAATATATGTGTACAAAATTGTCTTCTGCCCAAAAGTATGCTATGCAAAAACACAACAGTAGGCTAGTATTTTGTACTGCATTCTAATGAAAAATTTTCAACAACACCCATTGCATACTTATGGGAGGTACAAAATAATGTCACATATAGCACAAGTATTCAAAAGGGTATATCTTCGCTAAAAAAAAATCGTAGAATTGTTTGGAACAATTTATTTTAAAGCTAAGATATAGAACTCTACGATATTATCAAAGAGAGTTGAAACAGAAGTATAGGTCCTACACAAAATGCCCCTAAAAAGGTTCAAAATAGGCATTTTGAGCAGTTGTAAGCTCAATTTGCCAAATATCTAGACGTAAAGGACCATTTTCGAAAACAGATTCGTGTTCAGAACACGAAAATAATGTAGAATCAACACCAACCCTTCAATTTACTTTACATTTTTTTTACGTGACATTTTTATAGCTTAGGTTGTCTTATGAATATGATATTTAACGCTGAAGATCTCATGCTTACGTTTGAACTCTCCTATGTTTTGGAATCATAACACTAATATTACTTAGCCCCCTTCCTTTCTTCTTCTTTCTGTCTTCCTTCCCTTCTTCGTCCTTCACTCTTTCCGTCCACCTGCCTGTCCTCCCTCTTCCATCTTTCTTTCGCCTTTCTCCGTTCCTTCCCCTTTAACTCTTCTTGAATTTCTCTTCTGACACATAAGCTTTTCATGCATTATTACCTAGAATTCCACTTATGCCTTGCACCTCATCATGTTTAATTGAGGCTTAAATGCTTTCCAATTTCAAATCATTCAATTAGATTTAATAAATTTATCTGCACAATATTCGTACAATTAATTAACAATTTCTGTGCAATTAATTACTAAATCTTAGTTCAATATCTATTGAAATTCTGCTTGTTCTTGCAAGCCTGCTTTAAAATATTCAACAAACTCCTTGTGGGATTTTGTGAAAATCTCAAGGTCTTGATCTAAAAACCGTGCAAATTTGAGTAAATCAATAGTCTAGCTTAAGCAACCAGCATTTAATGCCGCTTTTATGTGGAAATGTGTTAGACTTTGGTCAGTTTCATAAATATGCAATGAATTCCATTGCATAAATTGTTCAGAAAACAATGCAATGAATAATCAAAGAAAATATGAAATTAAGGTTGAGGACTTGATAAAATCATGGTTGAAAATATGAAATATGTGAGTGAAGGTTTGAGATGAAATCGGCTTATTATTTTCTGTGAAGATATCTAACATATGATGCAGATGTATTGATATAAACGTCGGCCACTTTGCTCATTTTAAATTCCATCTATTTAAGGAAACTTAAAACTTAAGGCAAGCTTAAAAATGTCAATAAAAAGAAGGGTAGGTGTGTGGGACCTCAAGGCATCAGCATTTGTATAACTTTAGTATAAAATGTTTCTTAGTTAAAGTTAAATTCTTTAAAACAAAATGATGACACAACAAATCGGTTTATGGTTTTGCCATTTATCCATTTATTTAACATATTTGATCAATATTTATGAACCTTGGCTCTTAAACCGTCAGCCGCTGATGCCATTCAACCAAAAAAATATATATATAATTTGGTAATTAAACACAATGCGCTCATCATTTAATCTCTGCGCACATTTTGCATATTAATCACATAATTAGGTTAACATTATTAAAATAAGCAGGAACCCGCATTTATCAGGCAAACACATTCACACACTCACACACAAACAGAGATTTGCCTGCCTCAAATGACTTCATTTCAAGCGTCGCAGGTGTTTAAAATGATGAGAGATTCGGTGGGGTAGTAAGTACATATAAACATACAATACATGTTAATTAAAGCAACTATGCGGAAGAGTCAACTGTACCCTTTAAACAAATTGTACAAATATGCGCGAATGCATTCCTAAAAGGATGTATGTATGTGTGTATATCCTTATCAAAAAGCACATAAATATTATTTATTGTTTTTTACAGTCCCGCTTAAAGGCATGCCAAGAAGGGTGCTTACCTCTCCACCCCCTTGAGTGTGTGTGTGTGAGTGTGTCAGTGGGGAAACATTCAAGTGTTTCAAATATTTTTTAACAGCTTTCCTCTGCTTAGACTTTCACATACACACACATGCCCTAGCACCCCACAAAATGTCTTCATTGCGCTTTAATGAAATGGGAGGCGAGGTGGCTTGTCACCGTTTGTTTATTTTTCTTATTTGCACCTTAAACTGCGCACAAAAGTATGCTACAGCTTTCATAATCAACACAATTTATGTCTCTTTTGCCGTTCACTTTTATTTTTGGCAAACATTTTTGCCCCCAAACTTTACGATTAAGTAATTTAAAAAGTTATGTGTAAAAAATTATTCAAGTTGAGGCAATATTTTTAGTTTGAATGACACACGTGCATTTATTATTAATTCCTGCAATTTTTGGGAGATATTTTTTCGAATTGTCTGTAGGGGAAAAGTTTTTAAAAGGAGGGTAACATCAATCAAAATGCCACATCAATCACATGTAGAGTCAAGCGCTGACATTGATTGTGGGTGTTAAAGTGTGAGGGTATGATCTTTGGCATGTAAACACAATTTTATATGAGGTAGATAGGGTTTTGGTATGGCAAAGGTAAAAAGTAGGGTAGGCAATGAGAGCAAAAAACGGGCAGCGAGCTTTCAAAAGCTTTCCTTTGCTCGGCCGCTGCTGAAATAGTTAACAAAGAGCTTAAAGCTCAACATATTGACAATTTTTTTCTGCTTTCTCACAAAATCTATTAGAGCGTCTGAAATTCAGCCGACTTCTATGCATCCATTGCCGATCCCTTTAGGTACAAAGAAGTCATATTATAGTAGGGGTCGGCAATGTGAGCAGAGAACGGACAGCGAGCTTTCAAACGCTTGCAAAAGTATGTACCAGCCAGAGGGAAACATCTCCGACCCTTATAAATTATACATATTCTTGATCAGCATCAACAGCCGAGTCGATATAGCCATGTCCGTCTGCATAAACGCACAGATCTCAGAGATGGTAAGAAATAGAGGTTTGACATGAATGGGACATATACTTCTTATACTTGCAGGCAGATTAAGATTATTTTCAATTTTTGCCACGCCCACGCAATTTGAAAAAAACGTCATATCTTCCACAGTTTTGTAGATGGATGTTTGGAACCTTCTACGCATATTTAGCAATCAGTTTTATTTATCGATTTGAGGAAGAAATGATAAAGATCGGACAAACGATAGTCGAGTTCTAAGGAAAACAAACAATTATGATGGGTAGTACTGTCCGCAACGGCGATGTGCAGCACTTCACACACTTTATAGCTTTTTTGCTACTTTATGTGGGTTTTTTAAATTTAATTGATCAGATATATACAAACTTTAGGGGTACAGAGTATGTTATAGTCGGGTTTGACCGACTTTCTTTCTTGTTTTTTTTTTTGGCTTTGCTTGGCCGCTGCTGATGTAGATAACAAAGAGCTTTAAAGCTCAACACATTCCTTCTTTGCTCCCATTGCCGATCCCTATAGGTTTTAAGAAGTCACATTATAGTAGGGGTAGGCAATGTGAGCAGAAAATGGACAGCTTGCTTTCAAAAGCTTTCGTTCTTTTGGCTTTGCTCGGCCGCTGCTGATGTAGATAGTAGCTCTGCTCCCATTGCCGATCCCTATAGGTATAAAGAAGTCACATTATAGTAGGTGTCTGCCATATTAGCAGAAATCGGACAACGAACTTTCATAAGCTGATGTAGATAACAAGAAGCTTTAAAGCTCAACACATTCACTACTTTTCTTTGCTTTCTCACAAATTCTATTAAAGCGTCTGAGTTTCTGCTGACTTCTCTGCTTCCATTGCCGACCCCTATAGCTATAAAGAAGTTACATTATAGCAGTGGTCGGCCATTTGAGCAGAAAACGAACAGTGAGCTTTTAAAAGCTTATTTTTTAGCTTTGCTCGCCCACTGCTGATGTAGATAAGCTCTACGCATTGACAACTTTATGCGGAGCGTCTAAAATTCTGCCAATTTCTCAGCTTACATGGCCGACCCCTGTAGTTATAGGACTTACAAAATTTTATTATCGTTTCCCCAGGCAGTTTATTCGGTTAGCTTTAAGTTGCCTTGAGCTCACACTTTGGCTTTCTTCTTCCACCTGTTCCACAAAATCTCGCTTAGCAAACATAAGCCACATATCCATAAAGCTGTCACATACGCTATCAACAGCATTCTACATTCCTTTAGCGTTAGCGGCTTGAATATTGGATCCGTATCCTTTAGAACCGGCACCAGACCCAACTCAATGGCCTTGCTGTAGCTGTAAGTTCGCCAATGAATTCCCAGACCAAACTCTTGTGATTTGATAAAAAATCTATAGAATTTTTGCAAAAAAGGTGAATTCCGTTGCAGGGGAAGGCGTCTAAAGTAGCCGGCAGTGCAAATATCCGGACTGGTCAGCCGGAATATGGGTCTACGTAAACGACTCTGCTGTATATCCAGGCGTGCGGCATACTCCGTACTGCTGCAGTAGGCATAGCTGGTATTAAAACTCTCCAAATGGTGTACCAATGTGGAGCTGTTGACCACCAAAAGACGCGACTCCAGTGCACGCGGCAAGCGATTCGAATTGAAGTACATTTCCACCTCTGTGTCCGTGAGCATGATTTGCAGTTTTGAGTCCAAAAAGTCCTGAACACTATTGATCTGTGGCTCACCCACCCGGGCACTAAATCTTGACGACAGACCCGCCAATCGGATGGACCACAGCACAAAGACAGCCCATAGGACGGCCACATGGATGCATTTGTAGGCATCTGTCAGCTTCCTCAATGAAGTCGAGCTCAATGGCTGTAAAAAGAATACCAAAAGGGTCAGGTGTATGCCTCGCAGGCCATCGCCAGTACAGAGCTGCCAAGCCAGAGCCATGGCCAGTAGGAGAATAACCAAAAAGCAACCATTCTGCTGTATGGCATCGTGCATAAATCTAGCCAGAGGCGCCTCCCGCTGCCATGGCACCAGCAAACAGGTCTTGGTAGTGCCCAGCGGAAAACTGCCAATCGTTTGAGCGGAAAATGGCTGCAACTGGGAGTATGCGTGAATGCCAATGTCGATGTCGCCCCGAGCAGCTGCCAGTAAAGTGTGGGCGTGGTAATTGTACCTGTTCACTTGGGGTGTGGGCTCTAGACGCAGCCGTCCATTGATTTGTTGAACGAAGGCGGAAAACAGAAGGCCCGACTCACCAGCCAGTTTACCATCTGAAAGCTGAAATGGAAAACTCATATAATCAATTAAACTGTTGCGTTCATTTGGGTGGGAGTAGGACAAGAATTGTTAAAGGGATTTAAGTTAAACTGGAACAATGATACTTTTGAAGTAGGTGAGGTTCCGAAGGTCGTTTCGGAGATCGGTCGATCGAACAGTGTGATACAAAGTTCAGCTCGCTCTTCAATAACCCTCAAATCCTTTCTTTAATATAAGAGATGCCCACAGTCAGTACCCCAGCAGCACAATTGTTTTTGTAAAGGCATAAAGACATTTCTTCCATCTTTCCATTTCTTTGCTTTGACTTAAACAATTTTCTTATTATGTATAGGTGTCTGCACTGCCATAAGTAGTGTGTGGGCACTCTTTCTCCTTCAAAAAAAAAAATGCTCACCTGAAACACTGTGGGTGCATCCTGAAACACTGGTATTCGAAACTCGTAACCTTTGATATTGCTCACCACATTTAGCTCCAATTGTTCAAATGGCTTTCCAGTCAAATTACGTAGTGTAATTTTAGGAAATGGCGTATAACTTAAAAGCTCATTGTGTACATCAATCGTTTCATTTCGCTCCTTGCTCCATTTGATACGCTGAAAACTCAATAATACCCTAGGATACTTATTCTGCCAGCACCAGGTAAAGAATTTTTCCAATTGTATTCTTGTAGGTGGAACATCTCCCAGTCGCTTGTGAATGAATAGCATTTGGGCAAGATGTAAACCCGACAACGTATCATTTAGCACACTCAGAATTGGTTCCTTGTCAGGCAAAACACTGCCAATATCCACAAAAATCATCGTCCTATAGCCCAGTAAGGAGCGTAGACTGGCATTTCGTCTCAGACCCCATGCCACAATGGGTACTTGCAGTTCCTCAGTCAGCGCATGCTGTAGCGATCGTACAACAATGTGTCTTGGACGAAGAAATCTTTGATTCAGCTTATAAGTTACAAAACTCTCGAATTTCTTATAAGAATGTAAATATTTTGTTAGACTACAAATAAATTCGATCTCCTTAGTTCCAGAATCAACACTATAGGAGGGATAGCCGCTGATTTGTGGAAGTAAGAGCAGTAGTAAGCCACAAAACTGTATGAAACCGACCATGATAAGGCACTGAGCCTGTGGTTTGCTGCGTATTTATCATAAATACTTAGTTTTTTGGCTGGTAATCTTCAACTCGATCTTTGATATTCAGAATTAATTTGGGTTATAAGTGAAAGTCATGATATGTAAGGACAGGTGTTAAGTGGCTTGAAATGCCAATTAAAAGTGTTTGAACAGAAGAATGACTTGGCAAAAGGCACTAGCACTAGCTAGGTGTGTAGTATCCTTTTGTTTTGTAAAGGAAGGGTTAAAAAAACTGCGTAAATAAGTTTATTTTTAATATATTTGATGTTTTGAATAAGTTCTAAATGCAGTTTGAAATGAGTAGAGTAAGAATAGCCACTAAAACTACACATTTTTAGTTCTTAACATTTTCTCTATTTTTCTGCATTTCTGAGTTTCAATTTGGAACGTTATAATTTATCAAAATTTTAAGTTTGTTTTGTTAGTATTCATTGAATTAGTAGTCGCAATTGAAAACACTCGTTCTCGAGAACCATTGAACGCATCCACTCCAACTTGACGGCTATTTGACAAGTGACATTTATGCTATATTACTGCATCAGTTGTTTGCAATCATTTAATGGAGCTCGCTCGAAAATCGTGTTGTCGTATTTAGCCTTCATAAATGCTTCTACGAAAAAGATGAAATCTTTCGGATGTTAAGCCCACTGGAAGTCACCCGAAACTTGTATATTGTACCGTGAAGTAATTTGAGGATACTAATGGAACAAGCTATCAAAGCCGTGAAAGATCGAATTTGACAATATCCACTTTGCAAGTAGAAAAACCACTGGCGAACCTTAAAATGGTGAACCCAAACCTGTTCCGAGTCTAATTTTTCGGTTCGGCACAACAAACGTAAAGACATCTGGCAAAATTGTTGTTATATGTTCAATTTTGTGCGACTATAACTCGAAATCGTCATGAAAGTATAATGGATTCTTATTTTAATTCTAAAGGAAAGCTAACTTCGGCTCGATCGAAGTTTATAAACCATTGCAGCTTGTATAGTTTACATAAATAAAGGTTAGACATGATTTTCGTCGAACATTCTTAGCTGAGTTATTTCCCAAACTCAGCAACAGATGGATTTTTATATGGCAGCTATACGATATATTCATTCGACTTTGACCAAATTCCCCAAAACTATGTGGAAACCCATAATATTCATAGCTGGGAAGTAAATAGACGCTACCAATGAAAACAAAAAAGTTTTTCTCACTAAAACTACTTTTTCAAGCGATCGTTTCTATGGCAGCTATATGCTATAGTCATCCGATTTGCATCAAACTTGGCAGAATGGCGTGTAATCATGTAAGATTGTCCAGTAACAAGTTTGGTAGCGATAAGCATTGAAAACCAAAAAGTTTTTCCTACTAAGTCTTATTTTCTAAACTATCTTTTGTATGGCAGCTATACCATATAGTTGTCAGATTTTCAACAAACTTGGTGGAATTATGTGAAAGCATAAAAAACTAATAAATACGAGGGTTGGGCACGTTCGCGTTGAAGACAAACAAGTTTTTCCTACTAAAACTACTTTTTCGACCGTTAGTTCCCTTGGCAGCTATATGATATGGCCATCCGATCAGGCCAGTTCCGACAAATGTGCAGCGTCTTTGTATCAAAAGACTTCGTGCAAAGTTTGGTTAAGTTAGCTTTGAAACTGACGGAGGAGATAGCATAGATACAGACGGACAGACGGATATGGCTATATGAACTCAGCTCGTCATGCTGATCAAGAATATAAATACTTTATGTGATCGGAGATGCTTCCTTCTATGCGTTACAAACATCTGGACAATTTTAATATATCCTCTACAAGGGTATAAAAAAACTCCTACAAGAGATTTTCTTTTTTAGATCCTTGATGCCACGTTCAGAAGATTAAGAAAGTTATCTCTCCGACTTTGACGCTGACCAAGGAGCGCTAACTGTCTTCTCAGTACCATCGAATGAATTCTCAGTTGATATGGCATTTTGTTTTTTTTTCACTCCTTGTAGAGTTATGTGTTCGTGTCCTGTCACGGTCGCCATGAAAAGGTTATTTCATCCAAGAAAATTATATAAAGTAAATTATTTCATTTAGTTTTTAAATCGAGGCACGGAGTGCACTCGTCAGCTTTATTTGGATTCAGTTTTGTTAATGATGCCTTAGCGTTAGCTTAAGCTTAAACCGCGCAGCTAGGCTGTCAGAAACGCTGGCAGCGGAGCGACTACATTATGTGTTACTTATTTACACAACGCTGAGAGCGGCGCTGTGCGAGAGAGTGTTATAGGCTCATAAAATGGATCATGTTTATTGCGCCGCTGGCTTATGGAGTCTGTTGCATACTTGTGTGATCATATTACTTTGTATGCGCTTGGGACTTGAGTGTACATAAACAATGCAACAAAGTGTTACAATGTGTGTTAGCTAAAATATGCTGGGTACAGTGAGTACTCTGTATGTGTGCATACACCATTATCTTGTCTGAACCAAAAAGTATTGAAATTTTGAATATTATTTTGCATATTAGTCAGGATTTACACGATGAAGCAAACTTCAAGAAGTTTTCATTGTAGGCATGAAATGCAAGAGAATTCTACTAGATTTGTTGAACAAAATTTATAGAATTAGACTTGTATCTCTAAACTTAAACAGAAACTGAGATCGAACCATAATCCTTTTCCAAACAACACGAACTTGAAATTTTCGAACCATTAGCCATTGGCGAGTGTCAGTTCAGTAAACACTATTATTGAGTCTGAATCTCTGCTCAAAATAGCATTTAACGTCTTCAGCTGAAATTTGCTGAGCAATTTAGTCCTCACCATTGAAGCACAGTAGTAACAGAATCCTTCAAAGGGGTCTTAGTAATAATTTGCTATAATAGTTCCTGATTTGGAACTAATTCTACAGATTATGTCCTAATTCATCACTGATTACTTCTGTTGTACTGAGGGGAAGTTCTATAGCATAGAATGCTCAGGTTTCAAACGGAATTATTAGGCACGATTATGCACTTCGACTTAAGAGTAACAAAATAGCTAAATATAATTCACAAATAGCCAGATTTGTAGCTTATATCATTTTCCAAAAACTAATAGCATTTCCACTATCAAAATTACAAGATCTAGCAAACTAAATAGCTTAAATGGCAACACTGATGCTGTGTCATCAAAACAAGCGTCCGAACTTATCCGAGAATTCAAAGAGGTCACCATCCGGCTTTTGTGATGGTTATGTGGGGAGTTGCCTATGATGAGGTCACCAAGCTCAGCGAAATTGTATCAATCCGACGTTTTGGAAAAGGTTGTGAAGCCTCTCAACACGACATTATTGGCAAACAAGCCGTGGTCCTTTCAACAAGACTCCGCTTCTGCTCATAAGGAAAAATCGACTCAAACATGCCAAAAAAAAACCATGTACAGAACATTTCTACGGATGATTGGTTTACTGGTAGCCCAGACCCGAATCCATTGGACTACAAACTGTGGTTCGTTCTCGAGGCATTGGCTTGATCTGAGTCTTTGCAGAGTAATGGACAATTTCGCAATGCATGAGGTGCGCACTGCGATCGATGAGAGGCCAGAGAGACTTCAGCGTTGCTAAAAGGCAGAAGGCGGCCATTTCTAATAAGTTTTTCTACGATTTGTAGCCATTGAGTGACCGAATAAAATGAAGAAACCAGTTTTGAAAAATATTCATTCGTTTTCATTTTATAACCAAAAACAGTGTACCCAAACAATTGCGAGTAATAGGTATGTCTTTAGTCCCTGGTCTGAGTTTCATGTTCTGGCATAAAATAATGAAAATAAAAACTTATAAGTAGAAAACTATATATTGACAGTGGCAAAACTTTAGATTTTTAAG
This sequence comes from Lordiphosa magnipectinata, assembly GCA_037044535.1. Classification (NCBI taxonomy): domain Eukaryota; kingdom Metazoa; phylum Arthropoda; class Insecta; order Diptera; family Drosophilidae; genus Lordiphosa; species Lordiphosa magnipectinata. Next base: position 133,485 of record JBAMBO010004134.1, on the reverse strand, counting down.
CACTTTTCAGCTGCTTGTGCTTCTTTCCTTCTTTCTTTCTTACTTTCGTTCTGTGCACATCACTCACATTTAACAACATTTTATTGTGCTTAACTTTTGTCTACTTTTGCTGGACATCTCTGCACATATCGTCGACTGGATAAATAGAAAATTCAATTTAAAGCAATTGCTTACTTGACTATGGTATGCCCCAGCATTTTTGTTGAATTTAGCCTAGCCCTTGGCAAAAACTTTCCACAGCCAATCCGCATAGCATACGTTTCGTTCCCATTCTCCCATTCTCATCATTTTGCCGTTCCGCTCCTTGGCAAGTTGGCCACAAACAAGCTTCCTGTATCGACGAAGGTACACACGTACACATCGCCCAGCAGCCGCCCCCCGGCCAATATCTAAGTGAAAACACAGATCAACAGTACGACAATCAGCACAGGAACAGGCACATTCCATTTCCCAATCCCAGAACTCGCACCTGCAAACGTAGGCAAAGACAAGGCCGCAGGCCCAGAGGCAGCGATGTCTGTCTTAGGGTCGGTTGGATTACTACTATTCCGCCCTGCTGCTACTGCCACTGCCACTGCCACTGCCACCCTCGCATTCATGATTGGTGAGCAGTAGCTTGGGGCATGTGGCAAGGTCTATTTTTGCACGTTGTACGTTGGCTAGTTGCATTTCTTGGATTGCATTTAAGCAACATTTATGCATTTTTAATGTGACAGCTGAAATGATGAGACGGCATATGCAAGCCCCAACCGGCCGAGCCAATAATATCGCCTCCTCCTCCTCCTTCGTGCTGACAGCGTGTACACACAAGCCGACTGGCTGGTTATGAAATGTGAGAATGTGCACGTTCAGCTCATGCATTATGCAGTGTCAAGAAAATTTCACTATCGTTGAGGCAAGTCTGGGTCACGGATATAACACTAAATCATTAGATAATGTGCCGGAGATTTGCTTGAGCCTAGGCCATACCACCTGGCTTATATAAAATGTGTGATGCTAGGATACAGAGTTGCATTTCAATATGGATATTTGCGAGGTCCGCTTCAATTCCAATTACGGCCATTTGCAACTCTGCAAAATGGATGATTTTCCAATTTTGCCATTGTATCACTACCTCAAATATTTTGATTACCAAATCGTTTCTTCAATTTGGTGCTTGAATAGCCAACCGCCAAACGTCAGCCGCCCCCCCTCCCCCCAAACACATTAATGGGCCACTTCAAACCTCACACAAATGACGCCATGACCACAATTGACTGCCAACTAGGCGCGTGCATAATCATTGCAATTTTGTATGATTTCCAGCTCTTCCAACCCTCCTTCCCTCCCTACACCCGCCACACGAATGCCAAATGCCACGCAATAACCACAACAAGCAACAGAGTAAAACTGGTCCTATTGCGGGTCCGGCATACCGAAAACCCAATCGCTGACTCTGCCCGAGCCGAGTAAGTATGCAATGCTTTTTGCGCCGTAGAAATGGCATTGGTGTTTATTAGCATGATTAGCCCCGTTGCAGCCAGCGCACAAATTGCAGACGCATTGCAATTGGGTCAGCGGGGCGGTTCACGGGGAAAGGGGTAGTAGTAGCCGTAGCCGAGTCTCTGATATGAAACAGTTCAGTGCGGGGCGTGGCAGATGTCAGAGAATCTTGTAATTTGATTTCAACATCATCCCGGCAATCGTCGGTGCTGTTTGTTTGTCGGTTTGCCAGTAACCAGCCATGACATTTGCTGATTACACTAAACACCAAAAGTCAGCATTAGAGGGTGTGTGTGTGTGTGTGTGTGTCAGTGTGTGTGTATGGTGATGAAGCAAAATGCTCGAATAAATATCAAATGGGAAGATAGATCAGATTCATATTAACCATTAATTTTGGTTATTTTGCGTTTAAATTTTGAATTTCCCAAATCGAATTGAATGCCAGCATATTTACATATACCAGCGGTGGGCACCAAAATCTAACGAAAGGGAGCTAGAACCACAATATGATAATTTAATGAGTCGCGGTGCTTGCACTCGTTCTGTGACATTTATTTAGTTGCATTTTTTTAAGTGATAAATGCCCGAGCGTGGAGGGAGCAAAGGACCATTAGATGCCCAACGCTGTAGTAGATATTTTCAAGTGGCATAGGACTCCTTCCTGCGAAGTGCACGATTAAACCCGTTTAAACTACCTTAAACTACGAGAAAGAAAGAAAACCCTTCCGACATGCGCTGTAGCAAGGGTCATGTCGCCTGTCATTAACCTAAAAGGTGCCAACATTCTTTTACTTCATTAAAAAAACTTTTTGCTTAAACCCAGTGCAAGAAGACAATTGATCTCGACTTATATAAAAAAGAAAACTATGCTCCTACGGGGACTTGATCCCACCGACCTCGACGTTTTCTATGCGAATGTTTTGTCCACTCGACCAAGGCCCTTGCAGCTTATTGAGTGTGCAAAAGTGAATACTTAAGCGCCAAATACACCACACAAACTCTTAAGTATGATTTTGACGCTAGATCTTGCTGAATAAAAAAACATAAAATGAGTAGAAAAACTTTGCTCCTACGGGTACTTGATCCCAGGCCTCCACGTTTTCTAAACGAATGTTTTGTCCACTCGGCCAACTGCATATATTCTTAACTATGATTTCGACGCTACGTCTTGCTTAATGCTAATAGTCGAGTGGGCTTCCGTGTTTTCAGTATTTGAGAGGTCCAGAGTTCAAGTCCCAGTAAAATTAGTAAGAAAAAGTAAAAAGCAGTAGTAAAAGTTGGTCTTGATCTCACGATCTCAACATTTTCTAAGCGAATGTTTTGTCCACTCGACCACGGCCCTTGTTGCTTGCTGATCGGCAAAATGCTAACAGCTTACACTCTTAAGTATGATTTTGACGGCATGTCTTGCTAATAGTCGAGTGGGCTAAGGTGCCGTCGTCAGTGTGTGTTCAGTCTTCGAAATCTCTAGTTCAAGTCCTCCCAGTAAAGTAAGTAAAAGTGTTTGGTCGGTCGTGTCTCCTCTCCCCTCCTCTCCCATATCAGGATATTCTAACTAAGTCCAAAAAGATCTATGCTTGAAATCGATACTTTTTATGCAAGAATATCTGTGCTTGATATAAAACCGACTTAATTTAAAACCAAAAATTTCAATCTAAAAAATTCATGCTGCAAGAGAAAGATGGGCTTATGTCACTTATGTGCCATTGACCAGCTCTCAGTAGGGGAAATTGGCCGTGTTCAGCAGAACCACTTGCTCCCTGATCAAGTATAAATTTTCAATAATCTGCCTACTGAAGTCGAGTGAAGCGGGATCATATTAGCCAATTTGGGGTATCATGTTACGGGAGCATGTATCAAAAAAATAGTACGCTACTTTAAAGTGATACTGCTCCCTCCAACAGCAGAAACTATTCGATGCATAATTCTTTTCTGATAGCTGCTCAGAGATCAATTATTCTGCTGAACACGCCCATTGCTTTGGGTCTTTTCGACCAACGCTCATAAAACACAGTCGCAGATCCAGAGCCGGGAGTACCGAAAGACTGTCAGCGGTTGACTCTCAGCTCTTGGCTCTAGGCTAAAACCCAAGGTGCGAGAGCCGGGAGCCAACAGTCTAATTTGGCAGCCTAGTTAAAAAAGGTTAGTCTACACAAACAGCAACTATATCAACTCAGCTCGTCATGATGATCTAGAATAGAGGTGCTTCGAGCCAGCTTTCGGAGGTGTAGACATCATTACAAATGAAGAAAACTGAAGCAACAACAACCACAAGAAATAGAAAGAGTTAGCCGATTGTTGCCTTGAGATGCGTGTATGTGTGTGTGTGTGCTCGGAGCTGTCTAACAAAATCTCCGCTAAAGAATCTCCGCCCATACATATTTGTTGTTGCTTTCCATTTTGCAAGAGGTATTAGAAGAAAAAGAAAAGAGAGTAAACATACAAAGTTGTTGTTGCCATTTACTTTGGTTTGTGCTCTGTGCTGTTTGTGTGAGTCCCTATACGCGCTGCCATAGCTATGCCCAAAACAACAACGAATGCGTGCTGTGCGCATAGGCCATGGGCAACCCTGGATCTATTAATTATGTACTGTAAGCAGTAGACAACTCTTTCTTTTTTTACATTTCAGCCTGTAAGCAGCTAGCCGATGGGCTACAGCCCCTGATAGCTGCGGCTCGTGGCTCCTGAGGTGTGGCTTGCCGCTCAAAGCTGAGAGCTGTTGCTCTAGAGCGTGAGCCGAATGCTGACTCTACCCAGCCAGCCATATGCAGAGCGCTCCGAAGCAGGAGTGAAAAGGGACTCCCAAAGCAGCACCTCGAAGGAGCGTTTTCGGAGCGCTCCGAAGCAGGAGTGAAAAGGGACTCCCAAAGCAGCACCTCGAAGGAGCGTTTTCGGAGCGCTCCGAAGCAGGAGTGAAAATGGAGTCCAAAAGAGCACCGCATGGGAGCACTGAATCCCGTTATGTCAATTTATTATCTTGTTAATGTTTCTTTTGTTCAATAATACCAAAAAATTTAAAAAAAAATATAATATTTCTTAATTATAAATAAAATTAGGAGCATTTTGAGAAACCGTAGGGACTCCTCTTCGGACCATTATCGGATCACCGAAACCAATCTCGAAACACTCCTTCTAGGTTATCTTTTCTTCTTTTCAAAAATCCATAGGCTAATTTGCGGGTTATCTGAGTGAGCATTCTGGGACGCCGAAATCACTCATTTGAGGACCCCTTTAGGCACACTTTTTTCATATATATTGAAAATGCCCTTTTCTACGGCGGATAAGTTCTTTTGGGACACTTTTCGGAGCCTCCCTGTACGGTGCTCCTAATGGAGCACCTTGCGGAGGTCACGTCTCTACTTAAGGTTACCGGATATGTACGCTTTCGAACAGATTTGAACTTTTTTTCAGTTTATTTATTAATTGCGAAAAGAGGCTTTAAAAAAAAATAGTTCGCATCATTTCTGACTTTAACTTCACAACAGTTTGTATCTCTCAATATGTAATTTTTGTTTGACGAAGCGAAGTCGAAAAATTGAGACAATTCGTTTTGTTTGTTTTTAAGTTTTTTTGTTGGCTCTGCTCTGTACACCGATTTCCCAAAGCAGCAACAATTGTTACGCGCAACACAACACAAAAAAAAGTCCAACTCTATTAAGCATCATGTCGAATAAGGCCATATCACGCATCAAGCACGAATTCAAAGAAGTAATGAGCAGCCGGGAGATTGTCCAGGGTTCCATAAAAATCGAGCTAGTGAACGACAGCTGGACGGAGTTGCGAGGCGAGATAGCTGGCCCCCCAGACACGCCCTATGAGGGTGGCAAATTCCTGCTGGATTTTAAAGTGCCCGAAACATATCCATTCAAGCCGCCAAAGGTACGCTTTATAACACGCATTTGGCATCCGAATATATCCTCGGTCACGGGTGACATTTGCCTGGATAACTGGGCCGCTGCCATGACCCTGCACGGTGTGTTATTATCGCTACAGGCCCTGCTGGCGGCTGCCGAGCCGGATGATCCGCAAGATGCTGTGGTGGCATATCAGTATAAAGATAAGCCCCATATGTTTCTGTTGACGGCTAAGCATTGGACGAATGTTTATGCTGGCGGACCGCATACGTTTGTCGAGTGTCATATCAAAATACAGCATCTCAAGGACAAGGGCATCGATGAGCATGTTGCACGCGCTGCGCTGTCCAAGGAGAATTGGAATTTGAAGGACGCAGAGAATCTGTTGCGTTAGTTTGCTGCAATCACCAGCAAATCCCACACACAGTTCGAACCACAAATGTACAAAATTTCAACAGAGCGAAGAGATGTGGTCTCTTTCGTCCTCATACCATATGCAATGCAACAACTTGAAGTAGTCTCAAAAAAAAAAAAACCTTTGTCTACATAAATTGTTCCAATTTTTTTTTTTTATCCCAAAAATTTCCCGTGGTAAATAATATGAATTATAATATGTAAATTAGTAGTTTATTTACGTTTTTCATTCTTTAATTGAATTGGCAGTAGACCAACCAAACTGGTTCTGAACCCAAACGCAGTTTTAAGATACAATTAAGCAAGATGTAAAAGAAAAGTATCAAGAAAAATGGAAATAGTCCTCCTTCCTATACGGTAAGTAAGCGGAAGGGATCCCTAAATCTGGGATCTGTGAACTTCTACGTAGTCATTTCAACTATGAAATATAATTTCCATTTTATTTTAGATATTTAGACTAATCGTTCGAACTTCATCTCCCATCTCAGGTACTAGATAAATTGGCATTCTAGTAGGTAAAATAACTGGATTTGTGGGTCGTTGCACTCTTCTAGAACAACGGTGGGCACGACGTTGGTAGTTCTGCCTTGTCACCTCTAAAAATGGCTCGCAAACTATCAGTCTGACAGACAGGCTCATGTCGACTTCTCGGGGAAACAATCTAGAACGAGAGTTATAAAGCAGGGAGTACCACAAGGCGGAGTCCTTTCACATATATAGCTCGCATTACTCTCCCTCCACCTGAAGTCAAGCTTATCTCGTAGGCCGGCGACTGTTCTATCGTCTCCACCAGCAGAGATGTTGCCTTGCTTGAGCAGCGGATAAACTCCTACCTTCCTAGTTTTGGCTCAGTTCTTCACTGACAGGAACTTGAGCCTGTACGCTCCTAAGTCGTCTGCCATCCACCTGACTACATGGACAAAAGAGGTGAAGCTGACACTCGACATCCACATGAATGTCCACAGGATTCCAAGATCCTGGGTGTCACGCTAGATCCCCTCTTCACTTTCGCCAAACACTCGGAAGGTGTCATAAAAAAAGTCAGAAGCAGGAATAAAGTCGTGAAAGCCATTGCTGGGAGATTCTAGGGCTAAGAACAGGAAACCATTGTCACCACCTACATGGCAATTGACCGCTCTATGGTCAACTATGCTACGCCTAACTGGTCTCCATCTATCTGCGACACGCACGGAACGCTGCGTTAAGTGTAGCCACAGGATGTCACGTCCAAGCCCACAATACATTACTCACCCAACACATCCAATCGCACCCCAACCACGCCTGTACCCTTCAAGAAATGTCTAGAAGACCCAAGGCAGTGCGTTTCGACCTCCAAATTGAGCTCCAATCAGTCCGCCAATTCCTTGGCAACACGACGTCATGCGCCGAAGTCAAGAAAACCACCCACACCAATATTGTTTCCAGTTCTATCGAAGCCTACAAGAATAACATCATTCTGGGTGGTAGACCCGCTCATATTAATCCTGCACTAAAATCCCTCCCTCGATCTGGTAAAAGCAGGCTCCTTAATAGTTACCTTTCTCGAATAAACCCAGAGATTGTGGATGAATGTCCGAAATGTGAACTTGGCCCGCATGACACCAATCACCTAAGCCCTTCTGACCTCACTCCCTTAGATCTATGGACCCGAACTGTCGAGGCATCCTCTTTCCTTGACCTGGTACCAGATTAGTTCTACATCTCTATTAACATTTTACCCTTATCTTTTCTTTCTTTTCTTCCTACGCTTACGAATCTTCCCCAGCCGTTACAACAACAACAACGTTGGTGTTTGGGAGCACCACAAAATCTGCAAAAACAATCATTATTCTTGTTGTAACACACTTCAAAGCGAGGTAATTGCTTCGCAATTTCAGTTGCTTCTTATTAAACTCGGAGCAATGGGAGTAATGGGAGCAAGGGCGTGCCCACCGCTATTATAGAAGGTCCTAAAGAAGGTTTGAGGGAAAGCATCCATGATTTCTAAGGAGTTTGGTCTATGTTTTTTTTCGAAATTGGAAACAAATTTTTAAATCGGGAACCAAATCCAAACCAAACCTTTTGAAATCACTTAACCGAATCGGTACTAATTCCTAGGCGATTCGCCTCCCATCTGGTTAGTACTATCCTTATGACGGTTTACTAAAGAGGAACCCTTTTCAGTTTAATATGATTGGCCTTAGGAGTGTCTAGCCAACACAACCTAAGCTAGCCCCACTTTAATACTATTCGATTTTTGCGATTTGACTTTTCCATTGGAGAACTTATTAAGAAAAATTTGTGTTACGATCATCTAAGTCTAGTCATGGTCTTAATTTCTTAACATACTCGAAAGATAATTTACTATTTTTTCCAATAACGATTAAGGTGATGAAGCACTTCATTCTGCGGGCAATACCAAGCAGAGCTGCAAACTCAATCACTTTCCCGGAGCTCCGATTCTCGGGTTCGAACTGAATCTTGCCAATTCTTAATGTTCGGAATTTTTAGGTTCGAGGTTTTAAGAAGAAGGTTAAGGTTTAATCCTTGTCCCCGCCCAAGTTTTACCCAAAGTTTATAAAAATGCAATTTATGTGATTAATATTCAAAATAATATTCCGAATTTTTGAACTTTTAATTAGACTTAATTCGACGGTACTGAGCGGAATAGCTTTAAGTTGTTTGAAGTTTGATTCTGTCTGTTCTCTATTAGTGCCGCCAAAGGCTCTAATGATGTAAGCGTCAAAGTCACGGGGATATTTTCTGAACGTGGAATCAAGTATCTAAAAAAACAAAACTTATTATGCTTGGCGTTTTGATTGCTGATTTTAAACGCCTTAATAGAATTTAGATAACAACAAATTTCCTAGATTTAAGAATGTCCAACAATTAAGATTCGGACCAGTTTCAGGTTCAGCCATATTTTCAACTTTGGGTTGGTTTAAGGTTCTGTTTACAGTTTTAAAAAACGTGGAATTCCTGGTTCAAATCGGATCGGTTCATAACCGGTTTGCCGCCCTGATACCAAGGACGATTCTCTTCAAGTTCTTTGAAATTGAAATTTTGTGAACTGATAATGCCACTGCATCGACTGTAACAGATCTACCAAATCCTGCCGACTTGCATAAGAATTTTGTTCACAAGTGTTGCTTTCTAGGAACTCAGCTCTAGCTGTTGCGTAGTGTCCTTTCAATATCCGAATGCAAAAGTCGGAAAGCTTAAAACTCACGCTTAATTTGTTTTTGATGCACTTTCATTTTGTGGCACACTCACACAAACATATATTTACTTGCATAGAAGTAGAGGCCCATAAGCACGCACTTGGAACGACTGAATAGCGACGTGGCAATGGCAATGTCGCACTTGGCTTGTTTCGTTTCATTTCCGGTTAACCACATCCTGCGTAATAAGCGGCACTTCCGGTTCGCAATGGACTTAAACTGTTTTGTTTTTGTAACATTGTTTTGTGTTGTGTTCATTGTGAGGCAAAATTTTTCGGTCTCCCAAAAAGAACTAAATGAGGAAAGAGAAATGTTGTCCTTGGCAGGATGCTAGCACTTCCGCCCAGCCGCAGGAGTCTCAAAGTTTTTGTACTTTTGCATGAGAATTGCACGTTTATGGCCACTTTTTCGGTGCCGCCTATGTCCTTGTATTGCGATATGCGTGTGTCCTGGCCCAAAAATTGCCATGCAAAATTGAAAAGCCACAACTGAAGTTGCAGTTTTATTTGCATTTTACTTTGGCATTGTTGTTGTAATTGCTTGTGTAGAACATGGCACTTGGTTTGTTGAGAATTGGAGGTGTGTTTTCTGCAGATATTTTTTTTTTTTGCACACTTTCGGCTAGTTTTTGGCTTGAAAACGATTTGAAGAAGGGGTGGAATAAAGCATGGAAACATGCAGGCGAGGAATTTATGGTAAGAAAAGCTATAAAAAAGTGGGAGTCTAGTGTTTTTTTCCTAGTAACTAACGACTTTTGCAGAATTTATACGCAAATATACCTAAACGAGAGTGCAGGTAACAGTCGGTATAGCCTTTACTCAGTTGCAGAAGTAATTGGTTTGAAGCCCGCAGAATTTATGACAACTAACGAATGGAGATTGGACTCCTAACCCTACAATTACACTACTTTTTTCGCTTCTTTTGTTATTTCGAAACTTTTTCAATTGACAAAACAAATTTTTTGGCTTAAAACTTTGAAATCCAAAACTTTTAATAGTTTACGCAAAGCTATAAACTAGTATGTTTGAGTGAACTTACTTGCATATTCATCACAAGATTAAGTCAAACGAAAACTGACACAACTCTGACGAATAGCGATCTCATCTTCTACACCTCCAAACAAAATTTGTATCAATATCAATTTGATACGCGTTGTATCAAATTCAAACTGAAACCAGTATCATTTTGTTTGTATCAAAGTAAACCTAGTCAGTATCAAATTGATATTTTGGGTATTAATTTGATACTTTTAATATTAATTTGATACGCAAAAGTATTAATTTGAAATTAAAAAATTTTCAATATCAACGAAAAGTCGAAGAAATGAAACGAATATCAAAATTTTAGTGTATCAAAATAATACTACAAAATTAATACAAAAAAATGTCAACCTGATACAAGATAGTATCAATTTGATAATTTCGTAATATCATTTTCATACTTTTGAAAATATCAATTTGTTACTTGGAGTATTAAAAATCAATTTTTTATACTAAATAGTTTCAAATTGACGACTCAATAGTGTCAGTTTGATGATTACTTTTTTGTTGAAGCTGCTATAAACTTGCAATTTACTCTATAATTTGTTAGTTTATGTGACAGTTAGATTTCAAATAAATGCTCCATTTATCACTTTATCAAGAGTAAAATCTCCTTGAAGTTAATTAAACCTAAGTCAGTCATATAAATCAATTTACATTAGCCAAACAGCATGCTTTTCTAATTGTGGACATAATTAACCCCTCCCCACGAGCATACTCAGCACAATGCACACATTCACATCCAACATTTACTCAAGACCCGTTGCCACATTGTACTAACCAACGTTTCGCATATCGCCTACAAAATTTCAGTGAAGCAAAACACTTAAATAATTTGACATTACATTGTAATTGCATTGCAAGTTTGCGGCGACAATGGAGACGACGTGAATGTGGATCGCTTGGAGAGAAGACCGAAGCAGCTGCCTGAGTACTAAGTGCGCCCAAATGCAAGCCTCTCAAGCTATGCCATATTATAATAGACCGAACCGAGCCCCACCCCTCCCCAGTTACATATGTTGCACAATCATTTTATTTGCAGGAATTAAGCAACTCGCTTGGTGGCTTTGTGGAACAGTGGTTCAAATGGGCTTGGCATACAGGTTAAAGCACAATAACTGATGGAAATTTGGCAATTTAAGCAATAAATATAATACTAAAGGGAAATCTAAATGTATTTATTTCAAACATTTTGTTTAACAAAAATTAAAGAAAGTAAATTTCAATTAAGCTTGCAAAGTAAAAAAAAACTTTTGTCAAACCTTCAAGATTTTTCCGGCTCGATGTCACGTTATGTTTGCACATGACTTTAAAGCAGGAACGCACCTTGCTATATAGGAGGCTAGTTGAGCGTACAGCAGCTATTTCATGAGCATCACTGTTCGACCTTCAGGGGCTATGGCTGGGGAACTTTGCCATACATAAATGAAACCAGCAACAGTCGCAAAGGAATAACAGTTACGCTCTCAAATGCTCTCACGACGTTTCTGCTCTCATGATCAACACACATACCTAATTTGTGAGAATGTGTGTCGTTTACTCTCCGGCTCTCTCTCTCGCGCTCTGAGCAAAAGCGCTTAGTTCAATATGTTGGCTGAGCGCCATTCCTGTTGTAGTTGTATCCTGGTATGTACCAACAACAACTACATGCATATGTACATTCATCTTTCTGGGTGTGTGTGTGTGCATGCTACAGGTGTGTTATGTGTTTGTTGTCGAATGAGCCATTCCGGAATCAATCCATTTTTATTACCTCTTTGGCTTGAGACGATCCCGAAAAAAAATAATGTTTATTAAAAACACAATTTATCGCTCACATATCTTCTCTTGTCCCACTATTCCATGAGCATTTGGTTGCTGGAAGCCTGTCTAGAAGGTTGCTTCTGTGGCTGCGTTGCGGTTGTGCATTTGTGCGTGCTCCCGCTGCTCATTCGTTCGTTTGTTCGTTCGCCTCCTCCCCTTCAATGGCTGGCATTAGCATTCATGTGCGTGTGCTCCGGCAAGCAGGCTGGCAGGTTGAGGGCAGGTCCTGCCGAAAAACCCAAAGCCATCGTCACTGCAGCTGACGACGAGAACAACTTTGGGGTTAACTGGCATTAATGTCATGCAGCCATTCTGTCATTTTGTAGGTGCGCATTTTGCGGTTGTTGCAGGCCCAGCCAGCCTCGGCAAGCCGCTTGGAAAATTGTTGCGAATTGCAAACACCAGACTACGGCCTAAGCCCATTTTAAAGTTTGCGTGTGCATCTTATGGAAATGCAATTTGAGTGCTGATATTGCTTTTTGTAGTTTAACCATGTTTGACAAAGTATTTTAAGACAATTTTTTTTTTTGTTTTTGTTTGTTGGTTGAGGAAATATTTGGAAAATCTGTCACATGATATGAATTATTTTATATATTTTTCAATCAGTTGCTGACGACATTTCAGTCTATTAAATTGGCTTGCGGTTGTGAATTTCTTAGTGTTTTCGTTGAGTTGAAATTATTTTAAGTGCATTTTTTAATGGAAGGTGAGTGGAAGTATTTGTGTGTGGCGAAAATTGTAATTAAATGGTTGAGAGCAAAAACAACTATTTCTCATCAATTTGTGATTATTTTTTTTTTAAATTGAATTAAAATTTAGTTAATAAAATAACATTTTTCAAAATCAATTTGTTCCCTTTGACGAAGACCAAAAAGTATGCTACAGAAAATGGAAATATCTAAACAAAAAAATGAAGTCAGAAATGAGCTGCAAATGTAGAATATAATGCATCAAATTGAGTAAGAGACAGTAAGCATTCGACTTCAACACCTGCGCTTCTTAGGAAACGCATACAGTAACATTCTTTGAAGATTGTGTGGACTGGCAAAACTGCGCCTTGGTGACCTTTCTCTTTTGGTTGAATTCTTCAGTTGGTTTAATACAGATCTTGCATAGAATTGTACCGTAGGGTTCTGGTATAAACAGGGTGGAATTTATAACGTTTCCTTGAAGTTTTCAAGACCAATTCGCTACTGGCTTGAAAAATTGAATCCTAAATTATACCCAAAACCTTTTTGAATTTATTCTCAGAATTCACCTTTTGCTTCAATTTTATTTAAATCGCGTTACAAGAGTAAATTGTGATTGATTGAAGACTATTTTGAACTTAATGTAACATGCTTACGGAAACGTATCAAATATATACCGTATTAATATATATCGGACTTAATACTCAGATTTTTGTATTTAGATCAAGTATTTTACTATTTTGTGTAACACTGGCACCGTTTGTACTTGATTCAAGTACAAAATACTGCACTTAAGCATGTGGATTATGTTCACTATATTCTTGACCCTCACTCTGTCGATCATATCTTGTCCAATGCATTTTCTTCAAGTTTAAGTCTTTGGAATTATTTGAAAATAACCGCCATGATCTGCATTAGACTCCCTTTAGGCATATAGGCGCCCCTTGATTCGAAAGTTTATGGTGCATATTTAACGTGAAAACAAAAAGAAAGTCGAAAAAGTTATATTTTAAGGGGCGCGAAGAGGCTCCAAAGTTTTCGATAAATTTTCCATTTTTGTTCAAAATTTCAAAAATTGACAAATTTTAAAAATTGACGACCCGACGAATCTTGCAGAGATTTCATTGTCGAAATTTTGATGTAGCTTAGGGCGTATGGGTAATTTTTAGTTCAAGACTTTGTGTCCGTCCTCGCGTCCTTTAAGAACTGGAATTTATTTTTTGATTGAAATTATGTAATCTTTGATACAAAAGGAATACGTTAAGGCGGCACCGTCTCTAAATTTCCATTTTTGCCGTAAAAAAGGCACACTAATGTGCATATATATCGATATTTTTAGTGTTAAGGTATCGTAATCGAATGATGGCCACACTGTATATAGAAAATGGACGAGACGATACGAGACTGAGAGTAGAACGCTGTAGATAGTAGTAGACAAACGCTATAAATAAAATGACAGTCAGACGGACAGAAAGAAAAACCTGTTTCGAGAAACCGTGACATGAGACAACACCCGTATAGATGACACAGTAAATAGAGAACCGTTTGTAAATAGTGTGAAAACCCGAAAAAACAAATCTAGTTTCACATAAGTCAAAATGTGCATTATTCCAAAAGGATTGTAAACTGTCTATAACTTAGTTTGTGTAGAGATGGACGACTTGAATGCACCGATTTGAGCAGGAACTCGCATACTATGGTAAACAAATTTGTTAGCTACTCGTTCATGTCTGGCTGTAAACTAGAAACTTGAGCGCAATATACGATGCTCTCATACGAGAACAGCTTGATGTGGCTTTTCTCTTGTTTTCTCTTTCAGTAGTTCTGCGCATGAGGCACTGAGCAAAACAAGCCATGCTGTCTTCCGATAACAGCATGATGGGTGATAATTGTTGCTTTGAGCTTTCAGCAGCTGTATCGCATAAGCAAAGCGTAAAACACACTTGCACTTTACTGAGACATACGCGCAACACACATACATGCGCAAAAGACACTTTCGGCAGATTCTGCCCAGCAAAGTGTTTAATGGCCACAACTGCACAAAGAGACCAAAAAAACCTTTCGCCGATTGAGGCAACAACACGTTAGGAAAAGACAGAGATGAAATGTCACTTCTTTTACATTAAGCAGCCATCCAAGTTTGGCGACTCTAGTATAGAGGGACTTAGTTGAGTGAATAATGTGGGTACTAAAAGTCTATAATATTTATGTCCTGGATTATGAGGGAACAATTCGTCGTATAAGAATACGATTGGACAGATATCACGACGCAGAGTATATATAACAATTATACTTTTGGCCTGACTTAAACCAATGTTGCAACGCTTAGCCCATCGGCCAAAACTTAGTAGAAACTATTGGATGTCGTCCGTAGCACTATATATGCAAGAATCTCTTGGCATAATGACCTTGTAGTCCGCAAAGGTGGCTAGAAGTAGATCTTAAGGGTTCTCAATAGGAACTGAATCTCTTGTTGGCATAGTTATATGTAAATAACGTGTAAAAAGTAGGTCCAAGTACATACACTCCCATGAGGATCACCTGCTCTTATAGACCTCCCGCTTAATTCAGCTACTCCAAGGTTCACCGAGAAAACTCTTTCCTTATTACTTCGCACTAGTTCGAAGAGTTGAGAAGGAAGTAAACTAGAGAGGAGGAAGCCATACTCGTGACTGTTTTACATCTACAAATACTACCATCACGTATTCCTTAGCTTCATACCCATTAATAATAGAAATAATCGTGTTCACCAGCATACATCAAAAGTCATCCATCAGAAAAAACCATCCATCAGGATTGCACACCACATTCGTTCACCACAACAATCGAATTAGATCCATCGATTTTTTGTCATCGATTTGTGCTGGTGAACACGACCATTCACAACACGATTCAGTTGTTCCGGTGTGCCAGGTGACTTCAAAAAGCCAAACTGAAAAGTGTGGATCCTACATCTCACTTCATTCAAAGGCAATATTTGATTTTGCAGGCATCTTTTAAAAAATTTTGACACTGATGACAAAAGGCTAATAGGACAGTATGACTCCACCTCCAAGGGACTCTTCTCAGGCTAGTGAATCATCACAATTTGGACTTTTTACCAGCACTTAGTAAGTAGCTTAAACGCAAAGCAGCATTATTCCATTTTCACACTGGGCGCAGCATTGTCGAAGCTGCGAAAACCTGCAGCAAGCGTTCACATCAAAAAACCAATATCAGCTACTAATACTTAATATGGTTGCAAAAGTATCGTCAAAAGCACTCGGAAACAATAACCATCTTCGAGTTATATGGTTACACCAATGAAAGCTGCACTGGAGCTTGAATGTTGCGACTTTTGAGTGAACACCCAGCCTACGTCTTTCCTATGAAAACAAAAACTCGCCACTTTGACTTTGACAGTTTTTTCGAAGCTGCGGCCAGTGTGAATGGACTATTAAACATAAGGATCAGAAGGAGTAAAGCTTTGATAGGAAAAGCTTATAAAACTCTGTTGTCCAAGTCATCCTCACCTGCAGCCTTCTTAGTATTCAGCTTCTTAATTTGCTCTTCACCTCCTCAAGCTTTATAGAGGGAGATGGTAACGTAAGTTGAGGCGTCTGTTAGTTTATTTCTCGTAGCTTCACTGCCTCGAATTTTAATCATCTTGCGCTTAAACAACGCCCAACTGTTTTTTGAACATAAATACTCAACTGCTCGACATCTATTGGAAAGGACTACTGAAATTTATCACAGTTGAATCTTTAATTTATCTCTTACATCCAATCCACACTCCCGCGAGTGAAAACCAATTTCTCGCACCTGTTATTATCGGGGGAAACAATTGCAAATCACTTTCCAACTCTATTTTCTTTCTCACGTGCCCGGAAAAATAACCAAAACTATAAAAACTAAAAAATTGCCCCAACTGGGTCAAAGTTTGGGCAACAACATTTAACGCGTTGGAACAATATAGAGAAAAAAAAGAGCCAAACTCCCCGTCTAGACGCCGGGGGTGGGGAGGGGTGGGGGAGCAAAATAAAACATCGTAAACTGATTTCGTGGCAAACCGTCGACGGTTTGTCATATTGATTTTATATCAGACAAAAAAACACGCTGGGCGCTGATTATTGATGGTAGCTTAGGGCTTTCAGTGTGCGTGCCTAGATGCGTGGTTACCAAGCTAGCGCCTGTCACACGAATCGACAGGCTGCCAATTTTTTTGCACTTCAGTCTTGCTTCTTGACTCTGGGACTTCCCATGCGTGCGCACAAGCTGAACGCCCAGGAACGCGAGCAATTGCGTCGCCAACGATCCGAGGCACGTCTGATCATAGCGCGTTGCAAGGAACGAGGTGTGGTTGCTAACTCTTTACTGTGATTTATGTGAAAATAAGAAAATAAGAAATTTTCTACGATTACAGGATTCGAATATGTGGTCAATCCACCGGAAATACCCAAAGTGGTGTTTGGTACCAGCATGGAACGTGAGGTGATGCCAACTAAAGGACCATTTATGGATAGCTATATGAGACGCAATCAACCCGAGGAACGGGAAGGGCCCAGTCCCTTTGATTATGATTGTGAAAAGCCGCTGGGATTTAAGGTAAGAAGTTGGGGCTTAGAATTATGGCACACACACGCACAAAGCTGATGTCGGATTTTGCTATAAGCCTGCCTTTGGAATTCCCAAGCGGTTATAGCAATGCTGGCATGCGGTAGCCTCTGCTAACCCGCAGAAAACAGGCAAAGACTGCTGATGATTGAATCGTGGTGATTCATGAAATAACTATATAGTCAACCAGTCTCCTTTGTGGTGTGTGTGCCTTGTTTTTAGAAAAGTTAATTTAATGTGTTTTCCCTAGTATCCCTCCAAGGCGGGTTTCTCTGCCTTTGCCAATAAAATGCCACGTCTGCCTGTCAGCCGGGAATTGGGTGTGCCACCTTTGGGTACATATGAGGCAGATCCTTGGCTACCTAAAAATGCCTTTACCTTTAACAAGGCTCCACTTAAAACCGAGCCCAAGTGGATGACACCGGGGTGAGTGCAGGAACTCGGAGTTGATCAGGTGTAATAATTCCCTTCTCCTACTTCTACCCTTCATCTCCTAGAGCTTCCACCTATTCATACCACCTCAACTACCCCAAATGGAATGTGGAAATGGCATTTGGCTCCAGTCATATCATTTGGCCCGCAGTTGCTGTCTTTTGCAGTTCAAACAACATTGCCCAGTGCACTGTGTGCCACAAGCCCACCATTGGTGACTATTTTCATAATTTCAGCAGTGACAAGGATATGTGCCGTCTGTGCATGCACTCCCTTATGTCTGTCATTCGACATTGTGATCTTCAGGTGGTGGAACGTTATATCAAACGACGAGAGATCAAACAATTTGTACCCGCCCGCTATTGTGGCTTCTTCCATGAGCACAATGGCACATCGGCTGCCACCGAGAAGACGTCACGCAAGGAACTGCGAGCCAAAATACGCGTAGAGAATTATTTATATCGCTTTGTCAGCAAACAGGAGTAGGCTGCCCCTCCGCCACGCCCACCAAACCAACTAGAAATTTGTTTTGTATAAACGTTTCAAGCTCAAATACAAGGATGTGGAACCATTCAAGCATATACTGAGAGTTTTGTGGTTTTCCTGCTGGAAAATTTTAATCGCATTTCCGTCATTTAGCTTCCTTTTCCTTTGCGTGGGCGCTTCCGTTCAACGACGACGGACACGTGGCCAGAAGCTCTAACAACAATGGCATCCATTATGGGCATTAGAGTCGACATCATAGTTCTGTCACCGCATGTCATTTTACAGTTTACTTGTTTTGCATTTGGCCAGCAACAAAACCGAACAACGACGCCTCCAGCAGATGCCCTCATCCTGGTCTCCATTTAACATGCAACGCACCACACACAGTTTTCGTGGTATTTTACATTTTACAATTGCCGCGTCGAGTGCATGGGAAGTGATTCAAGCAGGAAATCAAAGCGTGGCAATGGTGCGTTTCCCATTACATAAAACGACTTGGGGGCCGATTTATAGCAGAACAAATTGTAAGTTTATGTGACACATAGGAAACCTCTGGAAGATAAGATATCAACACTAGGTGATGTGCCTTGGGAAACGGGTATAAGGGTATAATAAAATTGTCCAGATGTTTGTAACGCATAGAAGGAAGCATCTCCGACCACATAAAGTATATATATTCTTGATCAGCATGACGAGCTGAGTTGATATAGCCATGTCCGTCTGTCCGACTGTTTCTATGCTATCTCCTCCGTCAGTTTTAAAGATATCGTGAACAAACTTTGCACGAAGTTTTTTAGTACAAATACGCTGTACATTTGTCGGAACCGGCCAGATCGGACGATTATAGCATATAGCTGCCATAGGAACGATCGGTCGAAAAAGCAGTTCTAGTGAGAAAAACTTTTTTGTTTTCACAGCAAATGCCCCCAAGCCTGGTATTAATCAGTTTTCTATGCTTTCACATAATTCCACCAAGTTTAATGAAAATCGGACAACTATATAGTACAGCTGTCATACAAAAGATATGTCAGAAAAAAAGTCTTAGTAAAAAAAATTTGTTTATTTTCAAGCCTATCGCTCCCAAACTTGTTTCTGATCAATATTATATGCTATCACACAATTCTGCCAAGTTTGATCCAAATCGGATGACTATAGCATATAGCTGCCATAGGAACTATCGGTCGAAAAAGTAGTTCTAGTGAGAAAAACTTTTTTGTTTTCAATGGTAGCGTCTATATACTTTCTAGTTATGAATATTATTGGTTTTCACACAATTTTGGAGAGTTTGGTCAAAATTAGATGAATATTCTGTATAGCTGCCATATAACAAACTGAAAAGCAAATGGTCAAAGTAGTGCTGCCATCTAGTTGTTGGGCCAGATCTAGTCTTGAATTCGCCAAATTTTTGCAAAAGTCTTTTGACTTTTTAGCCAGCTCTGCTGATAAGCTTAGTT
This sequence comes from Lordiphosa magnipectinata, assembly GCA_037044535.1. Taxonomy (NCBI): domain Eukaryota; kingdom Metazoa; phylum Arthropoda; class Insecta; order Diptera; family Drosophilidae; genus Lordiphosa; species Lordiphosa magnipectinata. The sequence continues at coordinate 114,038 of JBAMBO010004134.1, read as the reverse complement.
TTCCATGGAATACATTTTGTACGTTTCTAAGAAACCATTTCGTACAGTTTTCGAAAGAAGATGTGGTCCAGTTGGCGTTCTGGCTCGCAATGGACTTAAGAACCATAGTGAGTGTCTTCAAATACTCGTTCAGCTGATTTCGGACTCAAAACTTTTTGAAAAAAGCTTTAAAAAATCTCATTTTTTAACATTCTCAAGAAGTACCTATAATGAGAAGCCTAAGATTTCGAACTTACACTACAATCAAATCAGTTTCTACCTGATTTGAGTACAAACCTTAAATAACTTTAAAATACGCACAAATTCCCTCACGAAAAAGTCGATCGATTGCCAAACAAAAAAGAACAGCCACTGTGATATAAAAAAATTGTATGTACTACATCAACAGCAACCGCTCCCTTCTTTTTGTACAATTTTCGCAATGAAAAATCAGGCACATTCAATGTGACATCAATATGTGTGGTAAGGATGACAAATCGTTGGAAATTGTCGTGCAACCAAAAAGAACAGCCACTGTGATATAGAAATGTCAAATTGGATTGGGATATAAGAATATATCAGCAGCAGCGGTTCCCTGCGGTTAAACACAACACGTAAACATAAACTTGTGTAAAACACTGTTGAACATCTTTTGGGGGTAGTTGGGCACTTTAGATACAAAAAGAACAGCCACTGTGATATAATATTGTTAGGTATACAGCACAGCAACAGTTCTCTCTACTTTAAAGGCTGCTTAATGAAGAATAAGCTGGTTCAAATGTTGAGTATAGGGCGAGAAACATGCGCTATAAAGGAAAATCACTGTGATATGTAACGGTGAATTAACGCATATCACAACGATCGTTCCTTTTAGCGCAAGGCCCTTTGTTTTTTTTTCGTCGAACTTAGAGAACTTTCGGTAAAATTATATGCCGCAAATGCCACAACGAACTTCAATGGTTGTCTAGCTTTATGATCAGAGAAATCACCTAAGGCTGGACGACCAAAGAAACTAATTGCAACCGCTTGATGTGAGTCACTGTGAGTTTGCTGCGGAACCATGTTGAACTTTTTAAAATTATAGCACGAGTGTTCGGTCTAGTCACTTTGCTTGATAGGGTGATCCACCATAGTTTAAAAAGCGACCATACCGACAATCGCCATTTAATTTTAAAACATTATCTCGACGATTTTCCACAAAAAGTTTAGAGTTGTGACGTTTACCCAAATTATGAGACACACTTTGCCCAGTGATGAGTAGATCAATTGAGACATAACTGCACAAAATGCATCCCAAAATCAGGGTCCTTGAGTATAACACCGTTTGCTGGTCGTTGTTTTCGATTATAAGACAAACTTCACCCAGTGATGCTGGGAACTTGGCAAAACTAAGCAAAGTTTATCATATAATATTCTTTTTTTTTTCTTACACTGTAGCACCTCACTCGGTCAAGCTGCGTGGTTAACTGATAATCTTAGGGACGACGACAGGATCTTTTATACCACAGAGAAGTGCAGCTGATCGCTTACCTGTGGGTGTTTACCTGCCCAGCCTTTCCGCGAATTCGCGTCCCATCTCGCGGCGACCTTCGTGAAAATTTTGCAACTTAATCCGTGGCCATAAACGGATTAATATTGCTCATTTTCAGGGAAATACGCGCAGCTGGGTCGCGCATAAATTCGCAGAAGTACAATTAGGTTAGACCCAAAGGATCGCCGCTTGGTTAATTGGCTAGTTAACGCGAAGCGTAGTCTGCTCTGTGCCTTTGGTGGCCTTTTGAGGTGACTGTACCCCTTAAATTGAGTCGTTCGGCTACCGTGGTCCTGGGTCTCAACCCATACAGGACCTTGATGTGGTCGGTAGAGCAAAGGACCACCTGTTGGAAATGTTTGTAATTGCTTTTATTGCTCCGTTGTAAGCACTTACTAATCTTTACTTCAAGCTGAGCCTTGTACGCTAAGGATTGGACTAAGAAAATTAAATGTGACAAATGTACAGTTTGGTTTTGTTTATTGCCCGTTTGTAAATTGGCTTAGAAATACCAGTTTTCGACATGAAAGATATAAAAGCATAAGAAAATGGTAATTCTTTCACTAGATATTAGAACAAATTGTATATAAGGAGCTACTTTTTCTGTATACGTCTTTTAAGGAAAAACAGTTCAATGGAGTACGGAAGGTTATACGCCTTTAAATCTATTTTAAGCGTTAAAAACGAAGATATTTTCATGATTTTTGCAGAGGAGCCAGTGGCGTAGATAAGGGAGGGATTGATCACCGTAACCCACCATTGAGTTCAGGAGAAAAAATCGTTGATAAATAGAGAAAAAATCGAAAAAATAGAAAAGAAAACTTATAAAATTTCGGCTTCATCCCACTTTTGCAAAAAGCTATCTACGCCACTGAGAGAAGCAGTGCCAAGTCACTTTGAGTACCCTTAGAAAACAATGTGTGAGTATGCTAGAGCTGTATTCTCACTTGTCTGAGTTCTTATATGATATGGCTATATACCTTAGTTTTCAGATTGACTATTATACTATCTGTTCAACTCATATGAGAAACTCATATTATAAGATATGAGAAAGTGAAAATACATCTTGAATAGTAAATTGATATAGGGAATATCAAATACCCCTCTAGGCAGTTCTGGGAACATACTGAATCACCGTTTCAGAACATCTTCCTCAACTAATTATGCTGAGAAATCACTTTTTTAAGTAATAAACCAGAAAAAATAGAGCAAAGCTAACTAACCGAAGTTTATATAGCCTTGCAGCTCGTAAACTGTATAGAAATAAAGGTATTGAATGATTTTCATAAAATAATTTCATTTTCGCTTTGAACAATGTTAGTTGTGTGATTTCCCAGACTCACCAATAGATGACGCCACTTTCGAGTGGCAAGTTGTTTATATGGCATTGATCAAAATCGTCAAAATTGTTATGAAACAGAAAATATTCATAACTGAAAATCTAAAAGAAAAGTTTTTCTCACTAAAACTACTTTTTCGACCCATCTTTCCAATGGCAGCTATATGCTATGGTCATCCGATTTGGACCAAACTTGACAGAATTGTGTGGAAGCACATAATATTAATCAAAAACAAGTTTGGTAGCGATAGCGTTGAAAACAAAAAAGTTTTTCATACTAAAACTTTTCTCAGACCTTTCTTTTGTATGACAGCTATACTACATACTTGGCCGATTTTCCTATAACTTGGTTGAATTATGTGAATGCTTCGAAAACTTATAAACACGAGTTTTGGGCACGTTTGCGCTGAAGATAAAAAAGTTTTTCACACTAAAACTACTGTTTCGACCGATCTTTCCTATGGCAGCTATATGCTATGGTCATCCGATTTGGATCAAACTTAGCAGAATTATGTGAACGCATATAATGCTAATAAAAATTGAGTTTGAAAGCGATAGCATTAAAAACGCAAAAATTTTTCTTACTAAAACTTTTATCAGACCTATCTGTTGTAGGGCAGCTATACTATATAGTTGTCCGATTTTCATCAAGCTTGGTGGAATTATGAAAAAGCATAGAAAACTTATAAATACGCGGTTTGGGGGCGTTTGCATTGAAAACAAAAAGTTTTTCACACTAAAACTAGTTTTTCGTCCGATCGTTCCTATGGCAGCTATATGCTATAGTCATCTGATCCGGCCGGTTCCGACAAATGTGCAGCGTCTTTGTACCAAAAGACACCGTGGAAAGTTTGGTTAAGATAGCTTTAAAACTGACGGACAGACGGACATAGACATATATTATATCAACTCAGCTCGTCATGCTGATTAAGAATATACATATATACTTTATGTGGTTGGAGATGCTAGCGTTTATGCGTTACAAACATCTGGACAATTTTAATATATCCTCTACAAGGGTATAAAAAGACAAAATAAACTGTACCTGTACCATGTTTCGGTTGTTTTCACTACTTTCGGTTCCAAAAACTATTAGTCCTCGAGTACAGGTTCGCCAAAAATATTTTAAACATCGGTTTCGGTTTCGGTTCTAAATTAAAAGCCTTCTTTTCGGTATACGGTTTCGGTTTGTGCTCCGATTTGTTGCCCTAGTTTTTACTTTGACTATTTAAGAGATATGCAAACCGCTCGAAATTAGCGGTAATAATGAAAACAAAAAAGTTTTTCTCACTAAAACCCATTTTCCGACCCTACATTTCAATGGCAGCTACTAGAATTAGTCATCCGATCTGGTCGGTTACGACATATTAGCAGCGCGCGGTAAAAAAAAGACTCTGTGCAAAATTTCAGCTCGATGGCTTCAAAACTAAGGGAATAGTTCGCGTAGAAACAGACAGACAGACGGATAAAGCTTAATCGACTCAGCTCGTCATGCTGATCAAGAATATATATATTATACTTTAAGTGGTCGGAGATGATTCCTTCTATGCGTTGCACACTTCTGGGCAAAATTATAATACATTTTCCAAGTGTATAAAAACAAAAACATTCAGCCATGCTTCCGTTTTCGCTTTCGTAAAAATTTTACGATTTTGAGTCCAAATTTGGTCCAAAAACCGGTTTGAAATCGCAAAAGTTTTGCGAAAGCGAAAATGGGAGCATGGCTGATTATTCTGGTAGTTGTTATTGTAGACAGAATTATCAGGTCTAGATGGTAGAATTATTTACTTCTTGCCCTTCTTGGAATTAGCATTGGCGCCCTTCGCGCTTTCAGCTGCGAATGCCAACCAAACGGGCCTTGCGCAGCGTAGCGAAGGTCTTGAACTTCTTCTAATCCTGAGTAACGTTACGAAACTCAACCACATGCTGTTCGTTCTTGATGGTACCCTTGAACTTTGTGGCCAACTTGCATTCCTCGACAGAAGATTCGCCCTTGAGCACGTTCTTCTCGTTGATGGGGAACAGAATCAGTTTGCTTCTGTATTCCTTGAAAAGCTGAATGTTGCGCTGACGGAACGACGATCGACGGCAATGCCAACGGTCTTGGCAAAGCCATAACTGAGGCCAGCTCCACCAGGGTGAAACCACGGCCGGTAGGCAATTTGGTGTGATAGCGAATGATGGGGCAACGGACCTGGGCGTAGTAACACAGCCTTGGCCCACTTGAAGCGGTTCTGATGGCGGCGCACTTTGCAGGCCGGCTGGTTGAACCAGGTCTTTACATATCGCTGCCCCCATTTTTGGAAATGCTGGTTTGGAATCATTTCATCTTGGCGATTTATTGGATGGGCTTTTCTCACCAACAACGAATCAAAAAGTCGTCTAGAACATGAGAACACCTAAAAAAAACTTAGGTTCTGATCACACCAATTTGTTTAAAATGTCAATTGTTAGAAAAAAGTTGTACTTAGCATATTAACTTCACAAACTCACAAACTAAACATACACGAATATATTTACACTCGAACAACAACAAAACCAAGAAAATCCATTAATTGATCATATACTGTGTTTAAAAATGGTACACAGACCAAAAGTCCGTGAGTTCAAGGTGATTTTGGTTGTCCTTTGCGTGAGTTACTAATGCTTTCTTAAGAGAAAGAGCTAAATATTTACAAATATGAATTGCATTGCAGCTGATCAATGTACACCAATCAATTGCCCTGCCCTTGCCCAGAACTAAATTGGTAAATGACACAGTGGGAACCACAGAAGCATACCCAGCACTTCAAGGAATGACAGTGACAGTCCGTCTTAATATCAGTCAAATGCCCACCCTTAATCCATGGCCAAACCCTTCGATTGAACGGAAAATAGCTAAAATAAATAATGCCAATCTATTGCCTGGTGGCTTCCAAGTGAATCATACCAAGGCCAGCCTGAGACCAAACTCAACAGCAACAACCCATTCCACTTCATTAAGCCCCGATCAGGAAAAAGACGATTTGAAGCTATTTGACAAGTCGCCGAAATTGAAAGCAAACCAGAGTTCCAAGGTTACCGAAATGACGGTAACGATTCCCAAATATTCCAAAGACAAACATGGCCTATGGATTTACAACCCCTGGGACATGACCTTTGGTAATATCTTAAAGGATACCCGTTTCGCTCTAGATCCTCGAGTTTCCAAGGTCCGCTTGCAACTGAATTCCATGCCAATCAAAGACTTTCAACCTTCAGATGATAAGGATATTACGGTTTGTGCCAACAAGAGCACCATTTATGGTACACACAAACGTAAGGTGGACAAATGGTTGACACGTCATGTATATTTGAAACCACATCGTCGTCGACCCTTCTATGAGGAACTACGTAAAGAAATCTATGCGAAAGGCAATGCAGAGGAGTGCCATACCACAAAATTCCCCCAATGGAAGGACTATCAGCAGTGTGCTGTTCGTCGTAATCAAAGATTGGAGTATTATGTGCCACATTATCCGCTGCATCAGAAAGTGAAAGAGATGAGTGGAGTTCAGTAAAAACAAAGTTTTCCATTTAGCCTGTTGCCTGAAACCAAATTAATATAATTTACTAAAAAAAAATTTAACGCCTTTGTTAAGCATCTATTTGTATCTATTTACTGACTGACTGATTCAACATATCACAGACCAACCGGCTACACATAGAGGTCTGAAATTCAGCCTAAACTTTCGTTTCGGAGTTGAAAGCGTTCTCTGGAGGAGAACATTTTCAAATATTTGTGGGTTAAAGGCATCTTTGTCCAAGGTTTAAGTACACAATGGGTTTTCCAGGTCCAGAGACGGTCCAGCGTCTTGAGCGCAGAATCTGATTGAGGGACTCTTTAGCCGTCAAACAAGTTCCCTGCTTCTAGAACCATTCGACGGTTATTTTCCAATAGTGTGCCCATCAAACAAAGCCATCCAGGACCTGCTGGACCTTTGCTGATGCCCTCGCATGGCTGAAATCAAATTCCTTAAGCAAATGAAACACCTTCAACTTTTGTTTAGCTTTCGCCATATATTTTTTTCTTGTTTATTTGGTAAAATTAAATCAATATCTTCATTTCATTTATATATATATATATTTTTTTTTTGTGTTTGTTATTACCTTTTTTCAGATATCATTTTCTTAGAAAAACGAACATAATTGTTTGAAATTTTCAGCGTTGTACAACTAGAAGAAGAAGAAAACAAATGTAGAAAACAAGAACATGGAAATTATAAAGCAATCTTTTAAAAAAGTTGTTTCAAAGTGTTGTTGTTGTTGTCATCAGCTGTCACTAATCCCATCTTCTCTCTTCACTCTCTCTCTCTCTTTCTCTCTCTCTCTGCTCTACGCACTCCTCATACCAGCTGTGGGGAAGTAAAAAAGATGTACAACAAATATTATTAAGTCATATGTTAGCGAAATGCTTTGTATGTTTGTAAGCGCCATCATGTTGAAGTCCGTTTTCTTTGTTTTTTTTTGATGATTTGCCAATGTGAAATTGTAAACATATAGGTGTAGACTTGTTTGAATGGAAACCTGGCAAGTAAAATAATGTTAAGACATTATTGACTGTTAGAAATTTTGGTATGCGCTCTACTTACCACTTTGTATAAAATATTGGGGCTTCCATCTGGTTGGGCATCAATGCCAAGAAAATCAAATAGGAGAATAACTATGAGAACTAATCCTTAATTGGTAGATGTTATAGCTTTTTACACTGTAAAGATATGGGAGAATGATGTGTTAGTTAATGTAATTGATATAAATTTTGTAAATCTTTTTTACCCCTGAAGTATAGAACAGGACACCAATATAGAAATTATTGAAGAAACTACGAAATTAAAAATAAAAACTTTGTCGGAGCTTAATAAAAAGTTATTGTGAATTGTTTTAAAAAGAATTTATTTTGTATTTATTTAATAATAAAATTAAGTACGTAATCTTAGGACCGATTTCTCATCTTTTACATAAAGCTATCTGCAGTTAGTAGATGAGAAATCGGCGTTTAATAAGTTTAAAGTTAGGCATTGAAGAGCATTTTAATTAAGAAGTTAGGAACGGAAGGCGGAACGTTATAAATATATATTTTGTCAGAATAAATTATAATTTTTTAGAGCATAAACTTTTAGCTTACTAATGCTTCTGGAAAGCAATTATAATGTCATCTAATGCTGATATACCTTATAGTCGTAGTCCAAAAACTTAAATTTGCTTAAAATTTCAACAAAAGATTACATTACAATCACTGCTGTGGAATCGAAGTTGTTTCATAAAGTTGACCTGGGAATTTCTATATATTTATTACTAAACTTGGATGACAAGAATATGTTGGAAAATCTAGAGTTTTTTTTAAACACCCCCAATAAAGACTTTCCAACATGATCAAGATGCATATCAAAGCTTTTACATTGCTAACCAAATTAACACATCTTCTTATGCGTGTGTGAATCAAAAAAGCAACACTGTTTGACTACAATAGACATTTCTAATATAGGTTAGAAGTCCATAAAAATACCTTAACCTAAGTGGATAAGTGCTGGATATAATGAGAATATGCCATATGTTTCCTCCGATGTGAGATTTCTGTGGTAGGATAAATTCGAGTGCCCCGTTTGTAACATTCTGACTGTGTTCAAAATCTAGAGAATGAAGTTCCAAAGCACTAACAAATTTACATTAAATCGTTGGTCGTGCTAGTGACTTTTTATAGTTTTAATAAGCTTCGTATACTATCATAGATTTAAAGACACCATCTTGAATTTCAAACATATTCATCGGCTAGTTTTACTTTGTTTCAGGTTTTTTTGGGCAAAGGTTTCGGTTTCAACTTCGGTTCATGTTTTATACAATTTTAATTTGTTTATAAAAAATATGAATGCTTTTTTCTATTGGAATCGAGAAAAAAAGAAGTCAGCGGCTATTGTGAATGGTGAACTTCCTTCTTCCTGTTGATTTAAGACTTTGTAGCACATTACTGACCAGATAATAGGTAAAGTTTCAAGGCAGTTCAAATCAAGTCAAGATCAGTTATTATTTCAAGTGGTTCGGTTCATAGAAAAAAATGTAAATTTCGTTTTAGTTTAAAACCGCTTTGAAGTACTGGCTCTAAGGTCACGGCCTTGTTCTGATTATAAAACTTTTCGAAAACATGATGAATTGGTCGGAGTTCTTCGGTATTAGTTTTTCAATTTAACCCCCATTTCATAGTGATGCAAATTTTGCGATTCGAGGATTTTTGATTGGAAAACTTATTTAAAATAGCAACATGTTTGCGAAGTTGGAAATGGGAGCACGTCTTTATACAATGTGGTACAATAGCTATTGTATAGAATTGATTGAGTAAATCGGTTTCAAACAATTAATGTTGAATTCGTCGAACTATAAATAGGTATAAATGTAATAGGTTAATCACACTGAGCAAAACTAACATTGATTTTTGTTGATTTAAAGACATTTTCGGTTTAAATATTATTTAAAAAATGTTAAAAAGTCTTAAATTTTTATAGTTTTTGGTCCATTACTATAAAAAGCGCGTAAAGAGCGGCAAAAGTTGAAAATAAACTTGATCTGCCTGCAGGTACAAGATGAATATGTCCAATACAAGTCAAACCTCTATCTGTTACGATATCTGAGATCTTTTCGTTCATACGGACACGACTAAATCGACTCGGGAGTTGATGCTGTTCAAGAATATTTATACTTTATAGGGTCGGAAATGATTCCTTCTCCCTGTTACAAACTTTTGTACAACCTCAACATACTCTGTGTAGAGTTATTCAATGCAGCTTACATTAAAACAAATTTGGTTGGAAAAGGTGGATTAATGTGGTCACAAACATCGTTCAACAAACGTTTATGCAAATATCTTGTGCAATTGATTTGAATTCAGCAACCAAAAATACATTTGGAAAGATAGCAAATCTTCTCTATTGCAAAAGCTTGGAAACTTGTAAACTTGTAGCTCGCTTCGCCCGCTTGTCTTGATTATCTTATATTTTTTGCAATTAGAGACCAAATCTGATCCAAAAACTGTTTGAAATCGTAAAAAGTTGTTGTTAAAATGGGTTTAAAAAGCCCATCAAAGACACATTAATTTTTAATCAAAAAGTGTTAAAAAAGTTGTACAATTTCGGACAAGTTTAAAATAATAATTTAATTTGTTCCACCTTGAAATTTCAAAATAAATGTAGCTCATTTTAAAACCTCGAAACACTTCGAACACCAAATCAAAAACCCTCAACATAATCTTAGGAAATAAATTTTGTATTTTAAAGCCCAATTTAAAATATTATAATATATTTATAAATTTTAAGTTTGTTAATTTTAATAAACTAAATAAGTTGAAGTGATTCTGTAATTTTGAAAAAAATAAAAATACCAAAATTTTTTTCAGTTTTTTTTTCTTTTTAAGATTTTTTTTCGTTTTTTTTTTTTTTGCTTTTATTTTTATTTTTGTAAAAAATTTATTGAAGCGTTTTCTTTACGAAATACGAAATAGTAGCTAGAAATACGTAAGAGTTAAGGGTAGTACAAAAACAGTCTCAAGTCAAAATGGAAAAAATAGGAATACGGCACAAGAGGTACACAGATAGATAGATCGATAAGGAGAGGAGAAAGGAGAATGATAATGAGAACATGTAAAACAACTTACAAGAAATTGTCGTTGCCTTTGCTGCTGCTGCTGCTGTTGTTGCTCTTGCAGTGGCTGGCGATTGTTGTTGTTGCGTGGGTGTAGGTGGTTGCTTTTGTGGTTGGTTGTCATCATCATCATCAATGTAATAGCAGAAATTATTATGGTTGTTGCCGCCGCCGCCGCCACTGCTGCTGCCGATTGTAGTAGCAGCTGCTGCTGTTGTTGTCGTCTGCTGTTTGCGCTTATGTCCCGTTATGCTTAGAGCAGCCGATAGACTAGAAGCCGCATGCAGTATCGAACGCTGGTTGAAAATGCTATTTGAGGCTGCCGCTGCAGCTGCATTATTGTTCTTCCTAAACTTTTGATGCTGATGATGATGATGATGAGGAGGAGCCGTGGGCGGTAACGGCGGTGGCGGAGGCGGCGGTTGTTGTGGTGGCTGTAATATTGGCGGTTGTCACGAGCAGGCCACCTCCGTTGTGTTGTTGCTGCTGCCATTGTTATGCGATGTGGCCTGCTGCTGCTGCTGGTCCTGCTCGGAGCTGGTGTCCATTTGGCAGCCAGAGTCAGAGCCATTTTTGGCTGTTGCCTTGAAATTGGGTGCATTCATTTGTGCCGCTGTGGGCGTGGTAGGTGTCGCAGCACCCAAATCGCTAGAGGTATTTGAGTTCTCCTCAGTTAGCTAAAGAATTTTAAAAAAAGTTTATATTAATTTGGTTACATATTTAGAACAAGATCAGACGTACCGATTCACTTAATCTGTGCACCTTGGCTCCACTATCCCTTCCCCGTCCGACCACTGATTGCTGCTGTTGACCCGGTGGCAGTGGGTCTTGGGATTGTGCCAGCTCGGTGGAGAGACGTTTGCGATTGGCCAGCAGCGCGTTATTGAAATTATTATGATTCTCCATGGACTTGCGTTCAAGCTTAAGAAAATCGGCATCCAGATAAAGTGAAAGCTGCTTGCGCTTCACATGACGCGCATCAATGGTCATGCCCTCCTTGAGCATTTTGATGTTGACCTTTAAACAAAAACAATTAAATAATGTCTTTTATCACTGATGTCCACTTACGCCATGCATAATCACATGCTCCGTAAAGTTCTGTATGCTCTCTGTGAGGTCTATGTTGAGATTCTCCGAACGCTCAAACTCCAGACCTATAAACCACATGGAACAGAAGGGCGCCGAGGTTACCGAGGCTGTGGATTGATTTGCTTGCGGTTGCTGCTGCTGCTGCTTTAGTTCATCCTCATTGCCGCTATTATTCTGCGAGTTGTTGGCGCTCTGTCCCTTTTTGAACTCAAAACACTTGGGATTGACATGAGCCAAGGCAATGTGCGGATTACGCTCCAAATTGCCAATAAGCAAACGTACCTTGGATTCAACCAGGCCACACCATTCTAGATGATCGTCTGCCGTTTGCGAGTTTACCAGCAAAACAATGAAATGACGATATCTGTAAAAGAAACTTGGCGCCTCAAAAAGACGCTCCCAGGGGATGCGGCCGAGCATGATTTCGTCTGTGATGTTCATGCCGCGATTGAATTCAGTCAATATGACCTTCTTAGTGGATTCAGACACATTAAATGTGGAATTCTGTTGTGGATATGCGGGCGTTATGATGGGCATCAGATGATAACGATCCGAGGCATTAACGCGCGGATCCCAGACCTAGGAAAAAGGAACAAAAAAATTGGATTAATTTTATTTAAATGTTTAAGAAGTTTTTTTTTTGACATTAAAACAAAACACTAAAAATGAAATTGGATGATTACGAAGGGGCTGTACGAATTAGCTCTGACATTTACTTTTTCAAGAATACGCCGTAAATGGTCCATTCGGATGGCACATTTATGGCTAAATGGAAACGTTAACAAACAAAATTGTCGCATTTGGGCTGATGAGCAACCCGAACTACCACAAAAATGTACTGTTTGATGTGGTTTATGGGGCTGCTGGAATCATCGATCCGTATTTCTTTAAAAATGAGGTCGGACAGAACAAAACCGTCAATGGCGAGCGCTACCGCACCATGATATAAGACTTTTTGATAACTGAAATTGAAACCCTTGATGTCGGCGACATTTGGTTTCAGCAAAACGGTTCTACGGTACAACACAGCGTACGAAACGAATGGCTATATAGAGAAATAATTTCTTAATTTCTTAACACGTTAGTATAGAATTGGCGACTAAGTCGTTTAAAAATATTAAGGATGCTATTGTTCTTCTATCCTCAAGGGTATCTCTACTCAAATACGGTATCAAAGGCTCCGAAAAATGTAAATTGGCAAGTGCAAATTTGGGGCATCGCTTCTGCAGACGCTCTCCAGCCTGTTCTCGTGAACGGCAGAGGAATTATTCCAAATGAGCGAAGCATATTCAATTTTGAAACGCACTAATGCAGAGTACAGTACTTAACCGTGTTTAAGGATCATGGAACTGTTCAGAATTTCGCTTTACAAAAGCCAAGCAGTGAATAAGCTTTGGGGAGGATATAATTTAGATGCTCATAAAATGGAAATTTAGAGTCAAACGCCACACCTAAGTCCAAGGCTTCGCGTACTTTCGTCTCAAAGCGTGAAGAGCAATGGTTTACGATGCTAGAATTGGCAGGTTTTCCTACTAAGACTTTTTTTCAGAACTATCTTTTGTATGGCAGCTATTCTATATAGTTGTCCGATTTTAATAAAACTTGGTAAAATTATGTGAAAGCATATAAAACTAATAAACACGAGGTTTGGGGACGTTCCCGTCAAAGACAAAAAAGTTTTTCCTACTAAAACTTCTTTTCGACCGATCGTTCCTATGGCAGCTATATGCTTTAGTCATCCGATTTGGATCAATCTTGGCAGAATTTTGTGGTAGCATAAAATGTTGACCAGTAACAAGTTTGGGAGCGATAGCATTGAAAACAAAAAAGTTTTTCCTACTAAGACTTTTTTTCTGAACTATCGTTTGTATGGCAGCTATTCTATATAGTTGTCCGATCTAAAAAAAAAAATTGGTTAAATTATGTAAAAGCATAGAAAACTAATAAACACGAGGTTTGGGGACGTTCCTGTTGAAGACAAAAAAATTTTTCCTACTAAAATTACTTTTCGACCGATAGTTCCTATGGCGCTATATGCTATAGTCATCCTATCTGGCCGGTTCCGATTAATGTGCAGCGTCTTTGAGCATTTCAACCAACCCGAAACTTTGTGGGCGGTTCTGTGTAGGTTTGGGCCGCTTTTAGCTATCAAAATCTGACCTTGATATGCAAGATTAGAGTCGCATGAATACAGAGGACTGTTTAAACTTAACTTTTTGGAGCAAGAGCCGGACACGCATACCATCTTTCAGCAAGATAACACTCCCATTCACGTTTTAAGGATCAGTCGTGAGTGGTTCACAGAGAAGAATATCAACCTTTTAGTAGGACCAGTACGATGCATCCAATTGAAGACATGTGGGGTAACCATGCACATCGTGTTTTTGCTGGCGGACAAAAGTTAAACTCGACTGAAAAGCTTCAAAAAGCTGTTACCGAGTACTGGGCCAAAATACCAGATTCTGAGTTCCAAATCGTGATAAAAACAATATGGGAACAACTGAGGCTAATTTTACTTATAAATTGCCCAAGTGCAAGCAAGGGAACAATACATTTCTTGAAGAGAAACGAAGAAATTCCATTGCTGTCGGGCTTAGATGAGTCATCAAAGTCATCTTGCACTCAAAGGAATTTGATCAAGAGTAAATTGTTCATCCCAGACACAGATTTCACAGATTTCATTAAATATAAATTATTTTTGTCTATTTAAACTTGTCTTATCTCATTTGGCGTACCGAGAATTTCGCTATCTCTACGAAATTGCTATAAAAAAAATGCACCTGATCAAATCTTTAGCTTTCATAAAACAATTCAAGCATCAATCAATAGATGTGTGCAAATACTTACCGGAAATCTCAGATTCACATTATCCGGATGCTTAAGCAGTACCGGATTGGGCCACTTCCAGCGCGAGAAGACCAAAAAGAATTTGTGCACCAAAGTGGCAGCTGCTGCATTCGGATATAGCTGACAGGTGCGGGCCACCAACATGGCCCAGGTGACACCGCCAAAGTAGCCCAACGAATTAGAATAGATGCCGTGCTCTAAAAGAAGATATCTCTCGCATTATAAAAGGACTAATCCCGATAGCAGCTTAAACTTACTCTTGGCCCACAGTTTGATTGTACGCAAAGCCAGCCGAAAGTTCTCAATGTTGGGCACCAGAGCCAGTATTTCGTCCGTCACACGACAACCATTTAGACTGCGCACTGAGCGCGGATCCAGATTCTTTAGCAGATTATCATCGCGCAGATCAAAGTCATCGGGAATTTCCTTGAGCGAGAGTCGGGCGAATAGCAAATCGATTTCGATGCCATCGAAATTCATTTTAATAACCGGCACAAAGGCCTCCTCAACGGAACGGCACTCGGTGACCTCCAGTTGCTTCTTGAGTACCTCAAAGAAGCTTTGAAAATAATCGCTTCGCTCAATGTTCCGCGGTGCGACGCACAGGGCATCTATATCGGCGCCCTTGTGATGCACACCCAGACGATAGGATCCAAATGTGTAGATCTTGCCACCCAATTTCTCTGCAGCAGATTCGGGCATATTTTTGCTTACGGATATCTCTTTGACCCACTGCTTGACCAAGGTGTTGAGCTTGGCCAGGATCTCCATGCGATGGTTTAGTTCATCCTGACTCTCAAAAACATTGTACGGCTCCAGAGAGCCACGCAGCTCATCGGTACGCTGCAGATCCTCTTGCCTGGGTTCGGCCAAACTAATGGCTGAGGTCATGCCCAATTGTTTGGCGGGGCCGCTCGACGAGGTAGAATTGCCATTCTGTTGTTGGCGATGTGTTGCTGTTGGTTCGGAATTCCACATGTTGTTGTTTGTTGTATGTAAAGTTGTGCTTAAAATTAGTTACTGCGAAGAAGAGAGAGAGAGAGAGTGAAAATAACTGTAAAAATGATCAGGTTGACTCATGTCTTTAAACAGTGAGTCAAAAAAGTAGTGGCACAAGCAATTTCACATGTAAACAAATATAACTATGCTTTTTTAAGATGATTGTACATTTAGAGCGGTTTTGAGCTGAAGTCTAAGGAAAACAAGTGAATCCGAGTTAAGCTAAGTTCACACTGGCAAATAATTTGACAAATTTTTATTATATTTTAATGAAAATTTGGCTAAAAAGCCAAGATTGCATTTTTTTTGTAGGAGTTAAAACATAAATCATGTTTCCATTCACTAATTATTTATTCAAATATGGCTGAAAAGTTCAAATTTTCATCAAAATTTCCTAACAAATTTGTGAAATTTTTTGCCTGTGTGAACTTGGCTTTATCAAAATTAGTGATTTCAGTCATTAATGGAATTTTTGAGTTGAAAAGTTTTTAATGCTAATCTTCAAAAACTTATTTCAAATTTCGAAAGCCAGTTGCCTGTGCCATTACTTTTATGATACACTGTAAGCGTTAACGCTAACTGCACTCACCTAGGCTAGACCTTAAAATTTCTTGTGTTTATGTATTTTAATAATTAAGTTTCTCTTATTTGCACCTCCTTTTTGGCGGGGTAGCAAAATGGAATTACAAATGTTGCCGCTGCTGCTGCTGCTGCTGTTGCTCGACCTCGGCGCTTAATAAAATGCTGAAATTATTTATCAATGTTAATAAACAACAATCCGCTCTATGTGTGTGATAAGAAATTTTACCCCTCCAAAACACAACAGGCACCGTTATATGTATATATGTTATGTATATAAGAGAAAACTGACAACAATAAAAGCTTTGCTTTAGCTGGTCACACTAATTCACGCACGTAGTCTTTGCTTTTTTTCCGCTACGAAATAAACAAATGCGTAATTCTGTTTTAGACGTCTTGCATGTTGCATGCAAAAGTTCAAACTAATTGTTAAGAAATCAAACATAAACAAAGAAGAGCACAAACGAATTGAATTTGCCTGCAAAATGCAGGTATAACGCTCAGGCAGCTACCACGCATACACACACACACACACAAACGGACGCTCACGCAAATGAGGGGGAATATAACTTTTATCTTTTGTTTTCGCTTACCTGCGCGGTGTCTTTTCTTTCTGGATCCCTTTCGCCCTCTCACTCGCACTCGCTAGGTGTGTTGACTGCCCTTAACAATTTACGGCAACGTTTTCCGTTTCAAACAAATTGAAATTTCGTTATGTGTATGCATGTGTGGTATGTATACATGTGTGTATGTATGTTGTAATTTGGCAGCATTCGAGAAAGAGTCGGCCTATTCATGGGTTCGGCTTAATCCGGCTAATGCACAGAAATTAATTCATTTAATTAGCTGTGCTGTTTTTGATTTTGCCACCGTTTTCACTTTCTTCAAATCATTTTCTTTTCTTTTTTTCAACACACTAGCGGGCGTTCTAGTTTAATAACGAAATCACCATCACCTTATTTACTTAAATCAGTGTGACCGGCTTTAGTGTAGAAAAGTAATCGCACTATTAAGAGTAATCGAAGCTATCGACATCGTCACTTACGAGTCACGAGCTAAGGCTAGGCTTACACAGCGTCACACTGTGCCAATGTTGTCTGTGACCCTCTGTGGCAAAAGTACTCAGAAGTCAAAAGTATTCCAAAGGAGTACTTTTGATGTGAACGCTTCTTGTCGTCGTCACAGAGCGTCACATTGCTCACAAAAGTGAACATTGAACAGTTCGTAAGCAGTGAGCTAGTTCCGCTAAAACAATAACAAGAATAATTACAAATAAAGACGTTCCCGACATATTCAACAGTTTGCGAAACACATACAAACACAGAAAACGTGTCCTATGCTTTGAATTGGGTGACTATATAGCGTCCAATTTGGGCAAATTTTAAGATGAGGACCAGGAGAAGGTCCTACTTCGTAATATATATCAGCTGTTCAATTAATTGTTGTCACAAACGTGCCACCCTCCGTCACAGAAACACTGTGACACCAAATGAGTACTCGTGTTCACATTAAAAAGTACTCATTCCTGTGACACTCGATTTCTGTGACAAGGCATTGGCCGTTTACATTGCGTTGTCACAGTGGCACCCTGAAATGTCACACTCTGTGCCCCAATGTAAGCGCATATAAATCGGTAAAGTCTGCCAGTTTGGTGACGTTTCACGTTTTGCTACGTTTCACGTTGGAAACTATCGGTTGTCGATAAGTCACTGTGACTGCGCATATTCGATAGTTTTGTCTATCGAAATTTTTACCTTCTCTAAGGACCCTGCTCCTTCCCCCCGCCAGCAGCGAGAACAACAACGTCTTTTCTTATCGATTCTATTTTGTTTCGCGGCTAATTAACTAAATATGAGATTTAACAATAAGCGAAAATGCCACCATGATACCCTGGTTCCTCGAGAAGCTGAGAAGAAGAACTAAGCGAGAGCCCCATTCCCAGACGAGTGTCAGTTCCAGTCCCAGAAGTCAGCAGACACACTCGGCCAGCAGCGCCAGCGATGTGGAGAGTCTTAGTTTCAGTTCGGTCTCGCTGCCGCTGCCCGTACACACCACGGAGATGCAGACCCAAACGGATGGCGTCTTGGGTCTGGAGGTCGGTGGCGGTGGCTGCGTTGTAAGGACACCGCCACCGGCACGCAGACGTCGCTTGCAACTGGAGACGGGGCAGGCGAATGCGTAAGTTGCCAACTGGGATTAAATGTTTGCCCCCCCGCTAGAGAATATTTGTTAATCGTATTTTTCCCCCTCAATTTTCGAAATTTTCACGTGAATCTCCACCAAACTATGCAAAAACTGCGCAGTTTGTTTCTCAGGTAAGTGGTAGTTGCCCCGTGCTCTGGCATTTCTAAACCTAATCTCTTGCCATAGAAAAACATGCCATTCCAATCGACTCAGTTCAAACTCCACAACGGGCGTGGATGGGGAAGGCAGTCCCAAGCAGGCCGGCGAAACCATCACTGTGCGTGTCATTTGTCCCAGCTCCCGGGTGCTCGTCTTTAAGACGGATGTCAACAAACGCCTAAATGATCTGAAAAGCGAGGTAATACTGGAGCTAAGCGATGATCCCGACTCCATACAGCTTTTTGCGCCCGATGTGCGTCATCTGAATCCGCGCTATCGTCTGTACCGGGCGGAGTACTATGGCGGCGAGCTAAACGAAGCGGAAACTTTGGCTCAGTTGCAGGTGCGCCATAATGAGACCTTTATACTATCCCCGCGGCGGAATACTTTGCCACAGACGGTGTCCCGTACCCGAGAGGTGCCCGGACCCAATGAACAGCTGGTGGATACTGCCACGCGTTATGTGGTGACAAATCTCAGTTCGCTGCCCACCATAGATATCAACGAGATCTTTCAGCAGTCGAATGTGAGTAATAGTTGCCCGTGTCAGATTCTCCTTTCACATCATTCCATTTCAGATCCAATACGATGTGCGCAAGGTTCTGATTTCACTGGCCCAGGCTTCGGCGGCTGTGATTGGTGCCGGACCGTATGCTCCTCGCTTGATAGCCATGCTGAAGCAGCGGCTGATTAATCGGCGTAATCATCAGGCCGACACACTTCAGTGTTTGGTGGACATGGGCTTTAAAAGAGAACTGGCTGCATTTGCACTGAAAACCAACAATGGCATTTACTCCACCACTCTGGAGTGGTTGATACAAAACCAAAACGAAGAAGCCTCTCAAGAACAACCAGCGATGAATATGCAGCAGAGCGTCTCCTCCATTTCACCTTCGTCCATTGTGACCAATAATGTAACTATGTGAATGTGGTTTTCTTTTAAGTTTCTTATTCTAAAAATGTGATTTGTAGGAAACTGTGGAGAATACGGCTGCTCTTATGGAAATTGTGCGCATCTATAGCCATCGTGATGCTCCACCCAGTGATGAGATGGTTGAATCTCTTACCGAAATGGGTTTTGAGGAGACTGCAGTCTTGGCTGCCCTCAAAAAGACGGGCAACAACAAAGCCTCAGCCTGCGAATGGCTATGCGAGAATCGCACGGGCAGTGTCATTGAGTTGCGTGAGGGTCTGGCACCGGATTCACCCATACTGAAGGTTATACTCGAAATGCCACAGGTGCAAATGACGCTAAGCAATCCAAAGACTTTTTTGGGTAAGTGGCTTGAGTTAGCTTAAGCTTGGACATTCCATTTAACTTCTCTCTTTCAACAGCCTTTCTGGCCATTCTGGAGAACGAGCATGCGATACGCGTGTGGCGTGGCGATAACGACACCACCTCGGTTATAACACATATCCTGCAAAAGTACCATGAGGAGAAACACGTGCTGGGCATCAATCAGTTCTATACGAATCGCTGGTGAACTGTTGCCGAGGCGGCGCTTTAAAGTGGCTTAGAATCAGATTAACCAAATTATATTTCTACCTATATACATGCATATACATATATATATATATATACACCTACTCCCACGCGCACAAGCACACACTCCGAGTCCAGTTTTAGGGTCTCATCGCAGCGCGTGGAAAACGTATTTTTGTAGCCAAAACCAAATGGAAATGAAAATTGCACCCAGCCAAAGTTTGCAAATGCTTTGCCTAAAGCACGCGGTTGCACTCGACAAACGCTTACCGATCAGTACGAAATGCATTATATAGTTGATAAAGGATCTAGCTCTAGTCAGGCATTCAAGAAAGAAAAAACAAACGCTTTTCAATTACACTTAACAACAACTCTACTCCAAAATTTACAAACTAACCTCTTGATCAATCTATCGAATCTCGCACAAGCATATACACACACACACACACACACTACCATACATACTTACATATATATTTAGTAAATATCTCATAGATACATCTCATGACACTGTAACTGAATGAACTTGATGGTGATTTCTGTGCGTTGTATGGCAAAGTTGTTTCCTCGTTTTGAGTGAAGTGAGAGTGAGAAGCAAATGCTTGATAGAAGCAACAACTAAACGTAAAGTATTATTTTGTAAACCAAATCTTGTATTTGTATTGTTTTTAACAATAAAAGAAGATACATTAGTTTTTTATAAAAAAAATGGCCAAATGTCTTTGAAATAAATATTCAAAGAAAAGCTTTATTTTCTCTTACACAAACTAATGAACTAGTTAAAGATTTTTGTGTTTTGAAGTTTCTCCTTTTTAGAGTGTTAAAAGTGATAAAAAGTTCGTTAAATGACTAAGGTTATTGTCAAGTGGAGCCTAAAGGCTGGTCATTCCGAAAAAGAAGAGAATGGAGAAGAAGCTTGGACTACACAGTCTTATAACAGGACTGCAGGTTTCACCTACATTGGTACAATCGAAACAACAACCGCTATTTTCAACAGGTATAACCGAATCAAACCGAAACATTTAGATTTTAATGACATTAACCGAAATTGTTATTTGTTTCGGTCTTAATCCCTGGTTATTACCTCAAATAAAAACGCGGAAACCACATTATTTATGATTCAAAAAGTTCTTTAAACCATCCCAACACGTAAAAACGGTAAACAGTTAACGTGTTAAAACAGTATCAACACAGTCTAGAGAAGGGCGCATGATGGGATTTCCAATTTTCTGTAAGAAAAACTATTTCAAACTTATCTAGGGTTTTAATCGGAATTGTAGTAGGCTTTGTAGACGAGATACTGGAACGGAATGTACTTGAAATAGTTCCTTAAAACAAGATATTAAAACTATTCATACAATTTTGTTATCACCTCAAAGAAGAACAATGCGAAAGCTAAACTATTTAAGATCCAAATAATTTTTTAACAATTCCCACACGCTCTGAAAATAGCATCAATACAAACTAGGGATGGGCGCGTGACGGCATTCCTACTTTACTGTAACAAAAAATTAAAAAACAATTATCTTCTAGTCTAAAATTTTGCATTAAAGCGAAATTCTCGCGGAACTTCTTAGATTATATAGCCTTAATCATGCCTGCGGGCCCTTAGTTTAAGATCTTTAAATCAGGAATATAGTACTTTGCCCTTAGCCCAAGTTCATGATTCCAATTTCACTTGCCCAAAAGTTATGCAATACTAGCTGCTGACCCGGCAAATGTTGTTCTGCCTTATAAATGGTTTCTAGTAAATATTTTGGTAACAAACCTTCAAACAAAAAACCATAGCCAAAATTCGGGCTGCGAATTTACAACATTGGAATTCCTATGACTTTATTCGCCGATTGAAAGAGGCTTAAATACTAACTGGATGGTTGTTTGAAGTGTGAACAGTGAGAGAATTTGGTTATTCTCGAAACAGCGATCGTTGTACGGACAATACCCAATTGCTATTCCAAAATGTTGTAATTAATATCTGTTGATTTGTGTTGTGTATAAAGAAATATTCTCAACCATAGACCTCGAGCTAGCCAGATGTAACTTTGACATTTTGGGGAATATTTCGGTTGTTCATTCAAAAGGGACTTCAGCTCGCCGACGATGCGCCTGACGTTAAGTGAATTGAGGTTATTGTAGCCTCAACGTGCATCCACACGATTGACGTCCTTCATCGCCCTTAAAGTAGATTTGTTAAAATTTATGCGGTTCGTTTGGCATTGGCAGCAATGAGCCTACTTTATGGTACAATTGGCCTTTGATTTTGAAGATTGAATTAAATTGCTGACCATTTACCGCTGTATTGTGCATTATTTCTGTTGCTCCGAACGATGTCATTTGAAAGCATGAATTAAATCTACGAATGGACTTCAGAAACAGGTTTGAATCTGGATCCGTGCCGATGAGCAAGCCATTCAATGATAGTTGCACACATGCCGGCGAACTCATTTTTGAATTTGAGCGCATGACAATTGGGACATTCCTTTTCCATAGCACCAATCATTACCTTCGCATGAACGAATATTCGATATCTGGCTCATACTCGAATGCGAAACAAAGGAACGAAGCAGATGTAAATGCTCGATGTACTTGTTGGCGTTGTCGTTCAATTGTTCTACGTGTGTTAACATCTGTACGGCGCGCTGTTGTTGTTGCTGACTTCGGAAAGCTCGTGCCTCTTGTGATTGAGAAGAACGCAGCTGCGATATTCTGACACTCGTAATTTAATTTATTTCATGTAATTGTTGATCATAAGCAGAGTTTAAGCACAAAAATTTACATTCTTAAGTTTTCAATTCAAGGAAAAATGCTCTTTAGAGCGAACTTCTTAGTTTTTGAAGTACCAGCAAATCTGGTTTCAATAAATTTGTTATTATTTTAGTAAAATAAACAGCAGTATATGATTTTCAATATTAAAGAACTTTCAAGAATGAAGCAAATCATCAATTATTATGTACAAAAAGTTCATACTAGATCTCTGAGTGGTGATTTTTCTTAAACAGGCCCCGCGGTTTTGTACAAATACTTGGGTACTACCATCCAACCGAAAGTTTAAAGACACTTTGATGTCTCTGCAAGGGAAGAATTGATCAAAATCGATGAAAAATAGCAAAGAACTGAAGCAGTAACCGAAATGTAAGAGGCTTATTGTTATAAAGGGTGATTTTTAAGCTATTTGCATTTGGCAACGCCACAATTGCTCATTAAGGTTTGCCATTTCACCATGAATAGACTGAAAATCATTGCTATTTTATTATCGAAGTTTGTGCTCCGTGAGAAATGTGTTTTATCGAAGAGTAGGCTTCAGCGACGAAGCTCATTTTTGGCTCAATGAGTACGTCAATAAACAGAATTGACGAATTTGGTCTGAAGAGCAGCCTGAGGCTGTTCAAGAGCTAACAATGCACCCTGAAAAATGCACTATTTGGTGTGGTTTGTGACCCCGGCTGCATCATTGGGTCGAACTTTTTCAAAAATAGTGAAAATCGCAAAGTTTCAGTCAATGGTGCAAAGTACCGTGGAAGTATTGGTTGACATGGTTGACATGTGGTTTCAACAAGATGGTGCCACTTGCCACACGGTACGCGAAAACATGGACCAATTGAGAGGCGATGTTTGGTGAGCAATTAATTTCACGTTTTGGGCCAGTCCATTGGACGCCAAGATCATGTGATATGACCCACAAGCCACAATTACAGAACTGAAAGACAACATTACAGCTGCCATTGGTAAGATACCGGCCGAAATGCTGGAAAAAGTATGCCAAAATTGGAGCTCACGGATAGACCACCTCAGGCATAGCCGCGGGCAACATTTACATGAAATAATCTTTAAAAAGAAAAAGGCAGATGCTTTGGAAAGGACAGCAAAAGAAACAGCTGTGATTCCCCAGGCCAACAAGAGTTCACCCAAATCTCTCAAGATAAGAAAAAACACGATTAAGCAATGTTACTCATACGCCATGTGGTCCTATCTCAGCTGATATCTAATTATAAATAAGTTTAAACATTTGATAAATGGGATTCACCATTTTTTGAATGAATCAGCACTAGAAGATTAACTAACCAAATGTTCATCAATTTTGCCATTCTCCCACTTGCAATTTGTTTTGCAGCGGCGGCATCAGGCGGGGTTAGCAATTGTATTAGTTATTTTACAACTGCACTTTTAATGTATTACAATTAATTTTCCATGCGGCCGCACATTTTTCATTTCATTATTTGTTGCTGCAACATGAAACAATGAATGAACAAGTACAACAATTTCTATTCCATTGTGTTAGCCACTTGGCTGCCCTTGTTGCAAATATTGCAGAATGCATTTTAATTTATGTTAAGCGCGTTTATTTAGTGGTTGCTGGTTATGCATCCATGAGATACATTTGCCGGCGAGTGGCTTTTAATTAATATTTTGAACGCGCAAATTGTTAAATTGTTTTAGGAAATGGCAATGAGCATCAAAGAGCAAATTATTTATGGTTAGAACGGGTTTTTGTATTAAATGTTTGCGGTTGCTTGTTGCAGCATCTGACGGCTCTGGCCTAATGGTCCTTGTATCTCTAAAAATTGATGACGCATGCAGCGGAGGTGGGCGGATAATAAATCATCTGCCCTCAAGAAAGTGGCCAAGGCAAATGAGTTTTTGATATTATCAAAAGGGACGAAATGCATTGACAAGGACCGAGAGCGAACTAATCCGCCCCCCCCCCCAATGGTGGCGCACGCCCAATCTCAATCCCCGCGCTGGCCATAAAAAAACATCAGCACATCCTCCTTCGTTCCAAATGATGAGAAGGGATGGGGGGGGATGGTGGAAATTGAAGTCGTGTGGCTTTAGCAATTTCCGTTGCATATTTGCAGGCGCCGCAAAACGAAACAATACGATAATAAATGCTACGCCAAAAATTTCGCAATTTGTATGCCATTTCAATGATTTAAAATTCTTGTCGCATGCGAATTTTGGCGCGTTTTCTATGTTTATATTTGCCGTAAAAGCCAAATAACTTAATAAAATGATGCTCCTAAAAATTGCATTAAATATGCATTAATAAGGGCCAGGACAAAGCAACGAAGCAATCGACCATATTGGAAACGTATAATAAAATATTAAAATTGAGAAAAACACAAAGAGACGTGCCCGTTCGCCAATAGCTTGAGGCTTGGACGGAGTAGAGGGGATGGGGAAGGCTTAGTGTCATTTACAAAACTTATGCGTGAAATAGGCAAACGAACAAAGTATTAATAATATATTCACTCAGGGTGGTTCAAAGAATGGTATTAGCAAACTTATTGTCATTGACTTTCAAATGGAAATGTTCTGTTTGGGAATTACAATAGAGTGGCAACATGTTTCATTGGTTGTTTGCTCAAAATGGGAATATTATGTACTTCTGTTCTAAATCTACCATTCCAATTCATTTGGACAACTTCACCAATCTCCGCTAAGAGTGGTCTCTTTCTTCAATACATTCTCTTAGGGACATTGAAGAATACCTTTCGCTTAACTCAATGTTGCTCACAATGTTACTCACACTGTGTTAAGATATATTGAGAGTCAAAAAAAATTATATTCGATCCTGCAAAAGCCAGCAAGGAAACCCCCCAGAACCAATTTGAACCGATTAGGGTCCTCCAAAGCAGACTCTTTTTATACTCTGTATCAAAGGTACACAGAGAATATTAAGTTTGTGCAAAAGTATGTAACAGCCAGAAGGAATCATCTCCGATCCTATAAAGTATATATATTCTTGATTAGCATCAACAGCAGAGTCGATATAGCCATGACCGTCTGTCTTTGGGAATCTTCACTTTTTTAAGAAGTTAGAATATTGACTGCGTAAACAGGTTAATATTTCCAGGAAACGATTTGAAAAGTTTAAACGTTCTGATATCAGGAACTTTGTTTACAATTTGAAGATTTATTCCAAACAAAAAAATGGGTTTTTGGAAACGAGAACATTTAACAAATCGATTTGATACGAAAACTCGCCGACAACTTCTCTTAGGGCCGATTTTACATCTTCAACAAAGAACTATCTGTCACAGAATTTAACAAATAACAGAGTAAATTGTAAGTTTATCTGACACATAGCAGCTATGTGAAAGAAGAGATATCGGCCAGATAGAAGCATTTCAAAGGTTTGTTAATTTCGAATTCATCAACAGATTTATAGCTAATTTTCCCAAAATTTCTTTAGCCTGTAAAGTGTTGGTTAATTCTTCTATATTTGTTAGCGATTCCAGGACAGATAAGCAGTTCCTTTGATACTCTGTACCAAAGGCACACTGAGTATATTAAGTTTGTGCAGAAGTTTGTAACAGGGAGAAGGAATCATTTCCGACCCTATAAAGTATATAGATTATTGATCAGCATCAACAGCCGAGTCAATATAGCCATGTCCGTCTGTCCGTATAAACGAAGAGATCTTAGAGATGTTAAAAGATAGTGGTTTGACATGTATGCGACATAAACTTATTTCAGATCAAGTTTATTTTCAATTTTTGCCAAATTTAAAAAACTTGGAACAATCACCGACAAAAAAGAAAAGCATGTCTTTTACAAGCGATCGGACTTGGTTAAAGTTACGATTCCCCAAAAACAATTCGAAAAGCTTCAAGAAAGTCGAATGATGTTTGCTTGAAATTAGAAGATTTTGGACGGAGGCGATGACGAACACGATGCCGCCTTTAGAGAAGTAGCGACGCCACCAATCGACAACATAGAGATAGAACCACCGGAGCGTCCCGAAGTCTATTTAGCCATAAAATGGCTATAAAACAACAAAGCAGCTGGTGCTAATAAGCTGCCCGCAGAATTGCTTAAGACTGGCGGCTAGGAGTTGGTAAGGTGCATGCACCAACTCCTCTGCACAATATGGTCCGACGATAGCATGCCCGACGATTGTAGTCTAAGTGTACTTTGCCCAATTTTTTAAAAAAGGCAACCCTACAGTTTGCGCCAATTACCGTGGGATCAGTCTCCTTCCCATTGCATATAAGGTTATGTAGCGTTTTATTTGTTTATAAGCACACTGATTGAACCTTATCAGTGTGGCTTCAGACCTAGTAAGTCCACCACAAACCAGATATTCACATTACGACAAATCCTGGAGAAGTTCTATGAGATAGTATAATAATCGTACCATCTTTTTGTCGATATAAAACGATTATAAGTGTTCGATATATCAAATCTGATTCCGAAAGATTTCATCGAAATCGAAAACGGGCTTGATTAATATTGACTATTGCTATTGCCTATTTTGCTTTGTTGGATATTAGATAGAGTCATTACAAAGACATTTTGAATTGAGCAAAAGATGCTAGCTCAATTTTCCAAATTTGTAAAAATTTCTTAACTGTCGGTATCTTCGATAATTATTAAAACGCGCTATAAAGAGTTCATGCCTAAAAACTCTGAATGGATGGTACTATGCTCAGGTTTATACTGAACATGTTAGAGTTTTAGCATTCATGTGTTGTACTTAATAATCCAAGAATTTTTCATCCTTAAGAGTTCTTAATTTCTAAAAATCATATTCTGCTGTTTATATTACTAATACAAGAACAGATTTATTGAATCCAGATTTTCTGTTATTTTTTCAGAGCTCCTTTCCTTGAAATGAGAACTAAAGATGGCACATTTTTGTGCTTAAACTCTACTTATGGGGGAGCCATAATGATTACCGGCATTCATTACATTTAATAACGCAACAAATCTGTACGAAAACACGGTTTTTAGTTGCATAATTTTTGTTAAAGTTAAAATTGGGCGAAGACCACAGAATTTCTGATTTTGAAATCTATGAGATAAGCGAGTCCCGTTCCGTCCGTTCTAAAATGACGTCCCTTCCGTCACGGTCTAATCCCAGTCTAAAAAATTAAATCTACTATCATTCTGATTAAAACTCAAATAAGTTTCACGTTATTTTTGTTCCACTTCAATATTTTAGTCCAGGTTCTGGGTCCGGTTCTTCGCGGGTTCGGTTCAGAACCAGTTTGCAGCATTGAATAAAATTATTTCCGATTGCTAAAACTCACAGAAAAGACGGTAATAATAATGCACTGTATCCTTGAACTAAGGTTTAAACCAAAAACACTATTTCAGTGTGTCCAAAAATCGAACACCGAGCTTAAAGTAGAGTTGGCCGCTAGGGAATTAAGACTGGTTCTTAGGGGTTTAGCTTCACATTCAATTAAGCATCGAATTGATTGATTCTCATATATTTGTCAGCCAATTTCTTAAAGTCAAAATATTTGCGTTCATAATCAAATAACCACCACCAGAAAATGTCCAACCCAAATAATTAAGATAATGGCAACTTATGCCAGGGGAAGTTCCCTCTTACTGCACCCTAGTCCAATTAACATTCGTTTCGCTCTATACCCAAAAACTTGTGCAAATCTCAGTCCAATTAACCATTTAAAACCGTATCGAACTCCTTCATTAGCAAACATTGCCCAAATTCACCCTCGTAGCAAATATTTCATTTATATGCAATAAATACTTGTATCAAAGTTTCAACGCGACATGAAAATTAAATGACCTTCTCTCCCACTCACCCCCCCCCCCCCCCCCCCACTCTCACTCACAGTCATCTTAATGTTGTCGTTTGTCTGTACGGTTAGCAAATAAAAATTCTGCTTTAACGCATGGAATCACACAAAGATACTAAAAATTTGAACATGCAAGTTTATGGGTGGGCAAACGGCATGGAGTCTGCGGCAAGGATAAAGTGTCCATTCGCATGGACACATGCATACAAAGCAGCGGCAGTAGCAAAACGTTACAGTTTATGACGCAGTAGGCCAGCGTCCCCTCTCCTCCCCCGGCTACATAAATATAAAAATTAGTTGCTGGTCAGTTAGCAAGTGGGTGAAACAGGCGCCGTCTAGATGGAGGACGGGAAGGCCACGGTGGCCGCCCACAATTAATTAATTAGTTCAGTTGACAAAAATTGTGGGGGGGCTGTTGGGTAGCCGGTTAGCTGAACGGCTAGAGGGTGGGGGGAAGGGAAAGAACACAGGACCTGTGGTTAGACTGTTTATGATTGGACTGGGTCGCCAGAGTGTGTGACTCAATGTGATTATGTTTATGCGGAGCCTGTTATTGTGAAAAACAAATTTTGTAAAATATTTTGAAAAAAACAGAGAAGGCTAAGCTAACTTCGTCTGTGCCGAAAATACTGGTTTTGAAATAACAGAGTTTAAGAAATCTATAATTTTTTCTAACAAACCCATTTTCAGACAGATAGACATCCGATTTTGGCCAAAAAAAGCATATGAAATTAACAGTCATCGAGTTTAACGATAAAATTGAAAACAAAAAGTTTTTCTCACTAAGACCCATTTTTTGACTGATGGTTTCTATGACAGCTATAAGATATAGTTTTCCGATTTTGACCAAATTTTGAAAATCTGTTTCAAAGCCTATAATATCAATAAAAACTGAGTTTGGGGACGCTTACAGTGAAAACAAAAAAGTTTTTCATACTAAGACATATTTTCCGACCGTTGCTTTCTATGGCAGCTATAAGATATAGTCATCCGATTTGGACACAATTTTGAAAATCTGTTTGAAAGCATAAAATATTAGTAATGGTCGAGCTTGGGGACGCTAACATTGAAAACAAAAAATTTTTTCTCACTAAGACCCATTTTTCGACCGATGGTTCCTATGGCAGCCATAAGATATAGTCATCCGATTTTGACCAAATGCAGAAAATCTGTACAAAAGCATTAAAAAGTAATAATGACCAAGTTTGGGGACGCTAACATTGACAACAAAAAAGTTTTCCTCACTAAGACCCATTTTCCGACCAATGGTTCCTATGGCAGCTATAAGATATAGTCATCCGACTTGGACCAAATTTATCAAATCTGTTTGAAAGCATTTAAAGTAATAACGATCGAGTTTGGGGACTCTAGCATTGACAACAAAAAAGCTTTTTTCACTAAGACCCATTTTCCGACCTATGGTTCCTGTGGCAGCTATAAGATATAGTCCAAATAGTTGATATAGTTGACCAAATTTTGCAGATCTGTTTAAGAGCTTTCAAAACTAATAATGGACGAGTTTGGGGACGCTAACATTGAAAACACAAAAGTATTTCTCACTAAGACGCATTTTCCGACCGATGGTTCCTATGGCAGATATAAGATATAGCAGTCCTATCTACACTTTTCCGACACATTAGTAGTGTTCAGTCAAAAGAAGGCTCTGTGCAAAGTTTTAGCTCGATAGCTTGAGAGTGTAGTTTGCGTAGAAGCAGACTGACGGACGGACAAAGCTAAGCCGACTCAGCTCGTTGCCCTGATCAAGAATATATATAGTTTATGGGTAAAATTTTAATACCCTTTGCAAGGGTATAAAAACACAAAGGTCCTTCGAGCCGGATATATTTTGAAAAACAAGTTTTTGAGGTTGGAGTTTCACGTGCTGATACTAAAATTTGCTGTTCATTTTGTTTTGTCTTTGATTCGGCCCAGCATTCAGAAGTTCGGCCTACGAGCAAATATTGCCGTTTCTTTACGTTGTGTTTCATTTCGATTCATAACCTGTTTGCACTCCTGCTTAACTCTAATACCATCATGCCCCTTGCTGGCTACTTTTGTAGATTCTTGATGGGAATAAAGGGATTCTGTAACAAAAATCCAAAATAATCATATTATGCTACAGAGCCTTTCTCATTTTATGGTATTAAAGACTCTAGAACAGTGACATTTCGCCAAATGCATGCCAAGGCTTGTGCCAAGAGAGCAAACATCTTTTTAGTCGCTAACCAACAGTATATGAAGTAGGTCAGAGCTGGTTTGCGTCGCTTTATTTTCGGGCACCAACACACTCTCACTTCTTGGCCTCGCTCTTCTTTACAAACGCTGCTCTAGAAACACCAAGTTGACGGTGAGATATGCTGCCCGTATTGCCACAATTTTAAGATATACTTTAGTCTAGTTAGTCGTGGTACTTTCCGACTTAAGTCCGCATAAACTTTACACTGCCACACAACAACAGATATATGTGCATACATTCATTTGTCTGTATGTATTTCATATATTTATGTGCCTGTCTGTGTGTGTGTGTGTGTGAAAACTGTTTGGGGCCACTCACCCATTTTGTGTGTCATTTTAGTCAAGGGTCATGTGGCAGGCGGCGGTCAACTGTTTTCATAAGCGTAGCAAATATTTTCACAAGGCCAATTAGTGGGCAGCCCCAGCTGACCACACAGCTGCCGAGAGTGTGGCACCCGAGACAAGAGGACCACTCACAGTTCCCAAAAAATTAATAAAAGCACAAAACTTTCTTTTTGTTTTTTTTTTTTTGGTAGCTCCTACACCCAACCGCCACCCTACTCCTACTCCATGCAGCTGTTTCCTGATCTCGTGCTGCGTTTTTGTCAACGGCTTCTGCCTGTGTGTGGCGCAACATACTTGCGAACAAAAGTGAAAAAGGCAAAAGCAATAAAGTTTTCAATTGTTTCTTTCGCACTCTATGCAATAGTTTTCCTCCTTTACTTACACGCATAGTTTTTTCCTTTGAAGTCGAAAGTTTTTAACTGGCGTTGACTTTAAGTGCAATTCAGTGCCGAGGCTGGGCTCAAAAAAAAAATGCTAAAAACTTTTCCCTACTTGTCGTTGACTTTTTGTTGCTATTCTGTTTTGTGGCTGCCACATTTCGTTTTGTTTTCTTCAGTTTAAAAACGCATTGCCAAATGTGTCACACAATAGTACTCCTTGCTATTGTTGTTGTTGTTGTTGTTGTTGTTGTTTTTACTGACACAATACCCAGCTCCAGCTTGCTCTGGCAACAGGGTATGCGGTCGCTTTGTCTTATGCATTGCACATTTTGCACTTGACATAAAACAAAAGCCATCGTCACATGGCACCGAGAGAGCAGCAACAGCAGCAGCATCCCTTACTCCCCCTTCTCCCCCTTCTCCCCATTACTATACACCTTCGAACGGCACTTAGCGGGTCAGCGCTCAGTTTTTAGGTGGAAATGCGATGCCACAAAAGGCAACACCATAACAACAATAAATTCTGAATGGAAAACTGGGTTGAGCATTTTAATGTTTGGCCAAATGGTGACATTTATGTAACGCTTTTTCAATTTCTTACTTGAAAAGAATTCCGCTGGGGAAAGAGAAATGGTAGAGAGATAAGACTGCAAGTTAATATGCAAATTGACATATTGAGCTGAGGTAGCTGATCAATGCTTTACGATTACTGAACTTTTGGTTTATTCAGAGCTCTGGCAAATTACTTATTCGATTGCTGCTCGTTTACTGAAATTAGTGGATTTTACTTAATTATTGTAAAATCCAGAATCTTCTGACATTCTTTCTATACCCAAAACACATATTATGTATTCATGAATAACTAGAGCCAACCTTCAAAGAAGTTCTGTTGAGTCGAGTTGAAAAGAAATAATCAAAAACCGAAACCAGCGCATCCACATCAATTTTGTGCTCTTTAGTACTTCAAACTTTACTTAACCTTCTAAATTAATGACCTTCTGAACCTGACTTCTCGTCCTCCTTCTGTTTGGCAAAGGTTCAGTTCAAAAAACAACTTAATTACCTTGTTTTAAGAGTCGGGCGCAAGATCTGTAGGTTCTACGTTTCGAAAATAAAACAAAAGCTGCAGGACCTCACGAGGTTAACTAATGATGTTAAATTGTAATCACTTTATAGTAATTTCCTTTGGAAAAAGCAGATTTTAAGATAGGGTATTGCGGGAGAATAAAGTCACAAACGCTTTAACTGAGTTTAGTTTAGGTTAAATAGGCTGGTCAGCTGAGGCCGAGATCACCCAGAGGCCTGTTCTGATGTCTCATAGTAGGTTAAAAATGGAAAATTGAGTGAATAGAAGGGGGTGGGTGGAAGTTGACGGCCAGATTCTAAACAAAGTCGCTACTTAAACCATTTTGAGAAGTCGACAGAAAGAGCCAGGTCCTTAAGGGGCAGATTTGCAAGACTACCTAGGTTTTTAATGAGTGGTATTTCCATGTTTTTGGAGTAGTAGTAGTAAGTAAATAGTACGGAGCAGTCGCAAAAAAGGTGTTGGATGCTTTTCTTCACCATCTCATTCCCACAACTAGGACAGAAGTCAAGTAGGTGCAGTGTCCATAGTTCTAATCCTGTCCTTGCTAAACTGTTGCCGTTGGGAATTCATGTTTGGTGAGTATTTTGGTCAGAGTGTTTTGGAGATGTGACATCCTGGTGCTTGGTCCTATTGTCGTTCTGTCCTAAATTTGGTTTTCTGTTGTCTTTTGTCTATCGCTTCGAATTGTGTAACAACAACATAGTCTACGCCAAGAGGTACACGCAGAGGGCGCAAAAGTTGCAGAGTACGCGATCGAGACTCGCTGAGAACGATTGTTTTTTCTGTTTGTGTTGTTGTTGGACTACTCTTAAACTCAAATTTCGTGCCCACCGCTGAACTGAAGTATGTAAAGTTTTGGAACTGCTTCCGCAAACTCTGGACCGAACCTTCTGTAGAATTTAAGAGGTTTAAGTCCTGGATTACAAATGCCAACCACTTTAAAACTTAAGAATCGAACCTTCAGCAGAATTTTAGCCTTAGTATCTACTTTTTTTTACATTTATCTAATAAGTATGTAATAAGTATCTAATAAATAGATCAATTAGCGAGAATTTATGTTACCAATGGATTTTAAACACAATTATCTTAAGCGACTATTTCAATTCACTAAAAACTGTCGGATTCGGCTGCTTGCGATGTTTCAAATATCGTCCTGATAGCTTTAAAACTAAGCAAGGAGATAGCGTAGCATATCAACTTAGCTTGTTATGCTAATCCAGCATAAGAGGACAGTTACGCTACCTTCTAAAACTGTCTTTACACTTGTCATATATCCCTAATGAGACTCTCTAACGATAGTGTAATAGCATTAATCAAATATCTCTAAATATTTAGAAAATTAAGCCTTCTTTGATGAAATAGAACAGGTTCTTTTTGATAAGAGATTCTCTTTAGAGAAGTTTGACAAACAACAAACTTCTATATGTCAAATGTAAAGGCAGCTTAAGCCTTATAAAAAATCTAGAAAAAATTAGAAGACCGTTTCAATAGAGTATAAAAAGCCAGACTACTAAAAGCTTTAGCACCGGGCCCCTGAGAACCTAACCTCATAAATGAATGGACCCGCAAACCTTAACCAGAAGCGGACTCCTTTTTCGGATAAAGGTTCGCTATAAACCATTAAGAAAGTTGTTTATGACCCCAACCGTAATATACTGTAGCGAACCTGGGTCCAACTCCGAAACTAGACCCACATTCGATTCTCAATGCTAAGGTCATTTATCGAGTCATGGATACAGCGATGGCAGTCGATGACTACTTGGGCTCAGAGTCACGTATGGGTGATCGATACATTGACAACGGGCTATGACTTTAACCTTACTCTACTTTTTACACTCGTGCAAAGAACACATGTGCTTATAAAGAATTGTCTAAATTTTCAGCTGATTACTTAGCGGACTTCATTTTAAATTGATATTAACTGTCACGGTCGCCATGTAAATAGTGGAACGGTTGCCATGTAATTATATGATATTATATTATAATTATTCTCGCTTTTCTCCGCCAAATAACAACACACACCAACTTTACTTTAATTATATTTATTCTTTTATTCAAGTGATTTAAGTGGGGGCAGACCCACAAACAGACCCTGCCACAGTTATAAGCAAAACTCCACGGATTTATGTATTTAGAAATGTCTTGGTCAAAGGCTTTATCTAGAGACTGAAGCGAAGGCATATATAAGTATGTAAATATGTGCGCTGGCAAAGTGGACCAAGAGTTTGTCTACTCAGCGGTTTGACATGCGCTGTTTCTTAGCCTTTGCTTATGTGATAAACAAGAGATCTCATGCATCACATGAGAACTGATACTCCTCTATACTTTGCCCCTATCACCTAACAAAGATTGGTTACTGCTCGGCCCCCAAATTCGAACAACTACACAAGTTGACCCAAATTTCGTTTCAATGCTCTGTACCTGCCAATAACTTTTAAATGTGCTGTCCCCAATTTCATTTCCCTTATAACTAGACTATAGTTCATCCGATTTGTATCCAACTTAGATAGGTACATCATTTAGTACAGAAGCGTTTCAATATGTAATTTGAATTCGGCGTATTTGGTTTCCATTTTTGGTATCAGACGAAAGTTTATTTTAGATATATTTGTTTGAAATAATGAAATATATGTATGAATGATTTATAAGTGCAGTTCTAGAAAATGTTTAAGGAAGTGGAAGAAGTGGGGGTTGAACTTATTCGAAAAGAGAAATACAAAATAATAATTTACTTTGAATTTCATATTTATGATTACTCATCACATAAGTTCACTTAGCCCCTGATTACTTACACTGAGGTTGGAAAATCAGCCCTTGAAAGCTGCTCTAGAAAAACATCTAATCATGGGACACAACTTGAAACTAATGCATAATTCGTGTTTGCCCAACAAAAGTCGGCCAGTGTGGACAACCACTTACCCACCCAGCTAGTCAGCCAGTCAGTCAGTCACCCAGCGAGCAGAATTTCTCCCCTCTACTACATATATACTATATACCTACGTCTTGGGCTAATGGTGTTGTTTGGTGGTGGGTAACCGTGGCTTGTTGCATTTCTTGCAAGTAATTTTGTTATGAGTTTTTACTGTTTGGCCATGGCCCCCATCCCCGGGCTCTGTAATCCTTATAAATGAAGCAGCAAATTTGATGCTGTTGCAATGCGCCCTTCTTGTAACAGAAATGTATTGTATGTGAGTTGATGCTCGTCCATATACTACAGTTAGTTGACTTAATGCATTCGCCTTTGGGCTCTTTGGCGCTAATACACGTTAATATCCTTTGAGCTAGTAAATTTCGCTCATTTGTCAGGATTTGGGTAGAAGGCCAAGAAATTGCAACAATTGTATATTTGTTGGTCTTTGGCCAATGATGATTTATTTGCCAAGCACGTGGGGATGTTTCCAGAGGGGTGTTTTGTTGTGGGTTTGGCTCATTAACTTTCGCCTAGTAGACTCATTAAAAATTAATCCGTCATGGGAGTCAAAGACAATGTTAAAGCTATCAGTGTCCAAACGTAGCTTGTTAATGTCAGATTGGCTTCAAAAGCCGTTTAATTTGGGAATGGACGATGGAGAGGGGGGGATAGAAGTCTATAAAGCTGGTTTAACTTGACAGAGAGAGATTAAAAGAACTTTGGGGTTTATAATTTTGATATTTCAGAAATCCAACATTCAGCCAGTAACCGGATAATCTTTATATTCAAGCAATTTAGTTTGGAACCAATCCGAAACACTTATTGGCGTTTGTATGCCGAACCACGAAACGAATCGTCTCTTTACAATATTAAAACATACATTTGAAAGGTATTAGTCGTATATTTCAAAGAAGAGCAGCTTACCTGGTACTTTCAATAATCTATCGCTTTTATCATCAGTAGGCTTTTGCGTTGATGGGGCTTAGGAACTCTTGATACTCTGTACCAAAGGTAAACAGAGTATATTAAGTTTGTGGGAGAAGGAATCATTTCCGACCCTATAAAGTATAAATATTCTAGATCGGCATCAACAGTCGAGTCGATATAGTCAGGTCCGTCTGTTTGTCTGTATGAACGCACAGATCTCAGGGATGATAAGCGATAGAGGTTTGACATGTATGGTACATAAACTTCTTATACTTGCAGGCAGATAAAGTTTATTTTCAATTTTTGACACGCCCCCTCCCGCCCACGCAATTTTTAAAAAACGTCATATCTTCCACAGTTTTGTGGATAGATGGTTCGTACCTTTTAAAGATATTTAGTAATCA
Source organism: Lordiphosa magnipectinata (assembly GCA_037044535.1). Taxonomy (NCBI): domain Eukaryota; kingdom Metazoa; phylum Arthropoda; class Insecta; order Diptera; family Drosophilidae; genus Lordiphosa; species Lordiphosa magnipectinata. Next base: position 77,364 of record JBAMBO010004134.1, on the reverse strand, counting down.
AGATGATTTATCGATTTGCCAAAGAAATGATAAAGATCGTATGAACGATACTCAAGTTATGACCAAAAGAAAGTTACTTCTCCCCGCCCTGGCAGTAGTGGCGTCATCTATTGGTCAGTTTTGATAATCTCCCATTGTTCAATGCAAGTAGTGGCGCCATTTATGGTTCTGCAGCGCTAACTTCAGCTGCTACTCCTGGTACAGAGTGCATTACACTAATTACTTAGTTTGAGGCGTCTGATAGTAAAGTGCTAAGATACCAGAAAGAGGACTTGGGCCTTACTTAAAACTCTTTTCCCCCACTGAATCCCCAAGAGAGTTCACTTCATCCCAAAATGGTTGTACTCACTTTTAGGAATTTAAAGCCCCGGCCTATTCCAGCCCATACAGTGGTGGCTTCAATTAGTTTCTTCTCTCAGGTACTTACAGTCACAGCTTTTTGTGGTTTAGCCATTAAACCTAGACCAAAATGTCTCTAAAGTTATTATAATTAAACCCAAGTCGTGTTCAACTTTTCAGAGTGTGAAGTTACGTTTTAATGTTTCTTTCTTTTCGTTTCGAGTTTTGTGAAATGTTATTTGAAAATGTTGTGCCTTGTCTTTGTGGCAAGACAGCCACAGGAACAGACCAGCACCGGAGCCAGAACAACATCAACAGCTTGGCTTACAACGGAAACGGCAAAGGCAGCGGCAACAGCGGAGCGACAACAACTGCTTGCTATATGCCTTTTTAACTTGATTTAATGAGTGCAGGGAAAAACATCAACAAGAAAAATGAAATAACTGTCATTGAAGACATGAAAAAGGGAGCTCCTGGCCAGGGAAGGGGAATTTGTCTTTGAGCTGATGGAGTGCGAAGGGTCTGTGTTATGGGTGTGGCAAAGGCGCAATTATGCAGCAAATTAACGCTTTATATTTATTATAAGAAAGTCTCAACAAGAAATGGAAACGGGGGATGAAAGCAAAAAAAAAAAGTTGTACACAAAAAAAATTTTCTTTTGACAGTTGCCCAAAATAATGGACTCAACAGACAGAAGGGCCTATCTATCAAAAGCTGCCTGATGACGTAGGAAATTAAAATGTATTATGATTAATATTTATGTCCTATGCACTTTCTTTTCAATGTTTGCCCCACTGTACTCCATTTGTTTTCCATATTTCTTACACTTACACAATTTGTTTTTCGCAATCAGTGCAGCTCATTGATCAAATTCCCTGAGCTTTAGATAAAAAGTAGCCAACATAGTTCAACAGTTTGCTTCATGCCAACTCACTTTCATTCCATATTTTAGTTCAACTCGTAAAGCAGCTTCAGTTAGTCATATTTTAATTTAAATTAGTCATACACAAAAGGAAACATGTACAATCCAGGCTACCAAATGGATATCATCGATCCCTACTACCAGCCACCAGTGGAAGTAATAGAGGTAATGCCACCTCCACCTGTGGTTGAAGTCGTTATGCCGCCAAGCTATGGAGCAGGTTATGGACCGGGCTATGGACCTGGCTATGGACAGCCTACAGTTATAGTTGAAGAACAGGTCTACGATCGTCCCGCAGGACCATCACCCGAAGAAGTGGGCTGTTGTTTGCTGGGAACCTGTTGTTTATTGGAGATGTGTGTGATATCATGAGCTAATACCAAAAGTATGACTTAAGTAAATGTTAAATAAGTTAATTAATATATAAATTGAATTGTGATTGTGATTCAAAGTTATATACAGTGAGTGATACCATAAAACCATTCTGGGCGTGGTCTATTTAAATAGAAATGGAACTCTAAATTAAACTTATAGATTACGAAAAGAAACACTTTTTTAAGTCTTTTAATTTCAAAATCCTTTAAACAATTTCCCAAAGAACCGGTTAGGTATGCGTTTTTTGGGTCTCTCGAACCGTACCATGAATCGAATCTTTTAAATATTTAACTTGACGAACCTAAGCCCGAACCGGACCCCCTCTATTCAATAAAGGTTCGGTTCAAACAATCATTAAAGTCAATTTCTTAAGAACTTTTACCGGAAAACAAAATTTTATGGCATAAAGTTGCTGGAATTCATAATTATAATCAGAGATTAATACCGATTAAAAACTTAATCCTTAACCGCGAAAAACACTTTGTAACCGTAACCGAATAGAATCAAATTTCGGGTTTTTCTAAAAATTTCGATAAGCGTATCGTAAACGCACCAAGGAAACCGAGAGAACGAGAAAGAGACAACGCAGCTAACCAAATACTTTACCTTCCTCATGTTTCTTAATATTTGCCATTACACTGCCAACTTGTTTGTATGAAAACGTAAGTATTCGCACAGATTGTTGTGGTTTTCGCTATCGCCTTTTTCAAATGAAAAAAACGCCTTATACATCTTGACAAGCTGCGCCGGTAACTTGACAAGTCACTTCACGGATGGAAGAGAGGAATTAACAATTTTTATTCGCGTTTTAAGTCTTGATAAGTTTTGTTTGTGGACACTGCTGTTACCCTTACATTTTTTAAGTGCGCGATGCCTCGGACAAAAACAAGCATTTTCGTTCAAGTAAATGACATGCAATGATGTGGAAAAGGAATTATAGTAAGTACAGTAACTAAATACATGCAGCACATGCAAAGATTGGTTTGAGAAATAAAGTGTAGATGTGTACTGGCTGTGTGTTGTTGGTTTTCCTTAACATGCAAACATTAACTTTGTGTTTAATTAAGAGACGGGAATTTTTCAATTGTCTATGGTTCTATATAAGAAATTTGAATTAGATACGTTTACTGAATAAATGAGATTCCAAATGGGGATAAAGTGATATTTTACACTAATTAACGTAACCGTCAGAATAAGGTTTATCACAGTATCCCATATCCCACATCGTTCAAAACAGTAACCGTAACCCTACCCGTTATTCGTTTCGGTTTTAATCTCTGATTATAATTACAGTTTCGTTTGGTAATCCATTCCAAGTTCGGCTTGTTGCGATTTCGAAAAGGAAATAAAGCATAGGTCAAATTGAAAAACATGAAAGAAAATCAAACTATTAAAGAAAAACAAAAAATCCTATTTTCCAATTGATCGTTCTGCTACATGAAATGAAAGTGGGACTTAAAGCATCAATTGAGTAAATTCACGATATTTCATAAATACCGAATGTTGGCTAATCAAACTGAACCTCTGTAAAACTCAAATCAGAATCATTTTCTGGATGATATCTTCTTGTTGTAACCGACTTAGTGACAGTTGCAAAGTACTCGTACTTTTTGGTAAAAGTGCACACAAATGTGTAAGAAATGGAAAAAAGCAGAAACCGTGGAACCACCGCAAAGCACAACTTTTGCCCCATGTATGTACTTATACACTTTTAATGAGCACGCTTGTTGCAGGTTTCAATTGTACTAACCTGCTCAGTCTGAGCGAGGTACCTTTTATATAGAATTTAGCATCCCTTATCTTCTAACTTAACTAAGGCAGTATTTGTAAGATAGCTGCGTGTGTATAAATATAGAAATGCATTCGTGGAAGGACTACACACTGCTTCACACAAGGCTTATTAAGTGCGGATGACCCTTTCAAGTGGTTTGTCTGCTGGGCTGGGCTGATCCTCGTCACTGCGGCTATGAATATTACATAAGGTGACATGTTTATGACACACATGGCGACATAGGCTACATATTTAAATATGAGATTAACACTACGTGTGGGCCGAGTTGAATATCATGTTCAAGTTCGAACAGCCAATTTTACAAAAAACTGATAGCAGTTGCTTTAAATTTTGGTACAAAAGAATTCAACTCTTTTCAATCACGCAGTCAATCAAAAAGTGAAGTCAAAAGTGTCAAACCTATTCAGTTGAGCCAAAAAAAAGGAGATTTTTTGTTATGTTTTTGAAAAAAAAATAAAAATGATATGAAAACAAAACTAACAGAACAGAAACTTAGCTAATTCACAAATGACTGATTTCTTTATACAACAAAATTTATTTCGCTTAAATCGGAGTGCTTGTTACAGAGATACAACGTTTCAAAACTAAAACAAGAAAGAAAGTCGGTCAAGCCCGACTATAACATACTCTGTACCCTTAACGTCTCAGCTCGCATTTGCTCACGAGTTATACGCGCTCATCTCTAAGTTTCACTCTCTCTCTCTCTCTCACTAAGATTGCCTTTCAATAGAATGCTGCGGTGGTGGGTGGGGTGGTGCTGGGTGTTTACTGGCCGTTTTTTGCTCATAACTTGAGTATCGTTCATCTGATCTTTATCATTCCTTCAGCAAATCGATAAATAATTTTGTTTACAAGGTATCTCTAGAAGGTACGAACGATCTATCTTCAAAACTGTAGGAGATATGACGTTTTTTTTTCAAATTGCGGGGGCGGGAGTGGGCGTGGCAAAAATTGAAAATAAACTTGATCTGCCTGCAAGTATAAGAAATATATGCCCCATACATGTCAAACCTCTATCTCTTACCATCTCTGAGATCTCTTCGTTCATACGGACGGACGGACGGACGGACGGACAGACGGACAGACGGACATGGCTATATCGACTCGGCTGTTGATGCTGATCAAGAATATATATACTTTATAGGGTCGGAAACGATTCCTTCTCCCTGTTACATACTTTTGCACAAACTTAATATACTCTATGTACCTTCGGTACAGAGTATAAAAAAAAGTCATACCTATTCAGTTGAGCGTCACTGTATAAGCCGACTTAAGAGCTTTTGTGCGCTCGCTCCCATAAAATGAGTATCTGTCCTTAGGTGCTATCTTTTCTTTTAACTTAAAGCGGTGCAGCTTAAATCACCTATCAATCTTCAAAATTTGAGAGAGTCAAGTAAAAATCTACTTGTACGTGTCTTCGGTGAAGCCAAGGATCCAATTTCGGTATTCAGGAATCCCATCCGCTTTGCAATTGTGATACTGTAAAAACTTGCTGTGTCTTGCCTCCTGTAAGTCAAATCCGTGTTCTCGGTGCAAGCAAGTCTTTGACAAAGCGTAGATCCTTGGGGAACAGCACCACTCGTTTCTCAATGTAGCTGGCGATTAGCTGTATGCGGTGCCTTGCTCCAGTTAGCAGAATTTAATGCTTTCTTCATATCGATTTTGCAAATAAGAAAGGATTGTGCCTTCCACGGCATTTTATACACTTGTAGAGGATATATATTTAAATTGTCCAGATGTTTGAAACGCATAGAAGGAAGCATCTACGACCACACAAAGTATAATATATATATTCTTGATCAGCATGAAGAGCTGAGTTGCTATAGCCATGTCCGTCTCTTTAAATGCTATCTCCTCCGTCAGTTTTAAAGCTAGCTAAACCAAACTTTGCACAAATCCTTTTAGTACAAATACGTTGCACATTTGTCGAAACCGGCCAGATCGGATGACTATAGCATATAGCTGCCATAGAAACTATCGGTCGAAAAAGTAGTGTTAGTGAGAAAAACTTTTTTATCTTTAACGCAAACGTCCCCAGACCTCGTATTTATAAGTTTTCTATGCTTTCACATGATTCCACCAAGATTTATGAAAATCGGCCAACTATATAGTATAGCTGCCATACTAAAAATATGCCTGAAGAAAAGTCTTAGTAGGAAAAACTTGTTTGTTTTCAATGCTATCGCTCCCAAAATTGTTACTGAGCAATATTATATGCTATCACACAATTCTGCCAAGTATGATCCAAATCGGATGACTATAGCATATAGCTGCCATAGGAACTATCGGTCGAAAAAGAAGTTCGAGTGAGAAAAACTTTTTTGTTTTCAATGGTATCGTCTTTATAACTTCCAGTTGTGAATTTGATCAGTTGCCACACAATTTTCAGAAGTTTGGTCAAAATCGGATGAATATATCGTATAGCTGCCATATAACAAACTGTCAAACTAATGTTGAAAGTAATGGCGCCAAGGGTATATAAACTTCGGTCGAGCCGAAGTAAGGTTTCCTCTATTTTTTTTTTTGCAATTTGAGCAACTGCGCCGTTGCTATTAGAAGACATATTGCTGATCAGACAGGCCTCGCAGTTGCAGTTTATTCTTCCGAGAAGAGGTTTCCAATCTCCTTTGACAGTTGCTGCTGGAAGCAAGCTTTTAGAGCACACCATCTGGGCCTGGTGCTTTATCAGTTATTATACCTTCCAGTATATGGAGGACTTCATTGAACTTGGTTATGACCCTTCCTCATAATGTTGCTCAAAAACTGTTACAGGGGGTTTCTGTTGTGGATGTGCGAGATATGTGGAGTTCTGAGGCATAGACCTCAGTGAGGGAACGTTTCTCAATCCAGTCCTTGATGGGCTTCATATTTCATTATATTCTACTGAAAACAATTTTTATCGCCCACATTTCATCGACTGTGGTCTCACTATGCGTATGAGTAATATTACTGGTAGCGTGGGGGGGCTTTAGATAACCGAGTAGCCAAAGAAAAAGTACAAACACAAATTGTTTAGCTGCCTGCCTACCTCCCTCTACCACCCACCCATCCATGCACACACACCCTTGTCAAATTGTTTGGCCGAAAAACTTTGACTTTGCGGTTGCAATTCAAGAACCAAAAGTCATAAAATGTTTTATCAAATGGAGAGCAGCCCACACTTTTTGACACATTTTCCAGTTTTATTGGCAAATTGAGCAACGTATAAATAATAACTTGGAATGCGAACTAACTTCCGAATTATGTGGTAAGCGAGCAAAAAGGGTTCGCCCTCAAGTCTCGCATCATAAAACTACAAATTTTTGCGGCGTATTATTAAATTTGGCTTTTTTATTATATGACCCACGCATTGAGATTTATGTAAGACAATATGTTCTCCGGGGTTGTCGAGTACAAAGCATTATTTATAACAAATCGTAAAATTTTATTGCACAAGAAAACTGTGTGGCCCCAAACTATATATAAGCCATAGAAAGTTAATTTAACGTAAGGCATTAAAGGATTTGTGAGCCATTGTTTGAAGTTTTCTTGCTCGTTACTTTTCTTCTACTCAGTTTTAGTGTATATGTTGTTTTTTTTTTCTGCTACATGATGGTGCAGCAACAACAACAATCACCGCAGCCGCAACAACATGGCAAACAGGGACAGCAGCAACAACCTTTATCCTTGGACGGCGCTGGAGCTGGCTGAACAATAACCGTAGTGGTGGGCTGTGGCGCCGGAGCCACTTGTACGACCTCCACAACACGTGTACGATGCTCCATTTTTTTTTTTTTTTTTTAGCGACTTGTTGCACGTTCCACGTTCCGTTGGACACTATGACCGGATTGCTTTATAATAATAGTTAAGGTCTTGCCAATCTCGGACTCTAGCGCATGTGCGGGGGTCTTATCTATAGATAAAAAGCTGATGTCGGGGTCTTATCTATCGGGCGGTTGTTGGGGTGAGGGAGAAGTAGTAGGTAAAGTACACCATGTACAATAGTTTTGACTGTTAGCCTGAAGAATTGACTTGATCTATGTCTACTTTATCTGTAGGAGCTGAAGCATATTTCGTGTAAAATTGTTACATAATTTATATTTAAATTTTTCATTCGATAGGTAAATAAATGTGATTATTGTTTATCAGTTTTAACTTTATCTATTAAGCAATTGTGTTTATTTTGTTATTATCTTATTTGGTTTAGTTTGTCATCATCTGTTAACATATTTATCTAATAGTAGCAAATCTTAAAATATGAATCGGATGCTTAGATTTTTACATGTATTTTATCGAATATATCCGGTTGCGTCTTTAAGTTTATTTCATTTAGAACCCATTTTTCTTCTTCCACATAGCTGCTATGTGCCAGATAAACTTAAAGTGTACTCTGTTATTTGTAAGTTTATGAGACAGATAGCTCTATGTAGCAGATGAGAAATCGTCGCTTAGTTATTGAAAATCAATCATGGAACGTTTTAGCAGGCTCCAGGTCAGTAAGTTCATAACTTTTGATAAAAAGCACATACACACCACAAAAGAAGGCTGGTCGACTGTATAGCTGTTTCAAGAACCTCCCGTTTCTCTCATCAGCAGTCTTTTTCAGTCTATATAAACTCTGTTAAGGATGGTTCCCGGATCTACTGATAACTTAACACCAGCAGTGTAAGGAGAAGTGTTTGTTTTTGTAAATAAACCTTCGCTTTTACATGAAACTACAACTATATATAAATACGTGAGTTAAAGCAACAATCTAAATGATGGACTGAAAAAGAAAACATAGTTCCATCCGCAGGGCTTCAGTATGGCTTCAGTATTCTTGGATAATCGTGGTACAATTTTGATAGATTACACTAGGCAATAAGGACCAGTTTATAAAAGGGATGGTGGTAATTATACTCTGTACCAAAGGTACACAGAGTATATTAAAATTGTGCAAAAGTATGTAATATTGAGAAGGAATTATTTCCGAACCTATAAAGTATATTTAATCTTGATCATCATCAACAGCCGAATCCGTCTGTCCGTATGAACGAAGAGATCTCGGAGATGGTATGAGAAGAGGTTTGACATGTGTGGGAAATATACTTCTTCTACTTGCAGTCTTTTTTAAATTTTCGCAATTTGTAAGAAACGTTATATCTCCCACAGTTTTGCAGATAGATGTTTCGTTCCTTCTTGATATATGAGGAAGGATTGGTAAAGATCGGATGAACTATACTTAAGCTATGACCAAAAGAAAGTTCGCTGCTGCAGCGATTTTTTGATTCGGTTTTTTGCAGATGGCGTGTTGTCGTTAAGAATGATTACACAGGCTTACAAATAAAGGCCAACTTTTATACCAGAGGAGATAGCAAACTTTTTATATGAATTCAAAAAAGGCATACGAGATATTTGCATAAACGTGTGTTGAGCGAGGTTTACTTAAATTTGTAGGTTCTGTGGCCATGTAAAGTAACTTTCTCAAACCATATTTGTTTTAATATAAGCTGAATTGAATGTCGTTACAGAAAAACCCAACACAAAAATATATATGGAAAGTTTGCTATCTTCCCTGGTGCAAAAGCTTGTAAACCTGTGTTATCAGAGAATGCCAAGAGTTGAGAGTTAGAGTTAGAGATGTATAAGCAGAAAGACGCGCTTCAAGTTAACGAGTTGTTAGTGATGTGCAAACAAGTGTATGATCTGGGTCTATGCAATTTATGGGTCAGTTTTGAAAATAATTCAACAACCATTGTTCAAAGCAAGTACTGGCGCCATCTATGGCTCAGTTTTAAATGTCCTTAAGAAGCCCTGTTCGAAGTAAAAATAAAATTATTGTATAAGAAACATTCAAATCCTTAGGTTAGGTTAGGTTGAGATGGCTCCATGGCCAAGATAGGCCCATTGCGATACCATATAATTCCCTATTTAAGCGTTAAGAATTTCAGTAGACACTTCCTAGAGTTTGAGTAGAAAGAGGTGAGCAAGAGTTTTGAGTCTCCTTCTACCAAGAGCTGGGCAATGGAAAAGAAGATGTAGTAATGTCTTCTCCTCTTCCTCACACTTGCTGCTTCTACAGAAGTCGATTTGAGCGACGCCCAAGCGTGCTGCATACCTGCCAATGAGACAGTGATCCGATAGGGCCCCAACCAGAGTTGGGAGGTTTTCTCTACTTTGACGCAAAAGACTATTGGTTCTTTTCAAGTTAAACGAGGGCCACGTGACGCTAGATACAGCTCAAACGGGAAGGTTATTCCATCGATTCGTAGCCAGGAGCCAGGTTTCATTCCTTGTGACTAACTTGTATGAGGCTAAGGGCATGTCTATCAAGCTCTTCTCCGGGAGGAGCTGCATTATAGTACCCTGTCTTGCCAGTTTGTCGGCTGACTTGTTACCGTCAATGTTCAAATCCTTTATTTATTAGAATTTTACGAGCTGCAAAGGTATATGAACTTCAGAATGATAAAGATCGGTTAAACGATACTCAAGTTATGACCAAAAGAAAGTACGCTGTCGCAGCTCAGCAGCAGCGCAGGTACAGAGTATATTACAGTCGGGCTTGACCGACATACTTACTTGTTTTAAATGATTTTGTGTCTGAATATGTTGCAATTTCAGCTTAAGTTGCTTTAAGTACCATTTCTTAGCTTCAATGGTATGCAAGGCAAAACCAGAACAGAAAGCCACACATTTATATTGAATTCTAATGAAAATTTACAACATCTATTGCATACTTATGGGCAGTGAAAAATATTGTCATTTAGAACACATTTAATCAAAATGGCATATATTCTCTTGAAAAAATCGTACAATTGTTTATTTCAAATTTAAGAAATAGTACTTAACGATATTATGAAAGAGAGACCCAACAAAAGTGTAGGCTCCCCACAAATCGTGACCATAAAGTGTTAAGATAGATAGATATTTTAAGCAACTTTAAGCTGAAATTAGCAAAAATCCCCACGAGGTGGCCCATTTTTTGAAACAGATTCCTGTTCAGCACACGAAAATCATTTATAAGCACCACCCTTCCTTCAATAAACTGAAAAAGGTCTAGTTCTGTTGCCTTGTGTTGTCAGTGTTCAAGTCAAGTATTATGCCAACTTTTAAGAGCTTTTATACAAAAAGACAGTTTTCTTTCCTTTGAAAGAAAGGAAGACTTTTGTAAAGAAATTAAACTTTTATTTAAAATTTTTTTAGCATATTTTTGTTGGCCCCACTAATTTTGGAAGAGCCAAATACTTGACCTTAGCATTTCTTTTATTCATGCACATATCATAGACCATTCAAATAAAGAATAATAATTTACACTTCAAATTGTATACATATGACTGCTTAATCCTCTTAAGGTAATAATTTATAGACAACCCTTTCGCTGACAGCTATCTAATAAATATTCCCACCTTGTTTTCAATTAATGCCAAGCACAATTTCCAATACATTCGTACGATTAAGCTCCCCCTCTCCACAACTGATTTCCTTATCAGTTCAATGCCATGATTCATATTGTATAAGTGCACACTTTAACTATGAAATAGAGCAGCTAATTGGGTACATTTCTAATCTAATTCGTGCACTAACCATAAAAAACTACATGACGACACACTTGGCATTCAAAGTGGCATCAATGTGAAAGCTATCGTTCTGCAGGGATCTCAATTAAAAATTTTACCCATCAGCAGCTGGAATGGGTGGGCGTTACCTTTCTGAAATTAATAAAAATATATATTTTTGAACGTCCTGCGTGCAATGATGATGATAATTAGTGTACGTGATTCTATTTACTTTAGCTTTCGCCCACCCCCTCCGCACCGAAAAGCATCCCCGAAAGGGGTCTTTTAAGCTGTGTATGCGTGTGTAATATGATATGCGCGTAAAAAATATAGTACGTGTGTGCGTGACAATGGCAACAACGTGCAAGGGAGATGGGTCTGTCGGGTGTCAAAAATGAAACTACGCCTGTTTGGAATTTTAAAATAAGCAAATGAGTTTTGCACTCGATGAAAGTAAGCAACAGCAGAAGCAGCAGCAGCAACTAGAGAAGCAACAGCAAAAGCCCATAAATATTTATAAACTTTGTCCTGTCATATAAATACAGGGTCATTAGTTGGGCTTGCACACCTTTCGAAAGGACTCGCTCTTCGGGACCAGAGACAATAAAATCCAAGGGGTCAAACATTTAAATGTAGATACCCTATAAAGAAACTAATCTAAGCGCCAGGGAGATTTGATTTTTGTATAAGTCCTTGACCATAAGGACAAGAAATTCTTTTTAGGCTGGAAAATTGGGGAAGGTATAAATTTATAAATATAAGGAGGTCAACATAAAAAAAAAAAATTTTGGCTAAAATAGTTTTATGCAAACAAAATATACAGAACTTCCTTAAACGATATCAGATCACGTAAGAAAATGTATTTCTCAAGATAATATTATGTAGCCATGGAGATATGTTAACCAAAATTTGTACAAAGTCTTTAGGTACAAATACGCTGCACATTTGTCGGAATCAGCCGGATCGGGTGACTATAGCATATAGCTGCCATAGGAACGATCGGTCGAAAAACTAGTTTTAGTGAGAAAAACTTTTTTGTTTTCAATGAAAACGTCCCCACAACTTGTATTTATAAGTTTTCTATGATTTTTCATAATTTTACCAAATTTGATTAAAATCGGACTACTATATTGTATAGCTGCCATACAAAAGATAAGTTTTAGTAAAGTCTTAGTAAGAAAAACTTTTTTGTTTTCAATGCTATAGCTCCTAAACTTAATATTTATCACTATTATATGTTTCCACAAGTTGCCAAGTTTGATCCAAATCGAGGACTATAGCATATAGCTGTCATAGGCAAGGGGTGGTTTTTTTTTGTGCAAATGACGCCGACCTACTGTCTGTCGCCCCCTTACACGTCCAACAGTCCACATCCTACTGTAGCCCATGAATAACGTTCATCGCCCAGCCAGCGCTACACCTGCTGCTTACGCCTGCTATTTACGTGCGTTCAGCCGTCCTTGCACCCGCATGTCCACAATCGCTACATTGGTCAATCACACATACAATACACTCCACTCAGCCGACTCTGCAACTACATGATCTCACTGATCTCAAGCATCCGACCAATTTTTCAGACCTTACATGGTACGCAGCCTGCCAGACGATCGTTCCTATTTGTGAAAGTACGTCGGCAGCTGAATCTGTATCTTCATCGCATCTTTCATCATCGCCAATGTTCATGCAAAACGAATCCTCATACCTAATCGACCACTAGCAATCTGCTACAACTCGAGACGCTCTTTGTTTGGCCATTGATGCCAGTCTGAGTCTACCTACAAGTTCTCGAACTCAACACAAAGACCACAACGCGTGGCATTCGAAGTCCACAACGAGTAGCAAACGAAAGTCCACAGCGCGTGTCAATCAAAGTTCACAACGAGTGGCAAACGAACGTCTACAACGCTTGGCAATCGAAGTCCACAACGCGTGACAAACGAAAGTTCACAACGAGTGGCAAACGAAAGTCCTCGACGCGAGGCAACCTCAACCCTGCTTGGGCGATCTTGCTAGTCGACCACAACTTGAAACAACGGCTTCAGCCGAGGTTACCATCGATGCAACTACGCAAATCTGTACTCGGTGCAGATGCCCAGTACTACGGATCCATCAGTTTCTATACTTAACGGAAACAGTTCATCGACCCAACTACGAAACAAACATCACAGCGAGAATCATACACAAGTTTTCCTCCACATTGGAACTTGTGAAAGTCCAGTAGAAGATCACCCCCGGACATTTATCCCAGTCATACCACAAGTTTCTAAGATCATTCGTTCCCACAGGGGCAGTACTGTGGCAGCTCTGTTCACTCTCAGCAGCAGCACGACAACCCGTGCACCATCCCTAACGCGCGGTCAGTGTCTGGCTGGCTTGGCTCCCGCGCGGCTGGTGGCCGCATCGCTCTGTACGATCGAACAATAATTGTTAGTAAATATGTTATATTCAATAAAGTTAGTTACACCTATTAGACCAAGTAGCTAAAATGGTCAAAGTTGTGTTCCCATCTATAGCTGAGTTTGGGAAATCATTCAGCTAGTCTTCCTAGTCATTCCTGAAGGCCTCTTCGCAGTTGTGAAGTAATGTCAAAGTTTCATACAAAAAATTTGCGTCTGCCCACTTATCCAAATTATTTGTATGAAACTTTTGCATTAACTTCTCATTACTTCACAACTCCGTATAGAGCTTAATGAATAAATAATGTTGTTTTTATATAGCACAGCGTATTCCAGGTTTTTTCAAAGCCCATCCATATCAATGGCTCGGAGAATGACCTCTGAGCATATTCTTCGTATTATTTTTCAATCCCAGTTTAACGTAGGCGTTACTTCTTATTCCAGGGCAACTTTAAACAATTTTCTTAATTTGTTACGAAAGTTTTATAGAGTATGCAAAGTTGAGTAACTTAAAATTGTTTAACTATATCGTTTTTATTTATTATTAAGCTGCCAGACCTAGGTCCACGCCCATATATACATACATATAAAAATGATAAAGCAAAATGGCGAAAAGTGGCAGTAAAAAAATAAAATGCGCTGCCGCAAAAGTGCCATTTGTGGCATAAACACATGCGCGCCAAAAAGTTTGATAAGACAAAAGACAAGGACGCCAGCACACCAGGTGGGTAGAAAAACTTTTGCCAAGTGTGGCAAGACCAAAAACAAGGCAAAGTGGAAATGTCCCCAGAATGAACTTCGTCCTCGTCGTAGTCGTCGTCGTCGTCGTCGTGGATGTTGGAACCGCAGTGTGCTACTAAATGCTGCCACTAAATGTGTGCCAAGTATTATTGCAGCCCAACACAGGTGCCACAGCCTATCTATGCGTGCGTGTTGCCAAAATTGCCCAAGGAGCAGCTCCTCGCATAAAATTAGCACAATAAAAACACATAAATGCGACACAAAAACATGAAAATCCACTTGTTATAATTTAATCGAGTTGATAGAATTTTTACGACACTTTTTCACTGGCTGTATATGTATGTATGCTCTTCTGCAGGGAACAAAATAAAAAGTTTTAATCACACGTAGCCATTTTTATGGCCTGGCCCTGAAGATTGCAAATGCATTTACTTTGAATAAGTTTACTTTTTATACAAATTTTAGTGAAGAGACTTAAGTGAAATCACTTAAGTTTTTTTGGGACTGGGTGAATTAAGTTTTTATTGAAATCCTAGCTATAAAATAAAAGCATATTGAATTTGGTAAGTAAAAGAAATAAAATAGTTTTCAGAAAAGCCTACGATGATTACGCAAGGAGGTTCATGAAATAGTACTGTATAGGTAACCAGCTCTTTTTGATGTATAATGCATAAGCTGTTTACAGTTCTGAACAAACGCAACTTTTTCAGACCTCGAGCCAGCTAAACTCGCTAATTAAACATTAGAAATTACAAACATATAAAAAGCCTAGTACTGAGAGCGTTCGAATTTTCCGCTCGTCACAGTATTTCATATAATTAGAAACACCTTGGCTTTGTTTTAAGGCTCATGTGCTTTTAGAAAGTGTTTCTATTTATGTGAAATACTGTGACGAAAGGAATATTCGAACGCCCTCAGTATTAGGCTTAAGATAAGGCACTAGAGCCTTGCATGAATGGAGTCAAAGTGCCCTTTGATTAATGTAAAAAAAAAGGTTCAAGTAAATCATGTCAGAAATTGTTTTGGTTCAAGTTATCTCATATTCCCAGTGACTCCAAACTGCTCAAGCTCCAAACAGATCAAGTTCACATAGATCAAGCATCAAACAGATCAAGTTCAAATAGATCAAACATCAAACAGATCAAGTTCCAGTGCTTCTATAGATCAGATCAAGTCAAACATTGAGCCCATTTTGTGGGTCCTTTTTCGATGGAAGCTGCTTCATGGTCGAGCTGAGGCAGAACCGCTGAAATATCTGCCGCATTAGAGCGGGTTTTACCCAAGGAAGAGTAATTGGACCACCACTGTACAGCGCGGATTTGCCGGTTTCAGACGCCCAAACCATACTGAAAGCCACTATTGCTAGTGGCGCGCCTTCCTGGCTTCCAGCCGACCTGGACCTGAGATATCTGCCTCTGGGGCACTGCCTGTGGTTTCTCCATTCAAACGGTCTAGACGCTGCAGTGCAACATCTTTCGCATAATGCTCGTTGCTCCCTGGTGTATCCGTAACTTCATCATCTAGAGAGAATCGACACACGAGCAGATGTAGAGATCGATTGCGGGCCCACAGAAATCTTCTCGTAAATGGCCTGGCGACACCATATCATCTTTGGATTATATTGCAGACCTTGCAGGAGTGGCCAAAATTTTGCAGCTTGCTGTATATCGAAGGGGAAACTGGTTTTTATTGGTTTACTGCCATTTTAACGGATCAAAGTCTTCACTAAATCTGCTCATAATGCTCGTATATCAGATTTGTGTGAAAAAGATCGCATGAAGTTGTCAAATGCACCATTTCCAGTTGACATGACATCTACGCTCTGAGCTGTTTGATCTATGCATTGAACCCTCTGAGCTATTTGAGCTGAGCATGATTGATCTGGTTGCTTTGTTGAGCTGATCTGAGCTGAATCATTTCAAACAGATAATACAGCTCATGGCTCAGGTCATGAGCACTTGGTAAGTTCATAATACCAAAGAGAGGAAGGTAGTTATTGCTCGTCTGTTTTTGCTTTCATTGCTTTTGCAGTTCCCAACTGATTCAAGGTAATGATTGTAAGCAGAGGCAGGAATAAGTTGTTTACAGTTGTCAGCCTCTAGCTGGCTAGATTCGAAATTTTCACAAAATACCAAAACGAATAATTCCATAGAATAGTTTGTTTGGCAAAATACCCTTATAATGTCTTTCTAAAAGTAAAAATATGCTTAGAAACTTCCATTTTTACAATTCTATCTAATCGAGGTAAGCGCTTCTTCTGGAACCATAAATGGAGGCTCTGCTCGCCCGAGAAATCAGATGACTTGCCTTCCTAGAAATGAATTCTTGTTCAATGCATGATAGGCAGGCCTCGATAAATGTAATCAGTTGTGGTGATCGCAATTTCTTGGCTATGGGTAAGGCCTCCTCTAAAGCCTCCTTAGTGCGCTCCACCTTATGCAAAGCTGCATTGGATTTAACTATTTGTATATAACTTAAAAGTCTCCATAAATTGCTGTTGCAGTTTTTACTCTCTGTGGACGTAAGTAATTAGGGGAAAATTGAAAACAAAAAAATATGCATAAAACCCACCTTTTATAGCTTTTCGAGCAGCAAAATCGCATTCATCATTGTGATCCTGTTCGAAATGGGCTTGAGCAATGCGATGATGCAGATAACACCTTTCTATGGAATACTTGGCAAATATCATTCGCTTCTCCAGGCGTGCTATTAGCTTTCTAAAGAAAAGTTGGTAATAAGTTGGTTACACATTTTGTTATCAAAACATTTACCTGGCTGCAATAGCGGAAGCATCTTGCAAATCGGGATCCTGGTAGGTGGAACGATCCCCAAAAACAAAGGTAACCATATCTTTAAATTTTTCCATGGGCAAATTCAATAACTTGAGTATGGACAATTTATCGCCAAGTTGGAAATTCTTGGGCACAACATACTGTTCGGCCAATGCCAGGGCCAAGGTGTTGTATACTTGATTGATGAATTCAAATTTCCAGCACATGATGCGATTTATTTTGATCACCACATAGTCGCCCATTAATGACTCAACGTAAGCAGACAGTTGCTGTGGAAGAGAAAGATATAGTTTCGGTTCGCAACAGAATCGAGTCTTGGAATGTTGAAAAAATGTATTTTAAGGAGCGGCAGTTGGCAATCATGCATTCTTTAGCTAAAAGCATACTAATGATTCAGCCGGGAGGTTGATGAAACAGTACTGTGTGGGCAAACAGCTCTTTTTGTTGTACAATGCAAAAGTTGTTTACAACTTTTTCGGACCTCGAGCCAGCTAAACTCACTAATTGATTTAATTGTAGTTTTCGGAATTATTTCAAAATTACCGTCAAGATGTAAATATATTGAGGTCTTTTAAAGACATTGAAGGATGGTCACACCGTAGGAAGACACTGTTAATAGAATGGACGAGACATACAGAGAGACACAAAGAAAATTCCCTATCGACAAACTGTGTAGAGACATTGTAAATGGAATACCGTGTACAAAAGAACCAAAAAACTGAGCCAAATGGGTTATGTTCTAAGGCAATTCGCTTTTTATACTTTGTATCAAGGGTCACAGAGTATATTAAGTTTGTGCAAAGGTATGTAACAGGGAGAAGGAATCATTTCCGACCCTATAAAGAATATATTTTCTGTATGAACGCAAAGATCTCAAAGATGGAAACAGATATAGGTTTGACTTGAATGGAACAAATACTTCTTATACTTGCAGGCAGATCAAGTTTATTTTCAATTTTTGCCACACCCCCTCCCGCCCACGCAATTTGGAAAAAACGTCATATCTTCCATAGTTTTGTAGTTAGATGGTTCGTACTTTCTAAAGACATTTAGTCATCAAGATAATCTATCGATTTGCCGAAGAAATGATAAAGATCGGATGAACGATACTCAAGTTATCCGAGAAACAACAATTTTGATGAGTAGCACCGGCCGCAACGGAGATGGGCAGCACTTTTTGGCTTTTTTAGAAACTTTGTATGGCTTCCAACTTAAAGTGTTCAGATATATACAAACTTTGGGGGGTACAGAGTTTATTATAGTCGGGCTTGACCGACTTTCTTTCTTGTTTCTTTAAAAATTATTCAATCTTTACTTTACCCACCTTAATATCTTTATCTTTTCGTAGCTGCCGCATAGTTTTCAATGCTGCATTCATATTTCTATGTGTCTGATATTGTATACGATAGTAATACGCGTTCTTAGTCTTCTCCCACAGCTTCACATTGCCATATTTCATATAGTTCTCATAGTACAATGGGCCACGAGCTTGTAGCATTTTCTACACCAATCAAAACAAAACTCTTTAGTATTTTCAGAACTATTAGAACTAGTCACAACTTACCAAAAACTTGACCACAATATCGTAATGCTTGTTCGACACATTAGACAGAAAAGGTAATGATCTCTTACACTGGGGTAGTAGTAGGGTGGGATTCTTGCGCAATTGCTTTAAAAACAAAACATCAATATTGGACTTATTTAAATAGGTCTCCATGTAGGCATTATATGCACATTTTCGGCGAGCAATTTCTAGGGGTGACAATAGCACTTCCTCGATCTCTGGTATGCTCTGAACATCACATTTGTCCTGCTCCTTTAGTACCTTCCACCTAGGTCGCTTATCGATTTGCTCTTTGTCTTTTGTTATCTTCATCATTGTCACCTCATTAACAGTCTTCTGGTGTTTCGAAAAGAAAGCTGTCATGGCATCGCCGGTCACATCATTGATTACTTCGTCCAACTGGGTTTAAAAAAGCAAATTATAACCATTTTTCATAATACTTTGAAACCTACCACAGCCAGACGCTTGACAAAGTTTCTTGACTTGACGCCCGTAAAATGTCGTATATTGTTATGTATTTGCATTTTACTCTTTTCAAACTGGTTTGATTCATAAAGATTATCACACACTTCCAGATTGATAAATGCATATTCTCTACCCTTCTCCCGGGCAATTTCTAAGTGGTATACAAATGATAGATATATTCTATGATTAATAACTCATACAAACCCACCCGCCGCCTTCATGCTATCCTCCAGAGCTCCTTCGGTATTTGCCACCCTTCGGTTGCTTTGACTGCGCTTGTATTGGGTCGTATGATCCTTGACATACAGATCGAGTGCCCGATTAAAATAATGCACGGCATAATTCTCTCGGCGACGATGAGAGTAGTATGAGCCCCAGTCTTTGTAGATTCCTTGCAAAGTTTCTGGCGGCAGGTCAATCTTCATCCATGCGGGTATGGCTTGCCCAGGCTCAAGTTTTGGTGCTTCCACTATTGATGCCATTTCTTTAAGAGTCCTTCGAATCGTTCAATGTTTATGAAAATATATATTTTGGTGTAATGTATAGTGCCTGTACGTATGCCTGATTCTATTCTACTCGGTGTTAGTTATGAGTTTGATGTAGAATTATACAATGTCTATGATACAATGTTATAAAAAGCAAAGGCGATATTGATTGATATTATAAATACGAAACATAATACTTAAAAAGTTAAATACAAAACTCTGCTGACCGGCTGTGCAAACTTATACAAGATCCTCTTGAATGTAAAGAATGTGTCCGTAAGCACTTGGTACTGGGGCACTCAGCAAGCAAAAAGTCCCGTAATGTAGAGGGTGTCTTAGAATATCGAGTTCATGTGCTCGAATCACCGGCCAATCAACAAAAGTTGTTTTTATACTCTGGACCAAAGGTACACATAGTGTATTAAGCTTATGCAGAAGTATGTAGCAGGGAGAAGGAATCATTTCCGACCCCATAAAGTATATATATTCGTAATCAGCATCAACAATCGAGTCGATATAGCCAAGTCCGTGTGGTCTGTGCGTCTCTCCTTGAATAAAACGTACAGCTGAATGGTTTTTATTATGACTTTAAGTGCAGCTCCAAGTGTACTGCACTTTTTCGTCTCAATCGCGCCTGGACTAAGCCTCTCCCTTTTTCGGGATTCTTACCCGTTGCTCCCCCTGCTCTTACTTTCTTCTTGCTGATTAAAAGGCACATTGGCCTCAGTTATTAGTCTTCCTCTTGGCAGTCCCCAACGCTTGGCAGGCCACTTTTTTTTGGAGAATTAATGGCCATTTTTCCCCTCACGCAGGGCCAATCCCTACCGTTTGACAGGCCACTGAAGGCAGAAGGATCCCTCTCACTTGCCTAGGTTTTCCGCGTAATATCTTTTTCTCCCTTTCCGATGACCGCATTAGGCTATCCTTACATTGGTATGTCTTTTTTTCGACCTGAGCAAACGCCATTAAATTTAGCACGTTTGCCTTTTCAGCGACGAAGGACCATTTATTAGATTTGTGCCCAAAGTATGTAACAGGGAGAAGACATCATTTCCGACCCTATAAAGTATATATATTCTGGATCAGCATCAACAACCGAGTCGATAAATCCATGTCCGTCTGTCCGTATGAACGCACAGATCTCAGAGATGGTAAGAGATAGAGGTTTGACATGTATGGTAGATAAACTTCTTATACTTGCAGGCAGATTAAGTTTATTTTCAATTTTCGACACGCCCCCTCACGCCCACGCCATTTAGAAAAAACGTCATATCTTCCACAGTTTTGTAGATAGATGGTTCGTACCTTTTAGAGATATTTAGTTATCAATGTTGTTTTTCTTGCTGAAGGAATGATAAAGATCGGATGAACGATACTCAAGTTATGAGCAAAACAAGAACAGTTGACACCACCCCCACCAGCCACCACAGCATTCCATTTAAAAAAGTCAATCTAAGAGAGAGAGAGAGAGAGAGAGAAACTTAGCGTATAACAGCTGAGCGTATAACAACTGCGCGAACTACAAAAATATTGCACGATAGCGGATAGCAAATGCGAGCGGCGTTCTAAACTGGTACAGAGTATTTTATAGTCGGGCTTGACTGAATTTCTTTCTTGTTTTTCACAGATGTGTCGATTCTTTTGGGGATTTTGGTCTTAGTGTCTTTTGTTAAGCGCCTTGTACTTGAGTCCCAAGCGCAGGTACCTGGACGCACAATACACTGTTCAAATATCTTTGGACAGTCCTTATGAATAAAGAGATCTCAGAGATCGTAAGAGATAGAGGTTTGACATGTATGGGACATTTACTTCTTATACTTGTAGACAGATTAAGTATATTTTCAATTTTTGCCACGCCCCCTGCCGCCCCCGCAATTTATAAAAAACGTTATAACCCCCACAGTTTTGTAGATAGATGGTTTGTACCTTCTAGAGATATTTAGTAATCAAGATTATTTATCGATTTGCCGAAGAAATGATAAAGATCGGATGAACGATAGTCGAGTTATAGGAAAAACAAACAAATACGATGGGTAGCACCGGCCGCAACGGCGATGGGCAGCACTTTATGGCTTTTTTGCTACTTTGAGTGGCTTCTAACTTAAATTGATCATATATGTACAATACAGAGTATATTATAGTCGGGCTTGACCGACTTTCTTAATTGTTTTGCAATTAAAGCCTAGAAATTAAATTTTTCAATCTGAAGAGAAATGTTTAAAATCGATAAAAACACATGTTTAATTATAGCATAAGATTAATTTCCACTTACAAACTTTTCCTGGAAACTTTCATCTGTCGTCTGTCAGTCTATGCGCCTTTCCCCCAGTTGGTAAGAGATAGAGGCTAGATTTCAGTACAGAATTATTGATTTTTTTCCAAGTGTAGATTATTAATTAAATGATTGTTTAAAATAGAGTCTTTAGAGTTCTGAACTTTCAAAAACTACACAATATTTAGATCTCTGCTTATGCTCCTAACCCATAATAAACATAAGTCCTTAGGCATATTATTAAAAAACCCTCTCCATTTGCTATACGAAACTTTCGGGCCTTCGTGCTATTGAACGGGCGTATACCTACGTTTCCGGTTCAACTTCGAATTCTGTCACACTTCTAATGAGCAGTTGCAGCTTAGTTAAGAGCCACGCAAGGCTCTGGCCCAAACATGTGATTAAAAACAAAAATCTAACCACAACTCAAGTGACAGAACTGGCACACACTCGCACGAAGGACTCCACTAGCTCAGCTCCAGTGTCTGCCAACAGGAGCCTCAATAATAATTGTGCATGCCCAGTGGCAGCCGAGTGAAAGAAATCACTTAAAAACACACACACACACACACACACACACGCATGGTAATGGTAACTAGGGCCTGGCTTATGGCAGGGCCAGGACATATAAATTATTTTTCACACCCAGTTCAAATAGAAATTATAACAATGAAATTAAAGCCGGCGGCTACGGAGGAGAAGTCGACCGACCACAAAAGGCAATGATAAGTGTTAAGGGCGCTCCAGGCTGCGGTAGGGGCAACTCAACGCGCTCATAAATCTAATGTGTAATAAATTTAAACAGCAAAATCATGCAAAAAGCAAGTCGAGTGGTCTGGGCCTAGCCCCTAGGACTCCTCCAACTCACGCACAGCCAGCAAAAGCTGCTCCACCGACCACGAGGCCGACAATGACTACACTTTAGCGGCAAATTTGTGCGCATTGTCGCCATATTATTTGCTATTATTTATGCCTTTTCCACTATTTACTTCCTTTCTGGGCGCCCACACGCCATCTGTGGGGTATGCAAAAGTGGCCACTCCTTGGACAGGGCACACAAAAAGCATGCCGAACCGATTCCCGCCTCTTGTGCCGCTGACGCTTATGGCGTGCTAAGCATTTGCGCTTGAAAGCCTCGCGTGGATTTTAAACATTTTCACACAACATTCTCATATTTAGACGTCGCACATCAGCCGACTCGAAACCCAGTTCCCCATGCCGGGCGATAATGTAAGGCCCCCTCTTAAGCCAAAATAAGGGACGCCAAAGCGACCGCACCAACAACATGCAACAGCACACGCGACCCCAAAACGAAAATCTGTGAAATGTAATTGTTACCATGAAAGCATGGCCCAGGCTCAGGCAAACCCCTGCCCCTCCCCCTTCCACACACTCTGCTGAGGGCATTTTAAGTAAGTTTGTGCTGCGGCGGTGGCTCTCTGTGCCATATTCGCATTTTGATAATCGCCGACCCTCCATCTCTGCGGCTGTTGCCTTCGCTGATATACAAATTGGCTTTTGCAATGACTTTATATATTTTACGAGCTGCGGCCTTTCCCTTTTCTTTGCTTTCCATTTCCGAGCATGTGAGTTGCCGCACTCTGATGCGATTATAAAGGAAAATTGATGCAGATAAAATTAATTGAATTCAAAAAGCCAAATCCGTTGGCCTTTTCTTCCATTTTGGTTTGCACTTAACAAGTGGGTCGCATTTGGTTTGGAGGCTTTTCCGATAGTTTTTCACTGGCAAATGTTTTGTGTGTCGAGGACATGCAAGCAAATTGCATTTAGATTGCCATACATATGATAATTGAGTGAGAAACTAAAGCCAATTGGCTTTGCGTGATTGGAATCTTAGAGTTATGCAATGGAATTATCCAGAATTAATTATATACCATGGCCAAAGATTAAAATGAGTGTGTGAAAGAGCCAGAAGGAAGTATGTGCGAACTTATAAAGTGTAAACGGGTGTTTTTATCGGGCTTGGGTCTTTTATTTACACAGTATTTACACGAATTTCCATTTACATAAGGTAACTATATGCACTTGTTCTAATACAGTACAGTGTGACCATCGTCTCTGTCTTAAAATACCTTAACGCTAAATACTTTTCGATATTTGTGTATATTTAGCGGCTATTTTCAAAACTACAAAAGTATATTTATTTTTGATTAGCATCAATAGTTGAGTCGTTATAGCCATGCCCATTTATCCATCCATCCGTTTGTATATAGTAGATACTTCACACGAACGGTTAAAGATAACTTAGACTTCTTATCAAGGCATAAAACAGGTCCAAAACTGAGTTCACTTACAGAGTTGATGACCTCCCGAACCTTTACCCGAACCAATCCCCCTCTGTTTAAAAAAAGCTTTCAAAAATATCCCGTCATTAAATTTTGTTATATAGTTCTCTTAATATTTTGGCTTTAACAAAGTGTTATAGTCTAGATTCGTGCATTTCCTAGTAAAGACACGTTTTAGAAATTAAAACCGAATTCTCTCAACATCAAAAACCGTTTAGACTCAATGCCAAGCTATTAACCTACCTTTTTAAAGTCACAGGCCTTTGCTTATCAGCTTACCATCTCAGGAAATCCTTAGAACTTCACTTGGAGGTATGTTTTTACATAAATTAATGATTGGTAAAACGGACTTTCTTGATTTAGTAAGCCAATTAATTTTTTTTGTAGCAGCTAGAGACACCAGAAACATTGTCCTTAACATACGTGATTTGTTAAAAAAGTATCGCCAATTTTGAATTTCCGCGGGCAACGTACATATATTCCATTTTCGATTTGTTGGTAGCGTTTAGTTGGTTCTCATGTCCCACACTTGTTTTGACAAGGCCGGTTATTTTGAATGTTTTCTTAATTTATGCTAGCTGTTTTGCTTGGCTCATCTTCGATTTTTGACTATCTCCAAAAATTTTGTGTGAAAAATCAAATTAAGTTCGCCGACGCATTTCGAATTTTGACTGTGAAATAGGGAAACTGCTGCCTGAGCCACGACCGAAAAAAGCGCGTCAAGTTCAGTCGAAAGTGAATGTTTTGCTCACAGTTTTCGTTGATTGCAGTGTGGGTGTGGTGCACCATGAAACGATCAATAAGGAATATTACCAGCAAGTCAAAGCAAGAACAAAAATTGGCTATTGCACCATGATAACGGCACAGCTCACACATCGTTGCTTGAGCGCGTATTTTTGCCCAAAAACAACACTCTAATAATGCCGCAGCCGACCTGGCCCCCTGTGACTTTTTTGTGTTCCCAAACGACACGATTGAGGCGATAAAGACGGCATCGAAGATGAAGCTTAATAATGTCACAAATAATGATTTTTGATTCGAGGATTGAAAGCAACGTTGGCATAAATGTATTATAACTGAAGCTGACAAAATAGATATTAATAAATAAATAAAACAAGAAATTCGCGATTCTTTTTGAACAAACCTCGTTCATCTCTTTATCGGTCTAACATTGCGTAGCTTAACCATTTATGGACTTTGTGATCAGATTAGCGTCTTGCATGATATTTTAGTCTCTTACATGATATTTTAGTGTTTTCTTTGTAATTATACTCTGTACCAAATGTACATAGAGTATATTAAGTTTATGCAAAAGTATGTAACAGGGAGAAGGAATCATTTCCGACCCTATAAAGTGTATATATATTCCTGATCAGCATCAACAGCCGAGTTGATATAGCCTCCGTCTGTCTGTATGAACGCACAGATCTCAGAGATAGTAAGAGATAGATGTTTGACATATATGGGACATATAATTGTAATACTTGCAGGCAGACCAAGTTAATTTTTAATTTTTGCCACACCCCCTGCCGCCCCCGCAAGATGCTTCTTACCTTCTAGAGATATTTACTTAACAATATTATTTAACGATTTGCTAAAGTAATGATAAAGATCAAATGAACGATACTTATGACCAAAAATAAAAGGCCAGTTAAACCCAACCTACAACCGAATATAGAAATATAGAAGAAAGCTAACTTCGGCTCGACCGAAGTTTATTTACCCTCGTAGCATGTATAATTTATATACTTTAAGGTTTTAAATGATTTTCGTCGAACATTCTTAGCTGAATTATTTCCCAAACTCATCAACAGATGATTTTTTATATGGCAGATATACGATATATTCATCCGATTTCGACCAAATTCTTTAAAATTCTGTGGGAACCGATCATATTCATAACTGGAAAGTAAAAAGACGCTACCATTGAAAACAAAAAAGTTTTTCAAACTAGAACTACTTTTCCGACCGATCATTCCTATGGCAGCTATATGCTATAGTCATCCGATTTGAAACAAACTTGGCAGAATTGTGTGGAAGCATATAATATTAGCCAGTAACAAGTTTGGTAGCGATAGCATTGAAAACAAAAAAGTTTTTCCTACTAAGACTTTTTTTCTGAACTATATTTGGTATGACAGCTATACTATATAGTTGTCCGATTTAAATAAGAATTAGTGGAATTATGTGAATGCATTAAAAACTAATAAATACGAGATTTGGGGACGTTCGCGTTGGAGGCAAAAAAGTTTTCCTCACAAAAACTATTTTTTCGACCGATAGTTCCTAAAAAAGTTTTCCTCACAAAAACTATTTTTTCGACCGATAGTTCCTATGGCAGCTATATGCTATGGTCATCCGATCCGGCTGTTTCCGACAAATGTGCAGCGTATTTGTACCAAAAGACTTTGTGCAAAGTTTGGTTAAGATAGCTTTTAAACTGACGGAGGAGATCCCATAGAAACAGACGAACGTACGGACAGACGGACATGTCTATATCAACTCAGCTTGTCATGCTGATCAAGAATATTTATACTTTGTGTGCTCGGAGATGCTTCCTTTTTTTGCGCTACAAAGAAATACCCTCTACAAGGGTATACAAATATTTTTCTGAGTGTAGAACTAGTTAGTTATAGTTATGCGAAACAAACGTCAGACGGTTAAGTTTGAGGGATTGATAATCAGTGATCACATATATAAATCTACTATTTTCGGATCTTGGAAATGCTTTCCTTTTTTAAATTGCAAACATAAGACTAGCTTTATAATGGTTATACAAAATTTAGAAATATTTCTTCTGCAATATGTTCCAAAAAAAATATACAAAGCCTGCAGTAAGTGCCTAAAAGGATTATGTCTTTATTTTGTATATCCCCATGTAGAGGACCCAAAAAACACTTAATTCGTATGGAATTGTTTAACTGGAATTCAGAATCTGATAAAATTTTTTTTGCTAATTTTAACAGTTTTTGTTCCAATGAATTTTATGTTCTTAAAATTGTGTTATCTGAATCGAATGAGCAATTGTACATGTAGCTGTAGTTCAATTTGGAATTATGTAGTTTAATAAAAAATTATTCGCAGAATTGTTTAACAATTGATTTTTCTAGATATCTTATCAGCAGTTGGCCTAAAATAAACACATTGACATGACTAAAAAAAGTTTATTTATGTAGATTATGTTGCTTATCTGCAGCACTTGAAGGTTACACATCATTTCCCAAAAACCACCACCTCGGAGGGGTTTTCCTAGCATGGTTTACGATGACTAATGCAATTGTTATTACTTTATAAAGAGTTACTCATGATGGGTCATAATATATTACAATGTTTGAACTAACAAATATCTATAGATTTGCAATGGGTATATTGGGTAATATGTGAATTAGATTAGATAGTCGTTATCTGTATCTAAGGTAAAACTTAACCGTCAATACAAATTTGGTTTAGTTAACAAGAACAACTCGAGCGGTAAACACGTGACAATTTTCTAAGCAAATCTTAAAATGCCACCACCACATGGAGGACAAGGAGGACATGGAGGACATGGGGGCCATGGAGGACATGGGCATGGGCATGGGCATGGAGGTCCACAGCATGGACACGGACATGGACACGGTGGTCATGGGCATCATGGACATCATGGACATCCACCTCATCATCATCACCATCATCCGCGTCGACCCTGCTGTTTGTGTTGCACAATTTCATAAGAATTTAATAGATAAGTTGGAAATAACAAATAAATCTGCCCCTAAGGATGACTTGTAATGTTAATAAGCTGCCTAATTAGTCTAATCGAGTACTCTGAGTGCTGAAGCAATTAATGGCTGGCTAATCATTATGCCACCTCAAAATGCTTTAAAACCTCAAAAGCCGCCTTCGACATGGCGGTTACTTTTCTATGTATGTGTTTGTACATTTGTTTGAGTGTGTGTGCGTGTGTGTGTGTGTGTGGTGTTGCGTGTCGGGATTGTTGTAGTGCGGGAGGCACATACACAACACACTCTCTCTCATTTAAGGTCGATTCTCGGTCTCTGCTCTAATTTATAGCAGTCAAGTTGAAGCCGAAGACCAGAAGACATACAAGTGCCATAAATTCTGGCAATGGAACACATTATTTATACTGTCAACCAGTCTATATTTCGGAAAGGAAACACACACACACACACTACTCGCTCCAACTAACCAAGGAAGTAAGTATAAATAAGTGCATTGCCACAAAATGGCTCCGTTTATTTCGATATAAGTCTTCATTAGCGGTTGAAAACAAAAAGGCTGACTTGACTGACCCATAATATGGCTTGACAATGCGCTTGCCAATGGGTTTTTCATACGCATTGAACAGTCGCCGCAGCGTTAAAGCCGGAAATACCCAAACAGGCAACAGAAGCAGCAGCAGCAGCAACAACAACAACAACAAAAGCGGCGGCGGAGGCGGCGTCAACGGTGGCAAAAAGGAAAATGCTTAAAGTTCAAATTAAGCACAACAGCTGGCGAAAAATTGAATTGAAAGCAGTAGCAACAAAAACAACAACAACAACAACAACAACGAAGCGTGGATGCCTTTCAGCTCACCCTCTGCCCCTGCCCCACACCCAAGGCATTTTCACGACAACAGGCAACAGCAACGAGGAAACAGTCAAGGAAAACCCAAAAAAAAAAAACAAAAAAAAAAACGAAGCATGCTTTCAGGCGACCACACACGACCATCATACCACTTTGAGTTCGTGTCAACAGCTGGCCAGGAGAGCACACTCGAAGACTCAAAGAGATAGCGCACTTTAGCGCCTTTTTACCACTTGGCGTTCAGTTTTGCGTAATATCGTAGGTCCCTGCGCATGCCCCATAATATTGAGTGGAATTCTACCCCCATCAAAGAGAGTATCTCGGAGTTAGTGTTTTGTAGCATGCTCAAGGGTTTGGGTGTCCAAACATAACAAATTCTCATATATTTTTTATTTGACTTATTCATGCGATAGGTAATCGCTTGTTTTGTCGGGAAAACCCTTGACTTTATCTGCGAAAATTTGTTGAAAGCTCGTCAAAAGCTGACAATTAACATTTGTTTAAGTGAATTGTTGCGAAACGCTAAGCTTGGGGTTTTTTTTTTGTTTGATTTGGACAAGAGGTAATTTGTGTTTAAGTGAGATTGCAGTGATATGAGTGCAGAGGAATGGAAAGCCTACTCATGTCTTAGAGACAGCCTTGCACCTGGTTGTCCTTTACTATTTGAAGGTTGTTGAGACATTTCTACAGTCTACTGAATTTTTAGAATGTCAAGGGGCAGCTTGTGACACTTTTGAAACTTGATATGACTTTTAATAAATTGTAACCACCAAAACTGTGGTACTTACTTTTATTAAAAGGGCGTAGGGTATGCCCACAAACTGATTACGACAGAGCAGAAGAATATCATTTCTGAAATAGCAAAAACCCCAAGAAAGAGCTTAGCTTCTGCCGGTTGCTGTGTATGTGGGAACCCATTCGGGATGGGGTTTTTCTTGGGAACTCTCGTACCGGACTTCTAAGTTGTATATCTCCCAAAATCTTAGCTCAATCTAAAAGAGAAAGGTTTGGTAAAAAAATGGTGGGAAATGGAAAAGTAGAAAAGGAAGATCTCTGCACTCCTTAAGTTATTTTTTGTCGTATTGTAACGAACCTGTGCCCAACTCCTGAACTATTTCCCTAGTCGTTGGTCTTAAGGGCATGTATCCTCGATACACCGATAACAGTTGAAGTTGTGATCAATACATCGATCAGACCGATGACGATTTATCTATCACCCTAACCTATCTCTCTAATTTTTCGCTTTAGACAGCACACACGTGCCCATAAAAAAATTTGTCTAAATTGGCAGCTTTCATTTTCTTTGGATAAATTGCAATTACTGGTTTAGTTTCATACCTCCTATTTCCCGCGTGCTGACCGACTGGCAGGTGATTTGGCCCCCATCACCTAACAAAAATTAGGAATACCGCTCGGCTAACAATCACAAGGCAACCTCCCAAGTGGACATAAAATATAATTAATATCACTGTGACACATTTTTGAACTCAAAAAAGTTGATAGCGTCGAGACCAAAAAATTCTGAAATGGTATGATGGTAGTATAAAAACCCTGTCTGGGTTTAGTCTGATTAGCTGCCGTTTTTCGCATCAGAGTAGAATTTGCGGTTCCATATCTCGTAAACTATTTTGAATTTTGCTTTTATATCTTTGGCAAAGTTGTTGCTCTTGGTTTGGCCTACAAAGCATTTCTTTGTAGCAAATCAATAAAATTACATATTCATACTCAAAACTACAAAAGTTTCTCAAAAAAATAAAGTTTTTACCACTTTATTACAGTTTTTCAACTTCATCTTGAAACTCGTTACAAATTTGGACAAGTAATACATCACAAAGTTGTAACTTAGACCTAAATTAACGAACCGCTAGAACGATCCAACTTCATTTAATTACTCTTTCATCTAGTTATCGGCCCACAAGCAGGTACAACTGCCAAAAAAACTCAGAAAACGCGTATATTTTCGGTAAAAAAATTAAATTTTTTAATTATAATTTTTAGGTTATGTTTTTTTAACTATTTTATTGAATAAATACAAAACAATCGAAATTTTCGACTGTGTCAGCCAATTGCTACCAAAAATGGCCATTTTTCGAGTTTTGATTACAATTCTACATGCTTAAGGGCCTGTAACTATATGAAAGACCCATCGAATGAAGTTGGTATGTTCCAACTGTTTGTTTATTTAGGTCTTAGCTTTGTTTTTGTTCTGCATTGCTTAGCCAAATTCGTTACAGTTTTCAAAGTGTCAAGACAAAGTTGAAAAACAGTACAAAATGAGGGAAAACATGATGATTTTACGAAACTTTTGCAATTTGGAGTATAAAGAAGGGATTTTTTTGACTTGCTACTTTAGAGTGTTTTAAAAACGAAGCCAAGAGCAACAACTTTCTCTTAGACGTCAAAGCGAAATTCTAAATAGTTTACGAGATATGGAGTTGTAAGTCCCAATCAGAAGCTGAACACTTTAAAGTCGAATGAAAAGAAAACGGCAGCTAACCAGACCAAACCCTGCGAAGGTTTTTTTTACTACCATCATACCCTTTCAGAATTTTTTAGTCTCGACTCGATCAACTTATTAGTGTTGCACAGTGTATGTAACAGATTAAGATCAAAAGATTTTAATTGGCGTGCGTAAAAATTACTCATACGACAAGTATACCAGGTCAGAAATTTTTAGCACATTTCAATCTTTGTCAAATGTTTAACTTCAAACAACTGCAACTTCTTTTAAAATGAAAATAAGATACGTCTGCGGAATGATTTTTGGCCTATTGAATTTCAATTTTGAATCGAATTTTAAACGAAGTCAACAACCATATTTGTTCATGATCCATTGGAGGATCTTGGTATCCATTTGGACTGGATAATAATAATTATAATAATGTTTTATTTTAATAATAATTTAAACATATAACATTGTAAATAAAACTAAATAACTGAACTTAACTTTGGTCCTTATGATCCTTGCCATCTTCGTAAAAAGTGAGTAAAATCCTAATTTTCTCTGGTATTACAGAGTGGGCAAGCACGTTTACCGATCTGTTGTACGTATTTAAAGACAAGGTAATAAGGTCAAGCCGCGCTTTCATCACCCATGTGATATTACTGGTTTCCAGGTGCTGTAGTTTAAGGGCTGCTGTATGGACGAGGAATCTGTAGATTCTTGTTTGGCTGGATCCTATCTAAGAGCTTTTATTATACTGAGTCTCATTCTATTCCAATCTTGCACAGAGTTTAGACCATCTTTCCAGTTAAAAGTGAGAGGACAAATACCTTATCCAGCTCTTGTGCCCAAAATAACAGTAGTATTGTCTTATTTTAGAATTTCAGCTTGACTATAAGCCATTTCCTTGAATAATTTTTATCCGGTATTAACTTTGAGGAACGAAGCCAGTTTTCTCCAGTTTTTTCCATTTGATATGCTGATGACATCGACATTTGATAAGATAGTCCCTTCGTAGTGGCTAACTCCGAATTAAGCCAGAATGGGGCATCTGGCGATGACGTGGGCGGAATTTGTCGCATGTCTGCATATTACATACGGTGCAGAGGTTATCAATAACGTTCAGTCCTTATCCAAAAGAGACCATTTCAGTTTTGGCTCGAAAGATTCTTATTATGCTCGACGTGCGCATTTCATTAAAGTAGTTATTACTCTCTAGATTGTAGCTAAGTCGATCATATATCAATCTGATTTCACTTCTTCGTGCTTCTGCCTCACAGATTGACTTGAATTGAACGTCCATTTTATCGAAAGCCAAGTCCTGCGCAGTGTTCCAATTGTGTTGGTTTCCTAGTGCACATTCCACACCAGTAGTCTGTAAAAGTCTGGCCATTCAATTCCAATAAAAATATTATTCAAATTCAAAAAAAAACATATACTAAAAGGCAACACGGCGTATGAGCGATGAAAAAAAAGTGTAGAGCAGTGGTCAGCAAAGTGAAGGTCTGTCGAAGGTCTAAGTCAGGGACCTGCAATAAACACATGCCCATTTTGTACCCATTGACATGAAATTCATTTTGCACTGCGTTGTTGTTGGCAAAAGCAGCGCAGTGACGAGCTTATACTGTGACATAATAAGTGAGTGCGCTTCTGCTGAGCACTTTTGTATGCTCAGTAAATAGCGAAGTGCCGGCCCCTGGTCTAAGCGGAGGCAGAGAATAGTGAGCTTTACATTTCGTTGGTGGAAAAAATATAAGTTTTCGTATTGTAAACACTTGATTATGATATATCTAAGCCAAATCGCTTGGCTTTCATTAAATAGTCATAATTTTGAATAAAAATATTGTTTCCCCCCGCACTCAGACAAAGTAAAAGATACTTTCATGCTTGGATTAGATACAACAAATTTAAACGCTTAACTTTTTAACTTGGCTGTCGCTTCATTACGATTCCTTGCTAATAAAAATCTTAATAGTGAGCGGTTTTAAGACACATTAACAATTTCAGATTAACTTTTTTTAAATTGTGCGTCCTCAAATTAGTTTTCCAACTAATTCCACTAGTTGTTGGTTTTAACTTACACATAAATTTAATTAAAAATCTTAAATTCCTAATTGGGTTCCTTTTTTCATTTTATGCCTTTCCTCCTTTTACAATGGTGTAAAGTGGCTACCACTAATGCTTCGAGCATTATCCCAAGTATGTAATTATATATGCTCGAGTAGTGCCACGCCCACTACTTAAACAACACAAGTTGACATAAGTGTAGTTTTCCTGTAGTTGCAGTTGCAGTGCATAAATTATGTTAGGCCAAAGTGCAAGCAAAGTTATTTGCAACATAAACCTTTCCGCAAGGCTCACATACACATACGTAGAGTTGCAGCAGACGGACTTAGTTTGTTAGAAAGATTAACGCCTTCATTTTGTGTTTTTTAATGCCACATGGAGAGTGACACACACACACATACCCATATATATGCACATACTTAGGCACTAAGCCGTCTGCGAGTAGCATGAAAAACAAACTGCAACGGAAGCTGCACCTCATCATTATCATCATCATCAACATCATCCTCCTCCCCCTCCTCTTCTTTGGCTCTGTCACTTTTGGGCTAGAGAACAGTCTCATGAAGGCCACTTCAGCACCAACTACAGCGACAATAATAAGCGCCACAACAGCAAAAACAGATGAGGATGATGAGCAGACGGAGAAGCAGCATGAAGGTGCGAATGCAAACCGTGGCCTGGGCGTCTGTTAATGATAATGATGACAGTCTGTCGCTGGCTCTGCTGCACTTGCTCTTTATGCTGACGCTGTAGGACACTTGGTGCGCTAGTTAAAGTTTTAATTTGGCATATTATAGTGACTGAAGTGGCACAGCGGGCGCTCGTTAAATATGCCCATAGAACATGTGGCATTAGAGGTGAACCAGTCAAAAAAAAAAAAAAGCAGAGAGCAGAGGCCGAGAATTATGGCATTGAACTTAGTCCGCCGTAAAAGCAGTGTGATGCTGCCGCAAGGATAAGTGTTTTGTATCGACATGCCAAAAGTAGGGCCAAATGAATAGTTGAAGTGAGGTGAGGCTTAAGTACAAGAGACAGTTCGTGGAAAAAGTATTTACTCAAGAGCGTATAACTACCTAGAAAGTGGAAAGCTGCCGTTGGTGAGCAGACATGTTTTGATGGATGCGTTGCTAGAAGGTTAATTACACAAGTGTCATTGCCAATGTTTAGCAGAAAGTTTAGAATCTTTTAAGAAAATGATGACACAGCGATGTCACAGAAAAAATTGTTTATATTTGGTTGAGAAGGTTTGCAGAACGAGTCTGAAATTAAACGAGTTTGAAATAAGTATTAAAATAAGTCCTGAATTGTCAAAAGTAAAACCAATTATTAACAAGCAAAAGCTCTGCAGACCATAAATAGTCTGTTGGATAAGAAGCTGTCGAAAAATCTTTGCCTAATTACTTACATTGGTATTTACTCTGTATCAAAGGTACACAGAGTATATTCAGTTTGTGCAAAAGTATGTAACAGGAAGAGGGAAGCATTTCCGACCCTATAAAGTTTATATATTCTTGATCAGCGTCAACAGCCGAGTTGATGTAGCCATATCCGTCAGTCCGTCCATATGAACAAACATATCTTAGAGATGCTAAGAGAGAGAGGTTTGACATGTATGGCACATATAATTCTTATACTTGTAGGCAGATCAAGTTTATTTTCAATTTTTGCCACGTTATTTGGAAAAAACGTCATATCTCCCATAGTTTTGTAGATAGATAGTTTGTACCCTCTAAACATATTCAGTAAACAAGATTAATTATCGATTTGCCGAAGAAATGATATAGATCGGATGAACTATACTCAAGATATGACCAAAAGGCAGGCCTCCAGCCGCGCCGGAGCCAAGCCAGAAACTGCTCGTTAGGAATGGTGCACGGGTTGTCGCTCTGCTGATGCGTTATCACGATGAATAATGTGACCAGAGCTGCCACAGTACGCCCCTTCCAGAGACCATGTGGGAACGAATGACTTAATAAATTTGTGGTACATCTGGGATGAATGTCGGGGGTCATCATTTACAAGATTTGTACAATTTCCAATGTGAAGGAAACCTTGTTTATGATTCTCGCTGTGATGTTTGTTTTGTAACTGGATCGACGAACTGTTTCCGTTGAATATAGAAACTAAAGAATCCGTAGTACTGAGCATCTGAACCGAGTACAGATTTGCTTCAAGTGGTGGTCGACAAGCAAGTTTGCACAAACAGGGTTGAGGTTACCTCGCGTCGAGTACTTTCGTTTGCCACGCGTTGTGCACTTTCGTTTGCCACTCGTTGTGTACTTTCGTTTGCCAGTCGTTGTGTACTTTGGTTTGGCACTC
Source organism: Lordiphosa magnipectinata (assembly GCA_037044535.1). Classification (NCBI taxonomy): domain Eukaryota; kingdom Metazoa; phylum Arthropoda; class Insecta; order Diptera; family Drosophilidae; genus Lordiphosa; species Lordiphosa magnipectinata. The sequence goes on along the minus strand of JBAMBO010004134.1, from coordinate 42,003 downwards.
GTTTAGGACTTTGTGTTGAGTTCGAGAACTTGTAGGTAGACTCAGGCTGGCATCAATTGCTAAACAAAGTGCGTCTAGCAGATTGCTTGTGTTCGATCAGGTATGGGGATCGTTTTGCATGAACATCGATCATTCACCTGAGCGATGTGCTTCCATAGGTATGAACGATCGTCTGGCAGGCTGTGTTCAATGTAAGATCTGAAAAATTAGAGGCTGGGCGTACGTAAATAGCAGGCGTAAGCAGCAGGTGTAGGCAGACAGGGCGAGGAACGTTTTTCACACTTGGATAGCAGGTGTGGGCAGCGGTTGGTCGACAGAATGGACTGCAGCAGGATGTGGAATGCAGGACGTGTAAGGGAGCGACAGACAGGAGGTAGGCGTCAATTGCCCTTGCCGTTTGCCTGTGTGTGTGTCTGCGTTGCCGGCGTCTGTCGTGTGTGTATGTGCGAATGTCCCCAGGCGCCCAGCAAACATTTTTTTATCGCCGAAGATAAGAATGCGATTCTTCCAGTAAATATGTAAAATTTTCTCAAACAGCATCTCCAAAGAAGGGCCAGGGCCAAGCTTCTCTCAATCTTCTTCCAGTAGGTATCGCTTAACTCTGACCATATCGCATAGCAATCGCACTCTCATCTCTCTTCGGGAAGAAGTGTGCCACTCTGCGACACTTCTGGGAGAAAAGAAAGCGTTTCTTCTTGGAGTTAAGAAAGTGTTTCTACCTGGAGTTCAGAAAGCTTTTCTTCCTGGAGATAAAAAGCTATTCTTCCTGGAGATAAGAAAAAGTATATTCAGGAGATAGTAAAAAGTTTCTTCCTGAAGATTTGAATGAGTCTCTTATGAGGGAGGATACGATTTTTTTATGTTTTTAATTCCGAAAAACAACAAAATTAAACAAACTTATATTTTTTTAATTTTGTTTATATTGTTACTTTCTCTGGCGGAGATTCGACGAACTCGGGGCCCTTAAACTAAAACATGTTTGGAACGACGCCTTAGACGGCTGTGCCACGCCTCGCGTGTAAAGCAACGCATCTAATGTGTTACTTGTATTGAATAAGATGTACTTGTATTGAAAACATACACCAACTTTAGCTTGCTTGTAATTCTCAAGAATGAATTCCTTACTCAGCCCATATAAATAGTGAAATTGAAATTTCCAACGAGAATCGCATTCAGGTCTTCAAGCCGATGTTTTAGCTATATATCGCCAATTTACCGATTGGATGAAAAAAAAGCGATACCACATATCGCTTATTTATCCTTATCCGTTGTATGTTAAGAATGCGAAACCTTATGTATTTTGTCAACAAACTCTCCCCTCAAACTATCGCCAAACTCTCTTTTTGACGAGAGAGATAAGGAACCCGAAAAAATGTTTGCAGAGCGTGTGCAAGTGTTCGTATACAGCGCCCCAGTCTGCGCCAAAGATCTTGTTTGCCTGTGTCAAAAGTCCATGGCTGGTAGATATGGCCTAGAAAAGCCTAGAGATGTTGCTGCTGTTGAGGATCTGGTCGGCTGCTTAAGTTGGAGTCTCGTGAACTGAGGGCGCTGTCAATCACTATGTTGTCCAATGGATCACCAGTTTTGACGCCATATTTGTTTTCGTTTAGCGGCTGCTGGGCGTGTGCGTGTGTGTGTGTCTGTGGCCGCTGGCAGAGTTTTATCGCATGAGTGTGTGTGTTTCCGCCAAATGTACAGAGTATATAACAGACGGGCTAGACCGACTTTCTTACTTGTTTTGTTATATCCAAATCAATTTCCGAACTTATTATGCTCAGAATACTGAGCATTAATAAAAACACGCAAAATGGCAAATTTATGGCAAACCATTCGCATAATAAAAACATTAACAAACTCATATAACAATTAATAAGATAAAAAAGTCAAAGAACAACTCATTATGGCAGACATTTGTAATATATATACAATCTTAGATTTAAGCTCACAAGGCCCAACATTTGCTCAGACAAATATATATATATATATATATATTCCTTTGGACTTTCAATTTACTTAGACACAACACACTTTAAGCCATTTAGCAAATTATGTGCGACTTGGTTTAACCCTTGAAAATAAGTAAAAGACGAAACTCAAGGAAAGGAGAGACAGAGACACAGACAGCCAGCCAGTCAAGGCAAATGGAAATTTTTGCCAAAAACATTTTCAATTCAATCAAACGCCCACACACATGCACAAGCACACGCACACGCACACATGTTGGCATTTAAATAAAAATAAACATGGCAAATGGCAAAGAAATACTTTGAAACACTTTTAAGCATCATTACATTAGCAAATTTTTGTGATTTTCGTAGGATAGGGATAGAAGGACGACGTTCGATTTTGCTCCCCTTGAGGTGGGCGTGGCATTTGAATAGCTTTGCAGCCATAACAATGCACACATTATTATGGCCACCAAAGGGAGGTTAACTTTTATGGCGTTTTTCTAATTTACAAATGTAATTATATGTAAGAAATGGAATTGTCGTTATAATAAATAACTTCAACTGTCCAACACTTGACACTTGACATCAACTGCAACGGAAGCGGCACCAGGAAAATCCTGAACTCCAACTCGACTCGGGGCGCATGCAAAGTGCCAGAAAAACATTGCCATTGCCGCATATTTCAAATGCGGACACATGTTAAAATGCTGAAGCGCTGATAAGGACATTAACATTTGCACAAAAGTTGGCTTTCCGTATGCGAAACATCAAACAAACAAACCAGGGGCAAAAAAAAAGAAAAAAATGAAGAAGCAAACTTCACCTCGTCGCTTTTGACACGCAAATTTATAACAACAACAAGAAAAAAACTTGTTGTGGCCAAAAATACCACCCACCCACCAGCTAGACGTACAAATTTTTAACGCATACAAAATGCAATTTAAATTTACTTATTTAGAACCCCTGGGAATTTCAAATTATTTGCCTTTTCACGCAAATTTAGCGACCATTTTTCTAAAAAAAAAAAAAAAAAACCGCTCTCCGACAGGTGGGCATATGTACGGGGCTGAGTCTTAACTGAATTTCTTCACTTTTTTTTTTTTAGGGGGCGATTAGAAAATGCTTTTTTGCCAACGAAAAGTAACCCAAAAAGGCTCTGACAAATGCTCTCTGGCTAGCATGTTGCTGGCTTTATTGTTGTTGCTTCTGTGGTGATTAATGATGCCGAATGCTGGGAAGGAGGTGTACAGACAGCAAGGAGTAAGGGGGGGATGATGTAGCCTTGGCAGCTTAATTTAAAATGAAAATTGTACTTAATTTCTAGCTGGAGAGAACTTGGAGAGTTGGGGAGCAGAAAGGTGGTTGAGGGTGGGTACACTGTACTGATGGCAGGGAGTTTATGGTGAAGCCATCAAGCTGCTGTTGGGTTTTACAGATCATAAATTTCAAATTATTAAGTCGCCACTGATCGTTATACTAAAATTTCTGAATTAAAGCTAAAATGCATCATTGGAATGTGCTTTAAGCAACAACCCCTCTACACTAAGAAAAAAAATCATTCCAAAACCTAGAATGAAAACCTTTAAATGAGTATACAAATTTCATCTCTCAAGTTATCAACCCCTTCTACAGTTCGCTGTAAGGCTTCATCTACATAGAATCGTATAATATGTTAAGCTTAGAGGTTGTACCATCTGGCTTTTTGCATGCTGAGAGCTTTTACTGTGATTGACAAGCGAACAGCAAGAAACTTCTGTCTCGCGAACGCGTTCTACTGCTTCGACTTATGACACTGAACGAAAGCAGCAGCAAAATCAAAATCAAAAATCATGAAGCGACGACTGTTGCTGCTGTTCACGTGTTCTCAATAATCGTTTTGAGCTGCTGATTCCACTGCGGCTTCTGTTTTTCTCAAAAGCAAAAGCAGACGAAATGAAACTTATTGGAGTTTTTTAAACACTGTCGAATATAAGCGATCTATACAACTTGGGACTTCGGAACTAGTCCCCTGGACTCACACTAGCTTCTTAGTGCGAAGCTCACACCGATGGCAGCCAATAACTACTCAGTGTTCAGTGTCACGTATGTGTGATCGATACCTCGATCACACCGATGACGATTTATCTTAACCTATCTCTCTACTTTTCCAACTGCTAGTAAAAATATGTCTGAATTGTTAACTGATTTCATTGGAGGACTCAATTCCTTTGGATAAGCGTCAACTACTAGTTAGCGGAGTACCTTCTGCTTGCCTTTAGTCCGCTCTGCGTGAGCTGGCAAACCAGGGGGTGACTTTGCCCCTATCACCTAATAAAGAAAGAAAATTAGTACCGCTCGGCTGTTTCCAAAGACAACCAACAACACAAGTTGACTTTTAACACCGTTTGTTCTCAGTTGCGAGACTATAATCTCGGTTTAACTTTGATTTTTTTTACATTTCTCAAGTTTTTTCCTCATCTTCTATGTCTTCCCTAATTATTAATATTCTTCATACCTGTAGCATACTTTCAAGGGCATTTATTATGTAATTTTTTTTGGTGTTGTAGTAGGCTGTTTTGAAATGAATCAATTAGGAAGTATTATTATTGCTAAATAAAGTTAGTCTATATCCGTCAGTCACGAAGAACAAACGTGTTGGCGACTAGGATGGATATATTTATTTTATTTATATTTTATTTATTTATTTAATTTTCTGTTTTTTTTTCTTATGACTTAGTATTTTGGCGTCGTTGTAGTTGCTCGGAGAGTTTTGGGGCATGCCTTTCTCTTAAGAAGATTTACTTTTACTGGCAGCTAATTCCTTTGGTTTGTTTCGACCTTTCTGCACCTCTTTGGCAGGCAGGCCTTTTACACAGGGGTTTTTTCGCTCACCATTCTTAATAGTTGACACAAACTCGGGCCATCCGTTTCTTTGGTTTTCTTCTTTATGGTTTATCCATATTTCAGAAATTGTAGATTGTATAATATTGAGAGAAATACTGGAAATTATTTGCAAATTTTACGACTATTCTGTCTTGTTGATGGTTTTGGGTCTTTATTGCCTTATATAAATTGAAAACCAACTATTTTCTTTAATATACAAAATAGTACTCGCAATTTCTTTAAGTTTGGAAAAGCCGGTTCAACTTAGTCTCAAGTCAACGATCAAAATCGAGGAATCAATAACATAAAGTATTATGTGACAATTTTTGCACTAATTTTATGCCTCCATCTATCTATTTTATTCGGTCGATTTTAAGACTCTGTTGCACTACACCCAAAAAAAAAAGTAATCATACAAATGACACTATTTCGTCATCAATTTGAAACTGTTGAGTATCAAATTCTCTTTACCTACTCCAAGTATCAAGTTGATATTTTTGAACGTATTAAACTGATATTTCGAGGCTATCAAATTGATACTAGCTTGTATCAGGTTGACACTATTTTGTTTTAATTTTTACTATCAATTTGATACCATTTCTTATAAATTTGTTATTTCAATAGTCAAACTGCTAAGAGTACTCTCATAATTTCACTAGCTTTTATCAATTTAAAATTTTTTCCTAACAAGTTTTTAGTACCAATTCAATTCTCTATAAGCCAAGGGGGCAAACTGGTCCGAAACCGAACCATAAAGAACCGGTTCGGTTTGGGATTTTTGTGTCCCTCGGATAGGACCATGAACCGAACCTTCTAAGTTTGTAACTTTCCGAAACACGGACCCCCTATATATGAAAAGAGGTTTGAATCGATACTATCGCTTTAAACTGGCTCAAAATTATGTCGCGGGATAAAAATGTAAGATGTGACTTAGAAATCATATTTAAAATCGACATATACTGTCATGCTGATCTGAAACCGGTTTTTGGACAAGTGTTGGGTAAAGGTTGTTCATTTCACTGAACATGTTCTCTTGTTCTTTTCTTCAAAGTGAGTCGACTCATTCAGATTGCTCAGTTGTTCAGTTGCTCGTTAATTTCCCCTTAAGGCATAGTGACGATTAGCGATCATTCAACCAATTGACGGTCTATTTGCTGGCTCATACATGCAGGTGCTGGCTCATACACAAAGCTTGTAATACTTTGTTGCCATCAAAGTGCGATTTGCCCGACATTTGTTCAAGGGTAGAGTTCTCGCTATTATTGGTACTAGCCGGTGCAGCCGGTTGGTGCAGCCGGTTGCTTACTTTTGAGGTGACTTCTAAGATTCTTTTGTGTGTTTCAACTTATAGTAAAGCTGCAATATTTACATTTTGCCTTTTTATAGTCCATTTCGGTGAAATAGTTCCTGATCAAAGACGTTCTGAATAAAAGAAGGAACGTGATTGTCACACCAGAAGGTTGCTTAATTATAGAGTTGCCACACATTGACAACAAACAGAAACGCAAAGCTAATAAAAGCGGAACAGTCGCCGAACTAATTGAACAGTCACTGATTAGGTCACACTGAACAATTAACTAACTATTGAACTTGATGCAGAACAGCTCACAGAACAACTTACACAATAAGACGGAATGAACAACTGACTGTACAAGATAGACTGAACAGTTCTTAGGCTGCATTCACACTGTTTGACACATTAGATATGAAAATCTAGTAGGCCTGCATTTCCCCATGAAATTCTATAAATTTGACAAGCAATTCAAATTTAAAACACAACAACAAGCAGGACTACTAGGGTATCATGTCTCATGCGTCGAACAGTCTGAAGGCAGCCTGACTGAACAAAAATATAGAAATGTAATAGAACATGTTCACTTGTTTAGTTTAGTGAACAACTCAATTTTGTTCACTCACTCATGAACAACCCAACACTATTTTGGACCAGATAGGCTACCAAATCGTACAATTTTTTGCGAAAGTGAAAATGGAAGGAGAAGGAAATAAAAGCATAAGTCAAGTTGAAAAACTTTAAAACAAACATCATAGGTGGAGGCTACCTTCCGTCCGTTCGACTAGAGATTGATGTGCTTAAGAGCTTGGTAAGCCAGATGTGTCTTCCTGAACAAAAATGTTAAAATTTTAAATGAAAATAAAGTCAAATATCTATCAACCATATAAGAATCTTTGAACCCAGTCTGGAGCCAAAACCTTAGGTTCGATAAGTACAAGAACCGATCCGCGAAGCGAACCTAAGATATTACAAGGGATTCGAACCACCGCACAGTGTGTCGTTTAGAACAATCTAGAAAATGAAAATTTATTTTTGATGGTTTTGTACTTATGAGGTCGAAATAAGAAAAAAATTGTTCGAAAGGGAGGATCGGACATGCACCGTTCGTTAGTTAGGGGCGTTAAAAAAATTGAGATGGATTTACCTTTTAATATTTTATTTATTAAAGTACTTATTTATCAATTCTAAATCGCTTAGATAAGTTTTATGAAATAAAAATTATTTAGTTTTAACGTAGAAGTATCGGTGAATTCTAACATTGTGTGTATCATGGCGTCATATTCTGAACACACATCGAACACCAACTTGTAATTAGACTTACAGTTTATCGAAAAAAAAACAACTTTTGTGCAAATCGATGTAAAACAAACGTATGCATTTTGAAAATACCTTGAAAAGACCTTCAACTTCGCGTCAAGCATAAATCGAAACAAGCCGAAACTTTACAATTTCCATACCACTCTTTCAAAAAAAAAAAATATCGTTAAAAAAATGCAATTTTTAATAGCTTCCCAACTTTTTTAGTCGAAGAGTTTTATGTCCAATTTTTATGCAAAATTAACTAAATATATTAGCACAATAATTTAGAACAAAAACATCATGGCTAAACGTATATTAGTATGTTCAGTTCAATCAGTTAAAGTTGCACTTAATTTCCGACATAGTCATCTTTGTACATTCTCAAGCAAAAACTTTTCTTATCTTGAATGTCCCGTTACTTCTGAGTTCTCAGTTCTTGATCTCTTTTTTGTGTATTTTCGATTTAGTGGGACATTTTGGTATTACATTTGTAAAAATATATTTTTTCTGAAAACTTTTTTTTTTGCCTTTTTCACCGTCTAGATTGCTGAAACGACACACTGTGCACCGGACCGAACCTTCAGCAGAATTTTACAGGTTTATGGGAAACATTGTTCTCTCACTCTGCATGCTCCGTATCGACGCGGATGTTGATTAAACGTAAACAGAAGTCACTGCAATTGCAATGGTGTGCCTCATGCTAAAACCCACACAGTTAGATCTCAGGCAGAGAGCCTGAGTGAAAAATGCGATAAATGCCTCTTCTGCAGCTGTCTTCGTTTTGAATCTCTCGCTTCGGGCGTCATCTTGCAAAGCGCAGAAACAGCCGCAGCAACATTGTGGGGTGGTATATGTCCTGTCTAAAGAGTAACATTTGCTATTAACAAATGTTTCCAAAAACAACGACAACAACTTATATATGCATATGTATGATTGGCTGCTTAAACTTACCTTGTTAATATACAAGAAAGAAAGTCGGTCAAGCCCGACTATAACATACTCTGTACCCTTAACGTCGCAGCTCGCATTTGCTCACGAGTTATACGCGCTCATCTCTAAGTTTCACTCTCTCTCTCTCTCTCTCTCTCTCATTAAGATTGCCGTTCAATAGAATGCTGTGGTGATGGGTGGGGGGTGTTTACTGGCCGTTTTTTGCTCATAACTTGAGTATCGTTCATCCGATCTTTATCATTCCTTCAGCAAATCGATAAATAATTTTGTTTTCAAGGTATCTCTAGAAGGTACGAACGATCTATCTTCAAAACTGTAGGAGATATGACGTTTTTTCCAAATTGCGGGGGCGGGAGGGGGCGTGGCAAAAATTGAAAATAAACTTGATCTGCCTGCAAGTATAACAAATATATGTCCCATACATGTCAAACCTCTATCTCTTACCATCTCTGAGATCTCTTCGTTCATACGGACGGACAGACGGACGGACGGACGGACGGACGGACGGACGGACGGACAGACGGACATGGCTATATCGAATCGGCTGTTGATGCTGATCAAGAATATATATACTTTATAGGGTCGGAAACGATTCCTTCTCCCTGTTACATACTTTTGCACAAACTTAATATACTCTATGTACCTTCGGTACAGAGTATAAAAAGTACGTGCTCCATCGTGCACATCGTCTGAGACAGTGTCCTTTATGGCATTTACTTTCAACTTAGTAATTTCAGTTTCAATTTGAGACAACGTGTATCTAATTAATATTGATACATATTTTGTTGAGTGTAGTAATTTACAACAAATTCCTTAAATATTTTAATTACTCTTATTAAAACAAAACATTTCCAAATTGCAGCGATTCCAGCTCACATGTATGTAGCTTTCAACTTGACTGACCCAACAACCACACACACACACACACACACACACACACACAAATTGAATTAAGATAACCACATTAAGGATTTCGAAGAATTTACAGAAAAGTCAAACAAGCTTTAGTTTATTATTATTATTGCGCCAGGGAAAAACTTTCAACTGCCGCCCCGCCCAACCACAACATGCCAAGGAGGAGAGAACATTTTCAATCGGAATCTTTTGGTTTATTTCTTTTGCGCGAAAGCTACTTTATTTTGACAGCAGACAAACAAATGTCAGAATTGAAATTAAAAGGGAAGCGGCAGCAGTCATCCAGCCACCCAGCCACCCATACCACCCTGCCACCCACTCCATTATCATCATCAGCTTCAGCACGATTCCATCACCCACACGCACTGCTTGGCTGACTTTCTTGCATTCCCGTATTCGCTTTGGTTTGCTTTCTCGATTCCTTCTCTCTCCCTTTTTTATTATTTTTGTACATTTCACACAGCGTGAAATTTTCTAAATGTCATTTTGCTGTCATCTCGTGGATAATAAGATTACAACTACGTTGAAATAATAGGATTCAAATGAAAAAACTTTGCCGTCGTCTGTCTCCTTTGCGCTTCTCAACTTTCAATACCTCCGACGCACACCTCGCCCCGATATATATATGTATATCTGATTGCGACTTGAGAACGGAGCGTTGTCACTCGGATTTGGATTTGATTTTGAATTGGAGTTTGGGTTTGGTTTTGGCTTTGGCTTTGGCTTTGGCTGGGGGGTAAAAGTTTTCATTCGTTCTGTTGATGGAGTAGTGTGATAATGAGTAAAGTAGCCACAAAGTAACTCGAAATAATTTGTGGCAAACTTATGATCTTCTGTCTGTGTGCAATAATTGATTCGATCCTCTATCTAAAAAAAAAAGAAGGTTTAATGAACCATGCTTTCATACTGGCCCCGGGGGCAGAAATTCTGAAATTGACGAAAGTACTTGCCCAGCAAAAACCAAAACAAAATAAAAAAAAAAAGAAGACAACAAACAGCTTAGATAGATCATGGCCAGAGGCTATTAAAAAGAAACCGGCTCTCATTACCAAAAAACCATCCCGGCTTGGGGTATAAAAGGCGCGTGCAGAGCTTTAAACAGTCACAGAACCTCATCAAACGTTCTAAGTCATACATTAATACAACCAAAATGAATTCAATTTTTGTGTTCACCTTGAGTGCTGTGGTTCTGGCTCTGGCAGTGGCCACGGTAAGTTAATTAACATGTTACTAGTGCACGTTGATAACTAATCCCAATCCTTACCCCCACAGCCCGTTGAGCTGAACGAGGACCAGAAAATGTTAGCCAAGCAGCATGGTGAGCAGTGTGCCAAGGAAATCAGTCTAACCGAAGAGGAGACCGCCAAGGTTAAGGCCAAGGATTTTAAGAATCCCACTGAGAATATCAAATGCTTTGCCAACTGCTTCTTCGAAAAGGTTGGCACCATGAAGGACGGTGTGCTGCAAGAGGATGTGGTGTTGGAAAAGTTGGGTGCCTTCATTGGTGAGGAGAAGACCAAGGCAGCTTTGGCCAAATGTGGTTCCATCAAGGGTGATGACAAATGTGATACTGCTGCCAAATTGCATGAATGCTTTGAGACCTTCAAGAATGTATCTGAGATTAAGGTTTAAGTGAAGGAAACAAATATTCTGTATGTAATTTCTGAGCATAGAATGTTTTAGATTTCGATTTTGTGATGCTTAAAAAATAGATAATTTTATTTTGTCTAAAAAAAACGGAAAATAATGTTGTTTGATTTCAAATTTTCAGATTTTAAGACTTGTTTAAACTTCTTTGTTTTTATGAAAAAACAAGAAAGAAAGTCGGTCAAGCCCCACTATAACATACAATGTACCACCAAAGTTTGTATATATCTGATCAATTTGTCAGTGCTACCCATCATAATTGCTTGTTTTCCCAATAACTCGACTTCCGTACATTCGATCTGTATAATTTCTTCGGCAAATCGATAAATAATTCGGATTACTACATATGCGTAGAAGGTACGAATCATCTATCTACAAAACCTTGGGAGATATGACGTTTTTTCTAAACTGTAGAGGCGGTCGGGGGCGTGGCAAAAATTGAAAATAAACTTAAACTGTCTGCAAGTATAAGAAGTATATGTCCCATACATGTCAAACCTCTTTCTCTTACCAACTCTGAGATCTCTTCGTTCAAACGGACGGATATGGCTATATCGACTCGGCTGTTGCACAAACTTAATATACTCTATGTATCTTCGGTGCAGAGTATAAAAAATCTTAAGCTTTAGCACGATCAACTTAGCTTAAATATACTGAAATTATAATACTGAATTAAAAAAACAATACTTTTTACAATCAGAAAAGCTTCATTTTCTGTCAATTTTGCAAAATTAAAAAAAAAAAAAAAAAAAACGAATCCCATAAAAATGCCTGAAAACCAACAAAAGCTTTAAGCAGTTTGGCCTGACAAATTGTAATTAATTTGTGTTTGCATTGAAAAACAATAATAATAACGGTAATTCATAATGGACAACCAAATGGAGGAGGTGGGGGCTATCTCTGCCTCGCTCACAGCATGATAATGATGTCAGCGTCACAGTTTGTCACAGCTTAATTGGAGCTTTCATGCCCTGACCGGGCCCAAGCCCCGGCTTAAACAGCTTATACTGCATACTCGTACATACATACGTGTTGTGTTACATATGTACATGTGCATATGCAACCATTTGCCGTTTTCAATTTGCATAATTAAATGCACAATACCCGCCCACACAAACACACACACACGATTATGCATAAAATGCGTTAATATTGTAAAATAACTTTATTATTTAACCAATTGGCTGGTGTGAGTGGTGAAACACTGAAATCGCTCTAACCATTGATGCCTTTGGCCATGCAAATCTCAAAATTATAAGCATGCTCACAGGCATTGGCCCCATTGGGGGTGGCACAGGTGGCCAATGCGGTCTTCACCTTGTCACCGGGAGCACTGGCAAAACGCGTCTGTATGAACTTGGCAATCTTATCGTTATTGGCCTTGCCATCGGTACCCATAAGACCCATTTTCTTGTACAGGCAATTGTGGTAGCACTTGAAGGCCTCCGTAGGATTGGTCACCGGCTTGTCGTTGTTAATTTGAGCCACCTCCGCTGATTCAATGTTCAGCTCCTTGACGCAAGCATCCTGCATTTCCTTGTAGGCTGCCACTTCAGATGCGCTTTGGGACTATTTGGAGCATACATAGAGTTTGTCAGATTGACAAAATATTATATATAATTCCCAAAACTTACCATTACTTGGTGTAGTAAGGCCAACACCACAAATGTGATCACATAACCATTCGACATCATTTTGTTAACTAAATAATGTTGATCAACTGAGAACAGCTTAAATACTTGTACTTTTTGTTTGTCCAGGGCCTTATTATTTCATTTAAATCTATTATTCAATTTTATAATTATTTTGTAGTAATTTTATCTGCCAATTGGCAAATTTGGGAAAAAAAAACTAGCCTTAAATTTGTAATAAACAGACTGATGTTTCGATTCAGCGAGCAAGGGTAGTTACTATACCCTTTGCAGCGGATTTAATTCTTCTAAGATTGGCTTTACACTGATATCATTTACATGATACAGGAGACATGATAATCTAGTAGTCTTGCTTATTGTTATGGTTTAATGTGAATAGATTGTCAAATTCATAGAAGAGTCTTGATCAAATGCAGGCCTACTAGATTATCGTGTTTCAAGTATCAAGTACTTATGTACAATGTACATGATATCAATGTGAAAGCAGCCTTATAAACCTCCTTCATATTCTTGTTTTTCCTTTCTCGTATTTGTTTACAGACCTTTAAAACCATGGCCTCATCTAATTACAATTCATACCGTCGCCCATAAGTATGCTACACATTTCAAAATATTATTTTGGGTTTTGCACAGCCCAGAAAAATGCTACTAAATTTGTATAAGATCATTGAAGGCAACACCGGAAGAACTTTGGAAATGAAATATAAAAACTGTAAATCCTAAAAAATAACAAACAAAATTAGTTAAAAGTTAAGTAAACATTCTTAAGCTGACTTTACACTTGTCATATATCTCTAAATAGTAGGTTGTCAAACTTCTATAAAGAGAATCTCTTATCAAATAGAAACTGTTCTATTTCATCAAAGAAAGCTAAATTTTCTAAATATTTAGAGATATTTGATTTGCTATTACACTATAGTTAGAGAGTCTCTTTAGAGATGTATGACAAGTGTAAAGGCAGCATAAGCGTAGACTTTTTAGCCAATATCTCCGACTTTCGTTAACTGATCATCATGCAAGTTTTGTCAGGCAACAGATACTGATTATGTACATTATATATAAATATGTGTATTAGGGCCATAAAAGCTTGACCTCAATTATAACAGAAACGTAGTCTTCAGCAAATTCTAAGAAAATTTTCTTAAGAAACCATAGGTCTGAAGTCAATATTGATTCAGCTCATTTTAACGTCTCGATCGAAGTTTAAATACCCTAGCAGGTTGTATAATTTATATAATTTAAGGTATTAAATGATTTTCGTCGAACACTCTTAGCTGAGCTATTTCCCCAACTCAGCAATAGATGGCGCCACTACTTTGGCCATTGTGGCAGCCCTGGCCACCTCTGGTCACACCATTTATCGAGCACCATCCCTGACGCGATAGCAGAACGACAACACTCGCCATCCTTGGCGCTCAGTTTCTGGCTTGGCTTCGATTAGCGCGGGTGGCTCCCGCTTCGCTCCGTTTGACTCAACGATAATTGTTACCTTAAGTGATATTCAATAAAGTTAGTTACACATTTAAACGTAGTAGCTAAACCATTTGCTTGTCAGTTTGTTATATGGCACCTATACGATATATTCATAAGATTTTGACCAAACTCCCCAAAGTTGTATGAAAACCGATAATATTAATAACTGGAAAGTATAAAGACGCTACCATTGAAAATAAAAAAGTTTCTCTCACTAGAACTACTTTTTCGACCGATCGTTCCTATGGCAGCTATATGCTATAGTCATCCGATTTAGATCAAAATTGGCAGAACTGTGTGGTAGCATATAATATTGATCAATAATAAGTTTGGGAGCGATAGCATTAAAAACCAAAAAGGTTTTCCTACTAAGACATTTTTTCAGACCTTACTTTTGTATGGCAACTATACTATATAGATGTCCGATTTTTATCAAACTTGGTGGAATTATGTAAAAGCATTAAAAACTGATAGATACGAGGTTTGGTGGCATTTGCGTTGACATCAAAAAAGTTTTTCTCACTAGACCTACTTTTTCGACCAATCGTTCCCATCGCCGCTATACTCTATAGTCATCCGATTTGGATAAAACTTGGCAGAATTGTGTGGAAGCATATAATATTAACCAGTAACAAGATTGGGACCGATAGCATTGAAAACAAAAGTTTTTCCAACTAAGCCTTTTTTTGAGAACTATATTTTTTATGGCAGCTATACTATATAGTTATCTGATTTTAATAAAACTTGGTGAAATTTTGTAAAAGCATAGAAAACTAATAAATACGAAGTTTGGGAACGTTCGCGTTGAAGACAAAAAAGTTTTTTTTCACTAAAACTACTTTTTCGATCGATGGTTCCTATGGCAGCTATATGCTATAGTCATCCGATCCGGCCGGTTCCGATAAATGTACAGCGTCTTTGTACCAAAAGACTTCGTGCAAATATTGGTTAAGATAGCTTTAAAACTGACGGAGGAGATAGAAGAGAAACAGACGGACAGGGCTAAATTGACTCGGCTGTTGATGCTGATCAAGAATATATATACTTTATAGGGTCGAAGATGCTTCCTTCTGGCTGTACATACATTTGCACAACTTCATGATCCTCTTTTACCCATTTTTAATGGGTAAAGGGTATAATGAATCTCTCCTCTTATGACCAAAAAATATCAGAACCAGCAGATGGAGGGTTTTTGTTTCCCCGTATAAAGGGTACAAGTCCCGCTTTACGCCGATGATTTTAAAGCAAGCAAGCTTGCAAGAAAATACACAAACCTAAACCTCTCTTCATGAAAATAATGTTAACTACTGCGCATTAAAAACATTCAGTCTAACTCGTAATACCATTAGTGTTGATATAAAAGAAGCATAATTGGCCCACAATTGTATAAGCTGACAGATTTAAGGCAATGATCTGAATGAAAAATGTTTGAACGGACAATTTGCACAGAAGTAAATCATACACAGAGACTAAGTAAGACATTAACAGACAAAACATGAGCAAGCTACATCATCGAACGCTATTTTGCATGTGGCATCTGCTGGTGTCACAGTTGGTGCTTCTCGGCTAGCTAGACACTGAAGTGCTAAGCACTACTTTAAGGATTTAAGCGGTTTCTAAAAATATTATGGGAAAAGTTATTTAAAATTCCAAACGACTGAAAATTAGGCTTTAGGGCCGATTTCTCTTCTTCCAGATAGCTGCTATGTGTCAAATAAACTTAAAACTTACTCTGTTATTTGTTTATGTGACAGATAGTTCTATGTAGAAGGTGTGAAATCGGTCCTTAGACTTATCAAATATCAATTATTTGGGTTATGCCTGAAACAAAAAATATTTATTTAAACAATACCGAAACACACTCTCAATTATCATAAAAATGCATCTATTCTCGTTTTGTCTCGCTTTCCGAAGAACGCTGTATACCATCAATGAAGTCTTCTCCGGTTTCCTTCTCATTGTCATTATCATCCTCCTCATTGCCCTGGCCAAGTTCATTGTCCTTTTCACTACGTTCGAGAACTTCCCGAATGCGTTGCTCTGCATCCAGGGTCTTGAGATGATTATAGCATAAATGCAGCTTATAGGCAGCCTCACAGTGATTTTTGCTATGCAGATCCATGCACTCCTTAATTTCGGACTTTTCGTTCTGAAGAATATTTTGTACCTGTTTCTTGAACGTATCCTCTAGCAGTACATCATATTTGACCAGGCCCAGTCGTTCATAGAGACAGCGTACGAAACATTGCAGCGGTTCGTTATGTTTAAGATCCAGAAAAGGTAACTGCGAATTACTGATATAGTCCATGTCGTTAGCGGTAGCAGTTACCTCATTATCATTGCTGTAATCATTGGAGAGCAGGCTCAGGCGAAAGAGTTTTAGCTGTGACATGGATATCTCAGTCTCCCGCATGCAAGAGTGCAGCATCTCATGACTGAGCTTTGGAAAGGTGGCATTATTTTGATCTGGCAGCTCAGTTCGCGTAAGCGACAAATTAAGCGACACCGAAAGCGAGCGACACTGCAAATAACGTCTAATCTAACAGAATTTTTCATATAAAATCAAGTATAATACCCTTGCCAAAGGCAGCAGATAAATGAGACTCAGGCTCAGCAGGCACAGCAAACGAATTTCAGTATACATCAAATATAAACTCTGGATTTCAGTTACTTTTCAAAAACTTCAGGTATTGAACTAGAACCTGGCCTCGACTGGCTTCTTTTATACGGATCATCCACTAATACTTCTACATTTTAATTGATATTTAATTGACAACGAATTTGTTTTAAGTATAAGCATATTTTAATGCCTGACTGAGCTTCGATTCTCAATAATTCAAAAATAAATTTTTGACCTCAACTCCACTCACTATTCGGCCATTTTAATGTCATGCCTCACTGCATCGACAAAGTCATTTGCATGTGATTATCAACATTTGCCATAAACATATTTGTTTAAATATATTTTATGGCTATTATTAACTGTAATGATGGAAAAAAAAACAGCAATGCGCAATTTGTACGATAAATCTAAAACATTTTTAGTGCTGCAAATAAAATTACTAAAAATTATTTAGATAAATACTAGAATTAACTCTACACACAATTTGGCTAAGCATTCTAGATGGGTTTTAGATGGGTCCTAATATAAATTAGAATATTGCCAAAAAGCTGTACCAAAAAAAGTAATTTATTGCTAAATACTTGGAACCAATTGACATAAAAATGTTATAATGGTGCATGGTGGGCAAGTAGTATTTGAGATATGACTAAGTCTTCTTGGAAAAAAGAGAAGAGAAATCGGTGTGTTACTCGATACACGATTCTCCATAGTCGGTTCCCGATACTCAGTACTCTATAATCGGTACTCAGTACTGGATATTCAGTACCCGATGCACAGTACTCGGTACTCTGTGCTCAGTATTATATTATCATAATCGGTACTCAGTACTTGATGCGCTTACTCGGTATTCAGAACTCGATACATAATATTCAATTCTTAGTACTCGATATCGTTTTGCGCTATATCCTAGGAACAAGATCTGATAGAACAAAACCAATAATGCAGTTTTATTCAGTGCAATCTACATTAACATAATCAGATCGAAATAGACCTGCACCAAAAACACTGTTGGGTTGTGTTATATGAGCTATGAATTCGACATTTGTTGAAAAGACAGGTAATAAGATGATAAATATTTTCCCGACTCAATACCAGTTTGAAGTTTCAGAAATTTTTGAAGCGGCAAGCGTGAAATTTGAGATTTGGGAGAAGTCTAACGAGTCTCAATAGCGCTCACTGCACTTTTGGTGCAGCCTGCTTGTGCGGCATGGATTTGGTTGATTTAACTCACTTCAAAGCGAGGCACTTTGCACTTGTTGCGCCGTCTGCGAGGCAATTGTCTCACCTTTTTTGAAAATATAACCAGAAAAATACTTTTAAATTTATGTTCTTGCATTTTTGATACATTTTCTTCTTATCTACATCATACATTTCATCACCTTGCCCCATTATTTCATCAGCTTGTAACCATTGCCAATTCCCTTAACAACTTGAGCCAATTCAAAGCCAATATTTAATTGATGAACTCAATAACAGACTGTGGCTGATTATCAGGAATCAGGAACAGGACACGTATGCCTTTAAGATCAAAGCAAAGGCTGACAGACGGACAGATAGACAGACGACAGTCACGGGCACTGTCAATATACGATAACAACCCCCACAGCGTAGTTTTTATAAAATTAAATTACATTAATGTGAGAACCGCAGGCCAACCCCTCCCACTCCCACTCCCACCTCCCACCCTACCCACGGCTAAGCGAACCGCATCATTTCCTTCAATGGAAGCCAACTAACAAGAACACGACAAGCCAAGACAAGCAAAATAAGAAGAAGGCTACACGACAAGACAAAGGCCAAGTCAGGCATCAATGTGTTTGTCCCTTTGGCAGCGTCCACGGATCAGGGACCACAGACCACGGACCATATCACGCGTGTTGGTTTCTTTGACAAGCCGCCGGGGCAGAAACCACGAGCTGTCTACTTAAATGCATTAGCTGGCAAGCCAGGCAGTTGGGGGTGGATTCGGATGGAGCTCAAGCTGCCTTTTTAATAGACATTAGTAAACGCATCAGTGATTATGCCAAGGCTTTTGTGCAGACAACTGCAACTGAAACGGATGCTAAATGGAAGTGACATGACAGACAGACAGACAGACGGACAGTCAGCCAGGCCAGGAAGTGACAAAATGAATTATAGACGCCATTCCATACCGTCCAGCTGTAGCTTTAAGCTAATGCTGCTCCAAATTCCCCAAAGCAATTGTACCAACCCCTCCCTCTACACACCCTCACCTAACCAGAACCGGCAATTGCAATTGCGACACGTGCTCAATGAATGTTTAATGATTTGTTAATTGGATTTGGGCTTTTAAAAAAGGGCAACCCAAGCTCTCGCTGTGTCCAATTCATTTGCTCCCGCATGCACATCTTTTGTGTGGAAGTTTTTGGGAGAAAGTGTGTGCGTGTGTCGCCGCTCATCAATATTTATGCAATACATAAACGTGCAAATACCTTTGGGATATACGTGGCCAGGGAGGAACTTTAAGCTCCTGACGACGGTCTGACAGTGGGATGTAATGATGGCCAACTCTTATGCAAATTTACAGAGTGGAATGCCGAATGATGAATTAAATATGCATAGGTGATTAGTTATGTTGTCTTGTCAAATTTTTCAAAGAATTTTACTATACGAGGTTGGTTTAAAAAGTACTAGCTATGCTTGCAAAATTGATGTATTAGACGATCGACTAAAAGTAGAAACTAGAAAAATCGTGTCTTTGCTACAGATTTCATTTGGGTTCGCCTTGGTCCTTGCAAAGTCAGCCGCTTTGACACACACACACAGTCTTGAGTACGGCGTACTGAGTAATGATAAACGAGTGCTCAGTATCGAGTACTGAACATCGAATCGAGTACTGAGTATCGAATACTAAGTACCTAGTATGAACTAAGTTTCAAGTACTGAGAATTGAATATTACGTATCGAGTACTAAATATCGAGTAAGAGCATAGAGTACTAAGAACCGAATACTAAGTTTCGAGTACTGAGAATTGAATACCAGGATTCGTAAATAACTTACATTTGTAAAAAAAAACAAGTGAGAAAGTCGGTCAAGACCGACTATAAGATACTCTGTACCAGTCGCTCGCATTTGCTCGCTCGTTATACGTGTTATAGGCGATATACGCTGTTTAACAAGTTCTATGCGGTATACGCTGTTATACGCTCACCTTTAAGTTTCTCTCTCTCTCTCCAAAGGACTGTGTTTGTTTGAATACAGCAGTGGTTGGCAGAAAGTGGGGGCGTGGGGGTGCCAGTTAACTTTTTTTGCTCATAACTTGTGTATCAGTCATCCGATCTTTATCATTTCTTCAGCAAATCGATAATTAATTTTGATTACTAGATTTCTCTAGAAGGTACGATCTATCTATCATCAAAACTGTGGGAGATATGACGTTTTTTCCAAATTGCGGGGGCGGAAGGGGGCGTGGTAAAAATTGAAAATAAACTTAAACTGTCTGCAAGTATAAGAAGTATATGTCCCATACATGTCAAACCTCTATCTCTTACCATCTCTGAGAGCTCTTCGTTCTTACGGACGGACGGACAGACGGACATGGCAATATCGACTCTGCTGTTTATGCTGATCAAGAATATATATACACTATAGGGTCGAAGATGATTCCTTCTGGCTGTTACATACTTTTACACAAACTTAGCAAAACCACCGCTGTGTTCAAACAAACACAATCTTTGGGAGAGAGAGCGTATAGCAGCGTATAACTCGTATAACACGTATAACGAGAGAGCGAATGCAAGCGACGGCTTTAACTGTTACAAAGTATCTTATAGTCGGGCTTGACCAACTTTTTCACTTGTTTTACATTTCATTTGTATTGGTGTGTATGGAGATCTAAAAACATAAATAAACGAACTGTGAGAGCGGTGAGATGGGAAACGATAAAGACCCATTTCTTCTTCTTTATGAATCTTTTATCTTCTTCCTTGACCCGATATTATTACCTATATTAAACAGTTTTAAAGGATTTTTTTAAGATTTTACGCTTTATTGTAAGTATTGTTTATCGCTAGCCTTTATTTTCTATCTATCTTTCTGGGATTTTTCGGACCATCTCGAAAAAACATTGCGATCCACGAATCGATCCGATTTCGGAGTTTTCGTATTTGAAGAAGTGCTGATTCTCAAGGGCAAGCGTCATCGACGGAAACAAATACTAGTC
The DNA here is from genome assembly GCA_037044535.1 of Lordiphosa magnipectinata. Classification (NCBI taxonomy): domain Eukaryota; kingdom Metazoa; phylum Arthropoda; class Insecta; order Diptera; family Drosophilidae; genus Lordiphosa; species Lordiphosa magnipectinata. Next base: position 21,154 of record JBAMBO010004134.1, on the reverse strand, counting down.
GGAAAAGGCGTCTGCCCTGGGTTTTACCATTTCAGCGTTTCAAGTTAAGTTTTGCCTTTGCTCGTATTCTTTTTTGCTTTATGCTCGGCTCAATCGCATTAATTGAGTTCGGTAGAGTTGCCCTGTGATGTTTTCACACGGTTATAGTAGCTCAAACTACACAACGCTCAATTGGTTCCACCAAATATTCAGCTTTGGCCTCGATTTTGACGTCTATACCAAAACTGACATGTGGAAATCGATGAAGCATGTTCCTCGTAAGCTTCTTGCAGCATTCGATGGACTTCAGCAGCATTTTTCTTCAAATGAAAGCAGAAATGTAAACTTTCCCACAATTTGTGTTTTGCTGGCACAAAAGAAGTAATATTTGGAGCACACATGTGTGCTTTTGTGTGTGTTTTTGCAAAAACTATGTTGTTTACACTCTTACTGAAAAAGAAACCCTTATGATGAGGCTTCAAAATGAAGTTGATTGCAACATTGTCCGATTCCATTTAATTCTAGTGACGCCACTTTTCAAAATCCCTTAAAACTTTTTTGTACAGATAATATCAAAAGTTAAGGCAAAGGGCACTTTAACTTCATTTATTTGAAAGCCACCCTATTAAGTATAGATCGCAAATTGTTAAGAGAGATTTCAACTGTGAACTAATTAAACTTATAAAGGGCAAACACAAAAATTACTATGAAATTAATGCAATATGTTTATTTAAAGTGCGACTAAGGGCAGAGTAAACGTTTGTATGCCTTTTCTAATGCCTCTGGGGTTTTTCCCCTATCTGAAATTTAGCACATCCAATAATCATTGTCAGTGGCATTTCATTAAAATTTAAATGTGTGTAATTTGAAATAACAAATTGGGGTCAAGTCAAGCCAGCTGTTTAGTATGTTTAACAATTCTCAGAAAATCTGTATGAAAAAGTTTGGAATACTGCTGCGAAAAAGAGACTTCAACTTGGAGCTAAGTATTGATTTAGAGCAGGTTTCTTTTTATCATATAAACTTAGAATTTACTCTGTCATTTGTTAGATTATAAGACACAAAGCTCTATGTAGAAGGTGTACAATCGATCGAGTGGTAACAACTTTTAACTACAGAACCCAAAAAAAACAACTTATTTTTAGAGCGCAACCGCTTTAATACCTTCAAACCACAGCCAAATATCCAAAATTGTAAGTGTCTAGTGTTAGAGTGAACTGGAACTCGACTTGCTTGAAAATTGTAGAACAAATATAATGCACACCCACACATCTAGTTATCCAGTAGAGATTAATGGTACTTGTAGTTGCGATGACGCTTAATCTTTGGATAGTTGATTAAGTAAAAAAACGTCATACTGGCCACTGTCAACTGGAAAAACGGTGCAATGCCTGCACGCTTGGGGAATACGTATTTGTGCTGCCAGCGCCACCAGGCACGACTCACAGCTCCCATCATGGCATTAGGAGTCATTTTGCGGCGTAGCAGCCAGGCGGGCAATTCTGCCAACTTAACTTGTCCAAATGGTGTATCAGCTGTTATTGTGAAAATGCAATGAAATATGATGTCAGTTTATGTGGAAAGTTTGCTTACCTTTGCCATAATAGCGGGCTGGATCGTAGGGTCCATGCAACTTTGGATCATATTCAGCTGGATAGTCACCAATTGCCATGTTGTAGGTTTAATCAAATCAATAAATATTTACAATATTGAAATTTTGGCCTGCCTGTGTTGAGAGGTAGCAATTTCTGAGTGGAAATACAATAGACAGAGTGACAGTAAAACAAAAGGTTCTGATTGTGCCAAAAAAAGTCAAACTTTTTAATGTACTTTGGAATTATTTGAAAATAGCCGCCAATATGATAAGTATTTAAGCGGAAGGGTATTATAGACAGAAACGATGGTTACACTGTTTGTAGAAGGTACGACATACACCCCTCTCCCCTTAAAAACAGAACTGTGAGAGCGTGTTCAACGCTATTCTTTTAAAGTTTGCTTGCCCTCTCGGCTCCGATACTTCTTCTCATTCCTTTTGCCTATAAAAACCAAATTGAGAACGTATTTAGCTCGATTTCAAAAGCGAAATTCTTGAAAATTCAAGTACGAATCGATTTTTTTCCAAGATTGTTCGTACTCAAACTATTCGTTCTACTTTTTTCTTAGTGAATGTATAGAGGTTCATAGATAGATCAAATTTGAGTTGGTCCAAATGTTTCCAAGCTTCTTGAAATTCTCAAAACTAATACAAATTAATTTTATAACTAAGATTGTCCCTTTAGTTTATGCCTGAAAAACCAAAGTCCCTCTAAACCCACGAGGGATAAAAGTTAATATCTCAACATATGCAACACTTCTTAGTTTCATTATAATTTTAATTTTAATTAACAAACAAATTGTAACAATTCACAGACGCTTTTTTCACATAATACCTTGGATTGGTGTACTTTTGAGGTGTAGATTTGGGGGCTATTGAAATTCCTTTAGACATGGGCATGATTCTTGTGATAGCATTGGAATAGCTGATAGGCGGTATCACACTTGTCGGCACCCTTGATCGAATCACACTTGGCCTGCACCACCTTGAGGGCGTCTTCACCAACTAGAGGGCCCAACTTGGCCAAAACCACATCAGGCTTGATCTGTCCGTCGGCCATAAAACCGGTTTTCTCCAGGAAACAGTTGGCAAAGCATTTGAGCTTAGAATCGCTATCCTCAAAGTTGCCACCACGCAGTGCCAATGCCTGATCCTTGGTAACTCCTTCCTCTTGCATGCACTGTTCGCTATTGGCCTTAGCCAGAGCTTTCTGCTCTTCGGTTAGTGGCAGATCCTACAAATGGTTGTAAAATTAGAATTGTATACTTTCATAAGAAATGATGAAAAACTCACCACAGCACCAGCCAGAGCCACAAATGCCAAGCAAACTAGTACGAATTTCATATTGAAGATGCTGTCAAGAACCTTTTGAAGTTGAAACTGTTTGATCATTCCAGCCGGCAACCAGCTTTTATATGATTTTAGCTATTGTTGTTCATTTGCGGTTTCGTTTTTAGCGCTATTTGCTTTTGCTTTACTTCGTTGATCACATTACAATACACACACAATTTTTAATGATTCTCGCCGGTTGGTTTTTGTCTAACCCTAACCCCTTGCTTTGTTTACCTTTCCTTCCATTAAGATTCAACATTGATGATAAGCTTACTTACTTTTTTTTTGCACTCTGGTGTGAAGTCCACTTGATCCATGTAGCCCGACTTTGACTTCAATTAGTCATCGGCTCTATTTAGTTACACAATTGTATTGTAATTCGTTTTAATAAGCCCCCAATACTCCTCTCCATTAATTTGATTTCTATAATGAAAGTGCTAATTGCAAATTTGCCATTTTTTTTTTACAAACTAAATTAGGCGGTGATTAAACTTACTCAAGGGGGTCAGCCAAGCAGTAACTAATTTGGTTTTTTTGTTTTTAATTGTCTAAAAGTTTAAACTCGACAATGAAACTTAATATCAGTTAAAATAATGCGATTTAAATGTGATTAAAGATGTTTAGATGAAATTCTAAGCAACTTGAAAGTAAAACAGTCAGCTCATTTCAATGAGAGCAAGTAATGTCTTCAGTGTAATCCTGCATTAGCAAAAATGCTTGTTAAATTAGACGCATCTTCCTAGTTCAAAAGATGCTTTAACACTGCATTTGAGTCCCGGTAACTGCAAGGGAAGCGCTTGGGACCTAGCGCCTTTACTAGACCTATAAATGGGACACATTTGTTAGCAATAAGAAGACCCAAGCAATGCAAAATTATGTGATTCGTTGCATGGGTCTAAGCCAGTGGTGTCCAAACTCACACAATCAAGCATTGCGCTTTTGTGCGTAGCAGCGAAACACGAAGTAAACACCCTCTAGTACGACTGGGGTCAGTCACTCTATTTTCGTCAACCCAGCGTTGCTCTTTGTACGTTGATGCGTCGTGCCGCCTGTCAAATTGTAACATGGGCCGAGCGCTAAACAGAGAGAGAGAGAAGGCGTACGCTCTAATTTTTTTCCGTGATAAAGCGTGTGTAAAGAATATTAAAGGATTTCAAAAAAAAGGTATATCAATCCTCGAACACCCTTTCAGCAAATAATTTCACAGCATGCCAGTGGAATGCATTATGGCGCTCCATGCACGGCATTGGGTTAAAAGAGCGTCGATTATGGCGCTCCATGCATAGCTTTAGGGCGAACGAGTGTCGCTAAAGTCGGCCCATACATGGCATTGGGTCGAACGAGCGTCGCTTATGTCGCTTCTCTACATGGCATCGTGTCGAACGAGAGTCGGGTATGTCGCTTTTATGCATGGCATTGCGACGACCTAGCGTGCCTGGAGAGCCGTTAACGTATTGAGCGGACATCGCCTTGAAAAATACGTCAGTCGAGCCCATTGTGAGGGAAATAAGCGAGCGTCAACGACAGTCACAAAATCGTCGACGGAACGTTGCTACTGCGTGGGTCGGCCGTACTAAAGGGCATGTTGACATTTCAACACGAGCAACAAGCAAACATACAAACGACTCGTGAGAAAACAAATAGCCGAGAGCACGCCGCCGAGAACACACGTATTCTCTCTCTCTATACGTGTATCGGCTGCGACGCCGACTGAATTATGAGTGCCTATCCCATGGGATATGCTTTTGGCATTTTGGATATTTTGGCGTTTTATAATTCATCTCAACAAATCAAAATCCCCGCTTGTCTCTATTTTTACCGATTCGTCCAATTTCACCGAAAATACAGCATCTTTGAAGCAATTGAACGCCAAGCCTAGGTTCGAAAAGCTTAGGAATACACTGAAAAAAAAATGACCGGGAAGTTTTTAAGCGTAAAAAGTGTGATGTGATGCCGACAGTAGTATTAAAATTTTAAGTACGAATTAGAATGAATCATTCCGAAAAGGATTGTTTTAGGTTTGTAACAACCAATTGAGAGAGTGAGAAAGCGGACAACCTGAGATCAAAAGCAAATTCGCTCTCTTTGCTTCTCCCATTGTTGAAATTAAACGTACTTAAATTAATCCTGTCACGAATGGTTTATACCATTCCAGGATCAACACATTTTTAGTACCCTTTCGGCATGAATTGATCTCGTAAATCCCGGAATGGAATGATTTTTTTTTCAATGTAGAGGTGCGCGATTCACATCTTAGACTTTATGATGGCTACGACTCTTCAGACCAAAGCTTTTGCAGAATTTTATAGGTTTGCTTACTCATTGGAAATGGATTTGATGTTGCTGCCGCACCAGCCTTAGGCTTTCCTCAGATGATAAAGTAACTAGAAGGTGTAAATCGAACGGTCCAAAAAATCTAGAAAATTTGCTAAATTCATATATGAGATAAGACTGTCATGAAGACCGCTCCTCTCAAAAGAGCCTAGTTCAAAATGTTAGATATTTTCAACTTGCGACCTTATCAGCAATCAGCAAATCGTTAATCAGTAATCTCTTATCGGAATCATCAACTTACACTTCTTGGTTTAACCTGGAAATCGAAAGGTAGAACATTATCAACTTAAGTTGGATATCAACCACCCTGCAAATAACATCTATAAACTGATTTCGAGCGAGCGCTATCTGCTGACTGCATAGTTTGTCTTGACATATATACATAACTTAAGTATCAAAATATGCCGATGCTTCCCGTGTTACGCGATAAATTATCGCTGAGTATTTATATCGCTAGTAGGAAACATATCGCTGGTTAAAGTGAGCTGTTCCGAAATATAAAAGGCAACTCTCGTCAAAGATTTCGCATCAATTGAAGATGTTTTCAACTTGCGACCTTGTTCATGCCATCATTTGATCTTAAGATTTTTGCCATTATGATTTTTAATGATGTCATTTACATGTTTTCTTGTATCCCAGGAGAATAGTTTTCAATCAAGGATGCCCAAACTTATTGCGCACGCCGCGTATTTGTTGTTGTTTTCCGCACATGTAGCCCTCACGCTTAGCTTCTGGCCATAAATAGTGCAACAACAACTTCATATGGGTTCTCTTTCTCTACGAGCAAAGGTTTTGTTCTTGTCTTCGAACGATTTCGTGTGCATTAGACACGAGCGAACACACACACACACAAACAAAAATCGGGTTTCTCTCTCAATTTCATGTAGTTCTTCTTTTGTATTGGTGTCCACGCGGCCGTAAGCTGATTCTGGGCACCTGTGTTTTAAACCATCGTCGTCAAAGAGGGTCGGTAACAGGTGTACTTGCAGAATCTATAGCTGGGCTTGGCTTTTATTAGTATATACTTAATCCTACTTTAAAGTCAGGTTCCTTAACAAATTTAGCCCTACCCTTCACACATATCATAGATACTTTTACAAGACTTTCATGAACCAAACCTACTCCCAAAGTGTTTGATTTCTTAATAAGCATCCCACTTGCATACAAAAGTATTCCCCTTTCGTTTACTTACCTCAAAATACGAACTGTCTATTTTTAAGCAAGTTCAAAGGCGAACCTCTTTTATCTTTTCATCTTTTGAGCAAAGAGTTTCTACTCCCTGGCCTCATTATAATTTAAATTAACTGAATTTGCTTTATTTTATTTACCTGCTTTTTTAGTGTTGTTTTAGTGGTTTTTCTGACCCAATGCTAAAATTTTGTTACATATTTTTGCTCTAATTGTGTGGGCTTGGAACTGAGATAAGCCTTTTGCCAGTACAAGTTGATGACGAAGCGGAGGAGGCCGCTTTGAATTTATTAGCTCAGACCCTGTCCGGTTCTGGTTTTTTTTTTTTTTTGTGAAATTAATGCGGCAAACACTAATTAATTGCGCAGGTGTTGCAGCTGTTCTGGCTGCTGATTTTGTTGTTATTGCAAGGGATAAGCCTAATTGAATTTCTGTAGGTTTTTTGCCATTGTTGGGTTTTTGGAGGGGATGGTAGCTGATTGCCATTAAATGGGTTAAGCTAACCTTGGAATTTATTGATTTGCTTGGATGGATAAAAATAATTATTAAAGTTAAACTAAATGAAGTCTTCTGCAGACATTAATCTGTTGTCTGTAATTTCGTTGGGCTTACGTGCAACAAAGAAAAGTTTTAGACATATATATTACAAATATTTACTGCTGACAGCATCGATAATTCATGACCTACTCAAACTACTTCTACCTTACCTGGTGCCTGTTTCGGTTCCTGTTTGAAACAAAACTTGGCCCGAGAAACTCGTAAACTCATAAATAGTTACGCACGCCAACCCAAACAGAATGCCTGAATATGGGGGGATCCCCCCAATCGTCGCCTGCAAAAGCCAGAACAGAAATAAAATATTTAAATTGTAATAAATTCATAATGTCAACGTGTTTGTTGTAGACGAGAGCTCACCCATGGATTTATGTATAGACAATAATAACGACAAACACGAACCCAACTGAAACTGGGGCCTGGGTCTTGAGTAAGTAGTTTGATTTGTTGGCAAAAATTGAGAGCAAGACGGCCAAAAGTTGCCTGTGTGCAAAATGTTATAACTTCATATAAGAAATATAAATAAAATAATTTTATTGCAGACATGACAATGGCGGGGGGCGGGGCGGAGAGGTCGAGCGCGTTAATAGCGCCATGTAACTCATATTGTATATTGTATTAAATACTATATGGCATGCCATCAAAATATAAACAGCACATAAAACGACTATGAAAAACAATGGCACACGTTATACTAACTACAAGTATGGGGAGCCCCGAAGGAAACCCTAATGAAATGTCATTGGACCCGAGGGGAGCGGAGATCGCGACTGAAATGCAAATGTCACGCGAAAAACTATTTGACGTCAGACATTACGTTGACATTATTATAGGGCCCCAAAACAAAAGGAGACTTCAAGCTGGAGGAAGCTCTGCGCAGCCATTATTCACAATCATATGCAAATTTTATGAGCTTTTCATGACGAGTCATAAAGTCAATTTATTAACTATGAAAATTGAAAGGGAAAAAAACAATTAACACTCTAAAGAAGAGCATTTCTAAGCACATATACAAGGACTTGTCCTTGAAAAATAAGTGGCAGATAGTTAACATACTTGGAGAAACAAATTAGAAAATTTCATATATTTGAATGAAGAGTATTCCAAGTCAGACGTATGGTAAGAATGAAAACACTTGATCCTAGAGCGAATTTCTTGATCTAAGAAGAAGTGCATAAAATCTTGATCAAAGTACGAATATTCCTCAAATCCATAAGAAGAATTCTTGAATCAAAAGCTTTAACTACTCAAATCCAAGCTCGACCATTCTTGAATGTAAAGTTTAGAACATTTTAAACCAGAGATTAAAACCGAAACGTATAACGCTTAGGGTTACGCATTTTTCCGGTTACGATTATATGGGTTGACAAATCATGCGACAAAAGCGGCATTTTGGAATCTCATTTATTCAGTTAATGTACCAATTTCAAATTTCTTATACAGAATATAAAGCGCTGATGAATTCAGACTTTTTCAAAACTATATTGACGGCTGACTAAACACTTTTTGCTTGCCTTTGATGATTGGGGCTAAGATATCTGGAAATCCAATTTCATTTACAACTAAAAACGGTCTGCCATCCACTGTGTGAACCCAATTTAGATGGTACTACACGACGGTGGATATCAAAGGAATAATAAATACACAAAATCGTTTCCCATAAATTAAGTCAAAGTTTTAAATCTATGATTTATGGGGTTTTTGACGAATAACTTGCATAATACTCTTCCTAGGTGAGTTAAATGTACCCACGACCCCTCTTAGTATATTGTTTATTTATTCAGAGGTAAGTTTAACAATGTTCAGTTAAACACTAATTAAATATTAATCCAATTAAAATCCAGCTAATAGCAAACTCTGACCCGGTGGGACTAATTTATTGACCAATGCCAGCTATGGTCCAACTCACAGCATAAGTGGTCAGAGTGCGCACTAGCCGTGGAATGAATGTTTTAGTTGAGGAATGACATTAAGGAGTTCTTAACGTCTATAATAGAGCCATCTATAGAAAATAGGTGATAGTACTCTTTGTAAGCAAGGCACAGGCAACGGAAGGGGTCTCGATGAGCATAGTTCGTCAGGCGGGGCGGAAGGTAGATAGGTGTGTAGTGTCGAGATGCTCTAAGTGGCACTGAAAAATTAATTAGAGATAAAAGAGCAATAGAGTCAATCTCGCCAGCCAAAAGCTTGTGGATGAAAATAACAGAATGACAGATTCTTCAGGATTTAAGTGACGGGAGGTCAATTAGGTGCAATCTCTGTTCATAGGGGGGTAGATGGATGGTAGTGTCCCAGAATCAGCAGAAACTGTTTCTGAACTGATTCGATTTGATCCTGGTAAGTCAGGTAATGCAGTGACCAGAGGCATGAGCAATATTCCAGATTTGGTCGGACCAGTGATGAGTAAAGGAGTTTGGTGGTGTAGGGATCATTAAATTCTTTTGACCATCTCTTAATAAATCCAAGGACGCTTTTTGCCTTGTTGCAAATCACGAAAATATGACGGTTAAAACTCAGATGGGGTTCGAAAAATATACCCAAATCATTGACCTTGTATATGCGAACTAGTGGTTCACCATTAATGGTGTATTCGTAGAGATACGGCTTAGTTCTGTGAAAAGTCATAATATTGCACTTTGCAATATTAAGGGGAAGACGATTCAGGTGGCACCAAGCACTCAGAGCATTTAAGTCACTTTGTAGTAGAAGTGGAGAAACTGGATCGTTAAATGACGCGCAAAGCATGAGATCATCAGCGTACATAAGGGCAGTTGAATAGGAAAGAACTTGCGGGATGTCGTTAATGAATAGGTTGAATAACAATGGACCAAGATGACTGCCCTGTGGAACTCCAGAAGTGACGTGAACGATTTCGGATACAGCTGACTTAAAACGCACACGTTGAAACCGATTGGAAAGGTATGATCTGACCCAGCGGAGAAAGTTGGATGGAAGACCTACTAAACATAATTTATGTAGAAGTAAATTATGATTCACTTAATCAAAGGCTTTGCTAAAATCCGTGTAGACGACATCAATTTGTTTACGATGAAGAAATCCCTGATTTACTATTGAAGAAAATTCGAGTAGGTTAGTGGATACCGAGCGTCGACGTATAAAACCGTGCTGGGATGGACTCAGGATGGGTTGGCAAAAATGTTGTAATTGGAAGTAATTATATGCTCGAATAGTTTGAAATTGCAGAAAGCTTACAGATTCCTCTGTAATTGGCTACATCGGACCTGGACCCTTTTTTATGAATTGGAACGATTCCTTCCATAATAGGGGGAAATCACCAAGCTCAAGGGATAGATTAAACAGCTTTAGAAGGGGATCGCAAAGGGAATCAGCGGAATATTTAAGGACGCAGCTAGGGACATTGTCTGGTCCAGGTGAAAATGACGGCTTAAGTGCCTTTAAATGAGATAAAATACAACTATGATCCATTATAGTAGGGTGAATGCAGTTAGAGCGACTAGTATGGTGAGGGTAAATTGGAGAAACGTCGTAGTTCGTATCCGGACGAGCATAGCAAAGCTGGAAAAAAGAGGAAAATAGGCTGGCTATGTCACAATCAGTCTAAGTATTGGCATTATTGAAATGAAGTGAAGGGGGGATTTGAGAGGAGTTACGTTTAGAGCGGACAAAATACTTACTTTACAATATGCAACTTTTGTCCAAAAATCTAAAAGCTCTACGACAGTTTTTTAACCCAGTCTTCATACATATATGTTATTTATTGATGACTTTTAATCCATTCATTCTTAATATGGATGGAAGAATTCAAATTTTCCCTATCCCATAAATCCTAGATTTCAGATCTTGACTTGATTTATGCGGAACGTTAGAATCTAGCAACAGCCAAAAAGCTAAAACAACAGTAACGCTTAGCTCACAACAAAAATTTGTACCACCTTCAACTCATTGCATAATTTCTGGCTGTACTCTCACAAGAGGAATTTTATTCGGCTCTTTGAAAACACAATAGCGCTATTTGCCAGTGGTTGAAGTGTGGAAGCAACAAGTCTGCTGATGAGTGAATTGTGGTCAATTCCGAAACAGCGTTGTCCAGACGTACCATTTCTATCCCAGTAATGTTGTGAGTTGGCTCTGTAGAAGTGTGTTGATTGTATTGAATTATAATCAACCATTTAACCTGGCGCCAAGCTTAAAAAAGCAAAAAACTTTGACTAAAATCAAAAACAGTTCACTAAAAACCCATATATGAACGTTTTTTCGCGTAAATGAGCTGAGATTTGTGTATTTATAATTCTTTTGGTACCCACCATGAAAACTTGATTCTAAAATTAAGTCATATCCCTAGTGTGCACATCAAAAAGCAGGCATCTTTAATTTGTGGTTAACAGAAGGGTGTGAGAAAAAAATTCCCAGAAAAAGGTTGTTTTCGATCGAGTGTCACTTCAATTCACTGTCAAGTTGCCGGCGCCAAGCTGATGAGCTGTCAAGACGACGGCGTGCCAAAAACATTTTTCGGCTAAAAATTTTAAAGTGATTTTTGCGGTTAAAGGTTACGTTTTCGGTTACAGTAGTAATCTCTGCCTAACACCATGATTCCGCATTCTTGAATGAAGAGTTTGACAGGTTTAAGAGTAAGCTATTTCACTCTTGAATCAAGAGCTCTACAAATTCAAAAGTTCTTGCCCATTCTTGTTATACTCTGTACCGAAGGTACATAGAGTATATTAAGTTTGTGCAAAAGTATGTAACAGGGAGAAGGAATCGTTTCCGACCCTATAAAGTATATATATTCTTGATCAGCATCAACAGCCGATTCGATATAGCCATGTCCGTCTGTCCGTCCGTCCGTCTGTCCGTCCGTCCGTCCGTATGAACGAAGAGATCTCAGAGATGGTAAGAGATAGAGGTTTGACATGTATGGGGCATATATTTCTTATACTTGCAGGCAGATCAAGTTTATTTTCAATTTTTGCCACGCCCCCTCCCGCCCCCGCAATTTGGAAAAAACGTCATATCTCCTACAGTTTTGAAGATAGATCGTTCGTACCTTCTAGAGATACCTTGCACACAAAATTATTTATCGATTTGCTGAAGGAATGATAAAGATCGGATGAACGATTCTCAAGTTATGAGCAAAAAACGGCCAGTAAACACCAACTACCCCCCCACCCATCACCAAAGCATTCTATTGAACGGCAATCTTAGTGAGAGAGAGAGAGAGAGAGAGAGAGTGAAACTTAGAGATGAGCGCGTATAACTCGTGAGCAAATGCGAGCTGCGACGTTAAGGGTACAGAGTATGTTATAGTCGGGCTTGACCGACTTTCTTTCTTGTTTTTTATAAATTTATTAATAACTTATCAAGCAGCATATGATGCGAATAGAAATGTTGTCGTTCAAGACTTCCTCGAAAATAATGAAGATCAGTTCGTTCTGCTGATATATCGTCATAATTTTTTGTTCAAGACGACATCTGCCTTTTAAAAGGCCATCTAAGATCTGTGTAGAAAAACAATCTGTGTTATTATTACGAACATGAAAAGTCGCGCAAAGAGCCATATGCAAAGAAGCTGCCCCTAGCAGCCCTTTTCCATAAAATCGAAACTGTGAGAGAGAGCGCTTAAAGCTATTCTCTCAAAGGTGGGAGGAAGAGGTACGACCGACGGACATCTGACCACTACAGTGTTCTGTTCTCATTAACAGATTGCGCTCTCCTCTCAGTAGTTTTGTGAGGAGTTATTCCTCACAAGGGGGCAAGGTAGGGTTAATGGCGGCGAATTGAGGAAAGCTCTCTCACTGAGAGCGACGAGAGGGAGCGAGAGAGATGATAAGTGGAGAGTTGGAGAGGAAGGGCCATGGCCAGAGAGGCAAAGGCCCTGCTGCAGCGGAGCAGCGAACTGGATGACGGTGGCGAGCGGTGATTGGTGCCAACGGCCAATTGGAACGGGATCAAGGCCCCGGTACAGCGACAGAGGCGAGACAGGCCCCGCTTGAGAAGTGAAACGGGGCCTGCGATCACACAGGCCCTGCTGGAAGCAATGGAATGGGGCCTGCGCGGCGGCTATAAAAGGAGCGGCTGCCCAGAGGAGGGGACAGTCGGTGAGATACGCGTGCGCGAACGGAAGTCATAATTGTAAACTCAAGAGCGAGTAGAGGTAAACGTGAAACCGAGACGGCAAAGTGACCGAGGATTGCGAGTAGTCGAAGCGATACTGCTCGACGATAAGTTGCAAGGAGGTCAGCGGTAGCAAGTGGGAAAAGTGCGAAAGCATCCTGCGAAAGGTCGGAGCGAACAGCACGACGAAAGCAGCGCGACGAGCACTAGGTAACTTGGCGAGTCCACGGTGTGGTACGAGAGCGAGCGCGAGCGGGAAACGTTAGTCATAAAAACCTGAAGTGTAACGCTGAATTGTGAACCTAGGATAAATCTAACATCTAAGTGATTGAAACCCAACCCAAATACAGACTTAAGTACATTTTAACCGTTGTCTTCTTATTTCTGGCAATTCTCCACAATATAAATTTGTTGGAGCGATCCCCGAGCACACTGAGCGACGCCCGGCTGCAAAGGTTCGTTACAACTGGCGCCCAACGTGGTATTGCAAGAATAAGAAGTTTAAAACAGCACAAAAATGGTACGAGCATGGGTATATACCCTCAAGAAGGAGGAATTGGTGAATTATGCCAACGAATTTGGGTTGGAAGTGAGTGGAACAGTGGAAAACATGAGGAAACAGTTCGGTGAATGGGCTCAAAATATGGAGACGGATATGAAAGTGGGTCTGAGAATCAACGAATTGGCCAGACTTCATGCCAGAAGCAGCCCGGCTAAGGAACATTTACAGACACATGATCTAGACCTCGAACTGGAAGAGTTGTCCATACAAAGAATGGCAGCTGCGGCAGCAAGTACGAGGAAACAGGAAGGACAGACGGCGACGGAGCAACCACCAAGGAGCGAATATGCAAAAGTAGCCAAACAGGTGAGAGAATGGGGAATAAGTTTCGATGGACAAGGCAAACCACTAGAGTTCATTGAACAAGTGGAGTGGTCCGCGGACACATACGGAATAAACCCAGATCTATTACCCAGGACAATGCCTGAGTTATTAAAAGGGATAGCTTTAAAGTGGTATGTGGCAAATAACAAGCAATGGACCACATGGGCAGAGTTTTTGGAGAGCTTCCAAGAGTATTTTCTGCCAAGGGATTACGTCACAAAGGTGGAGAACGAAGTACATAGAAGGAAACAAGGGTTGTCCGAAAAGTTTAAGGTATACATGGTCGAAATGCAAACATTGATGCGTCCACTGCGATATGAACCGGACCGGCAGCTTAATATGATAATAAATAACAGCTTACCCGATTTAAGGTCGTTCGTACGGCCGTTTGTGTGTGGAAATCTGGTGGAATTAATGAAGCTGGCGGACGAATTTGAAGAATTGGAGCGGGACAGATATAATTTGAGACAGGAAAGCAGACCGAATAGGTCGCGATTCATGGCAGTCAGCGCTCCGAGTACAGCCGGCACAGAATACCACGGACAGAATGACGGGTGTCACAGATGTGCAAGAATAGCACCCCAAGGACATGCGCAGGCGGTTGCTCAACCGCGCGGGGAAGGTTTCATAGAAAGCCCCTCACAAGCATGCCGGCGGTGTGGGCAAGTAGGACACTTTGCGCGAGAGTGCCAAGGGGTGTGGAGAGAGTATTGTTGGCAGTGCGGGCGGATAGGGGTGAAGACTTGGGAATGCTGCAGGCGGTCGGGAAACGATCGTCGACCCCGGCCTGCGAGGGACGTGCGGGAGTCGTTAGGACCAGCCCCTCAGAATTAATAGGAAATCTAAAAGACGAGGGAGCGCACTTGTCTGCAACAGTGCTTGAGCATCAAAGTAAAGCCAATGTGTTTCTAGGTATATGAAATACTGTGACGAAAGAAAATTTCTGTCGTTCTGAGTACGAGGCTTTAGCGTATAATCAAATTTCTTTGACATTATCTGGGCCATCCAATCGTAGTCGCATAGAAATTATACTAACTAAGAATGGGTTGCTTAGCCGGAATAAACGACAATCGAAAGTGAGGGTAAGTGTTCTAGTTACTAACACAGGCCAACAAAATGACCAGGTAACTTTTAACTGTATTTTATCATTCGATGGTTCACAAATACGAAAATTTATTAAAGACGTGGACTCGAAGAAAGAGCTTGGCAATTTTAAGCACAAAAATGGCTTTGCACACACAGGCACGAGTACACAGAGCACACACACACATGGAGGAACTGGGCGGGCGCCGGGTGGTAGCCCAGAGTGACCACGGGGTGGTCGAACGGTGGACACGGGCGGCCGGGTGGACGCGGAGTCCCACAAACATCAAGGGAAAAACGGGGGGCATAGACGCGAGGCCGAGAGACACGGGGAAAACTAGGTGAGCGGGAGCCACCAACACAGAAGGTTCACACAAAAAAAAAAAATAACATAAAAAAAATATTTTAACACAATAAAATGCATATGCATATGCTGTAAGTGAGGGGGAGCAGCATGGGCAGCAGATCGGTAGCTTAAGGGACAGGGCGGGTAGCATCAAAGCGTAGCAGGCCGGCAGCGCGAGCTGGAAAAAGAAAGAAAGCGTATCAATAGGAGGATCAAGGGGGGGGGGGGGCATCGGGTACTCACCTGTGCGTGCTTGAAACCGGAAGCGGAGTCACCTGGAGAAGGGGAAGTGTTAAATAAGCAGAAGTAAGAGGAGGAAAAAAAATAATAACAAAGCTTACCTGGGGAAACAGCATGGTCTATAATCGGTATCGAAATCGAGATCGATAGGGGAGCGCAGGTGCAAAAATGCCAAGATTTCCGAAAATTAAGGTCACCCCAAAAATCCAACTATCGAATGGAGGGTGTCGATAGACGGATCGATAAATGGGGGCGGAAGAGAAGGACGGTTCGGTGTGCCCAGAGTTGGATAAGGGGAAAAAGGAACGGGGAGCGGTAGAGGGTTGGGCAGGAATTGCAATTGGGCGGGAAATTCAAATATCGTCAACGGGAGGGAACCGGTGAAACGGGGAGCGGTGGAAGGGTGGGGCAGGAATTTCAATTGGGCGGGAAATTCAAATATCGTCAACGGGAGGGAACAGGTGAAACGGGGAGGGGAGTGAAGTTTTTGTAGCCTGTAGGGAACAAAAATGGCCGAAGAAAGGGGGGAGTGTGAGGAGTTATTCCTCACAAGGGGGCAAGGTAGGGTTAATGGCGGCGAATTGAGGAAAGCTCTCTCACTGAGAGCGACGAGAGGGAGCGAGAGAGATGATAAGTGGAGAGTTGGAGAGGAAGGGCCATGGCCAGAGAGGCAAAGGCCCTGCTGCAGCGGAGCAGCGAACTGGATGACGGTGGCGAGCGGTGATTGGTGCCAACGGCCAATTGGAACGGGATCAAGGCCCCGGTACAGCGACAGAGGCGAGACAGGCCCCGCTTGAGAAGTGAAACGGGGCCTGCGATCACACAGGCCCTGCTGGAAGCAATGGAATGGGGCCTGCGCGGCGGCTATAAAAGGAGCGGCTGCCCAGAGGAGGGGACAGTCGGTGAGATACGCGTGCGCGAACGGAAGTCATAATTGTAAACTCAAGAGCGAGTAGAGGTAAACGTGAAACCGAGACGGCAAAGTGACCGAGGATTGCGAGTAGTCGAAGCGATACTGCTCGACGATAAGTTGCAAGGAGGTCAGCGGTAGCAAGTGGGAAAAGTGCGAAAGCATCCTGCGAAAGGTCGGAGCGAACAGCACGACGAAAGCAGCGCGACGAGCACTAGGTAACTTGGCGAGTCCACGGTGTGGTACGAGAGCGAGCGCGAGCGGGAAACGTTAGTCATAAAAACCTGAAGTGTAACGCTGAATTGTGAACCTAGGATAAATCTAACATCTAAGTGATTGAAACCCAACCCAAATACAGACTTAAGTACATTTTAACCGTTGTCTTCTTATTTCTGGCAATTCTCCACAATATAAATTTGTTGGAGCGATCCCCGAGCACACTGAGCGACGCCCGGCTGCAAAGGTTCGTTACAGTTTTAGCACACACCCCTCTTCCATGAAAAACGAAACTGTGAAAGCGTGTTTAACGCTATTCTCTCAAAGTTTGCTTGCCCTCTCCGCTCCAATACTTCTCCTCACTTTTCTTGCCTATAAAAACCAAATTGTGAACGAATTTAGCACGATGTCAAGAACAAAATTTTGAAAAATTCGAAAACGAATAGATTTTTTTCAAAAGCGCACAAGCATTTTTTTCTTTTTTGTTTTGTTACCCGACCGCTGCCGACTCGTAAAGCTTTAAAGCTTTACAATTGACTTTTACTACTGCGACATAAGTTCTTACACTGTTGAATCCTGCCTCAAATCCTCTTAGACAGAGTGACCGTACAAGAAAAACTACTAAGTAATCTTATTCTTAAAAATAACCAACTTTTCGTAGCAAATATAAATTTTTATATATTTTTTCCCTTGTTCCTTCAGTCTTAAGTGCCATTAAACTCGTTTACACTGCCAAGAAAGGGATCATCTTGCCTTCGATTTAAGCCACCTTTTTCTTATTGCGTCTAGCTCCTAAATATAAAACGCATTTTCCAGCCCAGCTCATTACACACTAAAAAAGCAATCGAGCATCAAATTACAAAGCAAATAAAATGCAAATAGGTTTTCCTTTACACATTTTTTCCTTTTCTCCGCTGCCGGTTGTCAGTTCCAATTTCATGCAGCTGACCACGGACGCTGTTGTGCCTTGTAATTGCCAAGCAGGATTTGGAGTGGATTAAACAATTTCCACATTTAACATGGCGCATCTTTAACCTTTGCTACAATAAATTTTTGGGGTTTTTCTTTGTTTTTTTTGGTTGAGGGGTCTTAATTTTTGTGCCCAACGATAAGAATTTTTAGCGACGTTGTCATTTGGGGGGGCTTTGGCTTTTACGAGCGAGTCCTTGTTTTGCCTGTCTTGTGTGTGTGTGTCTAATTAGATGCTTTGCCTAATTAGTTGGTTTTATGTGTGGCTCTTTATACCCGGGGCTTACCTTTGACATCTTGGGGGCCTTGTCGATATATGCCAAAAGGAGAATGTTATAAACTTTAACGTTTATTAAAAAATTCCATACACAGACACACACACACAAAAGAGGAGAATATGCTGACAATAATGTGAACTAAAGCAACGCATTTGCTGCTGATTTTCCAGCATCTTTTCGTCGTGTTAGATTTTTCAATTTCTTAGAAAATGGCAACGGAAGGGAGACTGCATTCCTTCACCTGACTGTCTTTGAGGCAAAAAAAAAAGAAAGAAAAAGAAAGAAAACTGCCATATGAAGTCCCCTTACTGACAAGGGGTGGGGTGGACTAAACTGAACTGAACTGAACTTGTCACAAAAGAATTCATTTTGCTGCTTGCGGAATTTGCTGGCAGTTGGGAAAATATGCGTTGAAAAGCTTTGTGTAAGCTTTGCTTGCCCTCTGACTTCCCCCCTTTTCTTGTTTCGTTAACTGGAATTCAATAAATACTTATTACTAAAACACTTCGCCTTCGACTTGTTCTTTTCTTTGGCTGGAGTTAGCGGAGCCAGTGAAGGCATTTTCACATCATTTCTGCCCCCCCGCACATATTTTGATCCTTTTTAGTGTCCCCTTTTACCGTTGAGTACATTTTGGGCCTATTTTATGACGCGTTTTGTTACCAAAGCGAAAATTTTTGGTAATACCAGCAACATTTAATTGCCTAATTGTTTTGTTTTTTGTTGTTTTTTGGGAATTTTATTGCAGTCCGGGTTGGTTTTTATGGAGAGGCACGCCATTTCTTTTATGACTTAATTACTTAAATGCGTTTTATTTTGCATGCGGTTATAATCATAAACAAATTATAGAAGTGGAAATTATGATATCTATGCTATGCGTCTCGGTGGATTCAAAATGGAATGGCGCCGCCTGTTTTAACGTTTGTACTGGGAACAAGATTTCTATCGGAACTCTGGGGGAATGAGATCATATTTACGCCTAAAATAAAGCAAACTTGAACATTTAATTTATAATTACTTTGCTCTGACTAATGTCCACACATTCAGACAACACAGTGCAACACTTGAAAACTAGTTTGCAAATGTGAATAGACTACCAAAACTTTTCACAGAGCCATTTCGCAGGTGAAGCTCCATTTAATTAATTTAATGACTGATATTTGCACACACACACACACACACACAGACACACGTGCAAATGCAGCTTCCATTCAAATTGTAAACTTTTAGCCAAACGAGTTGAAAATAAATAATAAACTCCCATGTGGCTAGACAAAGCGAGTAGAACCCCATTACCACTAATTATTTTAAAGCATAAATGCTGCTAAATCTGCCCAAATCTATTTCCTTTTTTATACCAATCCGCATATCTTATCATAAATTCCAATGGCATCGCTCAACACAAAATTTGTAAGAAAGCAAATTAATGCCAAAGATGTTGCGCATTGTTATTTTGGGCTCCCAAAAAGCTCAAATCATCCCCTTGCCCCCAGGCGTTGCAACACTTTTCTGATTGCATTAGTTACTTACAACAAAAATTTCCTCCTTCTCCTCCTCGTGCCGGTGTGAGAACGTAAATGGAATATTTTATGCAATTTATTTTGATCAATTTGCAAGTCGCAATGGCAACTTGAACTTAAAGTGCCCC
The DNA here is from genome assembly GCA_037044535.1 of Lordiphosa magnipectinata. Lineage (NCBI taxonomy): Eukaryota > Metazoa > Arthropoda > Insecta > Diptera > Drosophilidae > Lordiphosa > Lordiphosa magnipectinata. Next base: position 1,503 of record JBAMBO010004134.1, on the reverse strand, counting down.
AAAATATTCTCATGGTGTTTTTGATGCACTCGTGCGTGCCGTGCAATGGAAATTATGAGCTAAGACCGGATGCTGTTCCATGTAGCACACACAGTGTGAAGCAATAATTGTAAGACAAATTTGGTATCCCAAGACTAGATTTCGAGAAAACAATGATGGAAATTGTTGCTTAAATTAAATGTTTTCAATGGCTGTCAGAATGATGAGTTCTTGAATTTTAGTCATGAATTATTTAATAATGGTAAATTTAAGCTCAGCTTTTAAATGTTTGATGTGTCTTTAAGCTATTACAAAATATTTACATTCAAGCAGACCATTTCTTTAGCAATGGTTTATATTTATTTCAATCTTTAAGTGTAAGTGTGACCATGACCAAATTCAGTAAAAAGTTTCACACAATCTTACTTAAAACCTTTTGTTTTTCCTCTCAGTAGATGGTCAAGACAGTTGACCAGCCTCTTCTGGCTGTGAAAATCATTGACGTTATAGATTTCGGGATCTATAGAAAGTCATTGGATGAGTATTTCCTTGTAGCCTGTCGTAAGCAACCGCAGTATCGAGCTAATAGGTTATACACTTAGAAAAAAGTTGAACGAATTTGGTTTTTTAAGGCGAGGGAAGTGAGCAGAACTTACTAAACTGAAAGCGTAAGCAAAGTTGGAGAGTACAGCTTTTAAGGATCTTGGGACAAGGAATTCGGAATCAAAAATGTATCAAAATATTCTCTCATGGAAGAAGAATTTTCATTCTTAAGGCCTCTCGGGACTTGCGAAGTAAGTAATGTAGCTTACTTCGGTATATATTTCACTGAAGGAATCAAACCGAAACCCAAAACCGGAACCGGAACCTTATACATGATCGAACCGATTAAAATTCAGAACCAGAACCGAAACCGGACCCCATATTTTGATAACCTTTTTTGTGTTCAAAGCGAACGTCCCCAAACCTTGTATTTTTAAGTTTTCTATGCTTTTACATAATTCCATCAAATTTAATGAAAATCGGTCAACTATATTGTATATCTGCCATTCAAAATATAGTTCTATAACAAAGTCTTAGTAAGAAAAACTTTTTTGTTTTCAGCGCTATCGCTACCAAACTTGTTATTGGTTAATATTATATGCTACCACACAATTCTGCCAAGTTTGATCCAAATCGGATGACTATAGCATATAGCTAACATAGGAACGATCAGTCGGAAAAGTAGTTCTAGTAAGAGAAACTTTTTTGTCTTCAACGCAAACTCGCCCAAACCTCGTATTTATTCGTGCATCTGGTCTTCCCATCTTAGTTTCCCGTCGTCCCCTCGTGACTTTTCTCTCAATGTCTTTTTTCTTAAAAATATACACCATTCCTGCTGGAGCTTATTCTCAAAAATGCTAAGCATAAGGGATATAAAAGTGCTTGAAATGAGCACAATTCAACTCAGCTCAATTACCACACAGAAAAGTATATGTAGCCCTTTAGATGTGAAGCTATAAAAGTGTGCTACAGCTCAATGCG